>OX327017.1:25737867-26337867 GCA_946800695.1 Geum urbanum | reverse complement strand
TTATTTAAATTTACTTCCATTCTTTTTCAGGGGTTATCACAACAACACAAACGCTTGCGATCATTGGCTGATCATGTTCCTCATGGGTATAGGAAGAGATCTCTCTTTGAAGTTCTTTCAAGAAATAATGTTCCGTTGCTGAGAGCAACTTGGTTTGTTAAAGTCACATATCTTAATCAGGTATACATCCAAATCAGAATGGCTTACAGATCTCAACCTTATTGCTGATATTATTAATATTGTCTGGCCATAGCACTTAATTGCTGTATCTTTTGCAGATCCGGCCAGGTACTTCCAGTATTTCTTCTGGGGTACCTGATAAAAATCAGTTGGCTCGCACGGAGCTCTGGACCAAAGATGTTATTGATTACTTGCAGCATCTTCTCGATGAATTCTTCTCAAGAAACAGCTCAATTACTTCACACAACAGAGATCGATCACCACAAATGTTATATGCTGGATCAGTGCCACAACGGAGCGATCCAGCATCATCAGTACTTGATGGCAATGAGCCTTCCCTACATTTCAAGTGGTGGTACGTGGTGCGACTCCTGCAGTGGCATCGTGCTGAAGGGTTGCTTCTTCCTACTCTTGTCATTGAATGGGTTCTACGTCAATTGCAGGTATTACATTTCTTCTGCCTTTTTTTTTATTTGAAAATTTATATGCTGAGCTTTAATTCTCTTGATTTGTTTGTAAAGGAGTAATAAAAGAACAGTGCTATCTGTTTTAACTATCATGCACACGTGCTGTTTCAGGAGAAGGAATTGCTTGAGATTGTCCAATTGCTTTTGCCTATTATATATGGTGTTTTGGAGACTCTTGTTTTATCCCAAACGTATGTGCGCAGTCTTGTGGGGATAGCGGTACGTATCATACGTGAACCTTCTCATGGTGGATCCGATCTTGTGGACAACTCCAGAAGGGCATATACAGTGTCAGCTCTGGTGGAAATGCTTCGTTATTTAATACTTTCTGTACCCGACTCCTTTGTGGCTTTGGATTGTTTTCCTTTACCACCTTGTGTAGTCTCTTATGTAGTGAATGACGGAAGTTTACCGAAAATGTCTGAGGGTGCGAGAAAGAGTAAAGTCGGCTCGGCCGAAGTTGCTTCTGTTTTCAGAAGTAAAGCTTTTGATGCTCAATATCAATCCCTGGCATTTGATCATGCGGTATCATCCATACAGAAGCGTGCCGACAATCTTGTAAAGGCTGCAAGCCCTAGCTATCCAGGCCATAGTATTGCTAAAGCTGTACAAGCCCTAGATAGATCTCTTCTGCAGGGAGATGTTCTAGGGGCTTACAAATTTCTGTTTGAAGACCCTTGTGATGGCATTGTAAATGAGAGTTGGGTAGCAGAAGTCAGTTCTTGCCTGAGAACATCATTGAAATGGATTGGGACTGTGACTTTGTCATTTGTTTGTTCAGTATTTTTCCTTTGTGAGTGGGCAACTTGTGATTTCAGGGATTTTCGAACTGCTCCACCTGGTGACCTGAGATTTACTGGCAGGAAAGATTTTTCTCAGGTACATATTGCAACTCGACTTTTGATGTTAAAGATGCGAGACTTGCAAAGTTCACCCCCACATAAGAATGACAACTCTGCTAAAGGTTCCATTCAGCAGATGAATTTTCCTTTCAGAAGCTCCATGGGTAGTTCTTATGAATCTAAAAATAAGTCGAGAAGCGTGGAACAAAGAAGTACAAAGTCTTTATATATATACGAGAGCCCAGGTCCTTTACATGACATCATAGTTTGTTGGATTGATCAACATGATGCAGGAAAAAGAGAAGGTTTCAAGCGCCTTCAGTTACTTGTGATTGAACTCATACGTTCTGGTATATTCTTCCCCCATGCCTATGTTAGACAGTTGATAGTTAGTGGCATTATGGATGTGAATGGACCAGTGATTCAAGCAGACAGAAGGAAGAGGCATTATCAAATCTTGAAGTTGTTGCCTGGGTTCTTTATGCATGATGCTGTGGAAGAAGCAGGTATTGCTGAAGGCCCAAAACTTTCGGAAGCTACGAGTTCTTACACTAATGAACGGCGCCTCATACTTCGTGTTTTCCTCAGTGATCAAATTAAAAATTTGAGCATGAAGTCAGCAGCTCCAAAGCAAAGGAATAATGCTATCACTGGAAAGGATGGTGGTTTGCCTGTGTCTGCTGATCAGTGGAATACTGTTCAGTTTTCATCTAACATACTGTCCGGCAAAAGCGGCAAAAGAGGTAAAAGTGATGTTGATGTTGAAGAACTAAAGGAAGCAATCTCACTACTCTTGCAACTTCCATATACTTCACCTTCGTCAACAGATACAGGAGTTGAAGACTCCCAAGGAAGCCTGAAGAGGCCTTTTGGGTCAATATCTAGCAAGATAGATCTTGGAGAAGTCCCTACCCCTGGGTGCGAAGAATGCAGAAAAACAAAGAGGCAAAAAGTGAGCGACAAAAGGAGCTCATATACCGAAGAAAGTTCTCCAATTCCTTCAGATGATGAAGATACTTGGTGGATGAGGAAGAGAACTAAATCCTCAGAGCCATTGAAGGTTGATCCACCTGTCAAGTTAACTAAACAGGTATCTAGGAATCGCCAGAAAATAGTTCGCAAAACTCACAGTCTTGCTCAACTAGCAGCTGCTAGGATTGAGGGGAGCCAGGGAGCTTCTACTAGTCATGTCTGCAACAATAAGATAAGTTGTTCTCATCATAGATCCGAACTTGAGGGAGAAACTCCGAAGTCTACAGATACAACCAGAACAAATCCTGCTGGGGACATTGTTTCAATTGGAAAAGCTCTAAAGCGGCTGCGGTTTGCAGAGAAGAGGAGTATTATAGTTTGGTTGATGACTAATATCAGGCAGCTTGTTGAAGAGACTGAAAAGACTATTGCTAAGGTTGGCCAGTTTGGTAGGAATTTCACATCAATTGATGATAGGAACTCCTTACGGTGGAAGCTCGGGGAGGATGAACTTTCTGCTGCACTGTATTTGATGGATGTTTCAAATGACTTAGTTTCAGCAGTAAAGTTTCTCCTTTGGTTGCTGCCAAAGGTTATTACTACGTCCAATTCAACCATTCATAGTGGGAGAAACATTCACTTGCTGCCAAGAAATGTTGAAGGACAAGTGTGCGAAGTTGGGGAGGCATTTCTGATATCATCTCTCAGAAGGTGCACTCTCATCTTTCAATCCATATTATCTTCATATGAATTTAAGACATTTTTCTGTCTTCTTACTAAGTTAAAAATCACATACCTATCCGTTGTTTAATTTATTTGCTGAAATAGTGAAGTATAACTGGAGATTACTGTTTGAGGTGCGGTTTTTAATTCTATTGATGTTGAAGAGATCCTGAAAGAAATGGAGTTATTCTTGAGACTACACAATAAAATGTTGCCGTTTCTCTTTGAATACCTTTAGTAAGTAGAAGCTGGTTTTCTTTTCCTCCTGGTACTTTTTACTCTTCGGATAATGTTGGAACTTAGTCAAATCTGGTTGTTTTTGAGGCATTATTATCTTCCTGGATGAAACGGTTTAAGGGATGCAAACTTCTCTTCATCTTTGGGAACTGGTGTCTTTCTAAAATGACGTTGCAGTCATCTGTCAACTTCTCAGTTTAGTACGGCTGTATTTCACAGGGTGCACAAAGTGATTCTGACTTTCCAGCATATACTTGTTTCCTCATTCTTGAACTCTTTCTTGGAGAAGTTTCTCTTGCAAGACATCCTCCACTTAATGTTTAGTACTATTAAGCATTCGATCTTGGTTTTATCATGTTTCTAATAATGTATTTGGTACAGGTATGAGAATGTGCTTCTTGCAGCGGACCTCATTCCAGAAGTTTTATCTGCAACAATGCATCGTGCTTCAGCAGTAGTGGCATCTAATGGAAGAGTTTCAGGTTCGGCTTCCATAGTTTACAGTCGGTATTTATTGAAGCGGTATGGCAATGTGGCTAGTGTGATGGAATGGGAGAAGAATTTCAAGCTAACATCTGATAAGAGACTTTATTCTGAACTTGAATCGGGACAATCAATGGATGGAGAGATAGGGTTTCCTCTTGGTGTTCCATCAGGAGTTGAAGATCTTGATGATTTTTTCCGCCAAAAGATTAGTGGCGTCCGTTTATCTCGGGTGGGTGTGAACATGAGAGAGATCGTACAACGAAATGTGAATGTTGAGGATGCCTTTCACTCTTTTATTGGCAAAGAGAGAAAACTCTTTGCTGGCAGTGCTCCCAAAACTCCTGCAGGTGAAAAATGGGATGACGGATATCAGATAGCTCATAAAGTAATAACAGAAATCATGGACTGCATTCGGCAGACTGGTGGTGCTGCTCAAGAAGGTGACCCCACTTTGGTGTCATCTGCTGTCTCTGCTATTGTTGGTAATGTTGGTCCAATTCTAGTAAAGATTCCTGATTTTAGAGCAGGTACCTATTCAAGCTTTCCATCTGCCTCTGATTCCTTAACCTTTGCTAGACGTATTCTTCGCATCCATGTAAGTTGCCTATGCCTTCTCAAGGAAGCTCTTGGGGAGCGCCAGACTCGAGTTTTTGAGGTAGCTCTTGCAACAGAAGCTTGTTCTGCTCTTGCTGGGGTTTTTTCTCCCGGAAAGGGATCCCGGAATCAATATCAGTTATCTCCTGAATCCCATGATTCCAATACTAATGAAATTTTGAACAGTTCTTCAAAGGCCGTGGTTGGGAGAACAACAAAAGTTGCAGCTGCTGTTTCTGCTCTAATCATCGGGGCAGTTGTTAGTGGGATTACTAGCCTGGAGAGATTGGTGACTGTTTTCAGGTTGAAGGAAAAGTTGGATATAATTCAATTTGTGAGGAATAGTAGATCCAACTCAAATGGCAATGCTCGTTCAGCTGGGGCACTTAAGGGGGACATCCCACTTGAAGTTTATGTACATTGGTTTAGATTGCTTGTTGGAAACTGCAGAACTGTTTCCGATGGATTGGTTGTGGAATTCTTGGGTGAACCATCCATATTAGCTCTTTCCAGGATGCAGCGCATGCTTCCTCTTCGTCTGGTTTTTCCACCTGCATATTCAATATTTGCTTTTGTTATATGGAGGCCATTCCTTCAGAACACTAGCGTAGCAATTCGTGAGGATTTCAATCAGCTAAATCAGTCCTTAGCAACAGCTATTGGTGATGCGATCAAGCACTCACCTTTCCGTGATGTGTGTTTGAGCGATAGCCAGGGTTTCTATGATGTTGTGGCAGCAGACAGCAGTGATGCTGAATTTGCAGCCATGCTGGAGTTGAATGGTTCGGATATTCATTTGAAATCCATGGCTTTTGTTCCACTCCGCTCGAGGCTTTTTCTGAATGCCATTATTGATTGTAAGATGCCACACTCTTTATTTGCACAAGGTGAAGGAAATCAGGTCTCTGGACTGGGCGAATCTAAAGTTCACTATTCAGAACGTGAAACAAAGCTTGTGGATAAGCTTGTACATATTTTAGATACCCTTCAACCTGCAAAATTTCATTGGCAGTGGGTAGAGCTCAGGCTCCTTTTGAATGAACAAGCTCTCATCGAAAAACTAGAGACTCAGGATATGTCTTTAGTGGATGCCATACGCTCATCCTCACCTAGTCCAGAAAAGGTTGCTGCCTCTGAGAATGAGAAATATTTCATTGAAATCATCCTTACAAGATTATTGGTTCGACCTGATGCTGCACCCCTCTTCTCAGATGTGGTTCACCTCTTTGGCAGGTCACTGGCCGATTCGATGTTGTTACAGGTTAAATGGTTCCTTGGTGGTGCAGATGTTTTGTTTGGACGAAAGACCATTAGACAACGGCTAATGAATATTGCTGAGAGTAAAGGTCTCTTGACTAAGACTCATTTTTGGAAACCTTGGGGATGGTTTACATCTGATTCTGACCTTCCGACAAACAGGGGAGATAAGAAAAACTTTGAACACACCTCCCTTGAAGAGGGTGAGATGGTTGAAGAGGGGACAGAGTCAAAAAGGCAAGGAAAAGGGTCCAATCAAATGTTCGACAATGAATGTCAGAGTGTCTCCCAGCAGCATATGACAGGGAGGGCTCTTGTTGAATTACTTCTTCCTTGCATAGATCAAAGTTCTGATGACTCACGAAATACCTTTGCAAATGATTTGATCAAACAGCTGAGTAGTATTGAGCTACAAATTAGTGCAGTTACTCGTGGAACAAACAAGCATGCGGGACAAACACCTTCTGGAATTGAAGGCCCCACAACCAAAGGTAATAATCGGAAAGGTATAAGGGGTGGCAGTCCTGGATTAGCTAGACGTGCAGCAGCCGCAGCAGCCGCAGATTCTGCTCCACCATCCCCTGCAGCTTTGCGTGCTTCTATGTCGTTGAGATTGCAGTTACTCTTGAGATTGCTTCCTATCATCTATGCAGATAGGTATTGTAGTCTTTTTGTTCAATATAGTACTTTTCTGTATATCATGTATTTAATGATAAGATTCCCAGATAAATATTATTTGTTGAGTAATGGTCATTGTATCTTGGATGTCTCAGGGAGCCATCACCACGGAACATGAGACACACACTTGCTTCTGTTATATTACGGCTGCTAGGAAATAGAGTTGTACATGAGGACGCAGAATCCTTGTCTCCCTCACAGGCTTCATTCTCCAAGAGGGAGTCAGATGTTTCAACAGATGCCGCCTCTGCTACTTTCACAGATTTGAGTGAAAGTCTCTTTGATGAGTTATTGTTGGTTCTGCATGGCCTATTAAGTAGTTGCCAGCCAAGTTGGTTGAGGTCTACTAAGCCAACCAAGGAAAGTGGGAAAGGTTTTGTGGCTGTTGATCGTGAACTGGCAGAGAATTTGCAGGTTTGTTATCTCACATCTTTGATATGTTTTCCAGATCCTACATAATATATCAAACAGAAGAAAGAAAAAAAAGAAAAAAAATAGAGAAAAATAATGGAAGGGAAAAGAAGGTCTAAAAGTTAAGACTGGTTGTTTGAATCCAATTCCATGTGAGTTGCATATTATTCTAGAACATCCCTACATGTGAAGAACTAGAATATAAATAAAAGAACCCAAGAATCTATATTGTCCTAGTGGAAAATTGTCATGCTTGTGCACTGTTCATGTTATGTTTCTCATAGGTCCTGATTTTTCAAGTCGATTGAATTTCAGTTATAAGTAAATCGATTCATTTCAATCTTAAATGTGTTGTGTTTCAATGAATGCAGAATGACTTGGATCGCATGCAGCTGCCTGACTCTATTAGATGGCGTATTCAAACTGCAATGCCAGTAGTAATTCCTTCTGTTCGCTGCCTTGTGTCTTGCCAGCCACCCCCTGTTCCAAATACGGCTTTGGCTGTTCTTCAGCCCAGCACATCGAATTCCGGGATGTACTCCGGAAACGTAAATCCATCCCAGAAAAACCAGGTTCCCCTGGCTCGAGCAGTAACTAATGTAACTGGGAAGTCCAAGTCATTGCCATCCCAGGATTATGAAATAGAAGTTGACCCCTGGACACTCCTGGAAGATGGTGCAGGATCAGGCCCTAGCTCAAGTAATAGCGCTTTGATAGGAAGTGTAGACCATGGAAATCTTCGAGCATCGAGCTGGCTTAAGGGGGCTGTAAGGGTTAGACGGAAGGATCTCACATACATTGGTGCTGTAGACGATGACAGCTGAGTTTTTAGTTAATTTTTTCTTCTTGATTTTTCTGGAGCGTGAACCCCCGCAGCAGGTAACTTAATGGCTTCATTTATTGTGCATAATTGGTATCAAGACCACGGTGTTGCTCGCGTCCTTCATTTGATTGGAGAAGCCGTTGGGAGGGAAATTCATTTTTGTTGGTTCGGGGTGGGGGGTGGGAACTGTGAGGATGTGCATTTGTTCATGTGTGCTCATACATGGAATGCAAATTCCTATATCTGTAACTGTGAAGATGTGTTGCTCGGGTTGTTTTGGAAGAATTGTGAAGATGATCTCACACAGCCCTTGCCACAGGGTCTTGCTTGACTACTAACCTTTTGATGACCCCCATCCACTTCTGCACGCTGTTCGGAGGTCTGTTGTATATATAGGAATATTTGTTTTACTTCACCAATTGATCAGAGTAAGATGTCTCTAGAATAATATGTAGCTGTTTTTCTCTTTTAATCATCAATTTCTATTATGTTCCCTCTCTCATTGCTCTCTCTGACTTTCACGGTCCCCTGCACACACAGAAACCTTTGTGCATTTGTTCATGTGTGCTCATACATAGAATGCAAATTCCTATATGTGTAACTGTAAGAATCTAGTTATACTCTGATCAATTTTGTTGCTCACTGAAACAATGGGTTGTTAGTTCTGCCCTTGTCTGAACCTCGCACTGGCCGGGTTGTGGTAGGTGTTCATGCTTGTGACTGGTGAGACTCCTTACATTTCACTAATCTTAATAATATTTGTAATATGGAAAAACAGGTTGATGTATGAGATCATTACAGTTGCATGTAAAGAATAGTTAGTTTTGGCGGTTCAAAGTTCAAACCTTTTTTTTACTGGGTTCATGAATGTACAGATCATTTTTTTAATGTACTTTAAGGTGGCAAATGTGAACTGTACCGATTCATAACAGCCAACTAGCTTCATACACATGAACAAAAGTAGTAGTTAATAACGTCTCAAAATTTCCTTAATGAACTGTCGGAAAAGTGCTTCAAACTCATTTGCCACACTGTTAGTCTTGGTTTCTCATCGATCTGTCCACATGAAGTACATCTATAATCCAAGCAACAAGGTTGTATCCAAAACTTTCCGACACTCTCGAGTAGCTCTCTAGTACTGCTTGCCCCACGTCCTACAACAACACAGAACAACCATATTATTTATGTAATCTTGCCCATTTTTTCATGTAAATTTTTTTATCAGAAACCTTCTCCTCCGTTTTTTTTTTTTTGAAAAAACAGACCTCCTTTCTCGTCATGTCGCGTCGTTTGGTAAGTAATTACATGACATGGTGTTTTAGTTTGATTTTTAGAGAAGGGTACTGACTTAAATATCCTATTTGTGTGATAAGCTGAGTCTATCAAATGATCATAGGACTCTGACTCTGATCCTTGTGGTTCATAAGAAGTCAATGACAGTTTTGTGCTTTTTACCTTGTTGTATTGAATCTTGCATGCGTCTAAGCATGTCTGAGAGAGCTCAGGATATCTCTGCTTCAAAGAGAACATCAAGCTCTCTGCTAGGATATGATTTTTGTCATTTTTGTCTGTCTGTGACATTAGATCCTTCACCATCGCCCATGAAGACTTTGAATTACTCAGACATGACTTACGTCTCCATGTGTACATTGAAGACTCAACTCTATCTGCGAGCTCAAGCGCTTCGTGTTCAGAAGCTATGTTGAGATTGCCGAGAAGATATTCCGGGGAGAACTTCTCTGATGTGTACATGTAAACGGTAAATTGCATCTCCCAGACATGCTTTTCCACTCTGAATACAAATGTTTTGCAAAACAATCGAGTTAGTAAACAACTTTTCCATTTTATTCCTATTTATCATGTATAATAATGTGTTTGCATATCAAGCTAGCACTCTTGTATTAATTGCTTTTTCATATGAATTAAAACATTTGTAAAATGCAGGATCGGATGAGCTTTGCTCTAGCATCATCAGTTTGTGGTTGACACGTTACATAATGAGCATGGACGTGGTCTTGACTCTTGAGGGTCTTGGTGGTGATTAGGCTAAGATGTGATTTCATAATGATCAAAAAATGTGTCTTAGTGGTGACCATGAACCATGTTTGTTTCTTTTCTGAGTCATGGTGAAGAAAATCAGAATTTTCAAAAGAAACATTTGTTGATTGGATGAAGACTGTTTATTACCTTTGGAAGACTTACCATGTATGACTCTGGAATTTCATCTCAGAAAGAATGCTGCTGTTGATTGCCATGGCAGCCTTGTGAATCTGGTTAGAACTGTCGCGTTTGTGTCTCAAATGCTTCCTTGACTCCTTGGAGAGGCCACCTGGAGGAACACATGGAACCGGCACCCACCATTTCTCTTCATTCCGCGCCATATTAATCTTCCGGAAAGATCCTGATGCAGATTTAGAACTAGTTGAGTTGGCTGAAATGCTTCCTCGTCCTTCATACCAGAACTCTGTATCTTGAAAACTATCAAGAACTTCCTGCCCAAAACACAAAATTCATGCACATCAGGCTTTGACCAAAACATCGGTGCTAAAGAATTTTATTTTTTAGATTATGCATATATAGTCAGTCCTACAATGAGCATTGCATCAAGCTTTTGAAAGCTGGAAGGTTGATATAAATATCAGATCTCGGTCTGCTCGTCATCTTCTGAAAACGAATAGGAAAAATCTCAAGAACAGAAAACAAAGCTGAAACTAGGTGATTTTTTTTGGGTCATGGATTTAACAATCTCGCCTCCACAGATGACCCATTTGGTAAAATTTGGGCTACAGGAGTAAGTTCTACTATGTAATCACAAACTGATAAAAGACAATACATTTCCCTCTTCCACATTGCTTTCTTCTCAGGATTCAAAGGCTCTAACCTCAGAGTTGCTCCAAAAACAGTGGCTACGTACAGAAAAAGAAAACACCAAAAACGACACGTACATTAAGATCAAAATCATGAAATGTATGCTGGCCTGGATCATCAAAATTTTCAAAACAAGGGTAAGTACCATAGAGGTTGGTAATAGAATTTGAGATTGTCACAGCTGTGCATACACCCTTGCCACTCCCACACATGTCTTCACCCAACAACAGTTTTGGAAATCTTTCTTTCATCAACTCAAGTTCTGTCATTCATTTACACGAGTTAATAATCCAGGACTCACTACCAGAAAAGGGGTCATAGACATCGCCTCTTAGACATCAGTTAGAAAATCCTCCAATGTCAAATATCTTTTTTAACATCGGTTTCTCAAATATCAATGTCTTTGTAATATATAGACATCGATTAATATGTTCAACCGATGTCTATAATTTTTTTCGAAAGTTTAAAAAAACTCGGAACAACTAAATTAAATTAATTTTTTGTCTGTGTGGGAACCTAATTTGCATTCAAGTTGAAAACACACGACCGCTTGTTACTTTCTCAGTCTCTTTTTCTCCAAACCGAGTGTTACTCTCTCTCTCTCTTCAAACCGCAACACGTCGTCAGGATAGTCATCAACCTCAGCATCGGCTCTACCGCCGCCTTCATCGTCTCCAAGCTCTGCTCCCTCCGGTCACCTCACCAATATTTTCGGCATTTCGATCCCAAAATGCACCTACCAAGCCAGATTCCCCAAAATCTCGTAATCGATCCTCGACAACAACCAGATAATCAATCTCGCCATTGAAGAAGCCGGCGAGATCAACCCCAACCTTGGCAGACTTCGCGTCTGGAGGAAATTGCGAAGTCTAAATGTTATGGATTCTGAAATCTAGGTTAGGATTTTGGCGGAGTCGGATTTGGGCCTCCCGTTCGGTTACCCAAGCATCACCAGAGATGATTCCATCGTCGACGACTACCACGGCCTCAAGATCGCTGATCCGTATCGAGGTAATGGTTCCAAAACCCTCTCGATCTCGATTTGATGTGAATGTTTAATTCGAGAATGTTAAGGTTTCGATGGAATTGAGTTATGATATTCATTTGATTTGTTAGGGCTTGTCGATCCTGATTCGGAAGAGACAAAGTTGTTTTTGCAGAAGCAAGTGAAGTTGTTTTAGTCGGTGCTACCCATAATCCATTTTTCTTCCAATTTTTGACTCTGTTAGCAAAGTAACTACTAATAGTAAAATTCATATATAGTCTGATTGAAATTTGGTGTTTTTGATATGAAGGGTTCACCACATTGAAATGGACGAACATACTTTCATGGCCAACAGAAAAAAACTGTGGATTACTTGAGTTCTTTAGACAAGGTCTTATTTTCATTCCATGCCGTGTATATATATGAAAAATTTATTGATGTTGTATATGATGTATCTAAAATTATGGTCAGAAATCCATGATTGTAGGGGTATTTTGGTCATACATGGGCTGAATGAGCACAATGAAAGATATGCCGAATTCGCAAGGCAGCTAACCTCGTGCAGTTTCGAAGTATATGCAATAGACTGGATAGGTAGCTCTATTGTGTTCATTTAAGCTATTTTATATTTTATATAGTTTGTTTTAAGAAATTTTGGCTTAGGAATATAGAAACATCATAGAACTTATTGCTTGGCAAAGAATTGGTATACTAGACGAAGATGATACAAAACTATGGACACTTATAACACTGATTTTTGAGTGTTACTTTTCATGAGTTTATATATTATACGGAGGATTCATGTGTTGTGAGAATTGATAATTGTTGTTAATAGTATTTGTCTTGCTCACCTATGGCAGGTCATGGCAGAAGCGATGGATTGCACGGCTACGCTCCTTCACTTGACCATATTGTTACTGATATTGTAAGTTCAAGTACTTCTTCTAGTTTATCATGAAACATGCATATATAAGACGGATTTGGTATATCATTTATCTTAGGTTCTTAGCCATTAGATTATCTGTGATTGTTAATGAACGCAGTGTCATTCGACTATATATGCGATAACTTCTAAGTTGACAGTTATGTGATTTTTCTTTAATAGGGGGATTTCTTGGAAAAGATTAGATTAGAGAACTCTGGAATACCATGCTTCCTCTTTGGTCACTCACTTGGAGGGGCTGTGGTTTTAAGGTAAGACATTGAAAGATCTTTTATCTCTTGATCAGTTAACATCTGTGTTTAGAATTTTAAATTGATGACCTTTTGTTTAGGCAGCCACCTATGCAAAGATTGAAGAAATGGTAGAGGGCATCATACTAACTTCACCGGATGTAACTAATGAAAACTTGGTTATCAATGTGTTCAACTATTTAACTGAACCATTTTTCCATTCTTGGTAAGTTGTTACTACTTTGTGTTTGGCTTTCCTTATTTTGTGTTCTGTTTGCTGAAAAGTGGTGAATATGGGTTTGCGCTAGTTCTTGTGGTGTGTATCATTTACATTGAAACTTGATACTAGTTATCAGATTATCCAATTATTCTACTCTACCAGATCTATGGCTTCAAAACTTTCTCTAAGATATTTTTCATCCCTCTAATTATTTCCAGTGACTAATATGGCCTTGCTCATCACTTAGTGCTGGGGTAGTGACTACAGCTTAAGTCCACTAAACTTGTCATTTGAGGGTTAGTTCAGTAAGTTGGTCTTTGAACATGTTCTTGACGTTGAAATTGTGAGACAATAAATGGTGTCATTATACTAATTGAAAAACACCTTTGCTATATTCAGTGACTGTCTGATGGGTTTTTGTTAAGTCATATTCAGAGACATTCATTGAAGATGTAGTTTTGGTGAGAGTGTTGTTTATGGCTAAATCTTAGTTATATACCTAAATCATTTAATAATGAAACTAATTCATGTTTGCTACACTGATAACGAAGAAAGGTGTTATACCTTAATTTTTTTATGTAGGATACTGCTTTCTCATAAGCATACTCTAATATGCTTTCTGTTGACAGCTTAGGACTGTGTATAACAGACTTGAATCAGATCTCTAGGGCAGTAAGAAGAAGCATGTGGAACTTGTTGAGCAGTGTGATGCACTGAATAAGGGACGAGAGAAATCTGTGAGTGGTTTTTAGTTGTGCATCTTTCTTTTTCTAAAAGCTTGAATTTAGTTTTTATACATGGAAGTGAATCTGTGTACCATGCATGTCAATCTCAACTATATAAATTTATACCAGGTTGAAAGGGACAAGACCTTGGATGAGCTAAAAGAGATTGAGCTAAAGTATAATAAGTTGAAGGTGGGAGTATATTATGAACTTTTAGGATAGTTAGAGTAAATATGAATACTTTAATTGACCATGTGACCAAGTTTGTTGTAATTTTCAGGAAGAGATGAGGCAGTATGCAGATAATGATCCAGCTAACTTTGAACAAATGAGTAAGGATTGTTTTAGATTAGTGTGATGTTTTGTGCTTAAAGAGTCTTGATTGGCAATTTTTAGGTGTATGATGTAACACCTTTCATGGAGGATCATCTGGGAGGCGATGAAGTTCTGCTTTCGGCAACAAGTAAGGGATTCAAATATTATAAATGATTTTGGTTGAACATTCTAAGCCGGGATAGTTTGTGAGCTCGATTTTTGTTTCGATACTTTCAGGGAAATATACGACAAATGATTTTGAAGATGTGAGTACGTCATTCGGATGATGCCAGAGAAATGATGGACAAGTATTACATCGGAGAGATTGATGCGGCTATTGTCCCGTTGAGACGGACTTACATTCCACCACCACAGACTCATCCGGATAAGTTGTCCGAGTTTGTGATCAAGATTTTACAGTTCCTAGTGGTCCTTTTGATCTTGGGTTTAGACTTTGTTGTTCGTCACTATACCAAGAAAGATTAGTAGTGCTGCTGTTTTCGATTTCATTTCACCCTCGTAAGGATTTTTACTTCTATTCGTCCACAGATTAACCGTTGAGATTGCAACTGCTTGTTCTAAGTAATGTTGTTTCTCACAGTTGTTTCATCAAAGAGTCATTTGCTTATTTAGTTTCAATTTGGTTTAAGGTCATGGTAGAATGGTGTTATGGATGATCATATATTTATGGAGACCCTATATTTGTTTCAAATTCCTGTATTCCAGATTATACTCTTTAAAACTAATATGTACATCATACATACCCAACAAAACTAATGTTAATTGAAGTAGTGTACATTAGTTCGGAACATAAGAAACGATGTCTATAAACAATATTTTACATCAGTGTATCAAAGGAAAATGATGTCTATGAATGGCACTGACATCGATTTTGATAAAATAATCGATGTCTTATAAGTAAATAGACATTGGTTTGGCGACCGATGTCTTTTTTTTTTTTTTTACAATAGACATTGCCCACATGTCTCTGGCAGGGACTTCTTTGAATGTGTAATGGTGAACAAAATATATGTTAATAACCCTACCTGAATCCACAACATTATGATCTTCAAGTGTATCGTCTTCGAAATTCATGCGCTTCTTCATTCCTAGTCTGCTCAGGACAGCCTGGTTACTGATTTCACATTTAGCCAGCACGAAGGTGAGGCTTCACCAGAGTAGCGACTTTCACCTGCTGACTCAGAGAAGGCCGAGACATCCGAATTAGTATCACTACTCATTGTCGAAGCTAGTTTCTGCAGCCGACTGATCCATAGAAGAAGGTGAAGGCTGATAACCCAGATCATAGCTTTTATCAGAATTCTCCATTAGAGCTTTTGATAAAAAAAAAATCTCGTGGTCTAGTTCCTCAAAACCCTGCAGCCAGTTCAAAGTGTTACAATTTGGTTTATACTCCACAAAAGAAAAGGTCTAGGAATTTCATTTTCATTTGAAACAGAAAGCAAAAGAGGGTCTACGATAGGTAGTTTTCATTCAGAATCAAGGACCAAAATTAAGCCAAAATATAAAAGAAAAAGGCAAAATCTTTGGACATAAATTTCTTGACGTGTGATCAAAACAAGCTGAAAATTTGAAAAAAATTAGGCAAACGGTTTAGGAAAAAAGCAACGGTCCAAACAGTGCTTTTGTGTTACCTTTTAATGTATAGAGAGGGTTTTTGAATTTGAACAGTTGAAGATGAATACAGTTGAGGACCGTTTTGAAACTGTTCCCTCCCAAGTATGGAACTTTGGCTTAGCTTTGATCACCACACAACACTTTCCTTTCTAAAAGAAATTAGAAGTACGTACTCAAAGAAAAGCACATTATACGAAGACACCCAGAAAGCAAAAATGGCTGGATTTTTTTGTTGAACTAGAGAAGAACACAGGGGGTGCTTCAAATTATATAGCAGAGGTGGCCATGAACATGAATGGGTATGCTGTCCTGTATTATGTCTTTTTATACATGACATATAACCATAATTTAGAAGCTAAATTATGACAGCTGGTTGACCATAGTTATGCACATAAGTGATCTATAAGGGTGCATCCGAACCTAAAATGTTCTACAAAAACGTGTATTGTTCTAGTTAATGTCGTGACACATATTAATTGATAATAAAAAATTTTATTTTAGTATATAGAGTACTATCACATAAATCAAAAGTCAAGATCCTATTTCTTAAATAAGACCTTAAGTTTAATAAAATTTTAATTAGGACCAAAACAAACACTAAATTTGTGATTACTCTTCTAATCATCATCATCAAAGTAACACATACTTATCCTTCTCTTTTTCATTCTTACCCCTCCCGCTCCATAATGAGGCTCGAATACATGATATTTCAAATGAGAATTCATTGTCTCGTCACCTTACCTACCAAACACACATATATCAAAAGTAACACTTACTTTTGATAATATTTGGAATGTTTATCTTCTTATGAAGTTTAGACTTTATGTCCCTCCATTGTATTCTATCATTTCATTTCTAAAAGCTTAAGGGTAGCCATAAACCCTTAATTCAGAAAAGAAAAGAAAAAAAGGTAACACTTGCCTTGATTTGTCACCCAACTCAGTTTGCTGATTTTTTTTCTGTAATTCGTGGACTAGGCTAATTTTGTAAATTAAAGTAAAACATAGGAAGAATAATATAGATAACACAAAGAAATTAATGAAACTAGAACATGGAGATCTCAGTTACATGTATGAGCTTTTATATATATATATATATATATATGAAGATCTTAGACTTATTAGTTGCCAAGCTAGCTGGTCGGAGGCTAGACTAGAAAGCATGTGTGGAAGTTTATATATTAATCCTATGAAGAGCAATGAATCACATCCTCAGTTTACATTATTGGAAATGAAAGAGGGATTGTTGGCCTGGAATGTATAGACGTGCCTTCCGTTAGAGCAAAGACTTGTAACTAACTACTCGTTTACATTCCATGCTTTGAATGTGCGATAAGGTTTGACATATACAAGTGTGTTATAAGGTCAAACACTCTTGTTTTCATTAGCCATCATGGCGATTTATCATGAGAATCAATTGGCGTCGACTACATATACGAGCTGCTCATTTGTTCGATAACAATAGGAATGGCCGATTTAGCACCGAAATGCCATTCCGTATATTGTTTTCTTTTTTACTAGTCTGTTAAGAAGATGTGAATAAACCGCCTCTCTCTCTCTCTCTCTCTCTCTCTCTCTCTCTCTCTCTCTCTCTCTCTATATATATATATATATATATATATATATATAAGAATGGTGTGTTTCAAGGTGTCAGAAATTCGAAAAACCGTGAGACATATTATGACACTTTGATATGATATATGCAAATTTGGAATGAAAACCATTGATCAAGAAAAGTTGCTCGTAGTTTTCTTCATTATTAACTATGTTTCTGCTTATTTTTAGAATCCGGTGTTTGACAGAACAAAAACCTCCACCATAAAGCGTTCCATAAGTTGGCAAAGGTCTTGCAGATTGATCCTTTTGAACTAGTATTGTTGTCTGCCAAGTAGTTCCTTGTGTTCATTGTAGGCACTTCATTCTGCATAGCACAAGCATCATAGAAAAACTTGAGCCGAGGAAAGTTAGCTTTAATTTATATATGAGACCAACAATGTTAGACTTGCATCTCATTAAACATGTTTTTACAGATTAGATTGACCCTTCAATTCACAATATTCTGATAACACAAAATGAGAGATGAGTGGAAAAAACTCACATTTGCAAAAAATCTGAATCCAATCTTTATCTCTCCTTTATAGGTGTCATCTTCAAGTACAACATTATATGGAGCTGGTTTTACTTCAATGAATCCTTTGTCCTTACCCTCAATAATAATATTACCAATATGAATCCTGCAAAGCATAAGCAAAACATAATTTGATTGAAATTAAATACTCAGATCGATCAAGTAACGAGATGCATGGAAGTTTATATATGTTACACGGTGTCACCAACAAATCCACCATCTGTGAACATCTCAGTGTCCATAATTCTGAATTTGAGATGGCTCAAGTGTCTCCAATCAGCAAACTCAAATGTGAACTTTTCATTCCAGTAAATTTTTTCAGCTTCACCTGCTGCAAATAACCAATTAAATCAGCGGGAAAATCTAGTATGTTTTAACACATGAGTTAAGCGTTCATTACATGTGACTAATTAAAGATGATATACAATTATTTCCCATCTGCATATTAGACAGAAAACAAAATACTTGTTTAATTAGAAATTCGACCTGACTGTATTTTGCTTCTGTACACTTGACCACCACATTCTAAGATAACATAGTAAGCCGGTTTACCTATACAACAATAATGGGAGATCGAGTTAAACCTAGAAGATCCTACTTTCATCATAGAAAGATTTCAGATCAAAATCGAATCTATTATACAAAAGTGTTAAGTTGCAAAAAATAAAATTGACCGGTTTCCCTCATTGCATTGAGATAACTGGAATTTGACATGGTGCACTGGAGTTGGCTTACCAAGAATATTAGTATGTCTTATGTCTTCAGCATTAACGAGAAGAACTTCGAGGGTTCCACCTCCTCTCATGTATGCCTTCATTGTGTACAAGTACACACATTTCCATGTAAAATGGATACATCTTCTCTATAAATATTATGTCAATTAATTAATCAATGAAAACAGTTCCCATGGTCCAGTTAATTAATGTAACGAAGACACAGTAATTAACGTCGGTTTTTATATATAAAGTCGATTGTAAACGTTTTAGTTATTTGCAAATTGCTTGCAATCCATTACAAAAATAAAATAAAAATTGCTTGCAATCAATGACTTTTACTCATTGTATCCAAATGGGTCACTGGCTGTGTTGGGCTTGAATTGTTTTAGGCACCCATATTTGGCCCATAACTAAGCAGGAGTTAAGGTGGTCCAAGTATATCTCTACTACAATAAAGTCAAGCCACCCTTTGGTGTCATCGGCTTCACCAAGTTTTGAAGTTCCAAAAAATCCAAGGCAGAGAATTATTATGAAACTTCTAGGAAAATTAATTATGATGGGCAATTTGGTAAAAAAAGGTTGGAAAATAAGGAATATCTATGTGGGTGCGAAGAATCTGACGATTGATTCTAGAGCAATCGAGGAGAACAACTGAATCAACTAGATTACACAACCGTCGAACGCACGTTCACTAGCCGTTATCCAAACAATATGCATAAGAAAACCCGGCCACTCTCTTCTTCTCCCATCTTTTTTCTGTGAAAGAAATTGGGGAACGAACAAAGACAATGCGAGTCAAAGCTCCAACGGCCATCGCCCTAGGCGTATGATTTGCAACAGTTCATTGTCAAGAACTCAAGGTGTGATTGTTTGAATCAATTCTTTTTCTTCTATATCTACTCTTGGTTGTGATTTTCAATTTGGGGCATTGGAGCAGTCATCTTTCAATGCTCTGCTAATCGATTAATCTAATCATGTTTTATTTGGTTTTTATTGTACAAAGAGTTCCCAATCTGATAACAAGAGGTCCTTTTATGGATTCAAAATCATTTGCAGTCTTTGATGTCATAAACAATGTTCCTCATTTCTATTTCTGTTTTGATTACGCAATTCATGTCGTGATTTTACTCTATTCATAGGCCATAGGTGACACAAAGAGTGGTTTTGCAAGTTCGATCCTTGCTTCGTTAAAGCTACGGTGTCTGTAGCAAAAAGGCATTTCAGAGATAACGAAACACTCCAACGACGACACATCAATCCCTAATTTAATATGCTGCAAGACCTTATACCTTGAGACATTGTGAATTTAATGGCTTGGCTTCACATTGAAGCCAGAGTAATCTAAGTTTAAGTAATTGAGAGTTTTAAGCTCATGGTGTTTTGATGTCAGCCTCAGAGTTCTATTTATTTCACTGTGTCATTCAGAACTTTCTGATACAAAAGCCTCCATCATTTATATGCTAAGAGTTACTACGTACTAACTTCTGATGTGTTTCATATCCAACTTTGAAAGAAAATGGAAAGGGAATGTCATCTAATTTAAGAGGTCAAATTTTTACTGTCAAAATAAGCATCGTGATTCCATGAATTAAGGAGAGACGCTGAGACACTTCAAGTCTTGAAGGGCTGGCTTTGAAGTTGGTTAAAACTTGAAAGTGATCGAGTGATGCCAGGAAGTGGTGGAACAAGATACCTCTACTAATTGTATCGTAGCTATTTATTTTTTAAAATAAGAATTTCTAGAAAATATGGACTTGAATATTGTCCTTGCTGTTTTGAGATATATATATATAGCTTTAGATGGAGTCTGCTTTTACCTTTACATGCTTTCAACTAAAGGAAATAAAAAACTTTAGACTCTCTTTGTGTTGATTGATGAATTTACTTGAAAAGATGCTTACAAATTTAAGTGCAGAGAGATTAGTATTGCATGTTGTCTTCATTATGTGTGGAGACGCTTTAGTTTTGCATGTAGCCCCCATTGCAAATTTAGGGGTGGAGAGGCTTTAGTTTTTGGATTGTACTTTCTGAAGTGTGTAAACTGGAAGAAACATAGCATTGACCATGAGCATTTCATGTAGCAAAGCCAATTACAAAATTGTTGAGCATCATTAAACTTAAATTTTGATTTTGATACAGTTTGGTTTAGATGGGATTGATTTTGATTTATTTATGTTGTTTGAGGTATGTTCGTCTAATTTGTCATTCAAGGCAAGTGAAAAGATTGACATGGCATAAGTCTACTTATCTTTAGTTTATGTAGTCTATCAAGATTTAAGAATGCTCATGTGGAATGCATGAGCTGCTTTCTTTTATAAGGGTGTTTGAGAAT
This sequence comes from Geum urbanum, assembly GCA_946800695.1. Lineage (NCBI taxonomy): Eukaryota > Viridiplantae > Streptophyta > Magnoliopsida > Rosales > Rosaceae > Geum > Geum urbanum. Next base: position 26,317,098 of record OX327017.1, on the reverse strand, counting down.
GGATCCTCTAGACTATGGCTTAGGAGAGGAATTTGTTGCATATGTTGTCATAGCTAAACTGTAATGTTGTATTGATTCTTCTCGCTCGAATTCAGTATACATTCTTTTGATGTTCCCAACAAATCCGGACCTTCCTAATTTTATCCAATCTGATTTTCAGGTGGCGGTGAAGACAAACAAGTTACCTAGGCGGCTTGGCTATTCGTTCAACTCACTTTTGTAGTACCACCTATAGTGGCTCATTTGCTTGCTTCTTAGGTGTTTAGAATCCTCGATTGTTGTTGACTTTTGTTCACCGAAATTTTTATGAAGTGACTATAAGTTGATGATGAATGTATTTTTTTTCCTAAAGTTCGTCTGTATCAGTTTGGTATTAAAGATGCACTTGCATTGTATCCGAAAAAAGAGATGCACTCACAAAGATTGGTGATTACAATAATCAGAACTAATATAAAGAACACTATTATCATAAAAAGGCCTCGCAACCTTTGAAGGCGATCTTGACCTTCTTCATGCACATGGAAGAGTAACAATTAACAAGAGCTTGTATGATGGCACAATCACAATTAGCAAACTAAAATATCGTACAAATGAGGCTCATTATAGAGGTAATTTTGTTATGAGTTTGATTTAATTGATTGCTGAGTTTCAGTATCAGCTATAGCTGAAAGAATGTTACACTATTTTCTTTAATATCCCACATTTGTAGTTGGAGTCACATTGGTTAAACTTGATCTTTCTTCTCGATTTGTTTTTGTTTTGTTTTACCAAAGACCTACAACGTAAACCAAAAGTAATTTTCTAAAAATTATATCTTTTTTCACGTATAGTATAACTATTCACGTTGTGACTTCTTTGGTATGGTATGGAAATTCAATGCTTACACCTCCTCATGCTTAGCAGTAATGAACTAATGGATATTCAGGATTCTTCTTATTGAAAGGATTAAGTAATGAAAATGTGATTTTGTGGTGAAAAAGATTAAGAACAGAATCAAAAGCCAATCAGTCAGTGAAGGGATGGGGAGCCAAGTAATAATCTTGACAATCCAAATTCAGCTTAAATATTGGATTTTGGGTCAGATAGATACTGATTTTTAGTGTGATCTTCATTTAGTTACGAATTTAGTTTTGATGATAAAATTGGACATCCTCAATAAATGCACTTAATTTGCACGCGTGAGCGCGACCGTTCTTCCGCACGCGCAATATAGTATAAATTAATGCCATGTGAGATGTGTGTCTATGAATCTATGATTAGGAAGACTAAGCTTTTTTTTTTTTGAAAGGAAAAGAAGACTAAGCCTAGATTCAGGAAGTTTTATTCAACAGTGAACAGTTGGGTGTTTCACGTGATATTCTCTACGTGCGTATTCTTGCTGTTGCTGGTCAAAAACGTTTTCCAGAAAAATATATATGCAGCTAATACAAAATTACAAATGGAAACCATGCAGAACATGATGGCTAGCAGAAGTTAAGAAAGGAAATTCCATGCATGTGACCTGGATACCTACTTACACAGCCTGTCTTGAGCTTCAATATAACTGCATGATGGTATATTAGCTTCTTAGAATTGATTTATATATATATATATGATTATATACCAGCCAAGACTCATACTTTAATTTCAAGTACAGACATCTATGGTGGATTCTGATATGAAACCACTAACTGAAGAGTATAATCCCAAATTGCCATCTTCTTATATATGCCACTATACAATATCACTTCCAATGGAAAAAAAAATCCTGCTTGATTTAAATTTAACACCACATCCTGGTTCGAATGTCACCAGTGTTAATTGAGGTTAAGTCATTCTTGATGGTCGGAGGGAGGAAACGTTCTGACATGAACCGCTTTTGAGAAATACGTATTGAAAGATTTCGATAAACAAAGAAAAGTTAAACTAAGATTCCACAATCCTATATAACTGCCTAACCCAATTGGACAAAGTAAACCTTTTTAGTTTACCTATATTAGTCTATACCTCTAGACTCTAGCTAGAGGGCAATGCCAGAGTCTCAGCAATCCTCTTCTGTTAAACTTCCCATGCTAGACATCTCTCAGCCTATGAATCAGTTTTCTGATTTGTCCTCTCTTTCTGAAGCCTTGAAAACATGGGGTTTCTTCCACATCATCAATCATGGGATCTCCAAAGATCTTTTCAGAAAACTATATTCACTTTCACAGCACCTTTTCAGCCTCCCTTCTGATACCAAACTCAAACTTGGTCCTTTCTCTTCTATAAAAACTTATACCCCTCATTTCATAGCCTCTCCCTTCTTTGAAAGCCTCAGAGTTTCCGGGCCAAAGTTCTCCGAGTCTGCTCAAACTTCTGCAGATGTTCTCTTCGACAAACACAACTCTGAGTTCAGGTATATATCCATCATACACACTCAATTAAGTACTATAATTAATATTTGAAGTTTGAACACTTGCATGTATGATCTTCCCTCTTCGTATTCAAGGTCATCTAAGACATATATTTCAAGTTGGTTCAGATTTAGGATATGTTTTCTTTGTTATGTTTTCCTTGTGTAGTTATGTTCATGTTTATTTTCTGTAATTTGATTGTATGTTCTCTGCTAGTGAGCTATTACATGAATATGGGACCAAGATGGCAGAACTGTCCCAAAAGATCATACAGATTGCTTTGATGAGCTTGGGGGAAGGTTTTGAGAAGAAGTACTATGAATCTGAATTTCAGAACTGCCATGGTTACATGAGAATGAATAACTACTCATCACCTCAAGAAAGTTTGGAAGATCATGATGAGGTTGAAGGTCTTGGCATGCACACTGACATGAGCTGTGTAACAATTGTGTACCAAGATGAAATTGGTGGACTTCAAGTGAGATCAAAAGAGGGTAAGTGGATGGACATAAGTCCATGTGAGGGAACCTTGGTGGTGAACATTGGCGATATGTTTCAAGCTTGGAGCAACGAGAAGTTAAGATCATCGGAACATAGAGTCATTCTAAAGCATCCCGTAAACCGCTTTTCACTAGCCTTCTTCTGGTGTTTTGAAGATCAGAAGGTGATTTCTGCACCAGATGATGTTGTTGGAGAAGGAAATATGAGGATTTACGAGCCCTTTGTGTGCTCGGATTATTTGAAATTTAGAGAGAGCAATGAGAGAGGGAAGTTTGAGAAGGTTGGCTTTACTGTGAGGGGTTTTGCAGGGATCAAAGACAAGCAAGTTGTAAAATGTGACAATGGAAGTGAAATGGGAAATGTGTCTTGTAATTAGAGTATGTGAGCCATACTTGATTCATATGTTGTAATTAGTGTTTGTGGCTAAATGAATTTGTAAGAGCCAGTGTGAGCTTGAGTGAAATATACAGATAAGTAATGTATTGGTGTTAGTTGAATTGTTGGGTACAGTTGGCATCCCAACTTCCAACTTATGCATTATTATTGCAATTATATTATCCTTGTATTGGTGTCTATATTCTCTATTTTGATGGTCCTTATTCCATGTTAAGTTTTCTGTATTTCCTAAAAAAATTGGATTGACAGCTCTGCCAACAAGTTACAGTTAATCAGAGCAATTAATCCCCAAGTCAATTGATTCTGAGGTGGAGTCTATTCTCAACCTGTCCCTTCCATTTTATTTTCTTTACTTATGCAAAACCTGCTTTCACTTGACACAATTCTATGATTCACAATACAGTAATTAAGTTGGACTGGGAGAAAGATGAATTGTGGTCCAAGAGATAAAGGCTTAAAGGTGCTGTGTGTTTTTCTTCTGTCTGCCACTTTTAGTGTCTTTGAAGAACTATAATGGGAAGAATTTTGATTATGAAGAAATATTATCATGCATTTCAGATAAAGTAATGGGGAATCCATCTTTCCAATTTAGCCAGATATTCAATGATGAAGCTATTTGACTATAAGCAAACACAATTAATATGTCTCAATTTGATTAGGCCACAAATCAACTAAGAAGCTGGAGATTCAACTATAAACAAAAGGCCAAAAAATAAATAACGAGGGCCAGTGCAGCTTTGCTTGGAAATTATTAATGAAACAGCTGAATAAAATTGCGACGGCATAATTTTAAGCCAATAGATCACTATTATGCATCAAAAAATGTTGGATAAAGGTAATTAAAAAGTTGTCTGGCAGAGGAATATTTTGCCTCTGTCAAAATCGTTATGAACATCTTCTTCAGTAGTGACCCTAGTTCATACCCACTACTGATAGGACCATATATACTCAGATATGAAAGGGATAAGAGTCGCAAGACTAGACCTGATAAAAGATTGTTACTTTCAAAAAGTAGAAATGTTTATCATCTTTTGTAAAAAAAAATCAATGCTGTTGGTACATCATTCGTTGCCACTCATCTATGTGATCAAATATGCAACATCAACGAGCCCTGTCCAGTTGGTTCTTAAAAGCTGAATCATATCATACTGAAGTTTGAAGGAGACATAAAATTTGATCTTCTTCGAAAAAAAATCATGTTTTGGTTTACAGCGAAATTTGAAGCTTTAATCCAGTAGTTCACATGTACTAGCATTTTAATTTGAACATTTCTTGGTAGCCAGCGGATATAGAAATTTTGATATAAAGGGACAATTACTGGATCAACAAGTTACATTTCGATTTCCATTTCTTCATCAGATCAACAGGTCACTAGTGAAGCTTCTTATCTAACGAAGAGGCCAAAAAGGTTTAACAGAAGAAAATAAAGCTCGTTAAGTAGCAGACAAAGTGCTCTAGTTACCACTACACATTGAACTTCAAGAAGCTAGATTATTCTGAAGGCTAAAATCTTACAAGTACAAGCTTATTTGGTCTCTTCTGGCATGAGTGGCATCATCTCAACACTTACCAGCAATTCTCCAAAGTGCTTGTTTAATCATTCCTACAGGTGGAATTGCTGATCCTCGAAACTGTGACCAATGCAAAATAGTTAGGTAACATCTGGCATATTGTTTGACTGTTCAAGTATGAAAACAAGTGAATCTGAATACATAACAGGACAGTTTACACCACTATATTAGAAGTCATTATAATTTATGGAAAGAATGGTCAGAAGAGTTGGAACTACTAACCTTTGATTTAAGACTCAAGGTGAGAACACCATTGAGGCTGGATGATTGGACAGAGTGTGCATCTAAGTAGAGATTGTTTACAGCATCCATTATATCAAGCAAGATGTATTGCCTATAAGGGCAGCTCATCTCTATCAGAACCTCCTGTTCTTGTACACTGACTTTCACATCTAGTGGCAAGCTTTCTCTGGGAGCAAGCTTATTGAGTTCTGGTTCAGATTCATCAATGTCACAAGCCTTCCTTTTGTTTAACCAAGGCTTTTTAGCATTGCCAAATTTAGTTTTGTCATAGTTATCTGATGCCTTTTCTACCCTTTCAAGGATTTTCTTTCTAGCTATTGCTTCAACAGTGTCCATGCAAGATTGCATCTCTTCTGCTCTTGCCTCAAGCTCCTTCAAGTACTTTATCGTGTCATCAAGGATCGATGCCTTGTCAATCTACAAAAGTATGAAAATTCAACTTTTAAAAGTCTGTGAGAGATCAAATAGAATTAAGATTGTAGTTTGTATGTAATTACCTCTGTTATAGAAGGAACCATTGACCTCAGGACCAACAACTTTTTGTTTTCCTTGATTTTCTCATGCACATCATCACTTCCCAATCTGAAGGGTGTACTAGTTTCTTTGTGAGCACTAGGAGAGCCACCCTCCATCATCAGTGGAACTGTGAACAAAATCTTCTTTAACAATTTCTGTTGAGATTTTGGCCTACAATTATAAATCACTCCTTTCTGCCATTGTACAAAACTAGATTTGCAATCGCCACTGCAAAAAGATCGGTTCTCAATTATCCTCATTGAGCTCCCCAGTACAGCTGAAAGAGTTCTTTTGTAGTGTAACTGCTCATCTGCAGGTCCAAGATCCAAGGAGCTGAACTTTGTGTCATTGAAGTTCTCTAATTCTTTCAAATGCTTATGATTCTTGTTCTCACGCCTAGTAGAAGAGTGAGCCCTTTCATGATTCACAAAAGCTTCAGATATACAGTCAGTGGAATTCATGGAATCTTGAAAGCCATTGCTGAGGTCATCATCCATGAAATGCCAACTCTGAACTTGAGAAGTCCCACCATTGACAGCCTCCACCATAAAGGAGTCTTCTGTCTGGTGATTATGCTCACATCCCTTGGAACATTCATCTGCAGAGCCCATGCTGAACTCTTCATCGCGTTTGTGTAATCCATTAGTCCCGCTCTGGTCAAATTTGAGTTCTTCTGAAGGGGAATATAGGTTCTCCAAAGCCAATGTATCAACTATATCATGCCCAACAATGTTGGCAAGAATTTGGTCTGAATCATCATCCGCTTTGCATGGTGCTAAGAAAGGTTTCTCAGAGCAATCTGGCTTCGAGAAATCCAGTAAGGAAGCCTTGATGTGTTGAATAAGACTAGGATCTTCTGGTACCTATAGATATCAAAGAATGAGATGACTTACTTAATACAAAAACAAATTATAACTGTTAAAACTGTTACTTAAAAATAAAAGGGAGGATCAGGATCCTAATCCAAGAAAAGAAATTACCAGCTCAGTCACACCTAGCTCAATGACACCCCCCAGATAGGGAAAGCAGACCACAGTCTACAAACAAGAAATATGGAACTGATAAGCCCCAATGTCTTATAGTTGTGCAGGACTGTATATCTAGCAATATACGGTTATATTATGCAGAGGGATTTGTATACCTGAATAGAAGCACTCTGGGAGAAACCATTGATGTCCATTCATACAACAACAAGATGAAAAAGGAACATTAGTATCCAGCCTACATTGCTGCTTTTAAAGCTATAATCTTAGTAGCTGAACCTAGCATTCAATTTAGATATGTGACAGCCCAAACACAAAAAGATATTACAAACCAATCACAGCCATAACAACTGACCTTAGCTAGCAGGGAACGAGTAAATAGTTTACTGTCTGCAAATTGAGCATCACATAACCAAATACTTTGCCCATTTGCTGATGCTCTTCCTGGCAACCTATAGAAACAAAAGAGGAGAAATAATTCACCAACCCAATAAACTGAGCAAATCCAAGAGCAAAGATTCATGAATACAAATAAATACACTTGGTGATTAGAATCATACCCTTCGCCCATATTGAACACGAATGACATGCAAAGCAAGTAATACCACTCGGCGTCTGTCAGATCCTCTGGAGACAATGCAGCAGAAGGCACTTTAGCTTGTTGGTCAGTCGACTCGCCTTCTAAGAGAGACTTATACAGCTCTCTAAGTTGCTCGTTCCTCTCCAATCCTATTTTATCAGCTTTAAGTTCCATGCCATTGTCCACCGTCTTCCTAGTTTTGATGTCACCATTGTAATACCCTTCACCCCATTCCAGCACCCTAACAAAATAGTCAGGAGCACAAAGTAAATCACCAAATTAGGCACTCAAATTAGTATAACTACCAAAGAAATAGTGTATATAAGGGCACAGATCTCACATGTGTAGGAACTGTTGAATTCCTAGTAAAGTACTTCCATTTATCCAAACTATCATTTCCAAGTTTCCCTTCCTAATTTGTCTAATTCTGTAAAAGGAAAGGTTGCTTTCAAGGGAGGTTCAAGCTCATCCTTTCTTAAACTGCAGAACTACTGCTCCAACATTATACCAGTTGCTACATAGAAGCTTGTCTAACCGCTGTAATCTATCTCACTTGAAGAAGAAAGCTTCTATTTGCACTTAGAACTTCAAACATGTTTACCACTCAAACCAGAGAAAATTGTTCACCAGAAAATTAAAACTGAAAAAGTAAAAAGAAAGAAAAAACAGATACTTAAGAAGAAGTCTACCCTTGTTGTGTCGTTGACAATGACCAGAAAATAGCATAGCTCCACCTAATACTCCTCACAGCAACAGCAAACTGCTTCCTCAAATTCTCTGGCACCCTCTCATGGATTTGAGCTCCACTGGGCAAAGCCATTATTTTGTTTCACTAAAACTACAACTCAAACTCACAAAGCTGCATCAATACTCACCTAGCTCATCACCCAAGAATATTGAAGTTGGATACTTTAATTTCTTCTTGATCAGGCAGATGGGTTCTGGTCTCATACAATGGAATGTTAGTTCTGCCAAACCAATGAAGCTCAACTCCAGTTTTTCTGGGTTTCGGTGAAGTGCCACAGCAGCCCAGAAAAAGCTCAGATGACTCAAAGATTAAAGCTTTGGATTTTTTTTCCTATGGGTTTTATACCTTCTTTTGGGCACAAAAGCAGCAAACTATGATGGCTTTAGTTTTCTTTCCCAAGTGGTAAATGGCAAGCTCTAGTGCTCTACACAGTGGAACTGAAAACGACCTATAAAACAAGATACACATAAATTCATCAAAACAATTAAAATGAATCTCCCCCCTCTTTGTTCTATACCAAATTAATAACCCAATTTTAACCACGTGGTGTTTGAGTCTCTCCTAACTCCCAAGACTGGGACTTTAGGATTTGTGATTAAAAAAGACTAAAACTTTGCTCGGTAATTCTGAAACTAACAAAATGGCCGGAACTCGTATAAGATTAAAGAGCTTGAGCTACCACTTTTTGGATTATATTCATGAATGATATTACTTATTACTTATTAGATACCATGGCATGTTATTGTCCGATGGGGGCTTTGACTGTCAGGACACTTCCACGTGATCCAAATTATTGCTACTGGGGGATTATTTTTTTATCGGCAGTCCCAATTTATGACTTTGTTTAATTTCTAATGGACAAGCAGGGTTGCTGTGATTAGTGGGTCATCACCGGCGGTGGTCGGAGGTACTGTAGTACTGGAATTTTGCGTGGATTTCGCGTGGAGGTACCTAGCTAGCTAATCTCATGAAAATGAGCTCCGACTTAAAGTTCTCTGGGAAGGCTGTAGCCTGTAGATTTCGCGTGGTATGTTGCATCATTAATCATGGAATTTTTGCCGGGTACGTGAATTTTATACTTAAATTTTAAAAATTGTCATTGTGATATCGGACTCTCGAAATTGTACCACCAAGATATCTGAGATATATTTTCCATCCAAACTCTGTCATTTTTATTGATGTGTAACAGTTGACATTCGAATTAAAAGCAAAGAAACACCATATTGTTCTTCTTTCATTCTTTATTTTTTTTATCACTTAACTCAGTAACAGTGTCGACTCAAGCTAACGAAGTGGAATAGTTCACGCAGTAAGAACACCACTACTTAAGAAGTAGGATATTAAATCTTGATATGATTCGAGTCACAACAAACAATAAGAATTAAATCATTAAATTTCTTTTATAATAAAAATTAAAATAAAAAAGTGCTCAAACCGAGCTGGTGAACATTGATGAACAGAATTGTGGTTAGTGTTTTATTTGGCAGCATAGTACATTGACCATATAGCCATTTATTGGAGAGAAAAAAAAACTTCTCTCAAGAGCAAGAGCAATGCTTAAATCCGCGAATACATCGTCATACATCTTAATTCAAATTCTAATTAAAAATGTATTTTTTCACATTAATTATATCTAAAAACTGGAATGCTGCGTACAAAAGCAATACACATTTTGACTGAGAACATAAAACTATTGAGATCAAAATAGTTAAGTCTAGTCTCCTAAGATAATCAAAGTTAGCTGAAAAAAAATGGAATGAAAGGAAAAATACCTAGCGCTCAGCTTGGGTTTGGAGTCGCTCGTCTCCAACGACGCTTCTCACCAATCGCTCGCCGTTTCCGGTGGGCACAAGGGACTCCAGTTTTGACTGTCGGATCGACCAGCCATCCCTCTATTGAGGAGGAGTGGAGATCTTTGGTACGAGATGAGGCTGAGAGTGAGGGCTCGATGGTGGAGAGGGCGGTGTCAAAGTTTTCACGATGGTGGATGTGGCCAGAGATGGTGGTTACGTCATCAACGGGCTCATTTGAAGGAGGAAGGTGTGGCAAGTGAGTCGAACGACCATCAAAGGAGTTTCCAGAGCAGAGGTGCTAGGGTTTTGACCCTAGTCTCACTTTGGATCTCTAGATCGTCGACACATATCTAGGTGTTGGAGGAGTTGGTGGGTTGTTCAGCGAGGAAGGTGACACGGACCTGTGTGTCGACCTTGGTTGTGAAGAAGAGGAGCGGGTTTCCGAGGTGACTGGCTTCCGTTGCTGTCGATGCGAAGATGAGGTGCTTTGTTGCTGGAGTTTTCATGGCGACGTCGGTCATTTGGGAGGTCGTCAGACCGGAGGCAGAGGTCCAGTCGAGGCTGGTCGCGCTTGTGCTAGCTAAGCCGTTGATCCCAAGCCATGCTGCACAAACCCTAGCTGATAGGTTGAGAATGGGCATGGGTCAATTTGGTCCTGGGCCTATCCTGAGTTCTTTGAGATAAGGGTTATTTTATGGTCCTCTAGTCTTTGGGCTGCCGTTTGGATTTAGGATCCGGGAGACGTTTATCCGCGCCATTTTAGTATTATTGCACGTTTTATTTTTTTTTAGTCGAGTTCCAACCGATTTCGGTCTTTATGATAGGAGATTAGTCTCTGTTTGATGGATTCAAGTCCATGAAATATGCGTGAGTGATCATACTACTGACTGCCTTTAGGTAAGTAGCTGACATCCAATCGTTAACGCTTATGCGTCTTATCATTTCCGTCTTCGGTCTAGTTGCTTTGCTTCTAGTTATTTTCTTTTGTTGTATTTTTATATTATTTTTCTTTCAGTTGTAGTTTATTTTTCGGATGTAATCTTTTAGGACTTTAATTGATTAATATGAGTTATTTTTTTTAAAAAAAAATCTAGTCTCACAGGATTTAAATATTCTTTTTCTGTTTCTTTAATAGGAAAATCAAACTTCTATACGTTTCAAGAGCTGTTTCTTTCTTTGGCTTGATATGTTTCATGAGTTTTAGAAGGAAAAAAACGTACATTACGACACTAGCTTGCTCTTTTAGTTATATAGTGTGATATATACACCAATCACTGTACGTCGTCCAGTTCCCCTTTTAATTCCATCACAGTTACGTGGTTCCATTATTGAAAATCTGAAAGGGATGTTAAGAAGAAGTTAGTTGAACTTTTTCAAGGTCTAAACAAGAGCAATTTGAGTGTTACGAAAATAGAGAAGATTGATCTTCATATATATTTTAATGCGTTCACAACCTTTAGACATTTGGACTTATAATTGTTAATTAGCTAGCTATTGTACGTGTGGTACGTGATCGATTAGATCCGAGCTTAAACTATGTAGATATCGTAATGTCCAGTAGCTAGTACATTATATCGATACTATATATATATATATATATATATCTAGCGCACGAGATCATGCAGCATGCACCGGTACCATCCATTATTTCCGGTGTCCATGCCACTAGTTCATAGATTCACGTTAATTTCCTTGTCCTCTTTACAAATTCAAATTCAAGGTATGTATGTATCTATGCATCGACAATGCAATAATCATGAAGGTAGGTTGGTAATAAATTTCATCATCTACTTACACCATGACAGCAAAATCTGAAAAATATTTATGCAGCACTGGGTTTCCCTTCGATTCAATGTTTATATCATGAAGATGGGGTCGCATAAAGAAACATATCGATCAGACTGGACAATTAATCAGTTTGTGTATATAAATATGGTCAGGACTCCATGCCAGTGCTCATTTCGTCGACTCTAGCTTGTCTATTGAATGGCGATCATCCGTCCACTTTCAATTCTCCTACTGTTATAGAAAGTTTGATTTTTGTACATACATATGGCCCAATTTTATTATAATTGTGTTCTGAAATGTACTAGGGTTTCTTCTTATAAAATGATGAAGTGACGACCCGGATTGGATCCAAGGTCGACTAAGGGTACGTACTGCTCTCATAACATCATGAAAATCATGTCATAGACAGAAAATTAACTTCAGACCAGAAACTTGCAAGAGGACGTACGTAGATATTTATTCTAGCTCGTAATATTGAAATTTTTGTACCGGAAAAGTAAAAATCCTAGTCTGTAGTTACCCCACGTACTATTTTTTACCAAACATCCACATCATAATGAATATAGCTTAATTAAACTCCAGAAACTACCATAAGGTATCTTTATCCCTAGCTGGATCACACGAGGATGATGGCGTCAAAGGGATAGCTAGCATGGTGAAGACTGCTGCGCTAGTAATTGAGTGACGTCTATGATCGATCATATACCGAAGCTTATAAGTTACTCACATGCATAATGATAAGTATATGAATCCAAATGGGACGTACATATCAAAAAGTTTTTCGTCTCGATCCTTAATTAAATAGTTCGTAATTAACCATGTGAGCTTACTTGTTTTGATCAGTTTTGACTTCATGAATGCATGCATTCACAAATCATGGGGGGAGATGATAGATATATAAATAGAAACATATATATATATGCCCAATAAAACTCAATTGGTTCAGCTGGCTCTTGAAAGAGAAAAAAGAACATATATTAATATAATTTTCGGTGGAAAGTTTTGCACCGAATTTTTGGTGTGAAATTACATTTGACATAAAATTAAAAATATAATTGGATCATTGAACTCAATTATCTTTCAGATATATATGCAATGACTGTGTATGCAAAATTTCAGCTCAATCAAAGATGTTTTAACCATTTGATCGTGACATGTACATTGTTTAATAATATACACAGATTGTCCGATTTAGGTCAAAATTTGAATGTGGTAATAAAATAGTTAAATGATCTCTGATTGTGCTGAAATTTTGCATGTCCAATCCTTGCATGAGTATCTAAAAGATGATTGATTTCAATGATTAAATTATGTTGTTAATTCTATGTAAAATGCAACTTCACACCAAAATTATCGTATTTGATGAAAAGTATATATTAATAATTCAAATATATATTATGCATGCGCGGATGAATTGCATGGTAGACAGAGCTAGCTTTCGTGAAATATGATGCTTCCTCTATTTGTCTACGTCGTCGTCTTTGTCATCCGATCCTCATCTCACTCATCTGGTTCTTGCTGTGCAATTGTGCATTGCAATTAACAATATTCTGTGTTTTGTTTTGTACTTTATTTCTTGTTCAGTGAGAAAAAAATAGGAAAGCTACAGCCGCAAAAATCAAAAGATCCATCACGGGCATTGTAAAGATGCATTCTGTCCTCCGTACGCATGAAGACATATTACAGAAATAATATATAACTGGTGGACTTACTCCAAGTCTCCAAAACAATAGTACGTATAAATGCATGTTTAGTCCCATGGCCTATTCTCTGTTTGTAATATTCCTTGTTCGAGATACTGTACTCAGAAGCATATATATATTATGTGATCCAACAGCTAGCATCTGTGTCGCTCATAATTAATGTTGCTCGTTTGATTTCAGTGACCTGATAAATGAAATTAAAAGTGAATTTTATCTCTTCTTAGTTTGAATTATTGGGATTAATATTAATTAGGGGACATCAATTCATTCGGTTTCAAAAAGATCGAGCGCGTTAGGGTTTTCTATGAATTAAAAGTACGTGAAAACCACGAATAAAGCATGCATGGTTTTCTGAAGATCTTTGGTAAATGTCGGGATAAATCCAACCTTGATTTGAGGAGATGCTTTTGTAATCTTGTTCTTGGCCTCTGAGCAAATTTGCTTCCAGACAAGAAGAAAGTTATTATTCCTGGAATAAATAAGAAGGATTCTCTTCTCCCCAGGATGTTGTATGTCGATATATGCCTGCTTCTGTACGATATATGCAAACTACAATCTGACAAAATTGATGTATGTTTTCTTCATTTCTTTCAAAATTCGATTCGAACCAAAGCTAAAGATCTGTTTCAAGTTGATGTGGTCGTACCTCTGTATATTTGAGTTCTTAGGAGACCGGAATCCAAAGTTCCAAACTTGGTGGATGAATCATAGTTAATTATGCAATCAAACAGAGTGTGAATGTGTGATTAACGGCCGGTGATCTTCAGGTCACCATGACTGTCGATGACCACATCCATGTCTGAGGTGGTTGCTTGGTCTGTCTGACAAATTGCTGGCTCCATTCTATTTGTTTTCCTTCAACTAGTAATTAGAATTATGATAATTTGAATTTGTAACCTCCTCTCTTTGAAAGTAATATTATTACATCAATGTACATCCTCTTTGTTTGTTTTGTAATATCATCATTTGTTTAAAACCCTAAGCCGGGTTAAAATCTTAGGCCTGGTTTATATGTATTTTAATTGTTTAAGTTTAGTTATTTTTTATGTTTTGCTATTAGTATTTACTTTTAAAAGTAAACCTACGCCCGAGTGGGGTAGCAGAAGTGAGTTTTGCCCCGGATTGTACACTTTTGGTGCATAGTCTGCTCTAGATCAGGACATTTGTTATTTATCGCATGGACGCAGCCTCATAGAGGCATAATGAAATGTAGTGCCGACAGTAATTCTTGTTGGCAACATAGTTGAAAAATTGTTAAGCTAGACTGAATTGATGCATCACTGGAGTCACATTATCTTTCCATTGCTGTGTCGCCTTAATTGTAAAACAAATGGAGTAGTCAATGACGCACTCTTTGCTAAATGGTGCAATTTATGATATAATATATTAGTTGAGTCTCTTAATAGTATTTTGGGTGTTTCTCTTCGAATGAAGGCTTTATGCCCCCCTGTTCGTATTCTATTATTTCATTCATTGTGACTTAAGGGTAGCCGTTGTGATAACTCAGACCTAATTTTAACTTTTTTTACGAATCGAAGTAATTAAATTGATCGTGTGGTAAATAGTTTTTACCGATAATATTTGTCGAGACTCTTTGCTTAACTTTTTATCTGATTGACATCTCAAGAAGTTTCCTTGGTAAAAGACGTAGAGTTCGTTGAGACAAGTCCATGCACACGTAGAATGATGGAATCGGAGATACGAGAAGAAATTGTTGACATCATAATTTTTTTTTACGTTTTACACTTTTTGATAATTTTTCTTACTATAAATAACTAGTTGCCATTTATGGAAACAAATTAGTTTCCTTTTTGGCCAGTTTCTTCTTTTCTCTCCCTACTCTTTCTCTCTTCTCTCCATCTCTCTCTCTCTCTCACGAGGCGTGGAACTATCCGGAGACGAACCACCACTAACGGCCAACAAATCAGCCACCCAAGGTGTCAATTTATTTGTCTTCATTCCCTCTATCCTTTACTTGTAGCCCCAACATCTATTTCTTCTTGTTCTTGCTCGAATTCGGTGAAGAAATTTTGAAAACCCAAGAACCCTAGATATTTGGGGTTGATTGTTTCAACATCAATTCGACCAAGGAGACCCACTAGACTTTGTAGCCCTCTTTCTTGTGAGTATATGCATACCAAGAACTCATCTTAATTCTATCTGAGGAAGGAGAATCAAAGATTTAAAAAATTTGAGATTTTTTGATGTTCTTGACTTCAAAGGTAAACTCAACCATTTTCATGATGAATTAGATGTTGCTGTAAAAGAGAAAGTTTTTGTTGGGTTAATTTTGGATAGGTTTGGTTTCTGGTCACCGGAAATTAGAGCGGCGCCGCGTCAAAGATGGTTAACGGCAATGCTCCGACGTGGTTTTTTTAGGCAGAAGTTTTATACAATTTTGTTCGTATTTACGTAAAAATTATATTGAACAGGTTTTTGGTTTAATCGGACCTAGTTTAATGTTGGACTTGGAATTAATCAGAATTAGCTCAACATTTTACGAGCAGTCAAGTATAGTGTCAATTCGACTCAGAGTTACGTAACGTTCAAGAATGTGTTACGACTTCGAAATGAGTTGCGGATACTGGAATTATGTTTAGTTTAGTAACTTGTCGAAAATTTGAAAATTCACGGAGTTCGAGAATGCGATATTCTCGACTGGAATGCTCATTAGTGGACGAGCTTAACCATTCAATATCGTTTTTGACGAGTAGCTAATTATTAAATAATGTTCGTCGTGACAGGACAACGCGTTGAGTCATTGACAAAGGAGAATTTGGCAAAGCCAGAGGCATGAACCTAGTACTGTGAGTGATTTTTTTTTGAAATCATAAATGCGATTATTTGATTTTTGTTTTGAAAATTTAGTTTCCATATCGTTCAGTGTTATGATTTAAGCACTGTCATTTACTGAACCTAGTTCATTGATGCTGGGTAATTTACATTTCAGTTATAAACTTTCAACTATAGAACCGAGGTTGTTAGTCTTATAAGTTAAATATATAATTTTAGTTCTTGAGCCAATCACTCATTATACAATGTCAGTTTCAAAACTTAGTTTTAGTGTTAGTGACAGTACCATTTCATGATGTCATTAGAGTTATGACATGATTTCATTGTCATGTATTATTTAGTCATTTATTCTCCGAATTTGGTCTCCGTGTCAGTAACTAAATCTCATATTATTGAGATTTGGTCTCCCTGTCAAACATTCAGTATTAAGTTCTAGAAGTTAGCTTCTATGTTAGTCACTCAGCCTTAATTATGTCTCGAAATATAGTTTCCGGTCACAGTTTGTTAGTTTATGTTTTCAATCAGAGGTTATTATTATACTTGCTTTATGTATATACATACATGTACACGTCACTTGGACATGCCCCTAAGTGACAATTCTGGTTCAGTCAGCACCTGTCGATAATGATCATACAGTCCAACCAGCGCATGCTAGATGGTCGATAGATTATTGGTTCACCTAACACCTGTCAAGCATCGCTACCGATGATTGGTACATCTAATACCTGCCAATCATAGACGTCAATTGTTATCTCTTAGAGATGGTTGATGCAGCTAGCACCTGCCAACCATTGATGTCATCATAAACTCGAGTACATGTTGCTTTTCATCTTATTGCATGCTTGCTTTTTCATGTGTCGAGTCTGGTGTGTTAGATCATCAGGAATTCTCATGTTAAGTCTAGTGAGTTAGATTATTGAGTTTTAGTATATCAAGTTTGACATGTAACTGTCGGATTTTCCTAGTGTTGCATGAAAAGTTATAATTATGATTTTACAATTAATCACATGCTAGTTTTAAAGTTTAACTTATTTGTTGGAAATGCAGTCAATCGTTTTCTATCTTTAGTTTATTTATTTTTGTCTACTCACTCTAACATTTTTAAACTGCATTTTTTGGACTTTTCGTTTTATGTTGCCCAGATCGCAGGTTAGACTGTTGAAGGAGTGTCTATCCAGTTTACGAGACTTAGTATCTCTGCTTCTGTTTTATTCATAGTAGGTTATTCAGTGACATATTTATGTTTATGTTTCTTTCCAGTTTGTCTAGATGATCTGAATACCGATTTTCTGTTATAAGTTTGAAGTTTGAGATACTTTACGCTCTATTAGTTAATGGTCAAGTAATTCTAAAGTAAGTTTTCTTTAGCTCATGTTTGGGTAACTCATGTTAAGTTGACCACCGGCTATCGTGATGTGGGTCTCACATGGCTTGTCTCGAGTGATGTCAGGTATCTGAGGTAGGTCATGTAAGACGCAAGCCCTACTTAAAAAAAATATCATCATTTGTTTTGACAATCAATAAAAATCAAAAGGGCAATAGTTACAAGTATACTATTATTCTCGTCAAAAAAAAGGTAAACTATTAAAAAACTCATTTTTAATTCCTCTTTCTTGAAAACCCCAATAAATTTTTCCTTGTCTAATAAAGCCCAGCACTTTTGGTCTTTCTTTCTAAAAAAAACTCAAATCCACTAACCAATTCTTAAAACACCTATTCTTTCCCAAAATCCAACTTTTTCTTCCTATTTTACCCCTGAGAGCTTTCGTTTCTTTCCTATTCAAATTCAAACTCTCTCTCTCTCTCTCTCTCTCTCTCTCTCTCTCTCTCTCGCTCTCTATCTCTCTCTCTCATCCTCCATCGTCGATGTGAGATCACTTCCGATGAGAGTGAGGGCGACGATGTTGCATAACTCCACCTTTGCTGTGAGAACAGAGGTTATTCATGTTTGATTCGGTGTTCAATTCGAGGTCATCGACTAGAGCATGTTTGATTATGTGATTTGGTTGGTTTCGTTTTCAAAATAAGGTTAGCTCCTTAGCTTTTCTTCATCTCTGCTTGGTGAATCACATGTTTTTGAGTTTGTGTGTACGTATTTGATGAATTTTATAGTAACTCTTTACGATTAGGATGTTATAGTTCATTGTCGTTAGCTATTGGTATGTGTAATTCATGTTTGGTATTTATTTTATTTTTTATTAGATTTTTGTAGTTCACTATCGTTTAGCTGACTGTTAGATGTACTACATTGATGGTTCACTGTCGTTAGTTATAGGTGTTTGTAGTCACTGTAGTTAGCTGAAGTGTTGATGCTTAGGATTCTGTAGCTCACTGTCATTTAGCTGAAGCGTTGATACTTAGGATGTTGCAGATCTCTGTTGTTTAGTTAAGCTGTACATGTGTTTTTGCAGTGATATGGTGGCAAGTTTTTCCGGCACGTTAGTGAAGTATGTTTACGATGAGGAGGCATTGATGGCATCTTTAAATCGTGATTCAACACTTGATGAAATATGTAATACAGTCCATAACTGCATAAGGTCCATTAAGGAGTCCGTTTTCTCACTGAGGTACCATATTCCACTACAGGAAGATTATGTTGTTCTGGAAAGTAATGAAGACTTGGTGATGATGATGGTTTATCTACAAATGTTCAATTCGAATTATGTTGAGATAAAATTGAGTGTAAGTACATAACTTCACTGTGCTTCACTCTGCTTCATTTGTTGTCAGCTGTAGTTATTTTTCTCACTTTAATTTCCCTTTCTTTGTTTGCTCTTAATAGGTCAACCTTGCGAATAACAATTGTGTTGGATCTGATTTGACTGGTGAAAAACATGAGATGGAAGATGATAATGGAATGGGCAATGTTGCTGATATTGCTTTTGGTTGTTTCGGTCAAGAGGAGCCAAGGGAATATATGACAAAATCATGGCTGAACGCTCTACAAGATAAGGAACAATATTTTGTAGGTGGTGTGGAAGAATTTAGAGACAAACTCAGGGTCTATTCAATAGAGATTGGTTTCAAGTACTTATTCGAAAAGAACGAGCCGACACGTGTCAATACATATTGCATAAAGAAAGAGGATGATCTCTGTGAATGGAAAGTGCAGCCAATGGTTGGTTCTATATCACAAAATTCCAGAAAGAGCACACCTACAAAGAGAGGATCCGTGTTAACAAGAGCAAGATGATGAGAGCCTCTATAGTTTGGTACGTGTTTAATGTGGTTAGCGGCATTTCAATGTGGTTAGCTGTCTTCTGGATTTGTGGTTCATTGTGATTAGTCGTCATTAGCTGTGGTTTTAGATTTGTGTTTCACTATGATTAGCTGTGATTAATTATAATGACTCTTAGTTCACTAATTGTAAAACTTTTACTTTCGCCAACTCTATTGTTAAAGAAAACTGTGAGCGGATCCTAACAAGGGTGCAAAGGTGCTGCAAGTGGAAATAAATGAATCTTATGGTTTGTAAGTGCCTTATAAGATGGTGTGGTACGGAAAGGAGAAGGCCATAACTACGATTCATGGAAACGAAGTTGAATCCTACACAAATCTTCTCTAGTTTGCTGATAATTTTGTGAAGACAAATCTAGACTCAAGAGTTGTAGTAGATAGCGATCCTGAAACACCTAAGTTTTAGCGACTTTTTGTGTGTTTTGGCTCTTGTATGAAAGATTTTCAAATTGAAGGCTGATGATTTTCGTTGATTTGGATTCTTGAAAAACAGATACAAATGGACTATTATCGTTGTTTCTGGAAAAGATGCAAATCAAGGTAACAAAAAAAGTTTGGTTAACTGTATCTTCGATGTATCTCACTGTGGTTAGCTGTCTGACCTTGCATTCCTTGCATTTTTTATACTGTCTTCCAAGGATTTATTCATTAGCTGTTGGTATAGTAGATTATGAAAATGATAGTAACTGAGGTGGTTTCTGGAGAGGTTGAGAGAAGAGATTGATAAGCATTATATTAATCTTGAGACTAATACTCGTAGGAAAATCATATTCCTCTCTGATCGCCACACGACAATATTGAGTTCTCTTCCTGAGGTTTTCTCGAATGATACTCACGGATTCTGTTGTAGGTACTTACTGGAAAACATCAAGTGCTTGTATACAAGTGCTTTCATGAAGTCTAGGATCTGTGATCTCTTCATGAAATGTACTTATGTCAGAAGCGAAGCACAATACGAGTTCAGCCTTACCAAATTAAAGGTTGAAGGCGGGGATGAAACCATTTTTACTTTCTTGAAAGATCTACCAAAGGAGAAATAGTATGCTGCATTCTTTGAAGGAGATCGATACGGAAAAATGACGAACAACATTTCTGAATGCTTTAATAGCTAGATAGTTAAGCTCCAAACACTTCCTATGTATTATGTTGTCGATGAAATTAGGTATATATTATATGTTCTCTCTCTCTCTCTCTCTATCTATCTATCTATCTATCTATCTATCTATCTATCTATCTCTCTCTCTCTCCTAACTTACATGTCTATGTTGTGTGTTCTTTGTTATTTATCTGGGTTCTTTATTTTTTGTCATTACATTTGTTATTTAAGAAAGCAGAGAGGTGTAGTAACAGTGTAGGTTAGCTGTCGTTGTGTTGTGGTTAACTGTCATTACAATATATTTTTTTTCAGGCACAAGTTGATGGAAAGGCTTGCAACCAAGAATGAATTGGCAAAAACTTGACACACTGTGATGGGACCCAAAATGGAAAAGAAGCTAAGGGAGTTAGTAAACACTGGAAAACATTGGAGGGTGATGCCTGCCAACGGTTATCGCTATGAAGTGTAATGCGATAAATATTCTACTATTGTTAACATGGACAAAAAAGTTTGCTCTTGTCACAGTGGCAGTTATTAAGGTTTCCCAGCTCACATGCTCTTCTCGTTATCTAGGGGCTCAATCATTCTCCTTATGACTACTTGGACAACTTTTACCGTGTTACATCTTTCAGAGATGCATACTCTTTCACTCTAAACCCCATGCCATCGATTGAGTGACCTCTGTAGGACATGTCA
The DNA here is from genome assembly GCA_946800695.1 of Geum urbanum. Lineage (NCBI taxonomy): Eukaryota > Viridiplantae > Streptophyta > Magnoliopsida > Rosales > Rosaceae > Geum > Geum urbanum. The sequence goes on along the minus strand of OX327017.1, from coordinate 26,296,082 downwards.
ACATATGGTCCGTAATTGTTGCCTCCATTGACAAAGAAGCCAGCTGGAAGACCAGAACAAAGAGGCTAAAGTCCAAGGATGAGAAGGAAACGATCCCTACAAGGTGCTCAAGGTGTCACAAGTATGTTGGTCACAACAGACCTGCACTGCAATTATCTAGCTTTCATTTTGCACTTCGTTTCATTTTTGTTATCAGTTTTAGTGAAAAATTAATGCTCACAAGTATTGGTTCACTGAGATTAGTTGTTGCTGGCTGTGGTCATTTGTCTGGTAATTGACTTGTCTGAACAATTTTCTCATCTTAGTCATAATCCCCTTTGAGTTTTATTTTGTTGTTTTATGTATGCATGGTTTCGTTACATATTTAAACAGGGAAAACTATGGTTACCTGTGTCACACTATGAGTAACTAAAGCATCATTTTTAACAACAACAGGATTCACTGTTCTTTCACTATCTGAAGCTGTTGTTAACTGTCACTATCAATAATAGTTGTTAACAGAAAGCCTGGAAACAGAGTTCGATGTCATTTAATTGACAGTTAGCTGCACTTCACTAATGGTTAGTTGTTGTTAACTGACTTTCTTTTATGAGATGTAGTAGAGAAATGATGATAAATGCAGATACCATTCTATACATAAAAACCATTATAATTCAGTTTCAAATATTCAACAATCTAGAGATTGTTTTGCTAATTGAGTTTCAAACTCAATTACTAACTAATTGACTTTACAAGTTTCTCAATGAAATCTGTTAACTAAGTAGTCCTAACTAGATATTGATTTGCCTCCCTTTATTAGTGTTCTACTTGTTGCCTTTAGAGGGTTCTTCTTGCACCATCCAAGTTCATGATCAATAAAAGATTGTACGAGTTGAGCCTTAACCAAAGAGATATCTTCGTCATCCATGTGTTCATTAAATGACTCGTCCTAAGCCAACTGATTCATGTAGTAACACATGAACGTCCCGCAGTCATTCCTATATAAACAGGTTACAAAATATATAGTGAAGTTCAAAAATAAAACAAACAATCAGTTACCCCATATACAGCTACCAAGAAATTAAGTGAAGATATACTTACGATCCTGAAGGTTGGCGTGGACAGTTTTCATATGTCATCACCATTATGGTCTCAAATGGATGTCTCTACTTTCTGACCCATTCAACAATTTTACTCTCTTTTGCAGTTAATTTGATTTCCCTTATCTTAAGTGCTTTAGATGTGCTGCGTCTTTCATCCACCAAGAATCTCTTATTATTCTTGAGCATGTCATCTGAGAGCTCATAGATTGCGTCCAACCATAGATTGAACATACGGATGATTTTGAGGGCTTCCTTGAAATGAGCACCATTCCTCAGTTTCTTAAGATTCTCTGGTCACAAGGAGTCAAAGTGAGTCCAATGCAGGGAGTTTGTCTCAAGGCACAACAGGTGGTGATGGCCGTCAGAAGTGATTGTGATGAAAATCTTGGCGCAAGAACCAAGATCTTTGAACAACCTTTCATAGAAAAGTTCATGCACTTTTTTTATCACCAAGTTATCCACCCCCCACTATTTTGTAAAGAAACATATCTAGAAATTAGTAATATAAACCGAAATTCAAAAATGAGAAATCTGAAAAGTAGGAAAGAAAAATGGCCTCACAAAAACTTGGCTGTATAGAACAACAAACTTTCCAAAGCCATGTGGGTGTTAACTCTTGGTTTTTTTCATTATCATCTTCCCATATGAGTCTATTATACCATTTGCGACAAATCCACCATTCAGAAGCGTTGCTATGTCCTCGCGCTCAAAGAATACTTTTGGGTCAATCCAGATCCAGAATGATTCCCTACCCAGCACAACAAGTTCAATGAACCCAATTGCAGATAGTCAAGGATGCATAACTAAGTAAAGCTAGACTCCAGTAATGCAGAAGTTCATTTTGCCTCGATTTGCTCATATGCTATTATGACTCGAACCAAAATTACGCACTTATCAAATCGTATTAAGGTTTATCTCATATTAGTCGCATTATCGAGATTATTAACGACTTTTTCACTGGGCGAGAATTTAATTTGACTTTCTTCATAGAATTTGTAGAGTATTTAATTTCGAGCTCGTAAGAATTTTTGGGGGATTTTTTGGTTAAGCAAACTATTTCTTATATTTATTGGAAGTCTGCATGATAAATTATTAAAGAATAATTTATTTTTTTGTTGGTTAAATCTCGACCGTTTGATGGCGATAATATTGAATATGGGTCGTTGGTTATTTGACGAGTTTAGGAGTATATATAGTTAATTTTTCAATTTTATTTCAGAAAAATCAGAAATTATCATGGCATGGAACCCGTTTCTCCTCCGCCAATCCGAATTGTTTGACCCGACTCGACTCACCGTTTTTGGCCACCTCTAGCGACAAAATAGGTAGGGAAATGAAGCTCTTTCTTCCTTGATTGTTTGGTGTGAGAAATTTTGGGATTTGTAGGTGTTTGGAGGTCACCCGAATTGGATTTTAATTCATCGAATGGCCGGCGGCGGCGGCGGTGCTCTAACGAGTTTTGGGGGTCGAGGGTTAGAGGATTTTGAAGCTCTCCCCCTCTTAAGTCTATTTGGGTAAGTAGTTTGGACCGACGAAGCTCCACGAAGGAGCTTTGATGCCACAAAATTTTCTGGTCGTGGCTTTCGAGGGCGATTCCGGCCACGTGAGGTTGAGTTAGGGTACGTGAGTTTAGAGGTTAGGTTGGAATTGAGGAGATGAGTGTTTTGAGGGGTCAATCACCGCCATTGGTGGTGTTCGGTGGAAATAGATTTTCCAGCCTCTTTACGTAAATTCTGGCAAAATGTCGTCGAATTGGACCTCGGTCAAGTTATGAAAGTGGTAGGGCTCGTTGTGAGCTTTTGAACAAGGGGTTGAACGCCCCTATTGGAGAAGGTTCACCAGGGGCACGTGTGAACCACGCACCGCCGCTTGTAGAGGCCCATCTGGGCCACGCGCTGCCGCCCATGACTGAGTTCTAACGAGGCAGTTTGTGAGATTCTTCGACGGGACTTTTGGGGTTATATTTAAGGCTGATTTCCATAGATTTACACATATTCTGATAGCGTATAATCCGTATTTACAGGACATCATAATCGCGACCCCAGCAACGAAGGGAATTCTGGTGGACCCCAGCAGTAGTCGCAAACTTGTGAGTGAACCTTTATTTTTCACACTTGCTAGTGAGTTCATATTTTTATGCATTATGCTTTATGACATGTTATTAGAGCATTTATTTAGAGGTTTACTTTGTGATGGTTTATTTAGTCGCATTGATGCCCTAACTATTCGGTTGATCACCGAATAGCCGGTCGGACCGGGTTAAGACAAACACCTTGCCCGACCCAGATTGTCTCAAGTTAGGACAAACACTCTAAACAATCGCATCACCTTACTTTTCATACATATAGTCGTTTCGGGTTAGGACAAACACCTTGAACGACCACCTCTATTATATTTCAGTTTATTAGATTTGAACTCACATTATTTCACAGAAATCAACGGAAAGGCATGATAACTCAGTTTTATCGATTTACGCAAATTATGTTATTTTTTTTTCACTCACGCTAATGTTTTATATTTTAATACCTTTCCCTGGACTTTTCGATTTCTGTCCCCTAGGCAACAGTGTATATTCTAGGAATGATTGGTATCGTCGAAGGCTTTGAGTCCACCAGTCATCCTTTCAGCGGTATGTTTTAGCTCATTGTCAGTTTGTATCATATGTAGTATATGTATGTAGAAGTCTCTCTGAATACTAGTTGTAGTATGTTTCTTTCAGTGAGACTCTTGTGTTTAGTCAGTTACTCAAGAAGTGATCAAGTTTACTTTCCTTTGTATTCAGAACCAGTACCTTTTAAATATGTTTCTAAATTCCTGGTTTTGTTTATGACATTTGTTGAGAAATCCAGATAGACATTAGTGGTCCATGGTATGTATTTAAGAGTTGATTTGTGAAGTGTCATCTTCATGCAGGTTTTTGGTTATCTCAGTTTTAAGGGAGGTTATGGGTTATGTCAAAAAAAATCATAGAATATCCTAAATTATGGTCAGTCGTTAGGGCTTAATCTTAGTTTACTAGCTAAACTAGGGTTGAGTTCTTTTCAGTTTGGTATCAGAGCATTATTTCACAGATTCTGTAGACTCTTTCGGTCATGTCAGTGCATGCATTTTAGAATGTACAACACTTCCGGGAGGATGTCCCGACCGGCCGGCGGATCTCCATTACTCCAAGTTTTGTGCATTGTTGGATGTCTAGAGTCTCTTAGTTGAGCTAATTTCTGACTTCTTCCAGTGACTTAATCTGCTTTTGGACTCGTATGTCCTTATGCCTCAACAACCAGCCCAACGGGATGATACGCAGTCTTTGGCTCAGTAGATGCTTGAGTTAATTTCATGCATGATGCCATAACCACGAGAGGATTGGGAGGATCAAATTATCAGGGCTAAGAAGGCTAGAGTCGTTCCTTTTACTGGCTCTCATGACCCTGAGAATAGTGAGAACTGGCTTATTGAAATTGGACGAGTTTGTGATAGTTTACGTCCCTAGTTGACTCTTATGCAGAGGTCCGAGGTAGTTGCAGGTCTTTTGTAGGACCATAAATATCGTTGGTGGCAGGGGACTGGAAGGAATGTAGCCATCACTTCGTGCACAGAGTTCATAGAATTGTTCATGAGTCACTTCTTCAGCGAAACATGGAGCAATAGAAGTATGAAGAGTTTAGGAATCTTTGGCAGGGAGACATATTTGTGATGGAGTATCAGGATCATTTCACTTGCTTAGCTCATTTTGCGTCAAATTCAGTCAGGCTAGTGAAAGAGAAGTGTTGGAGGTTTGAGCAAGGTTTGCAGTTAGAGATTTCCATATACTTATATGGTGTGTCACGTGCTGATTTTGATGAGTTCGTTAGTACTGCAATAAGATGCAAGGATAGGCTTCGATCTGAGCGGGGTCAGACTCGATGATTTGAGGAAATTGGGCCTAGTCAAGGTCCTTCAAAGAGGGGAAGCTCAAGTACTTCTGGTTACACTGTATCTTCATTTGAGGGATATTACACTCCTTCTCCTATTGTACGTTATTCGAGTCATTTTCAGAGATGGATGAGGGGTCGTCGATCTCAGAGGCAGGGGTCTGGGACCACTACCAGCGGATATTATGGGTCTTGATTTACTCCATCAGTGTCTAGAGATATCTCTTTATGCAATAGATGTCATAAGCATCATCTCGAGCAATGTCAGTTTGGAACTTCATCTTGTTTCAGTTGTGGCCAGACGGGTCACTTTTCTAGGGAGTATTCGCAGAGGGAGTTTGTTGATGAGATTTATCGCCTCCACCTTTTGACTATTGAGTAATTTAACGCTAAGTAAATTTCTCTTACCCGCAAGTATATGAGGTCAAGTTATAGTATTTATAAGGAAGTCGAGTGTCGAACCCACGAGGATAAACCACTTAAGCTCCTTAGCTTGACTCAATTAAGCACTTGAAATCACGGATTAACTAGACATAAGACCTGACACTAAAACTAAAGCAAGATGTGGAAGTGTATCTCATAAGACTAAGTCTTTGGAGACTTAGCATTGTAAGGGATGGTTGAACTATGATGAATGAAAGACAATTGAAGAGTTGTTTAACTAACTAAATTAAGTGAAAACATAAAGTAAAACAAAACAAAATGGAAATGTTTGGCCGACTAGAGATGTCGCCACTAGACAACTAAATGTACCAACAATGTCCAAGTTATGAGTTTAGTTTGATTCACACGTGCTTGTCCAATTCGTGATCCTTTCGAGTCACCATTAGTTGTGAACTGAAACTCCTGGGCCATTAGGGCACTAGAAGTGTTCCATTCTAACATTCAAATATAAAGCAAACTGAAACTAAAATACAACTCAATTATGAATCGTATCTTAATCATACCACATGCCTAATAAGTTCAATATGTGTTCACTTATGATGAATTTGAATGGCTTTCCTTCTTAAGTCCCTATTAGAGGACATGAAAGTAGATTCTAATGACTTTCCTAATCCACATATTTTAGAACATGAATTAGAAGAAGTAACAATTAGCTACAAAGCCTCTTCGAGTGAATGTAAGCTTGACAGAAGCTCCTTGAGTCATTTGGACCTCACGAAAGCTTCGGTCCATGCTTAAACCCAATGAAAATCAAACCTTAAGCCCATATTCTCAAATGCAACCTAAGTCATGTTTACATGCTTATCTTCCTTAGGAGAGTGGCTAGTTCACTTAGGTTTATTTTTAGCTTCCCTAAACATATCTCAACTTAGTCATGGCTAAGACATGAATATGAAAACATTTGATAACGCAAAAATTAAGCATTAAATTAAATACTTAACAATAACGCATACAATTTAAAAAAATCAAATAGATGTAATATTGATAAGTATGGATCGTTCTAACCGGAGATTGAAGGATGCATGCAATAAATGAAATGATATGCAAAGATGTGTAAGTTAAGGTTGCCAAAGGTTTATAAAGATCACAATCTTCTAAGATAAGATATTAGTAAATATCTTTGGACGTGCGGCCCGTGCGATAATGTGTACTGTCTCTCAACTATCTTCGCTTATTTAACGTTCGGAAATGGCCAGTAGGGATAGAGATAACGCGAGAAGCATGACTAATTTCAGGACACCCCGAGGCTAACTTGGCCAAGGTATACAACTCCATTGGTGTCCATTTCTTAGATCCAGAATCTGTCACCAGTCATAACCCATCTAGACACCATGACCAATAATCCACGAAAATTCTTAAGATAATACACGCACTTCAAGTGCTTATAGACTCCACCCTCGACCTCATGTCCATAACTTCACTTTAGGTTATGGTGTGCGGTGATGAAATCCACACATTATGAATGGTTAAGGAGATAGATAAACAAAAGATGCACCTTCCTATTCCTAAGAGCGAAACTTCAAGCAAAGAATCTTGTAATTAATGTAAATGTAAGACTTTCAATTCCATTAACGTGTTATGTAATATTATATATATATAAAGCCAACAAGTATTATTCACACAAAAAAATCAATTAAAAATTATGACACATATATATAAGTATATATGTCAAATATTAATGTATAATTAGCATGTAAATTATGTATAAAAATTTAAAAAGTAAAAACCTGCAAAAATTGTCATGTTAAAAATTAGTAATTATATACAAGTATAAAGTGTAAAAAAAATATATGCAAAATATAGACTTGAATAAAAATACATATGTACACACAAAAATCACAAACAATTCTCAATTCCCGGCAACGGCGCTAAAAATTGATAACGGTAAAGTTAAGAATTAAATCAAACACTTAACCATAATGCATACAATTTAAAAAAAATCCTATAGATATAGTATTGATAAGTAGAGATCATTCTAACCGGGGACTGAAGGGCACATGCAATATTTGTGTAGAAAAATGGGGGTATAAAGATGAAATTTAATTACCTAATTACTACCTAAAAAAATGTCACAAGTATGAAACAAAGAACCTAGGACTCTAACATGCATAAACTCATAGACAAGCAACACATAAAAGACCCTAAGAACTCTAAATCATGCTTGTGAAAAAAATAAACCTAATTAATTATATACAAGTGATCATCTTATTACACCTAGCCAATTTTCTCTACATATTCATACTACCAATGAAATTTAGACTCCTAATTTTTATTATTAACATGCTATGTGGTTTAAAGAGACACTCTTTAAGATCCAAGGTTCATTGAATAACTTCTAGGCGAGAAGTTAAACACAATCATCCTACACTACCCAACCTATTAAGAACATAACATAATATGCTTCAAACAAAACTAAGAACATAAACACATGGGAGATGGGTATGAATAAGTATTAAAAATCCAAATAAACAAACCAAAATCCAATGTCAAATACAAAACATTCAAGTACAAAAGAAGACTATGGAGTAAAGGGTTCATGGTTACACTTTTGAATATCCGCTAAATGCTTGACAACCTCCTAGAGTGTGAGATGAATCCTAGGGGAATGGTTCTCACTTGTATAACGATGGTTACGACAAGTGATCCAAACTTTTGTGGAGAATGGCGATGTAATCCACTCGTTTGTAGGATGAAGGTTTGTGTTTGAGGGAGAGGGTTGGAGTGTATTTGGGTAGAGATTTTGAGAAAATAAGAGATAATTTGATCCTTGGGCGAGCGCATGTATTTATAGGCAAGGATGTTGACCTTCTTCTAGGAGAAATATGATTTCTTCTATAACCTTTCTTCTAGGTAAGGCTAGTTTGACCTTTCTTCACTAAAATATACATTCCGGGATCTACATATTTTCAAAAATTATGATTTTAGTCTCGAGGGAAAGTCGATTTGAAGATCTTCCAACCATAGGTCGATCGCCATCTAACTCATTCTGAGCTATTCCCAGTTGTCGTTTGAAGTTAGCTAACCTATACAAACATATTCTTCTTTCTTTATTCTTCATGATTTCCTTCTTCTACTTAACTTGGAAATCTTTTTCTTGCCAAAACTTGCTATCCACGAAATTTCCTGACTTGATCTTCATATTTGGACTTTTCAAATGATCTTCTAATTAATTTGGTCCATTTACATTTGTTCTTCTTCCAAGTTTTTTCCGGAAGCTTCCAATTCCAAGTCAACAAATTATTTATTTTTCTCTTCAATTTTTCTTCTTTCTTCCTTTGGAATATTAGCCGAATTCTTCCCTCTCCATTTTTTTTTTGCATTTTGCATGCTTGTAGACTCCTTTACTCCGTCTCTTTTGTCCTACACCTAAAAATAACAAAAATAAGCCAAAACTAATAATACTAAGTAATTAACAAAGTAAAAATGTAGAGAAAACATATTAATTAATATGCCTAAAATGCGTAGACCAACATTGAGTCAAGCCCAAACATACAAACATATCACAATCCCATCACAAGCTATTAAACTCATTCACACATGAAATACACTAAACCAAATTCAATTTCATAACTCATAACATAGTTTTATGTACATCAAATTGGCTAGGGCTAAGCTCTACCCTTCCAAAAGGCAACTACTCACTGAGCATAATGTAAAGTAAGTTTAGATATATAATTGAAGAGATAGAGAGATGTAGAGATAACCTAAGAACTCTCAATCAAGCTAAGTCATCCTTGGTCTTCAACCTCCATCTTCTAGGCTCCTAAATACATCCAACTTGGAGGTAGAAGTGAGATAAGTGGGGGGAAAACTTAATTGCACAAAGGAGGGTGTACAATCAAGTGAGAAGGGGGAGGAAAATGAAAGGGACCTTAAGGGAAGCAAGATAGCTCCACCTTAAGGGGCTGATTTAGTGGTGATGGAGAGGGTGTTTGTGGTAGAGGAGAGAGCTAAAGAGATAGGGAAATGTTGAGAGCTATACAGAGAGACTAAAACTATGTAGAAGTGAGAAATGAGATGAGATATGTGTGTGGAGAAACAGGAGCTCGACCCTATAAGTTCCAAGGAGATATTTTAGGTGTTTAAAATTCAAAATAAGATGCTTAGGCATGATCCTAAACTTTAGGCTTTTATGTGGTCCTAATATGTGACTCACCCCAAGTCATCTGACTTGCATGTGCATCAATCTTCTTAAAATATCTCCCAAGTGGGCTTGGGTGTTGAGGCCTTGACCCAAATTGACTTGACCTTTCCATTGACCGGCGAAGTCTTTCCGGAGTTGACCCTTGACCGGTCAGAGTTGGTCGTTGACTATCTGATGACTTTTTTGTCATTTTCTTAGTTTTGCTCCATTTTCTCCAAGGGCTTAGGAAACTTGCCTAGTTTCTCCAAAAAGTGATTAGTTTCCATCTTTAAGCATATTTCCATGCTAACTCTCCATTTCCTATCATAACAAGGAAACATAATGAAAATGATGCTTTATTGATAAAGGAAAAGCAATAAGTATGGAGTTAGGGACATAATTAGCACATAAATATGGGCCTAATAGACTTCCCAGGTGGATTTTCGATGGAGAGTTCTGGTGGTGATTAAGGAGCCACTTCCGGGGTTAGAGCCGCACTGCCACCTAGACAGCCGACTTATCAGGACCGGAGCCAAAGAGGGCGACTGGCTAGTCAGACTAGACAGACCCGACTTCATCATATGACTCTTTAGGAGGGTAGGGAATCTCTAGAGGTGATCATTGGTACGTTATATATTTTTGGTTATGCTGTTTATACATTAATTGATCTAGGGACAACACACTCTTTTATCTCTGTGAGATTAGCATCAATAATTAACGTACCTACCACTCCATTATCGGTGATGTGGCGAGTGGTATATCCCTCTGGTGAGGTGGTTTTAGTTGGCGTTTGAGGTTGTAGTATTATAGTTGGAGGTTTTGGGTTGTCTGTCGACTTGATACTTCTTGATGTCACAGATTTCGATTTGATTTTGGGTATAGACTTTTTGAGAAATCACCAAGCTTTGGTTAATTGTCATCGGAAAGAGGTGTGAAAGGACCCAACCCTAGTTTAGCTAGTAAACTAAGATCAAGCCCTACAGTTGACCATAATCTAGAAAATTCTACGAAAATTGACATAATTTTCCCTAAAACTGAGACCACCAAAAACCTGCATGAAGATAACACTTCAGAGACTAAATCCGACACAAAATGTGGACCACCGATGTCTATCCGGATTTCTCAACACAAGTCATAAACAACACCAGTACTCAACTCAGAAATTTAAAAGCATATTTACAAGGTACTGGTTCTGAATACAAAGGAAAATAACTCCACGACAACAAGAGAAGCTGACTTAGCTATTTATATGAATACCATTAGAAGTAACATAATACAAACAGTATTTAGAGCGACTTCTACAAGCATATTCTACATATGATACATATTGATAGTGAGCCGAGACATACTGCTAAAAAGATGACCGGTGGACTCGAAGCCTTCGACGATACCAAGCACTTCCAGAATATACACTGCAACCTGGACGACGAAAACCAAAAATTCTAGGGAAAGACATTAAAATATAAAACGTTAGCGTGAGTGCACAAAAATAATATAATCAGCGTAAATCAATAAAACTGATCTATCATACCTTTCCGCTGATTTCCGTGAAATAATGCGAGTTCAAATCTAATAAACCGAAATGCAATGGAGGTGGTCATTCGGGGTGTTTGTCCTAACTCGAGACAATCTGAGTCAAGCAGGGTGTTTGTCCTAACCAGGTTCGACTGGGTATTCGGTGACTAGCTAAATAACTAGTAGGGCATCGATGCTACTAAATAAAATGATCACAAAATAAACCTCCAAATAAATGCTTGGAAAATATACAGTAAATCGTAAATCATGAAAAATGTGAACTCGTTATTGACTGTGAAAGTAAAGTTCACTCACAAGTCTGCGACTACTATTGGGGTCCAACAGAATTTCCTTCGTTGTTGGGATCGCAATCACAGTGTTCTGTTTATACAGATCACACAAAATCAGAATAGATAAAACTATGGAAATGCATACTAAAAATAACTCTGAAAACCCCGTCGCAAAATCCTAAAACCTTCCTCGCCAGAGCTCCGTCATAGACTGTGGAGCGTGGCCCTCACACGCCTTCGGCCAAAGTTCTCTGATGCCGGAGGTTAATACCTCATTGGAAAGCTCTCAACGAGGCAACCACTTTTGTAATTGAGCTGGATTCCAATTCGATGGAGTTTTGTCAGAATTACCTAAAACATGCAGGAAAACCTATTTCCAGCAGTCGCCACCAACGCGATAATTAACCCCTCAAAAAAATCCTCACCAAACCCAACCTAAACCCTAACCTCACGCACCCTCACTCGACCTCACGTGGCTAAAATCGCCCTCGAAAGCTATGGCCCAAAATTGGCCGGAAAGTTTCAAGGCGATGCAAATCTGCCAAGGAGATTCGTCGGTCCACACGACCAACCCAGATAGACTCAAGAGGGGGAGATCTTCAACCTGTCAAAAATGGGGCCCGGGACGAGACAGTAGGTGGTTTTTGACCTGCCGAGGGGGAGCCTCGACCCATCAAAAATGGGGTCTGAGACGAGACAGTAGGTGTTTTTCGACCCATAGAGGATGAGCTTCGACCTGTCAAAAATTCCCAGGCAGAGGAGACTGTTCCGAGTTCTGAGAGTGTTCAATGTGTCGATCAAATGCCCGACTCGTTGAAAGGAAGAGAGTTAGTCAGTGATCACCAACCAGTTAGAGGTATATGCAAGTCCAGTATCTCCCTCGCCATCAACGATCCCTCATGACCGATCATTTTCTGAGGTATGTAATAATATTCATGTGCCTAGTTCTAATGCTTCCGATAGAGTCTTGCCTGCTAGGTCAACCCGTGGTCAACCTTCCAAAAAATATGAACCACTCTTGTCAGCTAAAACCAAGTATCCTGTAGACAATTATTTGTCAACTCATAGATTGTCTAAACTATATGTAGCCTTTGTGAATCAGTTATTTATTGTGTCTCTTCCTAATAAAAAGCATGATGCAATCAAGGAGGAGAAGTGGGCCAAAACAATGGAGGTTGATATGGACGTTCTCAATAAGAATGATATTTGGGACTTGGTACCATTACCACATGGAAAGAAGACTGTTGGGTGTAGATGATTTTATACTGTGAAGCATAATGCAGATGGCTCTGTTGACAGGTATACAGCAAGGTTGGTGGTAAAAGGATACACTCAAAAATATGGAATGGATTATGATAAAACATTTGCACCAGTGACAAAGATCAATACTATTCGTGTCTCCTTAACAGCTAATCTAGATTGGCTCATGCAACAGTTTGATGCGAAGAATGCTTTTCTTCATGAAAATTTGAATGAAGAAATTTAAATGGATCTTCCTCCTGGATATGGTACCTCTACAGGTGAGAAAGTGGTATGCAGATTAAGTTCTTGTATGGATTGAAACAGTCTCCAAGAGCTTGGTTTAGAAGGTTCACGACTTCCATAAAAAAAGATTCGGTATAAGCAGAGCAATTCAGATTACACTTTGTTCGTGAAGCATCGTCAGGGTAAGCTGACAATTTTGATTATTGATCTGGATGACATGGTCGTAACAGGTGATGACGCTGACGAGATCGAGAGATTAAGAGTTCAATTGTTTTTTGAATTTGAGATGAAGAACCTTGGAAACTTGAAGTATTTTCTGGGTATTGAAATGGCTTGAAATAATGACTATATTATATGGAGTCAGAGGAAATATGTTCTAGACCTGTTAGCCGAGACTAGTATGCTTGATTCTAAGCTGGTTGATACGCCTATTGAATAGAATCATCAGATTACAGAATATCCTGATCAAGTTCCCGCAGATAAATCGTGGTACCAAAGGTTAATTGTGAGATGAATTTACTTGGCACACACTAGACCTGATCTTGCTTCTGTTGTTAGTTTGGTAAGTCAATTTATGCATAATCCTAGCGAAGATCATATGAATGTTGTAATAAGGATTCTGAGGTACTTAAAGTATGCTCTTGTAAGGGTCTTGTTTTCTGCAAGCATGGAGATTTGGGGACTAGTGGCTATACTAATGCAGATTGGCTGGGAACATCATAGACTGATGTTCTACTTTGGGTTACTTCACATTTTTTGGTGGAAATCTAGTTATTTGGATGAGTAAGAAGTAGAATGTGGTGACTCGTTCTAGTGCAGAAGCTAAGTATAAAGGTATGGCTCAAGGAGTTTGTGAGTTATTATGGCTGAAGTATTTGTTGAGAGACTTGGGCCTCGAGCAAAGACAACCAATGCCTCTGTATTATGACAATACTTTTGCAGTTGAAATTGCACATAATCCTATTCAGCATGATTGGACGAAGCATGTAGAGGTTGATCGACATTTTATCAAGGAGAAGCTAGATGCTCATATCATTACATTTCCATCTGTTCATTTAGAGGAGCAGTTAGCTAATGTCCTTACCAAAGCAGTTTCGTCCAGAACTTTCGGTGACTCACTTGATAAGTTAGGTATTAGAGGCATGTATAATCCAACTTGAGTAGGAGTGTTGAGTGAGTCACACTCCTAGTATATTTAGGAGGTATATATTCTGTAATTATGTAGGATTCTGTAATTGATTAGGTGTAAATTAGTTTCCTACTTGAGTTGTAAGTATGCATGTATATATACCCAATTCAGAATTGATCAATATATCAGAAAATTTCCAAATACTTGTGTTCTATTTGACTCTTACCTGCATATTTCTCTGCCGTAGGTTTCATCAAGTTTGCAATAATTGAGAAAAGATATTGCTCAGACATAAAAGAGAAAACCATAAATAGTTAGATAACAGTGAATACAGCTAACACACTGAAGAACAACACAGTTAACCATCAGTGAATCATAGTGAACTACATCTAACATAGACAGTTAACCATCAGTGAAGTACATACAATCTAAAAGCCCAAGAAGAACAAGAAAAATCACCGGAAGGACAAGGCTACAACCGCCTATATTCTTCGAACCCACCCTCTTCCTCTTCCTCTTCCTCTTCGGAGTTGAGCTATTGTTCAGTAGTAGTTTTTGGCATGCGTGTTCAGCGAATTGAGGAAGAGACTGATGATGTCGCTTGCCCAATAGTACTCCCTCAATTTATCCAAGTCACTGGCCAAGTTGATCAGATTCCAACCAGCGCTCCCACAATAATTGGGTAGCAGAATAACCGACAAAAGCAACAAAATAAGCAGACGGGCATTGTCCTCCACTTTGCTTGAATCGACAATGCTTTTTCCAAACTTTCAACGATCATTCTTACCAATCCATATCTTACTGAACAACTCAACTCCAAACTCTACCTTCCTAGGGACCCTCTCACATAAATGAACTGGTCTCGATCCGCAGTTGTTCAACCCAAATAGATTCGCAACAAATTCAGGTTTGATTCTGTCAACCTTCGTAGGGTGAAATAGAAATGACCTTGTCTTGATGTCATAACAGTCCACCAAGTACGACATGCATACATCTTACTTAACCCTCCAGTTTCTCCTACTTGGCCATCTTTTATTTCCTTGATCAATGTACCAAAAGGACTCTCCAACAGTCGACTAATAACTTGATCGCTGATTTTATTCTTGTTGGTCTGAATAAACTGCACATAGCTTATCAGGTTGCAATGAACCTGGATCTTCCAGTTACGTTTTCGTTTCTACCCAGGCTTCGGCTTCACCACTTTCTTCTTCCCAACCAGATCTTCTTCTTCTTCTTCTTGCTCATCATCATCATCATCATCATCATCATCATCATCATCATCATCTTCCTCTGCATGTTCATCTTCACCTATGTCTTCACCTCCATCGTCACTGTCCTTCTCTTCATCATTGTCTTCCCTTTCATCATCATCATCATCATCTTCTTCATCCTCGTTCTCTGAACTTGTGTCCTTCGTCTTTCTTAACTCCTTCTGCTTGTCTTTTTCTGCCCCTTCTTCTTTGAAGCTGGTTTTCTCTTAGACACTGATTTTGTACTCTGCTCTTTCTCTTGTTGCAGCTTCTGCACTTGCTCCATCATCTTCGCAAGCTTGCACTTTAAGTATGTTTCATTCCTCGCGCTTTTAAGGTTGCAGAGGAATCTAATAATTCAGATTCAGATTCTGGTTGAGGCCTCTTGTTTTACTCTGTCCTCTTTGTTCTCTTGAGAATTTTCAAAGAGGACTCTGTTTCATCATCGTGCTTTCTCTTCTGAGTTTTTGCCATTTTTACCTATTTGAAAGACAAATGTTACATAGCGCATTACTAACACACATATAAAATAGCAGTAGTAAACTCACATATAACAAAGACTTCAAACAGATATAGATAGTTAACACTACATTGACTCACAGTGAACCACATATAACCCTAACATGAAAATCAACAACAAAAACAACAACAACACATTGTGAACCATAGTTAAGTCTAACATGAAATCAGCAACAACAACAACAACAACAACAACAAAAATAACAACCAAATGCCTTTCGAACACACTACATCACATAGCATCTACAAAAAATCATGAAAAAATTACAAAAAAAAAAATACCAAAACACAAACTGAAAACCCTAGAAAAATATGATTTTCGAAAACGAAGAACGAGACCGACGACAGGTGAGATGACGATGAAATATCGGTGTGACGATGAAGGTTCTGTTTCTCTGAGAGAGAGAGACTGAGAGTGAGGATAGATGAGAGAGAGAGAGAGAGAGAGAGAGAGAGAGAGAGAGAGAGAGAGAGAGAGAGAGAGTGTGTGTGTGTGTGTGTGTGTGTGAGAAAATTGAAATCGATTTCTCAAAGAAGAATGAGTTTCAGATTCATGGATCGCAGAGAGAGAGTGAGAGAAAGGATAGAGACAGTTTAGAGAGAATAAAAACTGAAATCGATTTCTCAAAGGCCATTTAAGTGGGTTTCATATTTTCAGTGGCATTTTACGTAATTAATATAAAAAATTTAGTTAGTTATTTAGATGAAAACATTTTAAATTTTTTAAACAACTGAAAAAGTTTTAAGTTTTTTGTGGAGTAAACCTCTAAAGCGGGATTTTTTTTTTCATTGACCCCAAAAAAAAACCATGTTACTATTAGCTAGGTTAAGAAGCCAAATCAAGTAGAATGACTGTCATCTCCCAATGCCTCACTTTACATCCCGACTGTGAAAGAAGTAAAGCATTAATGTCATCATAAGTCATAACTAAATCCAAGAGGAGAAATATATATGAACTCCTAGCCTGCAGTATTCACCAATATCACCAGTTCTGCATCACCAACAAACTTAATTTGATCGCACTCGATTAATAATAACATGCCAGGAGCAATATGCGACTTAATAGGTAGCTCACAAGCTTGTCACACGTCGTGCCTTCGCCTCTTCAACTGAGATCATCACTGAGAAGATAACGCACTGCCCACCCAACACTAGTCCATCAGTATATATCTCGCTTGATCCACAAATCCACATGCAATACCAGTCCCAGAGTCCCTCCACTCCGTGTAGAACTATCATACGCCATATCAACTCTAATCCTGAGCCATTCAATTGGAGGGGAAGACCAAGGTTCGATCACCAACAATCTTTTGAGTTCGGACCCTAGGACTCCATTTATGCACCTCAATGTAAGCATGCATAGCCAATGGACAATCCACATGACGCCTTCCTAGCGCAAGTAAATGTATCGATCATTCCAGACCCAATTGTTTTTCTCTTTCCAAACTGAGCACAATACAATACATGAAGAAGTTGATCAAATCCAACAATGCCTAGGGAAGCCGGATATAATTCCAACCAATTTCACCGAAAAAGCCCTAAATTTCCAAGTCAAACCAGGAAAACAACCAATG
This sequence comes from Geum urbanum, assembly GCA_946800695.1. Taxonomy (NCBI): domain Eukaryota; kingdom Viridiplantae; phylum Streptophyta; class Magnoliopsida; order Rosales; family Rosaceae; genus Geum; species Geum urbanum. Next base: position 26,278,763 of record OX327017.1, on the reverse strand, counting down.
ACATTTTTAACAAAGTGACATTCTATATGAATTAATATGCTTAGTAGCTGCTGTAATTTTGAAGTAGTAGGAAGATTATGTGTACAAGTTTTCCGAATGTGTATCTTAATCTTAGGGGGTATGCAAGTGTTCCAAATATCCGTGGACAAATAAGCACTCTTCAAAGAGAACAGGATTTTTCTTGTCATAAAGTGAAACCAAATGATCGGAAAACAATCGATGATTCAAAGAAAGTGAGTAGCGTCATCGGACAAAAACAAAGCATCGATTTTTCACTTATTCATAACAATTTTCTCGTTTCGTTCTTCACACATGTGTGAGAATTGAATTGTGCAATTTTAAAACTAAACCTTATAACTAAATTGTGGATTCCTACGTTGATTATGCAACCTAATGTACAAATTGTAACCGATGCAAACATTTTAGATCCCCACAATGCAGTTTGTTTCCTCATCAAAAAATTAGGTCCCAAAAATTAGGGGTCATCATTTGGCCCATGGGCCTCGTGGGCCGGTGGAGGCCCGCAAGCCCATGGGTTAAAAGCCCGGCCCGGCCCGCAAAAAAGCCCGCAAAAGCCCGCCAAGGTGGTTGGTGGGCCGACCATGGTTTAGAGATCTAAAGCCCGGCCCGGCCCGCGGGCCCGTTAGGCCCGGCCCGTCAAAGCCCGCACACATATTGACATATATCATTAAATCATTTAATGAATTTTAATCATTATACAATTTATACCTAGTTAATGTTTACCTACACACATATTGACATATATATATATAATATAGTGACTAGTAGTCTAATAGACTAATACTATATAGATATATATTTTACATTTGTGTATATATATTAATATATTACATATACATGGATAGATTGAATATTTGAATTCCATATATAATTAAATTTGTGTATCTATTTTACTATTAAGTCATTATTTAAAGTTTAGCATAAGTTAGGGTTTAGGTTTAGGGTAAATTAGGGTTTAGGAGATTAAGATTTATGGTAAGTTAAGGTTTAAGAATTTGAGGTTTATGGTAAGTTAGGGTTCCGGTTCTAGGATTTTATTGTAATTTTTTTAGGGTTTGGGGTTTAGGTTTTAGGGTTTAGGGTTTAGGGTTTAGGTCCAAAATTTATAAAAATTAGGGACGGCCTACTTAGAATATTATGAACAACCAATCCGACAGTCAATTTTTTATATATATAAGATAGTAGTACGTATATCATTATACCTACACTTATATATATAATATAGTGACTAGTACTATATATATATTTTTTATATTTGTGTATGTCTATATTAATATATTACATATACATATATTGATCAAATATTGGAATTCCATATATAGTTATATTTGTGTATCTATTTTACTATTAAATCATTGTTTAGAGTTTAGGATAATTAAGTTAGGGTTTAGGTTTAAGGTAGTTTAGGGGATTGAGATTTAGGGTAAGTTAAGGTTTAGGAATTTTGAAGTTTAGAGTAAGTTAGATTTTAGGTTTTAGGAATTTTGAGGTTTAAAGTAAGTTATGGGTTAGGGTTTAGGGGTTAGGGGTTAGGGTTAGGGGTTAGGGTTTAGGGTTAGGGTTTCATTGTAATTTTTTTTATCGATTTACACAGTAAAACAGTAAATATAATAGATGGTTCAGATTAGATTTTGTAATTTTTCAATGGTGAGAGTTTAATTGAGAGTGTGTGAAATGACATCAATACCCTTCTCTTATATATTGCTTATTTTTCCATGGAGAAACTAGATAAATTAAATTTTTATATCAATTTTTTTGACACTATGAGATAGATATGTAATTTACAAGAATGTGTGTTAAAATTTTGATCTTAAAAAATTCCTTTAGGGATGGGTAATTTATGTTTTAATTGTAAGGGTACTACGGTCACATTTAGCGAAACTCATAGATGTAGGTCTAAATCAAGTCCAAAATTTATAAATTTTTAACGGCATGCTTAGAATATTATGAACAACCAATCTGACAGTCAGTTTTGTAAAATGATGATACATGATGGATACGTTTCACAAAGGACTTTCAACCCATATAACCAAAAAATAAAGGTAAGAACATTAGTGAGCATGTAGAGAATTCAAGCATATAAGAATTAAAAATGTTTTAACAATAAAGAAGGCCATATATAATAGTTCACCTTGTAATAAAAGACACCGTACGTAAAAATTAGCATAATCGAAGTACGTTTGGATCCCAGTCAATACAATTAAACAAAATTTGTGAAAACACTAAAATACACTCATCTTATTTTCCTTATTTTCCTATGGGGGGAGTAGATAAATCAATTTTTTATGTCATTTTTTTTGATACTATGAGATAGATATGTATTCCATAAGAGTATGTGTCCAAAATTTGATGTTAAAAAATTATTTTCGGGAGGGGTAATTTCCGTTTTAGTTGTAAGAGTACTATGGTCACATTTGGCGAAATACATGGATCGATGTCTAAATCAAGTCCAAAATTTATAAAATTTTAAAGGCATGGTTATAATATTCTAACCAATCAATCTAACGGTCAATTTTATAAAATAATTAAACATGTCCGATTAAGTTTCACAAAAGTATTTCATTCCATATAACAAATGAACAAACGTAAGAACATTAATATACATATGGAGAATTCAAGCAATATAAGAATTAAATATGTTTTAATAATAAACGAGGACATGTAGAAAACTCCATCTTATAGTGATAAACATCGTACGTAAAATTTAGACTCGTCGGAGTACGTTTAAACCCCGGTGCATGGATGAAGGTTACGTTTATTTTGAAATGTCTTATTTTTTTAATAATTAAAGCCCGATAGGCCCGGCCCGCAAAAGCCCGCAAAGGCCCGGCCCGCAAAAGCCCGCAAAGCCCGCTTGAATGGGCCGGGCTCGGATCCTTATATAAAAGATAAAGCCCGGCCCGGCCCGGCCCGCATATATTAAAATGTTGTTGAGGCCCGGCCCGGCCCGGCCCGTGTCGGCTACACATGGGCCGGGCCGGGCCGGACCGGGCTTTTTGCCGACCCCTGCCAAAAATTAACTTGATGCGAGTACGTATTAGAATAAGAAACTACTCTAATCACGTGTACGGTGGACAAATGGTCTATTAGATTTGGCTAGTCACGGCCATGAAAAGGACCTTCCTTCATATCTTACGGCTAAAATATCTGTTCTCGGATCCATAAACCGCACCACTCCTTTGTCTCCCTTTCCTCCCTTCCCCATATGTTTCCCGAGATTACTGTTCACAAAGAACATGAAACCAAGTTACCCAACTCACTTCTCATATCTCATCACTCTCCCATTCCACTAACACATTCCCCACAACAACAAAAAATATGGCACTCTTCTCACTACAACTCTCCCATCATCGTCTCCCCACTCCAACGACACTGCCTTCGCTGTCGTCCACCTCGCAGACGACGCGGCTCTCTCCGTCGTTTTGGCTGTCGCCGGAGTTCAAGTCGTGCCGGTTGAGAATGATGGGTGGTGAAAAGTTTCGGACTTTGGCCCTGGTGAGCGATGAGGCCATCGACAATGTTGGTGACGAGCAGGTAATGAATGTTATGATTCTCAAAGTTTGGGTAGTAAAGATTGTAACTTTTTGCAGGTATGAGTGAGTTTTCAATAATGTTTGTATCTTTTGTTGGGTTTGTGATAGGTTGAAGAGTCATCGCAAAAAGTTGAGGAGCGTGATTTTACTGGCACGCCATATGTTCCTATATATGTGATGCTTCCGGTGAGTGTTCTAAATGTTACTCGTAATTGTATATTCAAGAACAATTATCATTATCATCTATATGAGTGTTTGATGCGAACTAGAAGACTACTCTTGTCGAATTGTTACACCTTAGATCAGGATCATTGATAGAATGTGTGCTCTGGATTAACAATGTGGCTCATGGTACTGTTATATAACAATTCATGGGTAATAATGTAGTTGGTTTCGTGTTTTATGTTGGGATGGGCAGTTGGGTGTGATCAATATGAACTGTGAGCTGGTTGAGGCAGAAGCTCTGAAGGACCAATTACGGGTATTGAAATCGATTGGGGTTGATGGAGTTATGGTGGATTGCTGGTGGGGAATAGTTGAGGCGCACAATCCGCAGGGATATAACTGGAGTGGCTACAAGAAACTTTTCCAGATCGTGCGTGATCTGAACCTGAAGTTACAGGTGAGTTGTATATCATTTTCCCCCATTCACTTTGTTCGCTTAAGGATTACATTGCAATTTCACTTTGATTATTGTGTTTCGTGCTTTCTTTGAGAGGCTAGTGTACTAAGTAAAGGATAATGTAGGTTTTAAGTCTTTGAGGTATTTCATATAAAATTATATGTCATTCTTTGCAGATGTTAACTAGTATCACGCACCAACCTCAAGGTTTAGGTTCCTTTGAGAGAATTCACAGAACTTATATTCTAAAGCTTCCTAGTAATGAGAAATGTTTAGGAAAATATCACACTTGTGCCTAACATGATGTGGTTTGAGTTGCTTAAGAAATTCATCTGCATTTAAATACGGGAAATCTTTTGATTTTAGATATTCAAGTCAGGATGTCAGGGTTGTGAACTGCAGCATACTGATTATTCTTGAAGTGTTTTAGGGCATGCTTTTGTTAAAATATTTCGGAAGTGGATAAGTATCTCCTTCAGCTGGTTTTGGATTTCTTTGACACCTCTGTAGCACCCAAATTTTGTGACTTTACTGAAAGGTCTGAGAAACAATATGACTCTCACAAGTAATTAACTTCATTCATAGTATTTCATAGCATTTTCGTTTTTCTTTTTCTTTTTGTGTGATTAGTACACATAGAACTATCACCTTAGATAGAAATGTTACTGTGAAAAGCTTACTCCGGAAGAATGTAATGTACAATATCAGTTTGTTGGACAGCCTTTAAATTCTTTGCTGAATAATGTGTTTGTTCCATTTTCCTACTCTCTATGAATTTATAGGTTGTAATGTCATTTCATGAATGCGGAGGCAATGTTGGGGATGATGTGCATATCCCACTTCCTCAATGGGTGACAGAAATTGGTAAGAACAATCCTGATATATATTTCACTAATAGAGGTGGACAACGCAACACTGAATGCCTCACGTGGGGAGTTGATAAGGAGCGCATCTTAAGAGGCCGGACTGCTGTTGAGGTATAGCATTCTTGATAATGTGATGCTGGTCCTTTTATTTCTATGGAATGTCTTTGCTCCTTCATTATTTGGTTGGTTGTCAAACTTGAGAAATGTTTTCAAGATATGCTGTTTGATGCGGAACTTATCGTTGAGCTTATGGCAGGTTTACTTTGACTATATGAGGAGCTTCAGGGTTGAATTTGATGAATTCTTTGCTCAAGGAGTAATATCAGAGATTGAAGTTGGTTTAGGTCCATGTGGAGAGTTACGGTATCCTTCTTATCCTGCACAGCATGGCTGGAAATATCCTGGTATTGGTGAATTTCAGGTACCTCAATAAATTGTGATCGGACATTTTATTACTGAGTTTAACTGAGTTACCTGCTATGATGTTGGCATTTGAAGAAAACGGAGACTGATAAAAAACACCAAATGCTAACTTAATAGCCCCATTGTTGTTCTATGATTATGACCTACAGCCAGAAAAAAGTTTTATTACTCATCTATAACCCAATCTATAGATGTCTAACTCAACCTAGTTCAGTGCAGTGTTACGATCGGTACTTGTTAAAGAATCTGAGAAAGGCTGCAGAAGCGAGAGGGCACTCCTTCTGGGCCAAAGCACCTGATAATGCAGGTTCTTATAATGCCCAACCACAGGACACCGGGTTCTTTCGTGACGGAGGCGATTATGATAGCTATTACGGCAGATTCTTTCTTAATTGGTATTCTCATGTTTTGGTGGAACATGGTGACCGCGTACTTTCGCTGGCCAATTTAGCTTTTGAAGGCACTTGCATTGCTGCAAAGGTGAGTCACTTTCTTGACTATAAGTTCTCCCGGATTTCTTTTGTTTGTAATGTTCCTCTATTTATATCATAAACAGCTATCAGGTATTCATTGGTGGTACAAGACTGCCAGCCATGCTGCTGAATTAACTGCTGGATTTTACAATCCGTGCAATCGTGACGGGTATGCTCCAATTGCAGCAATGTTTAAAAAGCATGCAGCTGCCTTGAATTTTACATGTGTTGAATTGCGCACATTGAACCAGCATGAGGACTTTCCAGAAGCAATGGCAGACCCTGAGGGGTTAGTTTGGCAGGTACCAAGCACAGAAAACCCTTTACAAATTCCTGTATGCATGTTGATGACTAAGAATCACTTGAGAAGCATCATTATGGGCTGGATACTTGGTGCTCCTTTTTACCTGGGAGGAGGGGAGGTGGTGGTGGTGGTAATATAGTATCCAAGTTATTTTCAAATTTGGTCACTTTTCAGATTCATTTCTCTGTCAGTAGAAGTTCCTTGCTTTGAGAATTAATGCGCAACAAACAACTCTTCTTAATAACTGATATGGCAAAGCACCACCATTCCTAGGAGGGTTTGGTTTGTTTGTTACATGTGAACTGGTATCCATGTTAGTGTATATTATACACAGAAATGTTATGCTTAAAGCCTTATATATGAACAAACTATTTTCAGGTGCTGAATGCTGCATGGGATACTAACATTCCAGTTGCTAGTGAGAATGCTCTTAATTGCCATGATAGAGCAGGCTACAACAAGATACTGGAAAATGCCAAGCCCCTAAATGATCCAGATGGTAGGCATTTGTCGGCATTTACCTACCTCAGGTTAAGCCCGGTTCTCATGGAGAGCCACAACTTTTTGGAGTTCGAACGATTTGTCAAGAGAATGCATGGTAATTTTCTCCTCCTACTGGTAAACATGCCAAAGCATGGCCTCTTGCATATTCTTAAATTCTGAGATTCAGAATCATGCCTTAATATCTCCATTGAAATTCCCAATTTGCACCATACTAGACCAAATTAGAGCATTCATTCTTTTGTTTAAAGATATTTCATACTTGCTGCATTTTGTGGATATATTACCTACTATATGATCTTTTGGCATATGCTTATTGCTGGAAGACATGATAGCTCTCACAGTCGAACTGCCTCCGTTGTCTTTCTCAAACTTTAATAATGTAGAGCTGTAATTTTGATTTGTTCACGTCTCATTTCCGAAACGGTTCCATTTGCAGGAGAAGCTGTTCCGGATCATTGCTGTCCATGATCGTCAGATCCATAGTAGTCTGATTCTGTACCTATAGGAATAAATGAATGTATAAGCATTATACAGGTCTGGTCTTTCAGCGGATCCAACTCGTTACAAAAGTACTTGTTCCTTGATCAGCTGAATATCCAAACCAAACTTACTATAATGACTACTCTTACAACCAAATAATTGTAATAAGTATATGAATCAGACACTGAAATTATCGCATTCAGTGTAATGCAAGTGAAAATGTAATTTTTTTTAAACATTTTGTAACTACTTCACCGAGCATTCCACTCGGAGTTTTTACCATATTGTAGACTACGACCGATAGAAATACTTGGTTACATCTTTAGTGTTCTGAAACTCTAAGGTGTTTTTCCGTCTCCTTTATGCAAGTTTTACTGTTAGAAGATTGTGCAACTGAAATGGAAAGAGTAGGTGTCATCATCTCAAAGCCTCGAGTCTCGTTTTAGCCCGCTTGGCCTATGAGACCGAAGCTCTGACCTCGTATTAGGGTGGGTCGGCCTTGTTTCATTAAAATTAGGATAGGACTTGGGCCATGCAAGTGAAATCCAGCCCGGTCCTTTGGCCTGGCCTTTGTGAGCCTTAGAGGCCAAACCTAATCCGACCAATTTTGGTCTCAAAAGCCCCATCTATTTTGGTATTTTTATTTAAAAAAGACATGTATTATATGATTATTATTATATTTTCTTATTCTCTTCATAATTTTTCTTTTATTTCCCCCACTCTTCTCAACTTGCAAACATATTTTCAAAATAAATATCATAAATTAATAATTGTAATACCTCAAACCTTTTAAATATATATTTTTAATTTAAGGTCTATCTTGGTCCAGCCCATAGAGACCGACCCAGCCCGATCTCTTTAACCTCTTTGGCCTAGACTTAATGGGCGGGCTAGGGCTTTCGAATTGTGGCATCGGCTCAACCCGACCCAGTCTCGCCTCATTCTCTTTGACTTTTGACCAAATTCAGTTCAACTCAGCCTTAAGTCTTAAATTTAAGGTCGAGGCCGACCGAGTCCGGCCCATGATGACCCTTGGAAAGAGTAGAGTTTAACAGTTCACGTGACTTAACGACGGACCACGTGGCACTCACACACACGCGCAAAGCATGAAGCCCCCTCCCGACCTGCACTCCACCACACGCGTCGTCCGTGCCAAATTGCAAAACACGCTTACAACTCACTTCGCACGCGTGACACTCCCAAACCTCGATCTCCCTCCTTCGCATGCTCTCCGTCGCTCCACCGCCCCGACCCGATCTGCTCCGGCCATCTCGCTCCTACTCTCTCCGAGTCTCGGGTTCCCTCCCTTAAATCCAGCCGGGATACATCTCCGGCCGCCGAAATTTCGCGTTTCTGGACGGAAAAGTGACCGGATCGACGTCGTGAGCTCCGAAAGAGCTCGAGGTGCTATCAAAATGGAGCATTTTCAGTTTTCGACGGAGTGATCTCAGCTTATTTGATAAGGTATATGTTCGTCTCTCAGAAAAAAGCTGAACCTAAAAGTATTATCTGTATCAAATTTAGTCTTTTCTTTTTGTTTTCAGGAATGTCAACTCATTTTTTTTAGTTATATTCAAGACATTTGAGTATTTGCTATGTTTGAAATTGACTTTGATTCTAGCTCAAATTGCTGAAGTAGTGAAATTTGTACTTTTACAGACTAATTATTGAAGCATTGGTTCGGGAACTATAGGACTTGGAAGTAATTATGTAGTAAATTTTGGTTGTGATGATATAATTACAAGCAATTTGGATAATTTGAGGGTTGATAGTGTAGGTTTTGAGGGAGTGAAGAGATTATTATGGCAGCAGAAATGCAGAGATTAATTGGAACGAGTGAGGAAGACCTCGATGAGGAAGATATGGAGACGGATGTGAAAGACGAGGGAGATGGCGAGGAGGATGAGGATGGTGAGAAGAATGCCGATGCCAATTCGATGATGGTGGGAGTTGATGGAGGGATGGGGACGAGTAGTAGTAATAATAATCACCTGTTTCAGCAGCAAGTTCAGGAAGTGGGGACTCCGGGAGGAGGAGGAGCTAGAAGGTGTAGGCCGTTAGAAGAGAAGGAGAGAACAAAGTTGAGAGAGCGGCAGCGCAGGGCGATCACTGCAAAGATCTTGGCAGGGTTAAGGAGGCATGGGAATTATAATCTCAGAGTTAGGGCTGATATCAATGATGTGATTGGGGCTTTGGCTAGGGAAGCTGGATGGGTTGTTCTTCCAGACGGGACCACTTATCCTGCAAACTCTCAGGTACTTGTCTCTCAAAGAAGAATCGTTTTTTTTATGTCTTGTAATAAGCGGTAGTGCTTATGAACATGAGAGCACCACTGAGTAGGAATATGAAAATTGTTGTTGTTGATTCTTAATGCAGCTGAGGAAGGCTTAGGTTTATTGTGATTTACATTATTTACAATTCAGGGGAAGAAAGAGAGGAAAGATGGATTAACCTGTTCTCTCTTCAACCTCTTTCAGAGTCTGAGACCTGGTGTCTGTTCTGTGCCAGTCACTTCATCATCTTCCCAAATGGTGTCCCAACCTCATATCTCCCTTGAAGGAGGTTCTTCTGGTAATCAGAACTCTATGGAACAAAATGCGGGGAACATAAAAAATGTTTTCATGCCTGGCTCATCACCTTATGATGTTTCATCCATCAACACCAGAGATGGAGAAAATAAATCACAGAGTCATCTGCTTATTGGTGGTGCCATGGATAAAGTTGGGGAGAAGCAGGTATGTTGTTTGTGTGTCATGTAACACATTACTGTCAAGTATCGAGTTATGTGTGACATATACAGGGGACAGGTGTGAGCGAAATATATGTGTATATGTAGATATATCTCTTGTTGGTGTTGTTGAGTTGCTGAACTATCTATATGGTTAATTTCATAAGTTGTCACTTACGACATAATTAGTAAGCTTTATGAACTGCCTTGAGATCACATAATATTGGAATTGCTGTACCCTGGTGAACCATTTTCGTTACAGTAGAACATTATTTTACCCATCCAGGTTGAAGTTATATTTCATATGAAGTTTATGTAGAATATCTTTAACACTAACTACATCTATTTGACAGTACTGCATGTTTAACGCTTACAATTCTTCGTTGCAGATTGTTGACATTCCCCAGAAGTTTGCAGAACGTGATTTTTCCAACACCGCTTACGTTCCAGTTTATGTGATGTTGCCAGTGAGTTCTTATTTTAGATGTTTTGTTTTATGTTTCTTCATGCCCTTTTTTCTACACTATATATCATTGGAACGAATCTTTTAGTGTTGTATGTTACATATGGCTGCATATATCTAGGCCTAGTATCTAGTCTATATGCTTCTTTATCTTATCATGTATTTTTTGGTGGCAGCTAGGTGTCATTAATATGAAGTGTGAACTGGTTGATCCAAATGGTCTATCAAAGCAGCTGAGGATATTGAAATCAGTTAACGTTGATGGTGTCATGGTTGATTGCTGGTGGGGAATTGTAGAGGGACATGCTCCGCTGGAGTATAAGTGGTTTGGTTATAGGAGACTCTTTGAGATGGTGCGGGACCTAAAGCTGAAGTTGCAGGTCAGATTTTAGTCGGAATAATTGTCTTGCAGCTTTTGCTTGCATTTCTGCTCTCAGTTGTGATGTAAATACTCCATCTCGTAGTTTTTCTGTCTCCGTGGTCATCTATTCCTTCCTCAGCATTTTGCAGACCAAACTTTTTTAGTGGGGACCGTGGACCTTGTATTTTTGTATCATACGATTCCCTAGCTAATGATCACCTTGTAACAACTCGGAGATAATTTATTCACTGTCGTTTTTGTTAGGTCTTGTTGAAATTATTTTGGGTCTAATGGGCACCTTTGCTCTTTCAGGTTGTGATGTCATTTCATGAATGTGGAGGCAATTTAGGTGATGATATATGTATTACACTACCCCATTGGGTGACTGAAATTGGTAGAAGCAACCCTGACATATATTTCACTGATAGAGCAGGAAGACGTAACCCTGAATGCCTTTCATGGGGAATAGACAAGGAGCGGGTTTTAAGAGGCCGGACAGCTCTTGAGGTACTAAAATCAGATATGCACTTGCATGCGCCTGCAGTCTTTCTTTAAATTGTTAGTGATCACGCTCTTTGTATTTTGAACCATGTATATCAATTGGTCATGTGATTATCAGTCACTACAGTCAGATAAGTTTTTCCTAGCGGCTAGTCTGTGCCTGCAGTCCTTCATGCTTTTTGTACTTGAAACCATGTATATCAATGGGTCAGGTGCTTGTTTGTTTGCAATTTTGACATGGGCAATTCATATCATGGTAGTATTATATGATATAGCCCTATGTGAAAGGGTGTCCAAATGTGAATGCATCTAACTGATGCACATTTAGGTATACTTTGACTGCATGAGAAGCTTCCGTGTGGAGTTTGACGAGTTTTTTCAAGATGGTATTATTTCCATGATTCAAGTTGGACTAGGTCCATGTGGGGAGCTACGGTTCCCATCTTGTACCATAAAGCATGGTTGGCGGTATCCAGGCATTGGTGAATTTCAGGTAACCTGTTGAATATTGTTGTCTTTGTATCAAGTGTATGAGTCTGTATATATCCTCAGAATTGGCTTTGATCTTTGCACTTACACATTGGGGGTTGTTAACGTTTTGCAGTGCTACGATCTGTATTTGCTGAAAAGTCTGAAGAAGGCAGCAGAAGTGAGGGGACACTCCTTCTGGAGTAGGGGTCCAGATAATGCAGGTTCTTATAATTCCCGGCCACATGAATCTGGATTCTTTTGCGATGGAGGTGATTATGATGGCTACTATGGCAGGTTCTTCCTTGATTGGTACTCTCGAGTTTTAGTTGATCATGGTGATCGGGTGCTTTCTCTAGCGAAGTTAGCTTTTGACGGCACCTGCATTGCAGCAAAGGTCAGTATCTTCACATTATTACGACACGCGTGAAAGATGAAAGTTGATTTCGATCCTTTAGGAGGCTTAAAACTTATATGGCTAGTTATGGCTTGATCAAGTCAGCTATATTTTGATTGCTGAGCAGCTATCATGTATTCACTGGTGGTACAAGACACCCAGTCATGCTGCTGAGTTGACGGCTGGCTTCTATAATCCATGCAATCGAGATGGTTATGCTGCAATAGTGGCGATGCTAAAGAAACATGGAGCTTCCTTAAACCTAGTATGCACTCAATTCCAGATGTTAGACCAGCAAATCAACATCCAAGAGTCACTGGGAGATCCCGAGGGCTTATTTTGGCAAGTGAGTACAGGAAGTTGCTAGAACCTCTTGTTACTGATATCAAAAATGTTATTTTAAAGTTGGTGTATTTTGGAATGGGAATTGTCTGAAAGACGCACTGTAGACTAAAAATGTATGCAATGGAATCCTTGAAATTAACATTACTGTTCTTCCTTTCAGGTGCTGAATGCTGCGTGGGATGTTTGCATACCAGTTTCTAGTGAGAATGCTGTTTTATGTCATGATCGTGTTGGATACAACAAGATATTGGATAATTCGAAGCCTTTGACTGATTCAGATGGAAGGCATTTGTCATCTTTTACCTACCTTAGGCTCAGTTCTCCTCTCATGGAAAGTCATAACCTTGTGGAATTTGATCGATTTGTGAAAAAAATGCATGGTAACGGCCTCTCTGACTTTCTCTGTTCTAATCAAATCCTATGGCTTTAAAGAACACATTAATATTAGAAACAATATCTGTGTATACTCGTCGTCACATGTAATTGTTGGTTTTCATTGCAGGGGAAGCTGTTCATGATTCTCATCCCTTCATGTATAGCAAGTAGAGCCGGTCCAGATAGCGATTATTTGTTGCTGTATGAGGAAGAGGTCTCTCCAGTTAGTGTATTATTTAGAAAAGAAATGAGTCATAGCCCGAAAAATGTTGGGTTCCCATTGTTCCAGGTTGAGGATATTAATTATTAGACGAATTAGTCAGTCAATACAGTTAATAGGACAGTGTCTTAACAATGAGTTTGTACTATTATGTAATCAGAGCACAGACTTTGGCTCATATGTTAGAGTAAAAGTCAAGTTCAATGTAATGCTCTAGTAATTCGCATGGTCGCTACACTCGGTAATGAGAATTTAACATCAAGTAAAAAGTTACTAAATGTTCGTCAGTATTTTCTTTTTCTCTTTTGAGGAGGACATTACTAAGATGCTATTCTATAATCACTGGGCTTTGTACAACTGATAATGAACTCATGTACAACTCCACTTTCGTATACTGCTTCACCTGGAACAGTCAAACTGAGCACAATCATGAACCTCCAATTCCATGAATCAAAAATATTACAGTTCACGGCGAAGTCATGATTTCTTGATCATGTTGCCGGACTTATCCACATCAAATAGCCGCTCCACCAAAACATCCCAGCTTTCACTTCTTTTCTTGAATGGTTCAGAAGGACTCCCGCCACTCGATCTTCCTGAATTCTCCGCCTCTTCTTTTTCAATCAATGCAAATGTTCCGTATGGTGAAGCAGAGAAAGCATGAGGTATATCTAAAGCTATAGCTCTCCGCAGGGCTGCCTCATACTCTTGGCTGTGTTCGCGGACAAGAGACTCTTGTCTCTCCATCCTTTGCTTTGCTGGGATGTCCATTACTCGATCTTTCTCCATCATTAACTGATCTCATAGAAAAAAAATCTATCAATCCTAGCACAAGACTGGATTCTGAGCTCAAGAATTAGCAAATGCACGAATCACTTACATCAAAAGCCTTTTGTGATTCTCGCTCAATCCAGATTATGGCATGGTCGGCGAAAGCATTGCAAGAAAGAACAGGGTGCTCGAACCTCCCATCTAACAATCGGTGGAAACCTTCCTGTCCTGCAACGGATAAACTTCCAATTCTTAGCCGTAGTTCACTCCAACTATGCCATCTAACATCTAACAATACATTCCAAATACCAAAAGTGTAATGACGCTGAATCTTACTATACCTGAAGGGCTTTCGCTCAACAATGTGATAGAGCCGACCAGGTGCATATAGTCTCCTTGGATCTGTGAACATCCTCGCTTCCAGTGTGCATGTATCTTTTCAGCAGGTTACACACAGAAGACATGGCAAACTGTGCAAATTGACGAAAAAAGAAGAGGCATAAGTATCCGTACAGGGTAATTATACAGGTGGATGTCCGAGGTAAGAAATCGTCCTGGTTCATTTTAACAGCTATATTAGATCACTAGACCATATCACCATCAATATTATCAACAACATCCTCCCATTCTGTGTGGGCAGCCTAGTAGCTACGGTATCAATCTGTTTATCAAATTTTTATATGCCTATTTCATGAAGATTGTTTATGAGGACTTGTTGAGGACTTCCTAATCAATGGTGGGATGAGTGTCATGTTTAAAAAATTGAAAACATCAACTAACAGTTGAAACACTCATCTAACTATTCATTTCAACGTCCTTATTTGGCCCTTATTGTAATCCGTAACCAGAGAAGACCCTCATTTGTTCACAGTTTTATACTCCTACCTGGTAATCAGAATACAAGAAACAAAGCACACAAGTTACAGTGGAATGTGATTGTCTTACCTGGAGTACAATAGAATTTATAACATCTGCATATCTCACAGCCAGATTCAATGACATAAATCTAGCCGGAGCAGTAGCATAGCATGTAATCTTCCTCCTCTCAACAATTCCCAATTTGCTCCGATTCTGAAGTGCCACCAGAGTCAGTAATGCCACCACACCAGAGTCCAACGAAAGTCCAATAAATGTCGTTGGATTCTTTATAACCAATTCCTTCAAAAACTCACACTCTGTATCAAACAGCCACTCAGCTGCCTTTAATAACGCATTGTGCACATACCTGTGGTAACGAATTTCACCACAAAAAATGAACTTGAGTTTTTGTGATAGATGTCTTTTGATCTTACATGAAAATTTCTTCGATCGAACTTATGATACACTCTATAAGAGGATTATTATGGCAGAGTAAATGAACACCCTCCCCTTTTCACTTTTACGTTTCCCTATTTATAGAGTTTATAAGTAGCAGTTGATTTTACGGTTAACTTGCGGTTATCCCGAATCTTGATTTTAATTGGTCAGAGAGTAATAGAACAGTTGAAGGGAAGTTGGGAGAGAAGTTACTCTAATATTATCTGTTGCCTTTAATATTATCCAGGTGTAATTTATGTATCCACAAATGCCCTCTGTCTTTTTGCTTTTGAGCATACACATGCACTAAACTTGAATAGACACGTAGCTGTTGAACATATCATTTTGATACAGTTACGATATTACTAGAGTGGAGATACAAGTTTAATTTATTTCAGTTGAGAACTTTGTTCCAAACTTTGGTAATACTTTGAAGCTTCAAGGGTTGCACATTGAAAATTACTTTTCTCAAAGCACGAGAGTGAAATGTGATGTTTCATATTCAATATTTAATTTATTTGAATAATTTATTGCTACTAACTTCTTCTATACCAACTTAGATTTGAAACAATTTTTTGGTAAAAACGCTAGAAATAAAAATGCAATATCTCATTGGAAGTCATTTAAGATTCGATGCAGATTTTTTCTAGAAACATAAAAGAGAAAATCACAATTTCTCATTCGAAGTCATTTTAGGTTAGAAGCATTTTCTTGCTGGAAACATTCGAGAGAGAAATGTAATTTCTCCTTTGAGACATAGATTCGAACTAGTTTCTTGTTAGAAATTGAATTTCTCCTTTGAGAAAGAGAACTTAAATTTCTCCTTCGAAGCCAACAAGTTTGAAACCACTTCTTGCTAGAGTCATTCGAAAGAGAAATGTAATTTCTCCTTCGAGACATAGATTTAAAGTAGTTTCTTGTTAGAAACACTAGAGAGAGAAAATCCAATTTCTCCTTTGAAGCCAACTTAGGTTCGGATTAGTTTCTTGCTAGAAACACTAGAAAGAAAAGTGCAATTTCTCCTTCGAAGTCTTGTTAGATTCGACATAGCATCATCGCCCCAAAACTCTATGGGCTCTTTTATAATAAGTTTCTGTTTTTGCTATCGATGAATAGTCGAGTAGCTGAGTTCTGAATTAGCCAAGCAAAATTCAACTTTTCACTCGAGAAACTTATGAGGTAAATATAATACCCGAGGCTTTATATTTCCTTGATGCGATGACGGACCTCAACTATGTCAATAGATTAAGTAGACTTACATGAATACTCATCGAATTTTATTTTTCATTATCGAGACTCTCTTGTTAGAGGTTCTAGGAGAATATAATGAATTCTAACTTTGGTAAGTGAGTATTATGCTACCATAGAGTCGAGTTTTTATCTTGCAAGAAGATAAATGTAGAATATATTCCACTCAATAGAGTCCCTCGAGTGCTCTCGTTTGGTTTTGCCTCTTAGGATAATTTTCGAATGAGGACTTAGTATCTTGTTAGATATACAATTATTATTTATATAGCGTAAACTATGCTTCCTTAAATCAAACAAAACATATACACACTAGAAAATAATAAATATGCATACAATAATAATTAAGTCTTTCTTTCTTGTCACTCGAGACAAACTCGTTCGAGGCAAAATTTTATCTCTTTTGCTAAAGAGATAAAATACAATAAAACGTCATTAGTTTCGCTAATGCTTCATGCGAATCTTATTCTTAGTCTACATAGAAAGGAAAATGCAAAATAATAAACTACATACGTAATACTTTTTAAGTTGTGTCGCATGTTGTCTGCTGATCTCTTTTCCTTCAAGTGTATCAAAACTCTAGCTTCATTTGCCTCTAACGCCGTTTACTTTTCACGGTCCATCCTAACTCGAATTCAATTTTTTTTATCTTCCTTTTCTTAGTCCCAGATAGCATGTCATTCTACTTGAATGAATACATCTGACAAATTAAGATTTGGTCTCATGAAAAATTCTCCATATAAGGGATGTTCTATAGGCAGACCCTTCATGAATTCTGAAGCAGCCGTGTAGTCGTCACAACTAATGATTATAACTTTTTCAGCCTTAAACCTTTTTAGATAATCCCAAAGCGATTTTGTTCCTCTTTTCCTGATGGTAAACATATGATCTACTTTTATTTCCATTGTTCTGTATGATGTATACTCCTTTAGGAATAAGAGCAAGCTCTGGAAAACTGTTGATTGAAGCATTAGGTAATGTATTAAACCAATCTTGAGCAGCTCCTTGCAATGTCATCACAAAAACTTTACACATTAATGCATCATTGTTCTTATAAGGAGTCATGAGGCTTCTATGATGCTTAAGATGTCTACTCGAGTCAGAATCTCCCTTAAACGAAGTAAAGTTTGGGGTCTGAAACCATTTCAGTGGTGGTGCATTTTCGATGCTCTTAGAGAATGATGAAGTTGCTACTCGGTCAATTTTCTTATTTAAATCATCATCTTCACCGATAGGTGCTTTTAAGGTCTTCAATTTCTTGTTGAGCATTCTTTCCACTTCGGCTGCATCAATCCTTCCTTCGAGGATGAGTGGACCTCGTTGTTGTAAAACGTTGGATTGGGAATGTCTTCACACCCTTTGTTAATTGACTGGTTATAGGATGTAAGGCTTGACTTTCGCAGACTCGCCTTGATCTCCAAACATGTTTGTTGAGTCTGTACACGATGCCAACGAACCTGTCCTCCAAGGATTTTTTTCTGAGCATGTTAATTGAGTGGGTAACATAGGTTTGGCGTCGCACACCACTATTCCTTCTTCTTTGAAGGTGTTGATTCTCATGAGAAGAAGAGTATTCATTATGTGTTGGTTCTTCCTCGGGCCTCCTCTTCACAGGATGTAAATTTTCTTCAGAGATTTCTCTCGAATGGCTCATTTGCTCGAACTGTTTGTTTATTTGTGCATTGCGAAATAGCATGATCTCCTGGTTCATTGCTAAGATAAAAGTTTCTTGGTTTGCTAATCGCTTGGATACATCTTGCACATACTTGCGCAACATGTCATTTTGTTTTGCCAACACACTTTGATTCTCCTTCGACTGAGTAGTTTGCACGGGTACATTTTGAGATGTTGATGACGTGTCTGTCGCTATAGGATGTCGGTCAACATTGGAAATATGGGCGACGTCAATTACTAGTAATGACCCGCCAGTATGTGAGATTATCTCACGCCTCCCATCTACGTTGCAATTTCTTGCATTCTCGTTCGAACCTATTCTAACAATTTGCTTTTGTGTTCCAACCATGATTCAATCATGTTAAAAGATAAAAGTAAAAGAGATAAAAATTTAAAAGAAGAACTCAACGGAGAACCTCTTTGAGTATAATTTTCATATCTCAATTAAAACACCAATTTGTGGTAACGAATTTCACCACAATAAATGAACTTGAGTTTCTATGATAGATGCCCTTCGATCTTACATGAAAATTCTTTCGATCGAGCTTATGATACACTCTATAAGTGAATTATTATGACAAAGTAAATGAACGCTCCTCCCATTTTCATTTTTACGTTTTCCTATTTATAGAGTTTACAAGTAACAGTTGATTTTACGGTTAACTTGCAGTTACCTCGAGACTTGATTTTAATTGGTTAGAGAGTGATAAAACAATCGGAAAAAAATTAGAGAAAGTTACTCTAATATTATCTATTACCTTTAATATTATTTAAGTATAATTTATGTATCCACAGTGCCCACCATCAAATTTTTTCTGCCCAAGTTTGTTGTCAAGCATAACTAAAAAATCACTTTCCTTGGCCATATTGAGTCCCCTTGCTACCAAAGTTATATCAGAGTGATCATGATCAAGATAGACAATGTAAGGTGGAACACGGCCAAGTGATTTTTCAGAATATTTACGCAAGATTATCCAATCAGGATTGATACCATACCCTCCTGGAGGTGCAAACATTGGGTTCCGGATATC
Organism: Geum urbanum; assembly: GCA_946800695.1. Taxonomy (NCBI): domain Eukaryota; kingdom Viridiplantae; phylum Streptophyta; class Magnoliopsida; order Rosales; family Rosaceae; genus Geum; species Geum urbanum. The sequence continues at coordinate 26,259,662 of OX327017.1, read as the reverse complement.
ATCCTCATGGACAGACAAAATTAGGCGGCAATAGCGAGGGATGGGCTCGAATTCTTCTGCAGTGGCTAATCCCCAGTTTTCACTCTGACGGCCGGCTGTGTAGAGGCATTTCACCACACCCAACGAGCCCACGCTATACAGTAGAGAGATTCAAGGATAGGAACCCCACAGAAGATTGACTTGGAAGCCTGTGCAACACAAATTTACTATATAACAGATGCGAACTTCACTGTTCCTTTCACTGTTACTTTCCCTGTTCATAGGGGCGTTATCGTCCAAATAATCCAGGCATGCCAAGCATGCGAGCCCTGCTAGATGATTCCTCCGTCTGCTCTCTCTCCCCACCGATCTCAATTGTTTTTGCATTCAGCATTTTCTCCCTTTGATTTCTCTCGCTGCCCATTTCGCTCTCTCTCTATCGATCTCGCTTTCTCTGCCAATTCAGTATCTCCTCGCTGTGTTCTCTCTCCCTACCGAGCTCGCTGTCTCTGTATCCATGTCAGTTTCCCTCTCTGCCGATCGTTTTCGCTCTTATCTCCGGCGAAGGTAGTTGTTTCGCGAAACTCATTTCTATTTCTATTTTCGAACTCAATTCACTGATGTGTATTCTTTTTGGCCATGTGTGACCGTTCCTCAGTTGCCCCTTGAGTTTTCCTTTCCTGCGTTCACCCTCCAAAATTAGTTCATGCTTTGCATTACATTTGCTGATCGATAGTCTGATACTGTATATGCTTACCATATTTTATCAATAATAGCTATATAAATCAACTAAAAACAGAAGTATTGTATACATGAAACTCTGCTGTTTATAAGTTGAAATACCTCGGGCATGTCTACAGCATATTTGGTTTTATCAAGTTCAAGATTTATTATCTGCTTTTGTTTTGTGTGGGTATATTAGCTTTTTTCCTTCTTCCTTCTATGTCTGCTATTTCGATTCATTGTGTGGCATTCGTGCTGATATATTTATTGATCGATTTGTTAGTGTTTCATTTAACGAATTGTGTTCGTTTTCCCAGTTTCTCGAACTTGATTTCTAGGTTGTGTTCTGTGTTTCGATTTGCAGACGAGATTGACTATGTTTTGGGTTGTTGGTGTGTATGTGTTTCCATCCTTTGACAGGTGTGGAACCTGAACCAAAAGTTTACAGGTTTCAGGTTTTATGCTGTTAAGGTAGACTCCCTGTTATATTTTTGGCTTTTTTTGCGTAATGGTGTGTGGACTATATGTTTTGGTTTTTTGCCAATTCTGTCGGCTGAGGTCGTAGGCCTGTTTATCGATGATTTTTTGAGACACATAGTAAGACTGATCTGCTTATATTCTAACTGTTTCTTTGCTTTCGGTGTCAACTGTGGTGTCTGTTCCTTTGACTCATTTACTCATGTGTTCAATGGGAATGAATGTGTAGTGGGACCTTTTATATCCTGATGAACAATGAATTCCACTGTTGTGTATCTGCTTATACAACTGTAGTCTTTGTTCCTTCGACTCATTTACTCATGTATTCAATAGGAATGAATATGTGGTCGGACCTTTTATATCCTGGTGAACAATGAATTCCATTGTTGTGTATCTGCTTATATTCTAAATATTTCTTTGGTTTGGATGAGCTCTTTGGTGTTTCTTCCCTTCAGTCATTTGCTCATATAATTCGACTATTGTGTGTTTGTTTATGTTCTAAATGTTTGTTTGCTTTGGGTGAGTCCTTTGGTGTTTCTTCCCTGGGGTCATTTGCTCATATATTCAATAGGAATTATCATGTGCTGGGACTTTTTATGTGCTAATAAACATTGAATTTGACAGCTGTTGAAGAATTGATTTCTGTTGTGATTTCAATATCTTAATTTTTTCTTCTTTCTTATGTGTCTGCTGTTTTGCTTCTTCGTCTGGCATCAGTGGTGATATATTTATCTAGGATTGCTGTCGGTTGATCAGTTTGTTAGTGTTTTGGTTGACAAATTGTGCTCATTTTCCCAATTTCTCAAACTTTATTTCTGGGTTGTGTCCTGTGTTCCGATTTGTAAAGGAGACTTAATATGTTTTGGGTTATTGTTGTCTGTGTGTGGTGAGATTACTGTTTTCGATGTTTCCGCCCTTTTACAGCTGTGGAACCTGAACCAAAAGCTTTACAGCCTTCAAGATTCATGTTGTTGCGGTAGATTCCCTGTCATATTTTGGGTTTTGCATGACACAGGGGAACATGTGTTTTATGTTGTGATTCTGTATGTTTGCTTTAGTTTTGTGATTGGTCGCGCAGGTATTTCCTGTCATATTTTGGGTTTTGCATAACACAGGGGAACATATATTTCATATTGTGATTCTGTATGTCTGGTTTAGTTTTAGAAGTGGTGGCGCAGGGATTTTAAATGGTGTTTATGCTACATGTTTAGGTTTTTTGCCAATTCTGTCAATTGAAGTGATGAGTCTGTTTATCAACGATTTTGTTGGACAAATGAGGAGACTGATCTGCCTATATTTTAAATGTTTCTTGACTTTGGGTGAGTTGTGTAGTGTTTGTTCCTTGCAGTCATTTGCTTATATATTCAACAGGTCTGAGTATGTAGTGGGACTTTTTATATGCTAATGACCGCTGAATTCCACAGTTCTGTATCTGGTTATGTTCAAAGGGTTTCTTTAGTTTGGCTGAGTTCTTTTGTATTTCTTCCCTGATGTCGTTTAGTCATATGTTCAACAGGGATGATTGTATAGCGGGATTTTTTATATGCTGGTAAACAATGAATTTCACAGTTGTGGAAGAATTTGTGTGATGTTGAGACATTATTATGCTGTTTTATATAATGGTTTTGGTCTGTTGCTCGAAATGAATCTCGATATTTTCCATTCAATAAAAAATTGCGCCCTTGAACCTGAATTTTGAAACCCAGATTTCATCTGGATTTTTATCTGTGTGTGCCATGTCTTAACTATGCTGAATTATGTGTTACGCTGTGTTGGAAGTGGTTATTTTCAAAGCTGTTCATATTTTTTGGTGCTGATTATGTTTATAATGATGGAAGAGTCAGGATTTATGGAGTGGGCTTTATTTTATTTGCTTGAGCCCTCTTTTGATCTTACTGGTTGGTTTTCCATGATTGAGTTTTGTTTAAATAATTGTATTCAAATTTTTTTATCTGGTGTCTTATTTCTTCTTTGGATTTTGGTCACAGCAATGTGACAATTTATGTTAAGTGAGTCGTTGGCTGAAGTAGGGGAGCTCAAATTCTTTTTTATGCTTTTCAAGTGCTGGGGTGCTTCGGCTTTTCTGGCTTCGATCTATATTTTATCTTTTCATGTTGTGCCATACAGCTGACTTTTTGCTAAGTGCATTCATTAGTTTGATTTTAATATCTTTTGTTGTTTGTTGATGTCATTTGTTGTTTGATGCTGCATTGTTTGAGGTCATGGGTCTCTGTTTTGTTGTCAAACAGTGTGTTGTATAAAAGAAAGTTCATTCGCATTGTTGGAGATCGGCTGTATTTTATTTGTGCTGTGGAAACACACCATGTAGAACTTACATTTGTTATGAGAATGGCTTTGTGGCATTGCTGCATATTTGGATTATGGATTTGGCAGAAATGAGGGCCTTGGGTAAATTAAATTTGTGTGGATGATTGTTGGCTCAAAATTTGCTCTTCTTTTGTTCTGCCTTACCGTACTCTTTGTCATATTTTGTTGCGCTGTTGTGGGATTCCAATGGATTTGTTTCTTATGAACCTTACTATGAATTGATGAGGCTTACATACAGTGGTTTGCAAATTCTAGGAACTTTATTGTTGATCAAAACTTGCGACATCGCTCAGCGATTGGTATCATAGTTGACCCCCTGATTTAATCTTCGGTGGCATTTAAATATTTGGTTGATTTTCTGCTTGGATGGATTACATTTGTAATCTGTGTATGCTTACAATCTGAAAAAGCCTGTCATGGGTTTCTTTGTTTGACAGGATGAAGCTATTGTTGGAAACCTATTTGAGCGCATCCGATAATATATGTGACTAAGTTGCATTTTACGTTGAATCAATCATGGGTTACGCTTCTTCTATTTTGATAAGTATTTTTGTTAGCAGTGGACAAATCACTTTTTCTCATAACAGATCGGATATGTAGGTCCATGGCCTGCATCGCTGTTTTTTTTCCCCGTGTGCCTCTCATGTTCGTTTTGTTTTACTTTTGTTTGCTTCCATTTGCATTTATTTTTTATTATTTTTTTAGGCATTTTTTGTCATCTGAGTTGCATTTTTGTCTGTGTATCTCTTATATTTTTGTTTTTTTTCCCTCCTGTCTTTATTTTTTTTCCCTCCAAGTTGCATTCTGTTAGTTAACACCATATGATGCGTGTAAAAGTATCTATATATGTGGAAATTGCATTAGTTGCTGGAAGTTATATATGTTATATATCCATATATAATAGTTTGCTATATATACAGAAATATATATTGTTGATATATGGTTAGCTCAGACTTTCGTCTAATGTATTAATTATTTCTATCATGTGGCTATCCTAAACTTGAAAAGAATGTCCGTTTGCTATGTATATGGGTTTGCTGTATGCATTGGTTTTTAAGTCTGCTGTATGCATATTGGTTTTTAAGTCTGCTGTACAGTTGTCGCATACATTGGGCCATTGGTTCAATTTTTTTGGAGGTATATGGGTGAGTGTGTTTAGCACAAATTTGTGTGGATGTTATCCTCTTACACTCACAATTAATAAAAATATTTTTGTTGTGTGAGTGTCGTGATTGTTGTTATTCAATTTTGACACATGCATATTGTAGATTGGTTTTGTTGATTATATATTGTGTCGGTGCTATGGTGATACGCTGATTGTGAACCTGTTTTTAAAACAGTGAAATTCCTTTAGCAATCCAATTTCAATGCACCCTGTTTAAAGAGTCATTTTTAAAAAGTCAGCTTCCTTTCAGACCAACTCTTATGTTGCAAGATGGACTGTCAACTTCATCTTCTTTTCGCGAGAGTATTATATGGTCTGTCAATGTATGGATTTAATTAACTCCAAGATTGCAAAGCTCCTGAAAAAAGAGGGATTCAGGGAGGGATTCGTTCTTCATTAATATAATTATACTCAAAGCTTATGGCTTTGGAATTCATTTATCTGTTCTTGCATAAGCTTAATGGATTAGATGTCTGTCAGGTGTGAGAGGAATTATTTTAATTTGTTGTGTTGTATTTAGAGCTGTTGTGGATCAATCTCTGGCTGAATTACATTTTCTTCATTTTTAGATGTTTTTGGGATTTTTTTTGCCAGGGCCAATGGAAAATATGCTGATTTAATTTTTTTTTTTCCTATTATTTGATTAATTTATGTTCGTTGGTTTATTACACTATTTGTCATCCTTTGTTATAGTTCTCACTTTATTTATTGTATTATGTAGGATCTGAAGGTTGTGTGCAAAAAAAACTTCACTCAATCGCCTTGGTACTGCCTCTCTGGAAATTGTCATATTTTGCCTTCATTTGTCCTCGACATTCAGGTCTGTATTTAAGTCGATTTATGGTGTCCAGCAGTGTGGCATTAGGAAAATCAAATTTCTGATTTGAATCACATTAGCTTTACCACTGTTGCGATGTTTTTATTTTTTGGTTTTGCTTATGCCAAATAAACTTGCCATCATTTAGTATTCACCGATGATTGAATATGGTATGAGATTTGATCAACTATTTTCTGTGGATATAAATGGTGTTGTTGTCTATCGTGCAGGTGCCATGTTTTGTGATTCTGTTTTGTTAAATTTATTGTCTGTTCTGCGGATGGCTTACTTTTCCTTCTTCGTTGCGATGATTGTCCATGCTTTATGTCGTATTTTTTTGTGTGGAAATGATTATGTTTTGCCATGTTTGTTAATGGCGCACATAGTTTATGTTCATTACTTATATACTCTTTGTTGCTTTAATTGGTTGTGCAGCTATGGGGCCAAAAAGAAATATAGACTTTTTGAACAAGGCAAAGCGGACTGTGTCGTCATTGGAGTATCCCCATTCAAACCAAGTTTCCTTGGTGAGTTCTGATTTGGGCCACGGCTCTGTGACCAAGAAACAGCGTATTTTATCTGCCATTTCCCAAGAATCCTCCGTGTGTTCCTTGGTGAATTCTGATTTAGGCCAAGGCTCTTTGACCAAGAAACAGCGTCTTTTCTCTATTGTTTCCCAAGAATCCTCTGCCTCCCAAGAGATGCCGCCGTTGTTGGATTGTGTTCAATTGAACCAGAGATTTTTCGCTGACAGCCCGCATTTTCTTCAATCTACTACTGGGGAATCCTCCATTGCTCATGAGACAACGTCACAATTGAACTATCCTCAGGCAAGTGCTGCATGTGAAGAGAGCAGCGACGACAGTGACACTGAAGATCTGGTATCAGGTATTGGAAAACGTTGTCCTTTTTTTTTTACCCTAAATTTTCACTTTTTTTGCATCTATCCTCATCATCAGCTGTTAACTTACGCTTGATCACTTTAGCTTCAGAACAACTAGGCATACCATTATAAAATCACTGAACACCACTAGCACATGACAATATAAACTATTCCAGTAACAATATTGCCTTGAGAATTTTCTTACAGGCATGTTGCACAAGAGTTCGGGGAGTCGTAGAAAATAGCGGTTTATTGCTTATTGCAGCGTTGATATCAATGCTTTTGTTCATGCATATTGTATGCTGGATCTGCAATAAACTTGGTCAATCTTCAAGGTCAAAATAAAATAATGCTAATGTTTTGGTACCAGATTGGCAAATATATATAGACTACATGAATAATCATAATACAGAATTAAATGATAGAACTACTCATGTTTTTGTTGTTAGTTGCTGATTCATTTGCTCCAAATGTTGTTTCGTTCTTTGGGTGAACCTAAAACTGCACGCCTTAGTTTTTCGCTGCTGTCAGTTCTTTGTTTTACTTCCATATTTTTCCTGCGCAAATTGAATATGATTGTCTCAATCTAATATAGTTGCTTTGTTACAGATGTAGTTTAGAGCCAAAAATTGTGAGCAATGTGTGTTGCAATGTGTTTTCGTATGTGGTCAATCTCTGATATAATGTTGGCATGATGAGGAATATGTTAGTTCAGTATATATTTTCAATTTAAGTTTCTATTTTGTGTATGCTGGGTTTTTTTATGTCTGTAATTGTTGATGCAATATTGATGAATGTTACGATTACGAGTTGACATGTATCCACTGATTTGGTGAAGACAATTGATGCCGTGAGTATTGCGAGATTTTCTAGGTTCAAATTTTTGTAATTCATCTGCGATCAATTGTCATCATCAATTACGATATATCATCACATATAATAGTTTTTTCTTTGGGTATTGTTTCTTGGGATTGATTATATGTGTTATCACCCCTTTTATTTTTTATTTTTACATTAGTCCTATAGGCTGATACTTTTCTGCATCTGATGCAGCTCTTCAAGGGACTATTTTTGGGCAAGCATCGTATCAAACCAGTCATGAAGGTCAGGAATAGTATTTTCCCTCATTGATTATCAACCACTTATTTATCTATTGCATTTTTATTATTAGTTATGAAGATTCTAACACAGATTTTGATAATTGTGATTGTAGGTCGAGTTGTGTGTTATGATGATGCTGGTGATGATGGTTACACATGCAGTCACTGCAATGCATTATTTTGGTCAGCTGAAGCATTGAAAAAAAAAAGAAAAAAATCAATTCATGTATAGTCATTGCTGTGAAAAAGGCAAAATCGAACTTCCAATGTCATGTCTAACTCCTATATTTCTTGATGAATTATTGAACCCAAATAATGGTCGAAAAAGTGTATTGTTTCGTGATAACATCAGAATTTATAATTCCATGTTTGCTTTTACTTCTATGGGGGCTAAAATTGAGCATACCATTAATAATGGAGGGGCTCCTTATGTTTTTAAAATTTGTGGACAAGTTCATCACTTAATGGGTTCTATTTTACCTTCAGAAGGAGATTCTCCTAAATATGCTCAGTTATATGTATATGATACTCAAAATGAGATTTCAAACAGAATAAACGCTGTTGATCCAAATAAGGCAAATAATAAGATTGATTTTGATATTGTTAGAGGATTGATGGAATTATTAGATCAACACAATGAATTAACTAAAATATATCGATCTGTGAGAGATGATTTTGAGAATCAGTCGTTGCCCAATTTTGATATGTCTATACTTGACCGTGAAAAAACAGATAGTAAACAATATGAATTCTCTTCTGCTTCTGAAATTGGTGGATTAATTGTCGGTGATATAGGTGAATTTAATTCCAACAGAGATATAATTATTCGATCAAATGAAGGAACACTTAAACGAATATCTAAAATTCATCCCAAGTTAATGTCATTACAATATCCACTTCTTTTTCCAATTGGGGAAGATGGATTTCAAATTAACATGAAATTAAAACCGATACCAGGCAAAAGTAACGATAAAAATAGAAAATTAACAATGAATAAATTTATACGTTATTAAATTCATGACAGAATGAACCAATTGAGTACTTTATTGAAAGGAGGAAGATTATTTCAACAATATTTAGTCGATTCATACGCAACTGTTGAAGAAAATCGACTGGAATATATAAGACATCATCAACCAGAATTAAGGTGTGAAACATTAAATAATATATCTGCATTTGTGTTAGATGGAATTGTCCAAGGTTCTGATGTCGGAAAAAAAGTTTTTCTTCCTGGTTCTCACACTGGAAGTCCAAGAGATATGATAAATAGTTATCAAGATGCAATAGCAATTTGTAGAGAATATGGTAACCCTGATTTATTCATCATTTTCACATGCAATGTGAAATGGCCTGAAATTTTGAGATATTTCGAAAAAAAACCCGGTTACAAACCTGAAGATCTGCCTGATATTGTTTGTCGAATTTTTAAAATAAAAGTTGATGATATGATTGCTTATGTTAAAGATGGGGTACCCTTTGGAGAAATCCACGCTCATGTATGCACAATTGAATTCCAAAAAAGAGGATTACCACATGCTCATTTATTATTTTGGTTAAAAAACAAATACAAATGTTATTCGGCAGCTGATGTAGATTCTATAATTTCAGCAGAATTGCCCGATAAAAATATTAACCCAGAATTGTTTGAGATAGTCAGTCAATTTATGATTCATGGTCCTTGCGGTCAACTTAATCCGTTTTCTCCGTGTATGCGAGATAAATTATGCACAATTTTTTTTCCAAAACCATTCGTTTCTAACACAATTTTTCAAGCAATAAAGTCTCCCCAATATAGACGTCGTGATGATGATTCACGTTTTGTGATAAAAAAAAAAGGAGTTCAGGTGGGTAATAATTATGTTGTACCATATAATGCTAATTTGTTGTTAAGGTATAATGCTCATATTAACATTGAATCGTGTTCTCAATCTATGTTGATAAAATATTTATTTAAATACATAAATAAAGGACCTGATAGAGCTCGCGTATTGGTCCATAATAATGTAAATGATGAAATTCAAAATTATCTCAATTGTCGATATTTAACTCCTCATGAATCCGTTTGGCGTTTATTTGAATTTTCGATTCATTCTAGATATCCTGCAGTTCAATATTTAAAGATTCATTTACCCAATCAACAAAATATTTGTTTTCATCCCACTAATTCTCTTGAAAATGTATTACAAAATCCAAGTGTTGAAACTACAATGCTAACTGCTTGGTTTGCAGCTAACAGGACTTATAAGAAGGCGAAAAAATTAACATATGGTCAATTTCCTACAAAATTTGTGTGGAATGATGATAAAAAAATATGGACCCAAAGGAAAAAATATCGCGTTATTGGTAGAATAGCGTATGTGCCACCAAATGTTGGTGAATTATACTATCTTAGTGTATGTTCAAAAAGGGTGTATCGATTTTCAGGCAATAAGAACGATCAATCAGATAACATATTCAACTTATCAAGAGGCGTGTCGAGCTTTAGGATTGCTGGGAGATGACAAAGAATGGTTTGAAGCATTACTAGAATCTACTTTTACTGCCACTTCTTCTCAAATTCGCTATTTATTTGTTACAATTATTTTGTTCTGTGATGTTTCAGATCCCTGAGCTTTATTGGATGCATATTGGATTAATATGTCTGATGACATATCATACAAAATGAGATTAAATTTTAATATGCTGAATCTTACCATACCTGACAATGAATTAAAAAATGTTGTTCTGCATGAGCTTGAAAAATTATTTAATTTATCGTCCAGTAGTTTAAAAAACCATCAATTACCAATGCCGAACACACAACAAATACATGAACTAAACAATAGGTTTGTTAGAGAAGAATTAGATTTTGATTGCAATGCATTGAAACTGCAACATTCTGACATGATTAGCAAACTAAATAATAATCAAAAAATTATATATGATGAGGTGATCAATACCATAGAACTAAAGAAGCCACGATTATTTTTTATTCATGGTAGTGGAGGCACAGGGAAAACATTTTTATGGAATACTATAATTTCCAGATTGAGATCGGAAGGCAAAATTGTTTTGGCTGTTGCTTCCTCAGGTATTGCTTCGTTATTACTTCCAATAGGTAGAACAGCTCATTCCCGTTTCAAAATTAAGCCAGTCATAGATTAAGATTCAAGTTGTAATATAAATAAACAAAGCAATCTTTCTGATTTAATTGAAAAAGCTGAATTAATAGTATGGGATGAAGCTCCTATGTGTAATAAATGGTGTATTGAATCGGTGGATAGAACATTGCGTGATATTTTATCTAAAAAAGAAGAACCCTTCGGAGGAAAAACAATTTTATTTGGTGGGGATTTTAGGCAAACATTGCCGGTTATACAAGGTGGTGGTAAAGAACAAGTTCTTGAAGCATCGTTTAATAACTCATATTTGTGGCCTAACGTCGAAGTATTTCATTTAGTTGAAAATATGAGATTATCAACAATTGGTTTGACTGCTTTTGAAAGAAATGAAATTAGAGATTTTGCTGAATGGATACTTATGATAGGTGAAGGTCGATTGGAATCAAAATTGCCCATGGATGATCCAGATGTGAGTTGGATTCATGTACCGCAATATTTGTTAGTTGATTCCATTGTTGAACCCATAAGGGCAATTTTTGAAGCAACTTATCCCAATTTTGATACCAAATACAATGACACTGATTATTTAAGAGAGCGTGCTATTGTGACTCCTAAAAATGTAATTGTACATGAAATTAATAATTATGCAATCAAATTAGTGCCTGGAAAATAATAAATCATATTTTAGTTCAGATTCTATTTCATATAATTCAGGTAACAGTGATAATATTAATCTTTTGTATCCTATAGAATTTTTAAATAAACTTGACTTTAGTGGTTTGCCAACACACAAGCTCATGCTGAAAATTGGTATGCCCATTATGTTGTTAAGAAATTTAGATCAAATACGAGGTTTGTGTAATGGCACTAGATTAATTGTGACAAAATTGTTTGAGAGATTGATAGAGGCAAAAATACTCACTGGAAATAATGTTGGACAAAAAGTGCACATTCCAAGAATATCATTGATAGCAACCGAAACTAAATGGCCATTTACATTTAAAAGACGTCAATTTCCTATTAGACCATGTTATGCAATGACAATTAATAAAAGTCAAGGTCAATCATTAAATCAAGTTGGAATATATTTATCAGAACCCGTTTTTACTCACGGCCAATTATATGTGGCATTATCGAGGGTAACGTCGAGAAAAGGTCTTAGAATAATGATAAAAAATGGGAATGATTTCCCGGCTAACTATACAAAAAATATTGTTTACAAGGATGTATTCCAAAATATATAATATACATGTGACACATGCATATTACATATGCGTATAGGACACATGGTGTAAAACCATGTTACATTTTTAACAAATAGGATGTTAGGAACGGAATAAATAGTATGAAATTAAAGTCGTCGTACATTTATAACAGATAGAGTGTTGGAAACGGAACAAATAATATGAAATTTATATTTGTCTTGCTGAGATAACAAAAGTTAATGTTATAAAAGAGAAACAGAAGAAGATTATCTTCATTAATTAAGGGAATAACATATCATTCTTCATGCATGTGCTGTTTTAACAGTAATCAACTAACAATCCATGATAGATTAATTACTTACAAAAACTTGGCAATTCGCATTCTCATCTTCCTATGGATTCTCATAGGCCCATGCAACCAATACTAGAATAGTTGCCAAAAGATTATGACACCCATACAATTGAAACACCATCGTATGCGTGGGGCATCAAGAGATGTGTGCTACCTTTAGAGCTTTCTCAAGAGTTTTTTTGGGGTGATATACAAATTATGAAAAAAGTTCTGGATATATTCTATTACATGTACGTTTTTTCGTACTGATTTGTGGCTACATTTTTGCCACTAAGTTTTTTTTTTTCATCACATACGTTAGATATTGGCTAAGTAGAATGGCATGGTGTCTCTCTTACCATGGGCATTCTTCTCTGACCCAATATTTTCCCCCTGTTTGATTGAGACAAGGGCTTAAAAAGCCTGGATTTTTTCAGCTGCTTCTCTCCGTTCTCAATCTCTTCCTAACTGAGTGAATATTCTATCGGATTGATAGCCACATTTTTTCTCCTTTAATCATTACAATTTCCCTTTTCCCACCCATTGGAAACCATTTCATATTGATTTTCTGTCCTCTATCACCACGTGCACTGTGTGAAGTCATAATCTATAATCCAATTTTTGCTCCACAAGATGCCGACGTGGTGTCTCTTTTCGCCTCTCATTAAAGGCAGTGACGTTTGCTTCATTAGCTCACCATCAACACAAGTTCAAAGCATCAACAAGCGTACAAGAGGATATTTTTCAGCAATTGTCATTTTCTTTTCTTTTCTGGTTCCAACTAGAGAGCCTGCTGATTCAGTCAACGAGGTCTGTTTTCCTACTTTGTAAGTGGAATTTTTTTTCCTTCGTTGTATCTCTGTCCTGCAGATTGGATGACAATGCATTGATTCATTTTTTCTTTTTTCTTTGTTTTTATTCTGTTCTCCCATCGTCTGCTGTTTCTGGTGATTCGCAAATTTTCGAAAACATGTTTATTTTTCTCCACTGTCCATTTACCAGCTCCTATTTCTTGCTCGATGTGTGGTTCAGTAACTGGTTCGAACCATTACAACATAAATGGCGTGTTCATGCTGAACTTAAAATCCATTTCCCGAACTATTGTATCTTGTGTGTGATGTTTCTTAGCTTTCTGTTCATGCTCGATGCGTTTGGAAAAATAAATTGAATTTTATGGATTTCATTGCTTCATGTTATCCTATTGCTCATTCAGCCCTATGTTTTTTTTTTATTTGACTCATTGATCGAACTCAAAAGTTGGAACAAGGTCTCTCTTGATTATTGAGATCTTTTCTTCTCTTCGATATTGTTTATCATTTTTTATGATATTGTTTTGCTTTCAACAGTTGGTTCATATAAGCCTGTGATTTTGGTTATGGAAACTCTGACAGCCTATATTTTGATTACACATTTCCCATTTGTTTTCTTTTTTGTCACTCATAATATCTGCTGTTTTTTGTGACCCAGTTGAAAATGAAAAAGTTGATCGCTCAGATTAAGCCCTATTCTGCCATCGGTATCACCATCAGAGTTCATGCTGCATTAAAATGGAGGCCCCAGATTTTTGACAGTTTAGACTACAATGGACTCCATTATCTCCTGGTGGATGAGAGAGTAAGTTATTTGTTGGACTAAAAACCGGCCTCCGTTGTCAATTTTCTATTTAAGTTGAGTTTTCTGATTGCTAATTTATGTCTCCTGTTTGTGGTCTAACATTTATTCTCTTGATTATTTCATTATCCATTGTTTATAATCTTACTTAGTTTACATGGTTTAGCGATTTTTGGTATCTATTTCATGTGCTTTTTTTGTTATTTAATTCTTCTAACATATGGAAATTTCTCATTGAAGGGTTCTTCAATACGTGCCATGATTGAAGAATGTTATTACACACATATGCAGAACTTGATGCAAGTGGGGAAGATATATGATGTGTCAAGGTTTGCTTCAAAGAAGGATACTGCTAGGCACAAAGTTGCCGATCATGATGCAATTTTGTATTTCACAGAATTCACCCAATTTGAAGAAGTTGAGGAAGAGTTGCCCAATTTTCCAAAATATTCCTTCAATTTGCGAAAATTTGGACAGCTGGCTGCAGAGGCACAGCAACAGATTCTACTAGCAGGTGCAAAGTTGTTCTTCTTCAATGTTATAAATATGTGTGCATCAATTTATCTTCTTTCTTGAAACATGCTGATAGTTCCTTTTTAAGTTGCAGATCTCTATGGTTGCATCAAATCTGTGAGAGCACCACAGGTGGTCGATGTTCACAATCCAAAAGAAAAAGAAACTATGACTGATTTGTCAATTCAATTCATTGGGTATCACTAATATATCTTCCTTTTTTTTTGTGTGAATGTGCCATATTTGTCAATCAAAATGTGTTCATGGTGTCACTACAACATTTTTGCCCATTACCGGCGAGATCACCGGAGACAAGGCCGGCGACCGGAAAAGTCGCCGGTAATGTTCAACATTACCGGCGACTTAGCCCGTCGCCGGTAATGTCGCCGGAATCTCGCCGGTAATGTTGCAAAACATTACCGGCGACTCCAACCGTCGCCGGCAATGTCTAGGGAGACATTTCCGGCGATTTTCCGGCGGGAATTTCGCCGGAAATGTCTCCCTAGACATTGCCGGCGACGGTTGGAGTCGCCGGTAATGTTTTGCAACATTACCGGCGAGATTCCGGCATAAAGTCGCCGGTAATGTCTTCATTTCCGGCGACTTACTCCGTCGCCGGCAATGTGTCTTATATTAGATGCCGGATCGGGCAGCTCGATCATTCAATCATTTTGAGCGAAAAAAATCCAGAGAAATCGAAAGAAGGAAAACGTACGCTCTGAAATCGATCATTCGGTATATTGTCAAAATTAAGGCGGGCGTCGAAAACTCGATCACTCGGGAAGCTATATATATAGGTACGTAGGTGTATATATACATATATGTGGTATATATATATGTGTGTGTGTGTTGATCAAATCCAATTCGTGAGATATATATATATATATATATGAAATGTTGTTGATGTACGGTCACCGAAACGAGAAAACAGCTTGTAGTTAATCTTGTGTCTGAATCAATGACTGGTATTATCGTATTGTTATCGGAGCCAGGCTTAACAGAGCCTCCTCCTATATACCCAGTCAAATACGTTTTGAATAGAAAAAAGGAGAATACTATCATCGAGTACTGAATCGAATTCAGAGATTAGATCGATATATATACATATGCATGCATGTGTTGATTTAATTAGAGTTGAATTGAGAGATCACGTCGATTATTAGTAGTGAATGTGTGTATATATATATATAATTAATACGTAAAATTGTTAGAATTTTCAGGATGGACAAGAGTTGGATGAGCCTCGAAAGATGGGATGTCAGATATCACGAGGGAATTAGGAGTTTTGTGGATTTTGTGAAGGCTAATTGTGGAGACACTACACTTCATTATTGCCCGTGTAAAGAATGTAAGTGTTTCAGCGATCGATTTCGATTTCCCATTGATAAAGTCCAGAGGCACCTGAGTAAATACGGGTTTTGGGATAAGTACACTTGTTGGATTTATCACGGTGAAACATCGGTTGCGGGTCCGCATGATCATGGACAATTTGGTGAGAGGGCCAGTCCACGCTATGATTATGGAGATTTTGCTGAGAGGGGCAGTTCATCCTATGATCCAACATCGATGTTAATCAATGATATGTTTCCTCATGAGAGCGGTGTATTTGCTGATGAAGCACCAAATGTCCCTCCCGTCGTTGAGGGTTTCCCCCATATCGAGCCAGTCGAACCATTACCTGGAGGTCATGCCAACACAAGCGGTATGGACAAGTACAACAACCTGATTGCATTGCAACAGACTCCGTTGTACGACGGTTGTAGTAAGACTGTTCTTGAAAGTCTGATGGGAGTGATGCAGCTAAAAATGGAGAACAAAATGTCTGTCAAAGCTGTTGATTCTTGGTTGAAGTGGACTGCTTCGCTACTGCCACCCGGTCATCGTCTTCCTACCACTCATCATAAGGTGCGACATATCCTGAAAGATCTTGGGCTTTCCTACATCAAAATCCATGCATGCAGATATGATTGTATTCTCTTCTGGGGAAAAGATCTCGAAGACCTTGAAGCCTGCCCGGTATGTTTTACAGAAAGGTATAAGTTGACTCATGCAGGCAACAAGAAAGCTGTGAAGATACTTCGATATTTCCCGCTTATTGATAGGCTGGAGCGGTTGTTCATGTGTGCTTTCACGGCCGAGGCAATGAGATGGTGGGCTGAGAGGAACTTGCCTGACGATGACACCCTTATACACCCTTCCGACGGAGAGGCTTGGAAGCACATGGTCAGGGAGTTTGATCATTTTGCAGCAGAGGTCCGAAATGTTTGGCTAGGGCTCTCATCTGACGGATTCAACCCTTTTGGCAACATGAGTCTTCAATACAGTATATGGCCAGTTATTTTGGTACCGTACAACCTTCCACCATGGATGTGCATGAAGAAGGAATACAATATGCTCACTCTGTTAATTCCGGGCCCGGGTTATCCAGGAAAGTGTCTCGATGTGTATTTGAGGCCTTTGATTGAGGAGCTTAAGTACCTGAGTGAGTGTGGCCACCCCACTTACGATAGGTTCAAAAAGGAGATGTTCCAGATGCATGCCATGCTTGTTGGCACCATCAGTGATTTTCCTGCCCGCGGTATGTTGTCGGGCAACGTTACCAGGGGTTACAGGGCTTGTTCAGAGTGCATGACGGTTGATTGTTGCAGTCCTCATTGCAGTAAAATTGTCTCGATGCGTCACCGTTGTTGGCTTCCATATGATCACCCATTTAGGCAGGATCCAGACGCGTTTGATGGGACTGTTGAAACTGGTGTGGCACCCAGGCGATTGACAGGGGACGAAATTTTGGAAGTGTTGAATGAATACGATTTTGGCCACCTGAGCAATCATCCTGACATAGTGGCGTCAATTCCAGAAAAGCCCGAAAGGTATAAGTTTTGGACACACAAGAGCATATTCTGGGAACTCTCCTACTGGCCCAGGTTGCCTATCAGACATTACCTAGATGTCATGCACATAGAGAAGAATGTGTGCGAAAGTGTGGTGGGCACAGTTCTTAACTTGGAGGGGAAAACAAAAGACATCCCTAAGGCACGCATTGATCTTAAAGCAATGGGTGTGCGGAAACATTTGTGGTTAAGAGATGGTAAGAGAAAAATGCCGCAAGCTCCGTACACCGTAAAGCCGAAGCATAAGCATGAAATTTTTCGGTGGCTGAGTAATGTCAGGTATATATTCTTATGGCTATGTATGAATTTGTCCTTAAATTTTTAGCGGAGTATATATGGTTATATGCGAGAAATATAATTGGTCCATATATATGGCTTCATCTATATATATATGCAGGTATCCTTATGGCTATGCAGGAAATATAAGCAGGTGTGTTAACTTCCGGGACAATAAGATGTACGGATTAAAGAGTCATGACTGCCATGTACTGCTTCAACGCCTTTTCCCTATTTTCATTCGAGGGTACATGCCCAAAGAGGTGGTGGAGCCGTTGGTGGCCTTGTCAAGATTCTTTCAGAAGTTATGCACCAGGGAAGTTAAAAAAGCAGACCTGAGGGAGATGCAAGATGACATCATTTTTATCATGTGCAAGCTTGAGAGGATATTTCCCCCAAATTTTTTCGACATAATGCCGCACCTGATGATCCATCTTCCCGAACAATTGTTGCTTACCGGTCCCGTACACTACACTTGGATGTATCCCATGGAAAGGTACAAATGATTCATAAATTTGGTTTGCCTATGGTTTTTATATGTAATGACTTCTGGTTAAGTAAGTTAACATGTACTTGTTAACTTGTAGACAATTGGGAGCCTACAAGGACTATGTGAAGAATAAATATGCACCTGAAGGGTGTATCGCTGAAGCATATCTTGCGCACGAGTGTGTAACGTACACCAAAGTGTACCTCGAAAATGTAGAGGACCCCCAACAACATATGCCGATAGATGAACCCCAGTTCAACCTTTCTATCATCTCCAGTGACGTGGTAGTACAGGGAAGCTTGCCAAAGTCGTACAAGTTGGATGGAAATGAGGTAGCCATTGCCCACTGGTCGGTACTGATTAACTGTCAAGAAGTACAATATTGGAAAAACTATCATCTTCACTGCCCTGCTATTGCCGGAAATGTTGATTACCACAACAAGACGTTTGCAAACTACTTTGGTCAATGGGTAAGTATATGTGTAAATGTCTATTTTTATATATATATATCCTTACATAGCATGTATGTATGTACGTGCTTTTGTGGTTTCAAGATGACATAATTTCTTCTGTACGTATTAATATATGGACGTTTTCAGATGAACCATGTAGCAGATGATGGTTGCCCAGAGTGGTCAAACGAATTGAGGGTCCTGGCGATGAAACCGATTGCTTCAAAAGTTTACTCGATGTGTCAGGTCAATGGCGTGAAATTTATATGTGAAAATCGAGACGACCGACTGAAAACACAGAATTGTGGGGTGATGGTCCATGGTGGGCAGGATGGCGTTGACTATTACGGTGTCCTTCATTCAGTTGTTGAACTAATTTATGGGAACCGCATGAAAGTGCACTTGTTCAAGTGTAGATGGTTTGATACTAGCCCGGAGAACACAAGGACCGATCAGTACGGAACATTTTCGGTGAATACTGCTACTACCTGGTATGAAGATGACCCTTTCGTTCTTGCCTCATCAGTAAAACAAGTGTTTTACCTGGACGATCTTCTTAACAAAGTCCCTTGGAAGGTGGTTAACCATGTTGCTCATAGAAACATATACAGTGCTGCCACACTTGGTGATACCGCAGATGATGAGGAAGTTACTGCATACCAAGAGCCGAACGCTTTTGACATTCCGGAATCATCTACGATTCGCCTTAATAATGTGAGATCTGGGAGTGTGGTTCGAATTACTGGAGCAGAACTTCTCGATGTTAATCCATATGAAGTTGGCGCTGATTCAGATGACGAGGAGCGGCACATATTGCCAGAGGTTACCTATGAAACCGAATCAGACTCAAGTGATGAAGATGATTACGATTATCATCCTTAGTACGTTGGAAATTGTAGTCGGAAATTGTAGTGGGAAATCGTACGTAGTCGGAAAATGTAGTCGAAATTGTAGTCGGAAATTGTAGTCGTTAATCGTACGTATACGGAAATTGATAATCGAAATTTTAGTCGGAAAATGTAGCCGGAAATCGTAGACGGAAATTGTAGTCGTTAATCGTAGACGGAAATTGATAATGGAAATTGTAGTCGGAAAATGTGCATAGCTGGAAATGGTACGTACGTATACGGAAAATGTAGTCGTTAATCGTACGTATACGAAAATTGATAATCGAAAATGTAGTCGGAAAATGTAGTCGTTAATCGTACGTATACGGAAATTGATAATCGAAATTTTAGTCGGAAAATGTAGCCGGAAATCGTAGACGGAAAATGTAGTCGTTAATCGTACGTATACGGAAATCGTAGTCGTTAATCGTACGTATACGGAAATCGTAGTCGTTAATCGTACGTATATGGAAAATGTAGTCGTTAATCGTACGTATACGGAAAATGTAGTCGTTAATCGTACGTATACGGAAATCATTAATCGAAAATGTAGACGGAAAATGTAGTCATTAATCGTACGGATACGGAAATTGATAATCGAAATTGTAGTCGGAAAATGTAGCCGGAAATCGTAGACGGAAAATGTTGTCGGATATTCTTCGGGAAATAATGACATTACCAACGAGTTGAAGTCGTTGGTAATGACATTACCAACGAGTTATAAGCAACTCGTTGGTAATGACATTACCCACGAGTTAACTCGTCGTTGGTAATGTCATTACCAACGAGTTGCTTATAACTCGTTGGTAATGTCATTACCAACGAGTTAACTCGTTGGTAATGTCATTACCAACGACTTGAAGTCGTTGGTAATGACATTACCAACGAGTTATAAGCAACTCGCCGGTAATGTTTTCTGGTTTCCCCCATATCGAGCCCGAGCCTTTCATTTCTCCTCCTCTCCCTCTCCTCCTCCTCTCCCTCTCCTCTCCCTCTCCTCCTCCCAAATCGGTCCGGTGAGTGTATGTGCTCCTCCTCCTCCTCTCCCACTCCTCCTCCTTATCCTCTACTCCTCCTCTCCCTCTACTCCTCTCCACCGATCCCCTCTCCTCTCCTCCTCCGAAAATCTCCTCCTCCCCTCCTCCCCTCCTCCCCTCCCCTCACCATTGTAGGTGGAAATTCATGGCAGGTCCGATCCTCTCTCTCTCCCTCTCTCTCTCCCTCTCTCTCTCTCTCTCAATTTTTAATTATTTTTTTGCATGTGTATGTGTATGTGTATGTGTATGTGTATGTGTATGTGTATGTGTATGTGTATGTGTATGTGTATGTGTATGTGTATGTGTATGTGTATGTGCATGTGTATGTGTATGTGTATGTGTAAATTAATTAGGGTGCTAAGTTGGAAATTAGGGTGATAAGTTCTAAATTAGCATGTATGTATATATGTGATGTATATATATATTTAGGTATGTGAATATGAAGTGATGTATATATATATGTGAAAATTATGTATAAATGTGGTTTGGATGAATATGTGATGTATATATATGTGGAAATTAAACCTAATTAAGATGCATGATATATATATATGTGTGAAAAATGTGGAAAATTAATTAGGGTTTGTGATTTGGATGAATATGTGATGGATAAATTTAATTAAGATGCATGATGTATATATATATACACATCGAATATGTATAGTCGTTAATTTAGGTGATATAGTTGTTAATTAATCGTATAAATGAAGGTGGAAATCGGGATCGGGACGGTTTAGAACCAGAACGGTTTGGAACCGGAACGGTTTGGAACCGGAACGGTTTGGAACCGGAACTTATTGTAACTGGAACCGTTATGTTAGAAACGGTTCCGGTTACAAACAGTTCCGGTTTCAAACGGTTCCGGTTCCAAACCGTTCCGGTTCCGATTTGTTATAGAACCGAAACGGTTTGGAACCGGAACTTATTGTAACTGGAACCGTTCCAAAACAAACGGTTCCCTGTCCAAACAGTTCCGGTTTCAAACGGTTCCGGTTCCACACCGTTCCGGTTCCGATTTGTTATTGAACCGAAACGGTTTGGAACCGGAACGGTTTGGAACCGGAACTGTTTGTAACCGGAACCGTTATGTTAGAAACGGTTCCGGTTTCAAACGGTTCCGGTTTCAAACGGTTCCGGTTCCAAACCGTTCCGGTTCCGATTTGTTATAGAACCGAAACGGTTTGGAACCGGAACTTATTGTAACTGGAACCGTTATGTTACAAACGGTTCCGGTTCCAAACAGTTCCGGTTTTAAACGGTTCCGGTTCCAAACCGTTCCGGTTCCGATTTGTTATAGAACCGAAACGGTGTGGAACCGGAACGGTTTGGAACCGGAACTGTTTGTAACCGGAACCGTTATGTTAGAAACGGTTCCGGTTTCAAACGGTTCCGGTTTCAAACGGTTCCGGTTCCAAACCGTTCCGGTTCCGATTTGTTATAGAACCGAAACGGTTTGGAACCGGAACTTATTGTAACTGGAACCGTTATGTTACAAACGGTTCCGGTTCCAAACAGTTCCGGTTTCAAACGGTTCCGGTTCCACACCGTTCCGGTTCCGATTTGTTATTGAACCGAATCCATGACTATTACGATGTCCAGGAGGTTTTGCGGCTAATTGGCTTCGGAGAGGTTCCCGAAATAGTGGAGGGAACAGTAGTCAAGCTTCCTCCTCGCCCGCAGTTAGCAACACGCCCAGTGGGCCAATGATGACTGCTCGCACGAGAGCCTTGCTAGAGGCGCGAGCTGAGGAGGAAGCTGCACGATCAAGAGCCGTGGAACCGGAATTCGAGGCTCGAGCCTCAGTCTCTAGACGCTCAATCAGCAGACGTCCCTCCGGTGGCAGAGCCTCAGACGAGTGACAGTCAATGGGGGCATCAGAAACTCCCTCAATCTGAATGCCCCATATTCGGATGGTGCCTACTCCCGTTTCACGGGAATCATCTGAGGCACATGGTGGTGCTGGCGCCTCATCGTCCAGGCCTCGTCTATCTCCGCCGTCCGGTCTCTTCCTACCCGACGAGATTCCTGTCATCCCTGAATTCGATGATAGGGGGATGCCTGTTTATATTGAAGGACGGCCGGATTTCCTGACCGTGGAGGAAGCGTATAACTTCCTCCCGTTCGACCCCGTGTATCTTTGGAGTGTGAGGTGCACCAACCAACAAACGGACAATGCAGGTAAATTTTATTTAACATCAGATTGATTACTTAATTATTACTTAAGACTTGCGATTGGTTCAATTAATGATATCAATTTGTTGACATTGTTTTATTAGGCAATTTCGTTAATGGGACTGGAAAACGGAAAGGGGCTAGCGGCACCTGCACCGGGAAGAGACTTGAGCAGGCCACCGGCGGAAGGAAAACGCCCATAAGGGCCAATGAGGATGGCGAGGTGATCGAGGCATTCGACACCACGCGCAAATATGTCAGCATGGCCGATGCGATCGTGCGGGACAAGGTCCCAATGCTTTGGCCAGATTGGGAATCTGTGCCTATCTACGTGAAGATGCAAGTGCATAATGCACTCAGTGTGAGTAAAATCGTATTTTCATTACGTAAATTTTACATTTATTAACTAAGTCCACTTAAATATATAATTTTACCTTTTATATATTCATATTGCAGGTGTGGTTTGACGTGGATGAAGTTCTTATTCACACGTGGGTAGAGCGTCAACTACATAATCGGTGATGTGCTTCGACTTATTTGAATATATATCGAGTTAGATTTTTGTTTATCAACTGTTTTAATATCTCTAACTTTTTTTCCTTGTTTTAATATAGGTATAAAGAGTGGAAGAACGAGCTTTCTTCCCATTACACTGTATACAAGGAGCTAGGCCGAGGTTCTACCCCTAGCGAATTCCGGTTTAGGGAGTACGAGTGGCTGTGGCTGATAGCCCACTTCGAGCACCCCAAAGCTCAGGTATGCATCCTTAATATATCTTACAAGCCTAATGTATCGTATCAGATTGAAATAGTGTGAGATCTAATTTTTTTCCATATGTTTATCAAACAAGGCGATTTCGAAGACGAACCGGGCGAATAGATTGAAAAACACCAGGGCCCATCATGCAGGTTCACTCAACTACATGGGTTGGTCGACTAAGGCGCAGCAACAACAAGAAGTGAACCCCTTGGTGTATATTCATCAGAAGTTCTATCCGCAGTACCCTGACGAAGCGGTAAGTCTTTCGCCTCTCCATGTGTTAATAAAACTATTTTTCGATATTAATAGATGTTGTTAGTTAATACGTTGTTCATTTTCGCTTTTCAATTAGGCGAGAGTGGAGGAGGCGACCGCAGAAGTGACCATGAGTATAGCTCGGACTAACCATCCTGACTGCTCCGAGGAAGAAGTCACCCAGTATGCCTCTCAGATCGATCCGCTTGATCCCCCGATAGCGGCTCAGATCATGGCAAAAGCGTGCGGGACTGGAAAGAATACCTACTACTGTAGGGGAATGGGCTCGGCGGGCGAAGGAGTATTGAAAACCACTTCACAATACTCTACCGGGTCAAGATGTTCAAATTCTAGTCGTAACCTCGCATCGGAGCTTCAGAGGACGCAGAGAGAGTTGGAGGAGCAAAAGAGGCAGATGGCCGAGTACCAAATGCAGCAGACACAGGTGCAGGCTCAGATGTACACATGGATGCGGACGATGTACGAGGCTCACACTACCGGACAACCGTTCCCCACACCTCCACCGGTCCCGGTCCCTCCGTTCCCTAGCTATCCACCACCACCACCGCACCAGTCAACGCCAGAGCAAGACCAAGGAAGCCACCGGAATTCAAATGAGTACATGGATTATTTCGACCCTGACCCGCAAGTTCCTCGACCCTGACCTGTAGTTGTAGTTAATTTTCGTATCGTCGTTGCTATTTGTACTGTACGTTGGACATTTATGTGTACTGTTGAACTTGTATGATTGTGCGGTTTATGTCTTTCAATGCAGGTTCTGGAATTGGGCCCAATCCAGAACCGCGTTTTTTTTTCAAAATTTTTTCAGACATTGCCGGCGACATGGACCTCAGTCGCCGGCAATGTCACAAATTCCGGCCACGGCGGCGGAAGCATTGCCGGCGACGGCGTCGCCGGTAATGTCGGAGACATCACCGGCGACTTGAGTCGCCGATAATGTCTTGACATTGCCGGCGACTCAAGTCGCCGGTGATGTCTCCGACATTACCGGCGACGCTGTTTCCCGTCGCCGGCAATGTTAACACCGGCGGGAGATTTCCGGCGACGTCATTGCCGGCGACTCGTCGCCGGGAATGACATTTCCGGCGAAAAAAAAAGACAAGGCCGGCGACCTCCCGTCGCCGGTAATGTCTCCTTTTCTTGTAGTGTGTGCATGAATGTTATAGGAGAGAGGAATTGAAGATCTCTCTGTGGGCTGATGTTGCAAGATCATTTCCTGTGCAAGAGATAACTGAATTGCCTCCACCTGTGCTTGCAGTGTTCACAGGGATGAGAATAAGCATGTTTGAAGGTATTATGCTTGAAGCTGTGTTCTCTGCTTTTTTCTCTTTGCCTTTTCAGCCATATGTATACTTCCTTTTGCAATCGCATCGCATATTTTAAGTCTGACCACATTTTCCTCCATGGTTATGAATAGACATTTGCAAGAAAATAAGCGAATAAATGTATTTATTAAATTTCATTTTCGACACCGATTCTTTTCGGCAAATAAAGTATGCCAATTATGTTTTCCTTATAGTTTACATAATCTGTTCAACAATATTCAGGTCGTGTGTCAGCATATAGCACACCCCATACATGCTTTATCATCGATCCTGACATTAAAGAAAGAGAACGATATGAGGCCGAGTAAGTTAATTACTTGACTAATTTGAATCAAAATTTGTCTCAGATATGATGACTTATGTGGATTTCATATGATACAATTTTTTATTGATGTTTATAAATTCTTTGCTAGATTTTCGAAGAATGGCGACAAGCTGAATGTATCTGGCGCATACTCCAGTTTGATCTCAACAGGAATAATTAATGAAGCTGACAAAAGGACTGTGGCGGAATTGAACATGCTCAATCCGGCTCTCCATATGGTATTCCACTGTGTCCTTTATTTTTCAGCAACATATAAAATAAAAATCATTTGGTGTGACCAAGTCAGGATATTAATGCGTCGTATCTTGGTTGATGACACTTCACATTCTTTTTTTCATGTCTCATGTTTTTAAATCCAATCTGAAAAGGGTTCTGTTTCAAGTTTGGCTGACTAATCCAGGACTTATACCATTCAACATACATACAATTCATTGTTATCATATTATGTTTGTCTATAGAATTCAATTTTTTTGCAATATATTAGTTTCTCATATTCATTGAGCTATGTGTCTCTTTCAGACCAAGTCTGTTTATTGTACTGCTGTTGTGAGGAGATTTTTTGTCGACAAAGCATGGTTTTACAAATGTTGTCCTGTTGACAAATGTTATAAACATATGTTTAAGAAAGAAGATCTTGCTGATCGTTACATCTGTAATGCCCATGGTGAGCAGAAACCAAAATACAGGTCAGGCGGACTGTTTTCCTTTAGAACTTTCATACACGTGTTTTTCTCAGCTTAAACATTGCCTTTGCTAAATTTTTTTGATGTCGCCAATATTTCATGCAGCACTAGGGTGTATATGGTTATTCAAGATGACCTTGATCAGGCGAGAGTGATATTAATGGGAAGATCAGCTGATGAATTCTTTGGAGCCACATGTGAACAACTCTTGAACGAGACATCCCATCCAGTGGAAATAACTCTTCCAAACAAAATCAGTTCAAATGTTGGCCAACAATTCATGTTTGAGATAAGAATTAGCCAACGTGGTGAACTCTTTGTCAGAAGCAGCCGCAAATGTGAGTTACTAGCTGGAAAAATTGGGGGAGATACAACTGGAACTGAAAAAGGTCTACAAACAATTGAATCTAAAGAGCCAATCATGGATACTCCAGATAAAATTATTCCTGGAACAAAACGTCAGATCCAAACTTCCGCAAAAGAATTGTTTGGAACAAGTGGAGATAAGAAAACCAAAAGGTATATCCATATTTAAACTCATTTGTTGTCTTCATAGATTATAGTAATCAGAATTTTCTTTTCTCTTGCATTTTTTTTTTCATTTCTTAAGAGACAAAGATGTTGGAACCTCATCATCGATAAAGACCGCAGAAGAACAGCCATGAAATATGGACAATAAGCTTAAATGAGGTCAACTCTCCCTTCTTTAAATCAATTAAGTTTCTGAATTCTTTTGGCGCATTCAATTACAGACAAAAAAAAGCAAATGCTGTGGATTTCCTGTTTTTTTTTCTCATTGTCATTACAAAATTTTTTTTGCAGAAAACATTGCATCAACAATTTGAGTTATTTTCATGCATGATCGAATTAATTGTCTGTGTGTTGTTAAATACTGTCCTCTATTTTTTATTATGCTGACAGGTAGCGCCATCAACAGCTCCTGTAAATATGATGAAAACTAGCCTTTTGTTTAGGGACAGATGTGTTTTTGCGCACAAAATCACAACAACTACGGCAACTTTTTTGCTTAGTTACATTGCTCCCTTTAATCAGTTCCCAAAATACTGTGAAGAGTTGCCGTTTCTTGGACACAGGTGTATTCTACTTGTAGCCTGCGTAGCGTGCCACAGCTTCTTCTCTAGATTACATAGATTAGCTAAATGGGTGATCTTATATCCAATCATCTTATCGTGAATGAGAGTAAAGTTAGCTAATATTATGATCAAGAATTCATTCTTGATCTGGGTATTAGCTCTTTTTGGCATTCACTTATGTAATGAAAACGTGCTCATATATTGAATGGCTTCTTTTAAATTTTCTGTTTCATGCTTTTTCCTATATGTCTTTGCTAATACCGAATCTATGGATACTTGGATGTTCCACAGGTATTTTGTGTGATTGATATTATTTTGACCTGTTTGGCAATATGTGAGGCATTATATGTCATCACACAAATATAATGATATGCATTGTATGGATTCACCACATTTATAATCACCAACATTCTTTTTTGCCCACATTTGTTTGGCATTTTTTCGATTTTTATCTGCCAACCATTCAGCCATATTGTGCTACAATAGGCATACAATATATTGCATTATGTAAGTCTGCGTGCTTCTGTCATTGTGCATGTTGTGCTTTCATTGACAAATCCTGCTTTAGCAATGGGACATCCTGGAGATCTAGAATATGATATGCACACGTTTTAGATTGCTATCAATGCCAACTACATTGACGCATTTGTAATCGTCATAAGGCTGCACCTATGCATTCTTTTTATTTCAACTTATGTTAGCCATGCAGAAAAAATTCATCTTCTACTCACAATCATAATAAACAAATTTGTACAAATCTAAGGAGTTTTCTCCGTCTCATTGTCTCCTTACAATACAAAAAACATCTAAATTTTTTATTCCTATTATGTGTGTATATACATAATCTATGCTGTTGTGTGAGCTATGGCGCAAAAAAATGACAGAATATTGCCATTGCATGACTAGAATTTGATAAAGAGAAAAAAAAAATTGCCTCTAGATTTTACCATTATCTCCCCCCATTCACTCCAAAATCTATATCTATATTATTCCTCATTTGTTGCTGTTATGTTCACCGAGATACTTCTCTATCCATATTCACATATTGCTCTGTATCGCAAACATAAATAGCAACATAATAAGCGACATTTAACAAAATGAATATGAGTTCCGCATCATTGTTGACGTTCTAAAATTTAAAATTCTCAAACACATCGATTGTATTTTTGCCAACTGACCAATGAGATAAAAATTTATGCCTAAAAATTGCGGACTTAATCATGTTTTGTGTTGAACACATTTGTGAAATATATAAGGGGTGACCAAATTTTAATATTCACAATAACAATTCTTCAACACTGCCATGATATTTTTTTTGACATTATTTTTACTCCGGTTGTATATTTCTAAGAGCCGCTTAAAAAATATATTATTTCAATTTCTTTCTATCCATATAATCTAATGAGATATATTATTTGATTTTCCTGTTAAAACTATTTTCCTACATTTTTTTCACAAAATCGTCTCATTTTTTGGAAACTAAAGACATATCCAAAATCAGCATTTTTGGGGAAAAAAAATTTCCCCATGCCAACACTAAACAGCTTTACTTCTGCACTGCTCCCACTATTTCAATATTTATTACAACCCCAACTGCCAGACCCACCTATGAACCAAATCAATCGAACCAATTTCGCCATGGGCATTCAATCCAGATAAAAGTTCTCAATTATTCTAATACTCCCACTTCACTCTCACCCCATTTTGCATTTCCCCGATGTTCTTGCTGAAAGCCAGAGGAGCATGAGACCAAGAAGACTGTTCCCCAGAGCAGGTAAATATCATCCCCTGATCTACTTCGATTTATTTTTACAATCTCTTTCTCACTCCGAGTGAGGGATATTTGATGAAAGGATGATCACGGTTTGGATGCATGTGTTCATAATGATGAACTTTAACCTTTCTGCATCCCAGTTTGCTGATTCTTTCCATTTCAGTACTGGGTTTTGAATCAAACTGTCAGCATTCAGTTTTTGGGAAGAATTTATATCATATGTTATTTCAATACTTCTTATTGATCTCATAGATTAAGTCTAATTAGACTATGTTTATTTCATGATCATCTGTTGGTCGATACAAAAAATACTTTCCTTTGATTACTGTTCGGCGTGTGTGGTCTCTAACAGCTGACTCTGAATAACACTCTTTGGATAATCTTTTTGAAATTTTTGGATCCAAGGTGTCAATTTTGCTTTCGTATGTGGAATTTGATATCTGCTTTGTCCAAAAGTTCGGCACTGATTTTCAACTTAATATCATCATATGTCTATCTTTATTACTTTGAATAAATATATGTGAATGGCATTTCCAGCACTGATTCCTTTCCATCTGTGACAATGCCTAATGCAGCAAGAGATTGATGAAACATCAATCTGTTATGTGTTTGACTTTTGCGCTGTATAACTTGAGCTTTTATGCATTGCACTAATAATATGATTTACATGATGTCGGTCTTTATGATAATAATTTGAATGATTTTTTTATGAGAATCATTTGTGGCATTTTTTGCCCTTGGAATTTGTTGGAAGCAGAATGTCTCATTGCAATCAAGTTGCTCTATTTTTTTTTATTCATCATGTTTTACAGATTTGGTATTGCTGTGTCTCAATCAAACTGCATCATGACCTTATGTTGTGCCATTTGTTGATAACCAAAGCATGAAATAAATGGCCACATGCTTTGCTTGCATTTTAGTTGGAGTTAACATGGTCAAAACATCTGTTTGATGAATATTGTTCATTGATGTGTTTGATCAAGACAGATACTCATCTGGAAATCAATGGATTTCCAGAAAATTCATATTTTCTGCCTGATGCATGACATTTATCAAAAAATAATAATCATTCATCGAATAATTTATCGTTTTTGTGGCTCCTCTTTATTAGCTAATGCACCACTATTTGATGAAATTATTAGGTCAGCCACTGGACCTAAGCAGAAACTACTATTTGCGGGAAGACGGAACTTTTTCAGAAATACCAGTGCAAGTCATACCGTTGCCTGGACCACCTGCTCCTCCATACGTGCCTACCCATTCGACTAGATCAGCTCCACTGCATTCACCTACATCTGTTTCTCCACGTCAACCATCAGCACGGATGACAAACAACAAAAAAAAACCTAAATCCCCCAAACACAAGGCAGAGACATCAATGACCAAACCCAGTGATCAACAAGAGCAAGCTGCCTTCTTATTTACTGAGATCCTTCGTCAAATGTATACAGCTCCAACAAACACAAGGTACAAAACTTAATTGTTTTCGGTCAAATAATGTTGTGGTATCTAAATTTTCGCAAATTGAAGAAATATTTTGGATTTTGTTGATTGGGTAAATTTTAATAATGTTCTGAGATCTTTCTTAAATGATCTGAATTCAACAGATCATTTGCACAAGATATATTCAATTACTCATCTATTGCATTTTTATTATTAGTTATGAATTTATATACTTACAATATAAATAATCTATTGTGATATCAATTGTTAATTTTTTTTTCCAGCATACAAACGGACAGAACTGTTGTCGCTGGATATAAGAAGGATCAAAAAAGGAAGATGGAAGAAGAGCCAATTAACAATGAACCAACCAACAAAAAAAAGAGAGGCCGGCCACCAAATGTGTCTAAGATTCATAACAACAGGTTTAATTCTTTGCAAACAAAGTGTAATTCTCTTTGCATTGATAACTAACTTCTTTTGCTTAATTTTTTTTCAGCGAACAGCTGGATAAAGCTCCTGCTTCTGAATGTGGTAAGCATCAACAAAACAAACAGCAAAAACAGCCAATTTCCTATGAACCAACAGCAAAAAGGCAGAGGGGGCGGCCACCTAAAATGTCTACAAACCGTGAAAACAGGTTCGATTTTTTTTGAACAAAATTTCTTTCTCTTCTGTGGATGCAAGAGTTGCCTCCTTCCCCTTATACAGTCTATTCAGTTAGTTTTAATTTCTGTTTGCTTTCATTATTGCCGAATGTTGTTGCTATGATTGTTAATCTATTGGATTTTTTGTCTGCAATTCATGGACGCCACTGTCTTACAAGAATATATGTAATTTTTATCTGCAATTAAATTCGATGAAAAGCTATTCTTAGTTGGATGACTGTTGTTTTAAGCTTAGATTTCTGTGTGTTCAATTTGATTTTTATGGAACCCCTTCTTTGTAGATTACATAATATCATAGTCCTCTACCTCTATTAATCTATATTACGATACATACCAACAATAAATTTTGCTGTGCTTGATGCTTCATTCTACCAATTTGTAGAAAACTGGAAGAACAGCTCAACAGCTCCAAACAGCAAAACAAAAGCAAGGGAGGCTGGCAAAAAGGAAAACCAAGGAATCTCGAAAAGAGGTTTGATTTATCATAGAAAAAACTTTCCTTTATTTTTTTTTTTCTGGCTGTGACTGCATGCAATCTTTCCAGAATAATATGGGAGCAAAAACAATGCAATGTCAGCCATGATCACGAACAAGAAAATACAGAGAAACAAACAAGAGAAGCCAGCAGCTCCGAACAAGCCAAGAAAGGCAAAGCAGGCTGGGAAAAAGGAAAGCCAAGAAATCTCAAAAAAAGGTTTCGTTATCTCAGCGAAGACTTCTTTTCTGTTTTCTTTTGGCTGTTAATGAATATAAATTTTTCAGGAAATTATGGGAACAAGCAAAGCAACAATCATCAGAAGCAACAGAGGAAACAACAGAAGAACACAGGACACCAGATGACATACAACATGAAAAACCAGTGGCAACAGAACAAATGCACCAAAAAGAACCCATGCCAAAACCAGCAGAAGAACCAATGGGAAACACAGAGAGCAAAAAGACTACTATCCTTGCTGGCCTCGCAGATGTTATGTTGCAGATGACAAAGATTACTGCTGATATTGCGCACCTCATGTCTATGGCTTCAGGTATGATAAATTCTAGATTATCATCGCCTTTGCTATTTCACTACTTGATTCAACTAGATACTATTCAGTTCAGCATCTATTGGAATTCACATGTGCGTTGTTCTTTTTTTCGTAAAATTCGTACCTCATTTCATACCCTTTGAAATCACATTTGTTATCTTACCTTTCTTTATTGATCAAATATCATGTATTTATTTGAGAAATAAAGATACATGATTCTATTTCTGCAAATTGTGGAAAATCTGACATGTTTTTAATTGGTACACCATTGCAATATATTTGATCAAATTGAATATTATAGATTGCAAATAATTCAAAAACCCACGTGTCTATATTGTTGTCTGCACTTTACACACCAAAATTTTTTATATTTGGTTCATGCTATTGGCCAATATTTTCTTCATTTGGGCTATTAATATAGGCTCATCTTACTCTATATTTTAATAAATGTGTATGCAATCTAAGTTTAACAAATGATTTGCTTATTTGCACAATTACTTTTGCAGCTGGACCTGAAAATAATTAGGCTGCAGTTGCTACGGAGTTTTCTTTGCCATGGACAAATTGTATTTTCCATGGAAATTTTTTGCAATCTTCCGGCTTCTTCGTTTGGCTGCATGATGATCACTTTGTGTATTCCAACCTATACTGAATTTATAATGTGTAATCTAATATATAACCTATATAAATACTTAACCATCGTATCGTGAAACTGCCGCATTTATGAAACAATGCTATGCATCTTATCTGTAAATTTGTGTGCCTTCTAACATATTCCTTCTGTTCTTCCTTTTTCTTATCTCTTTTTTTGCCACCACCCGTGCCTCACGCACAAGATTCCCACCCATCTGTGTCATACACATTTTTTGGTGTCGTTATTTAATTCCTTATTTTATTACTCGAGATAAATCGACAAAAGTAGGCCACGGACATGTGGAACCTCCAAATAGATTGAAGGCAACAAGCAAACAATTGCGAATATAACAGTTTTTCCTCCTTCTAAAGTGCATGGACATCAATTTTGTGAATTAGATCAAAAGTTTGTTTATTTAATGAATTAAAATAGATGATAGAAAATTTACCGCCAATCTCATATGCATTCATCCTTTGCTTTCAATACACAAAATGCCAAAACATGTAATCAAGCATGATTACTTTTGTCAACAAAACTTTCATATTGTCTGTTCAATATGAACGATGAAAACATATTTTGTTCAATTATACATTACTTTTAATAAATCAACCGCAAGATCATAGCATTATAAATTATTTATAACAAAATGACATCATTCTTTGCGTACATTTGAATATAAATATATCATATATATTTGCTTGTATCCAATATTCTAAACCCTTCCATCTATCAAAGATTAGATTATTAGATAAAAAAAATCAAATTAATCATATTTATATTTACAGATTACCAATAAATCAACAGTTAAACACTTTGCTCAAAATTATGATGCAACAAAATTCCCCATGCTTTATCCTTTTTTTATATTTTACTTCCCACCCGCGCCTCGTGCGCGGGCCCCCCACCTAGTATAAAACAAACATTAACAACATCATGCAAATAGCGTAAACGACGAAACGAAATTTCATTTGCATTTTCCTTAATAGGTACACATGGGTATCTTGTAGTGAATTATACACATGTTAGAAACTAAAATGACAAATTGATTACCTATTATCCACTTCTATATGAACCATGAATCAAAGATAACAGTGAATCATTATTCATTATAATGAAAACAGCCAAGTGGGATGAATCAAGTACAGAGATTTACATGTATTAAGGCTCAAACTGCACGAACTTGTATTTGAGCAAAAACAGTTGCAAAGTCTGTAACTTGCACATGATAGAGTTGCTGCATCTGTAGAAGAGTAGCCTCAAAATCAATAAGGATCAAAACCCAACTGTGGGAAATCGGAACCGAGTGAAACCCAGAATCTCAAAAATTGGAATTCGAATATGGATAGAACTGGGCTTAATGCTTCTTGGGTCCTTGAGAAGAAGCAAGAAGAAAGAATAAAGATCAATACTTGGTTACAAGAAACGAAATACAGAGAGAGAGAGAGAGAACGGAGAAGGAAAGAAATTCGATAGGAAAGGAATCAAGAATTTGTGTCCAGTTCTTACTTGCAAGTCAAATTCATTTCTTTTTGGGTAGCTCCAAGACTCTACCTCAATTAAATGCTTTTATTCCGTCAAGCTCGGAGGCCGGGTTTTCATAAGGCCATGATTTTTTTAATAGTCAAAAGAATTTAAAAAAAAAACAATTTTAAGGGGAAAAGGAGCATTTAAAGGTCACAAATAAAACAAATGAGAGAATATTGCTGCAATTGGTTGTTGGGTTTTGATACTCAATGTGCTGAGTTGACATGACCAAGGTGAGATCCAAAGCAAGTGTTCTTGCCTTCTTGAACATCTGTTCAAAAGATTTGTTGATTGAGAATGTGACTTGTACAACTGTAAGAGAGTTAAGAAGCCGAGCTGGGCAAGGGAGAGGCCAACGTTGGCTGTTGTTTTAGAGGGGTTTTAGGGAAGATGGGATTGGAGTGGTGAACTAAGAGGAGGATGGTTTCAGGGCGGCGACTTGAGGACTTGGAGGGCACGAAGGCGTCTGGGCTCCACGAATCGAAGGTCGCCAAGTGTAGTCATGGTGGCGCGCGAGCTGTGTGTGACAAGAGGCTGGAGGTGCGAGGTTGTAGCGGCGAGCCGACGATTCAATGGCAGCGTCGACCAGAAGTGGAGGTCGAGCGTGAGGTCGCGAGTGGGTTGCGGAAGCGCGCCATCGTGACTTTTGTGAGGCCGGGAGGCGAAAATGACGGCGGTGAGGCGGTGGCGCTGCGGTCGGGCGTTGCTACTGTATAAAGGTATTACAATATTATAAAGGTATTAAAAAAAGAAAAAGAAAAATAGAAAACAGAAAATTAAAAATTGTAAAGGTATTACGATACTTTTTCCTTAATTTTTGAAAAAAATATTGTTTTAATAAACAACATCAAGGATGTTACGACATTATTTAAATATAGTTTTGAGAGTCTGAATATCACTTTGATAATTTTTAAGTTTAAACATCATATTAATACATTGATAAAAATTCAAATCATGTGGATAACTTCTTTTCACAAATAAAATACCACCCGTACGTGATCCAACAAAAAAGAGTCCTTTTCCTAACATAATTTCATCAATACATAATGAAAAGAAACTACCAATCTGAAATTCTGATTTATAAATTTTGAAGGAGTAACCTGTCCGTTTAGTCTTTTTTGATCTTCTCCATTTTGTAACTATGTTACATTATTGAATATATTACACTCATGTCAGTCAGTTTTCTCTGGTGTGGAGTGATTGGTTACCGTTGATTCCCAAGCTTGACTTGAGTTTCGTATACGTATGTGATTTATACACTAAGCAATACGCGAGCTTACACTAATGTATTAGTGGAAAAAAGCTACACACAATTTTTTCATTAATAATGAAATGGTAGAGTCAATTTGCATTGCCACCAATATACTTATTTTACCACTATACTGATTTTCCTACAAATATATTTATTCTTGTCATCAATAAACTCATTCTTTCCACCAATAATGTGAACAGTATTTGCTTGTCACCCCCTATTGGCCACAAACAACATAATTGTGACTACATTGGTTCACAAGCTAATTTTTCACTAATATTACTTTGTCACCCCTCTTTTGGCCACATTTGAATGTGTGCCCATTGATCCATATTGTAGTACTGTTATTAGTTCTTCTGCAAAAGCTCGTAATAATAATCATGGAATTGAGTGTGATTTAGTAATGCAAATTCAAGCTGAATGTTTCTACATGATTCAGTTAACGTACTCAATGATGGAGCTAGGAATTGTGTCCAAGTATGGCAAACTCTTTTTGTTGTTCTTGTTATCTTTAATCGGCGAAGGCAATTTTTTTTGAAGCAAAAGAAGAGAGTTTGATGATATATATTTTTACTTAATTATATAAAAGATGAGTATATAGACTAACTAAGAGAGGGAGGTGATCAAGAAGGAAAAATTGCAGAGAGAAAGTGACGGCTGAAGACAAACAGAGAGAGAGTTATTTTCAAGAACAGATAGCTGGAATGTTTTAGTGGAGAATATAAATCTGTCTCTTGGACGATTTAATAAAGAAGATTCCCATATTAGTTGAATAATATGACAATATGTAATATTCTAGTGTAAAACATATATAAGTTTTTGTTCTTCCTCAAAATCTCAGGGACACTGGCCTTATCTGGCCTAGTGTTGCCTCCACCACTAAACTGTACTTATATTTTTGTCTACCAAACAAAAGGTGGCTGGAGAATGTTGCAATATGAAAAAGAAAAAATCGATTTCTATTTATTTTAAATAAAAGAAGTTCTTTATCTAAAGTAAAACTAGAAGTGAAGCACACCTTATGGGTGTGTACGTGCAAAAAAAAATTCATCTTCCATAAATTAGTAATTTTTAAGAGAAGAAAACCTTTTCTCATAAGGAAAGTAAAAAGAATTAAAAATTGATAATTAGATAGGCATGCGGGAGAAAAAATAGGGAGAAAAAATAGCACGTGTGTGACTATGTGAGTATGAGGCAGTTTCATAGTGGGTGAGATGGTTTCAAAGTTTCTCCGTGTTTCTACTTTTCTTTCTTTTTCTTTTTAGTATATGTAATGTCAGTTTTATCCCTACTTAATTAAACTTTAATAAGTTTTTTTTTTTTTACAATTTGAAGGTCATTTTTATAAACTTTTTTTGTTATGGTTGACAATGAATGTTTATTTAATAGATAGTATAGATAAATAAATAAATAAAAATTATAGATATGAACTAAAAATTACAAAGTATGAAATCCCGCAGTTCAATGTAGACCGTTAAGAACATCTCCAACAACAATCTTTATAATTTTTCTATTGAGAAATTCTATAAAAACTTGCCTTCACCTTCAACAGTTTCTTTAAAATTTTCTCTAAAATTTAATATTTCTCTTCATAATTTAATGAAGCTAATATAAATTTATGTTTCTAATATATTTTATATTTGTTTAAAGGATAAACTAGGAAAGAGAAAATAAATGATGGAAATAAAATGAAGAAAGAGAGAGTGCATTACATTTTAGAGATTGTTTGTAAGGTTTAGAGTTTTTAATTTTTTTTATAGATATAGAGTTTTTGATTCTCTCTCAAATAATTTTATCTATTATATCTATTATAGAAAAGGTTTTAAGTGATTGTTAGAACATAACAAATATATTTTTACTCTAAAATAGAGATAATTTTAAATTTAGAATACCAGTTAGAGAAGTTCTAATCATCTATATCGGGATATACGAAGAGTTTCCGAAAGTATCAGATTTCCCCAGTGGCAAGACGTTACTGGCCATCCCGCACCGAGTCCATAACTATTACAATAATCCCTCCCGCATCTGATTACCCAGTACCCAATCATACATAGCCTTTTCTTTTTCTTTTGGTTCGTCTTGTGCGGTTGTGCCTCATTATATCAGATTTAAAACTTCACCATTTTCACTTGAAACGATCAGGCAACAACATATTCAGCTTCAACAGTCACACCATCATGGACTCAGAATCAGGTCAGCGACGAAAACCCAGAATTTCAAACCTTAAAAGTCAAAACTTTAGTTGCTGAGTTTTTTTATTGATTGGATTTTGCATCATGGACTCTGTGCGTTTCACTTGCATTTTGTAGTGATGGAGTTCTTGGGCTGCGTTCCTCTGCTTCAGAGGTTACCCAGCTCCTCACTCAAGAAAATTGCCCAGCTCGTCATTCCGAAACACTACGGTGAATTCGATACTCACCATTTTACTGTTCAATTCAGTTGTAAATTGGAGGAGTAAAGGTTTGAACTTTATGGAGTGTATTGCAGATAAAGGAGAGTATGTGGTTCGTGAGGGTGAGATTGGAATTGGGGTTTACTTCATTTGGGAAGGAGAGGTTAGTCTTTTGGTTTTTGGAGTTTAGACTATTTGGTTAGCTTTTTAAGTCTGAATGAAGTGGGTTTGTTTGCACAGGCTGAAGTTACTGGTTCAGTTAATGCTGATGAAGACAATCGGCCTGAGTTCCAACTGAAAAGATATGATTACTTTGGTTATGGTGAGAGAGAGCTTGGATCACTTAACTTTTAATGCAAGAAAGTCTGTT
Organism: Geum urbanum; assembly: GCA_946800695.1. Taxonomy (NCBI): domain Eukaryota; kingdom Viridiplantae; phylum Streptophyta; class Magnoliopsida; order Rosales; family Rosaceae; genus Geum; species Geum urbanum. The sequence goes on along the minus strand of OX327017.1, from coordinate 26,221,677 downwards.
GATTTAGCTATTTCAAAATTTTCGTTATAGTTCAATGAGAATGGTTTGATAATTTTTTTAATATGAATGAAAATAAGTGTCTTGAATTAGGTCCACGATTTAAAAAGGATTATTTGATTTGAGATTGTGTGAGGATAGATGAACTTTATATAGTGGTGAACTCCATTTTGGAGTCTGTTTGCGCATCAGATTAATTGGATTTGATATTCGTTGAGGGCTGAAGACATGAAAGCAGACGCATGTAACTGATCTCGAATGTAGTGGAAACTTCATTGTTTAGTTGAGGCTATTGATTGTGATAAGAGATTGGCCCATGATATAATAGAAGTTTGCAATCTTTTTAGAATAGCAATAGTCACCATTCAGACCAAAAAAGTAATAGTCACCATAAGTTATGGTTGAAGGATGTGATTCTTTCATTTTGCAGGGTTTAAAGCATTAGATAATCAAGCCGATGTGATTGCTTCATCTAAGGTATTGACATGTTCTTTTCTTTTTCTCCTTCTGTTTCTTTTCCTTGCCTTTATTTGTTGCTTGACAGCTGCTGTCAGGGGACTGAGATTTGAGTTAATGGACTGGCTGACCCAATCTGATAAAGCTCTTCTCTCACTAATGTTATGTATATGCCAAGAATGTCTTTTGATGTGTTGTTACTTGTGGCGTGTGGCAGCTGACATGCTTGGTGCTACCACGGGAGCATTATACTCTGTTGCAGCCAAAATCGATCTGGCATGCTGATAAATCTCTTGAGGCATGCTCTTTTGTTGAAAACATATTGCATTTGGAGCCGATTGAAGTATGTTTTCTAAGCTTGTACAGGAAACTTATGCTCTGTATGCTCCCAAATATTTGAAAGGATGCATTCATGGTACTTGGCATATTCTGCAGTTATTGATTTAGTACTGTGTTAACTGAATGTTGTCCATTTAATTTTTTTTTCTTTATTTTTGGCATGTTCTGAACTTGTAAAGAGGCATTTGAATTCTCTAATGTAGGACTAGTAGCACAGAATTCTCTAATGTATTTATCATAAAATCAATATGATGCAAATAGTACTATGTTATCTAACTTTATGAATGTTGAAATTGGTCTTTACTTTGGCATGCGTTAGCATCAGATGTTAAGAGTTCAAATCTCAGATGATTATGAAAATAAAGGAGAGTTATTTTACTTCAAAAAGAAAGAAATGACAATAGCATTTGCCTGAATCTTGTAGATATTCACAAGCAATACATATTTTGAATCCAACGTGGTGGCAGCAACACATTGAACAAACCCTCTTTTTATAACTGATCTTCAAAGCCTAATGCACAGTGATTCTTACCTTCAATTTTTTATGTATATGTATACATCAATTTGCTTCTTTGTCCTCTTGGTTCATAATAACAGTGCCATTCTGTGTACACAGATTATATCTGATCTCCAAATACACAGTGATTTCGAAGTTCGATCAATTGGTTTCATTTTCCTTTTGGTTCATGATAACTTTGCCATTCTGTGTACACACACTATATACTTTTCTCTTATGCTAGTTCTGAAAATATTTGGTATCCTGAATTTCATGGTAATATGGCCAGATGCAGAGATAAAACTCTGATGAATTCCATTCTCTTTTTCGGTAGGTAAATATATTTCAGGGGATTACTTTACCAGACGCACCAAAATTTGGACAGGTTTTCGGAGGACAGTTAGTTGGACAGGCATGACTAAGTTACTCTTTCTCACCCCTTTGAAATTGATATTCTGGTTTTACTTGAGGAATGCTTATTAGATGTAGTAAAAGGATATTGATATATTGTAATGAACTGTAGAAATTGCGTGTATGATATACATAGTTTTCTCATTTATCTATGAAAAAAAGCACAATTGACTGTACTTGTCATCTTTTGTCTGTGTACAAAGGTTGTTCCAATACAATTATATCTAAACAGGGCTTCAAACTCATTTGTAAGTAATTATGATTAGACCTGTCTCCAATATAGTCTATAAAATGCAGGCATTGGCTGCAGCAACAAAGACTGTTGATTGTTTCAAACTTGTCCATAGTTTGCATGCCCATTTCATGCTCATTGGGGATTATAACTGTAAGTATATATGTGCATGATGTCTGAAAACAGTGTCATGTTTGTTCCATATCTCAGTTTTCATTCAGGATTTTAAGTACGGTTCTGGAGCTTTTATATATTTTGTAAACCCCTCCTTAAAATAAGTGTTGCATAAACCTGTTTCGTTCTCCTTATTTTTCTCAATATCCTACTTGTGATTCATATTTCGCAGCACCAATTATATATCAAGTTAACCGAGTACGTGATGGAAAAAGTTTTGCTACTCGAAGAGTAGATGCGATACAAAAGGGGATTAACATATTCACTTTAGTGGCTTCATTTCAAGTATGGAGATCATTTGTTATTTCACATATGATCATTTATTAATCTCTCTGCAGAATTACATTGTTGCTTGTCTTTTGATACTTACACATTAAAAATGCATCGCTATATGTCTAAACATAGTTTTTTTGGGTTTAATTGCTAATTCTTTTTTATCAACTCAAGTCTTAAATTTGATGCTATATTCATAAGCAAATTTGTTCTGACATTATATTTGTTGTTATATGTAATAATTGCTAGTTTTCTTTGCTCCAACATATGCTATAGTTGTACCTGTGTTTGCATTGCTGCTATCTGCACATTGCGTGTAACATTAGTGAGGTTTATTTTATAGAAAGAAGAAGAAGGAGGTGTCCACCAGGAAGCCATAATGCCATCTGTGCCTGCTCCAGATATGGTATAATCATCCTGCTTATTTAAATAATTATGCATGTTGATTGTGGTTTGACATATTGAATTCTTGATCCTTAACAGCTTCCATCAATGGAAGAACTACGTGAAAGACGTCTTTTTGATCCACGTCTTCCAAGGTAAGATTTACAGTTATCTGCTACATATGCCAAAATATTTATATTTTGACTTGCTAATTGTTGCTTGATTCAGGACTTATCGAATCAAGGTAGCTGTAAAGGAATTTGTCCCTTGGCCAATTGAGATACGATTTTGTGAACCGAGCAGCCGTACCAATCAGACTAAATCTCCACCAAGGTTTGCTTGTATAACCTTGTTGCACAGTCTCATGTTCTCTCGTATCTTCAGTAGGCTTCACATTCGATGTGAAGACAGACATCTCTTTTGTTCTGTTTGTTTTAAGGTACAAAACTTTTATGTTACTGAAGTTGATGACATTGCAGTTTGAGGTTCTGGTTCAGAGCAAAGGGAAAACTTTCAGATGATCAGGCTTTACATAGGTGTGTGCCACACTTTAATTATATACTGATCCATTTTTCTGACTATTTCTGCTTGTGAGGAACTAACAAAGTTATTTATAAATGCTTAAACAATGGAGCTAGTTGTATCATACCATTAGTTCTCACTGTTTGTTGACTTTGAGAACCCAATTTAGTTCCATCTTTGGCATCTGGGAATAGACACTACTGAAAGTCAGCACGGGTTGGTACTTGGTGTGTACCATTTAGTGGGAAATCATAGATCTTTCTGCTGTTACAATGGGAATTTCATTTGTTTAGGCTCATCTAATGCCTTAATTTGTGAGAGCTACAAGTTCTTTGGCTGTACAAAAGTTGAAAGGGGCATGGGTTTTGGGAGATTTTCCATGCTGGCTGGTTTTATGGGTGGTTGGGATGGAGATGAACAAAAGAATCCATCTACTCATATGTGTATTTTTGGTTATTGTGGTATAATTTTTTTTTGCAGATGTGTTGTGGCATATGCTTCGGATTTGATATTCTCTGGTGTAAGTCTGAATCCTCACCGTAGAAGGGGACATAAAACAAGTCAAGTTAGTTTGGACCACGCGTAAGTTTTTTTTGGTACTCCATGTCTTATGTAATTGAGAAAGAACATTAACGTTGGGAATGCCACCTGTTAGTCTCTAAGATAAGATAATTGGTTTAGATTGTATGGGCATGTCACATACATGACATAATTTGTAACTTTTAAAATTTAGGTTTAGAATTCAAACACACATTAAGCCGGTAAAACTGGCATAGGTACACCATTAGTGTAACATTTATCAATTCATGCATCAGAGAAACTGGATGGTGTTCAATTACTTACTTTTATAACTTCTTTGCCTCAGCATGTGGTTTCACCGTCCCCTCAGAGCTGATGACTGGTTACTACATGTGGTAAGGCTCAGTATGCTTTGTTTTCAGTCTCTAACATTTTTCTAACATTTTGTGCTAAATTCATGTGCTCGTGTTCTTTAACAGATAGTGAGTCCCCTTGCGTATAATGCTCGCGGCTATGTCAAAGGACAAATGTTTAATAACAAAGGAGAGGTAACAGCATTATTGGATGTTAGAATTCACATACATTTTTGCAACCCCAAGTTTTTCTCTTTATGATTTGATTTGTATCTCGAAGCATGGATCTTGTAATGAACTAAAGGTGTGACGTGTTTCGATTGCAGCTTGTTGTATCATTGACCCAAGAGTCCCTGAATAGGCCAATTAGACCATCTCCAGCTGTTACATCGAAGTTGTAATATACAGGTCATGACATCAAGTAGAGCAGTGCTCATGTCCGAATGAACCATTTTTGGTGCAAGGTTCACAATTTCTGCACCAGGTTCCATATATAAAATAACGCAGTGCTGTGAAGATGTATATGTACTCCTATATAGCCCTTTTGTAACACACGGATTCTACCTTTTGACCTTTCATATATGTTTGTACACCTAATAGTTAAACAGCAAAATGAAAGTTTGAATCCGTGTATTCAAACCTTGCAAATCTGTGTATTCAAACCGTTGGCCATCCCTTTCATATGTGTGCCTACATTCAAACCTTTCAAATTTGTGACAAATATTGGTGTTGATCGATATTTAATGTTTAGCTAATTATGAACGTTGTATTAGCTCGGATGTTTTACTGTGCCAAGTGCTAACTGAAAATATCCAAAAATAAGGACTGATTGAATATAGAGGTAACCGTGGTTAGTTTAACAATTTCTAACACAGAGCATGCTTAAGAAGACGAGGTGAATATAACCCGGAGTGAGCAAAAACGCTCCCACATTTGGATGTCTACATAGACAGAAAAGTACGTAGTTGGTAGTCTCATGGACAAAATATTAGTCTCATTATTCAGTAATCAGTAGCATGACACCAAGATACCAAACATCTATTTTGGACGCAAGACCACAAGGCCTGTCAATATGGATGAGAGTGAAGATAGCAAGATATGGTGGCGTTACGCACTCACGTTGATGCAGTAAGTAGATACACTATACGTAATTGAACCTTTGATTGTCATTTAGTTTCCTCCATCGCAAAGAAAGTTATTTTGTTTGTAGGAATCGAAATGGCTTTATATTCCCACCTTCACATACTTGAATGCATCAACCATTCAACACAGGAACACAAGTAGAGAAATAGAGAGAAAATGATGAAGAGCTTCTTCTCATCAAAAGTCTCTCTTCTGGCCATTTTTCTTTTGGCCATTTGCTTGGTTAGCGAAGCTCAGCAATGTCGTCCGAGCGGAAGGATTAGAGGAAGGAAGCCTCCTCCGGGACAATGCAACACGGAGGATGACTCCGATTGTTGCAAAGCCGGAAAAATGTATCCGACGTATACTTGCTCACCACCAATGTCGGGCAACACTCGAGCATACCTCACTCTGAACAGCTTCGAGGATGGTGGTGACGGTGGAGGTCCATCCGAATGTGACGGTAAGTACCACAATGACGACACTCCAGTCGTGGCATTGTCCACAGGGTGGTACAACGGTGGATCAAGGTGCCTCAAAAACATCAGAATAAATGGTAATGGAAACAGTGTGGTGGCCATGGTGGTGGACGAATGTGACTCGACCGAGGGATGTGATGCGGACCACGATTACCAGCCTCCGTGTCCCAACAACATTGTCGACGCCTCCAAGGCAGTCTGGAAAGCCTTGGGGGTGTCTCAAGGCAACTGGGGTGGCTTGGATATCACATGGACTGATGCTTAATTAGTTACATCGATCGCTGTTTGTATGGGTCGTTACCTTTCCCTTCATGTCTTTGTATGTACGTCGAATGTGTTCCTGTTATTGCACACCGATTAGCTCTTTTCTATGTACTTGTATGTGAAATACTTGACCATATGGGATCAAGTATCACATCGGATCATATGAATGAATCAAATGTATTTTCAAATTAAAACAATTTCAGGTGGAAATGCTTATGTAAGTCTACATTAACGTCACAGCAAGGAAATTAGTACAAGATACGAAAGACTTAAAACACAGCACACAAGCTGAAGAATTCTTCCCTCTTCAATCCCCGGGAAAGTGTCCCAGACGTCGAGGGGTACCGAAGAGACTCAGAGCCATTGATGTATACGTTGACTGGTTTTTGTTGAACTTTAAGTTAATTGATGCTAGCTAGTGATTGATCGTAACTCGTCTTCAGTTAGATTGTTCTAATCGATTCTATCGGCTTCTGCAAATGTCCGGATACGTGCTTCCAGAAAGTACTGGATTAGTAATCTGACAAGGAAATACCTCGGCCCAGTCCTATGAGCCCTTATTGACCTTGGGCCTCTTGGCGGATTAAGCCCAGTTTTTAGTGAGGGGATCGTTTTGAAATGAGTAGACAAATCCGGATGTTTCAGCATGCCACGTGGTGCAGTCCCTGAACTCTGGACTAATTATTTTGATTGGAAAAGCAAAACATTTCCCAGGGAATATAATCCTGGAGCTTTCCAACTTCATCAGAACCAATTAGAGGCCCAGAACGTGATTTCAGACACCCAATTCTGAAGCTACCCAGGTCAGATCAGTCTCAATCTTCTCTCACTTTTTCCTGCTGTCCAAAGATGGTTCCTTTTTTTATTCCTTCTATTATTTCTTCTCTATTTAGTCAAAGAATTTTCCCTTTTGATGTTTCCGCATTAGAGTTTGGGGAAAAATTTGAACTTGTTTAGAGGTAAAATCGAATAGAGGTGAATGAACCTGATTACTATTGTAGATTGGATTATGAAAATTGATCTGGGTATGAAGAACCTGTTGGGTTTAGTTAGTTAAATTTGGTGAGTTCTCCATTTATTAAGTTGCATTCTGGGAGAATGAACAGGCGTAATAGAAGAAATGCTGCCCAAAAACCTGTGTGACTAGAAATGTGGTTTATGCTGTTAATGTTGTTATAACGAATTGCAAGAACTAGATGAAGATGTTGCATTGCATTGCATACAATGGTGTGATATTATTATTGTATGCAAGGTTTGAGGAAGCAAAAATGTTCTGTCTCAGCGTTTGGATCTGTAGATACTAGGGGTAAATGTGGGTTGGGTTCTTCAAGTGTTATTTTATTCAACGACAAATCTTTCGACAATGCAAGCTTTGTTTTTAGGAAAAGTTTACTAAACCAATTTCTTGTTGTTATGTAGCTTTGATGCAGATTAAGGAATATTAAGAAAGTGATATCCATATTACTTATCTAGAATAGTTTTGGTTCGAATTTGCTTTGGCAGGAAATCCACTTAACTGCAACATTACAATGGAACAGCCGGGTAATGGAGCGGATGACATCAGTCAAATGGAACTGGGTCAACAGCCACTTATACCTGGACTTCCTGATGACATTGCTCTTTTCTGTATGGCAAGGGTTCCCAGAAAGTTGCATATACTCCTAAAGTGCGTTTCGAAAAGATGGCGACAACTAGTTTGCAGTGAAGAGTGGCATTCCTATCGTCGAAAGCACAAACTTAATGAGACTTGGATCTATGCTTTGTGCCGAGACAAGTTGGAGCGACTTTGCCTGTATGTACTGGATCCAAACTCACCAAAAAGGTGTTGGAAGCTCGTCGATGGACTACTGCCTCACATTTTGAAGAGAAAAGGCATGGGGTTTGAAGTTCTAGGAAAGAAAGTTTACGTGTTGGGTGGTTGTGGTTGGTGTGAAGATGCTACAGATGAGGTCTACTACTATGATCCATCCGTTAATGCTTGGAGTGTAGCTGCTCCCTTGTCTACTGCTAGGTAATGCACCTCTTCTGTACTTTATGCCGAATTATGTGCATTCATGAAGTTAGAACTTAATATCTTCCCAGACTTAATATGTCTTCACCTGCTCTGAAACAGTAATTTAACTTTTCATAGGGAGGTGACGTCATTTAGTATTAAGGATTGGCAGTTACGTTTTCCTCAAGAACTCTTAGACCATACAGTTGCTCAACGATTTTGTTGTTAATAAGTATGTTTATATTTTACTTCACTTGTATATGTCCCTCATTATTTTGATTCTGCAGGTGTTACTTTGCTTGTGAAGTACTGGATGAAAAAATATATTCCATTGGTGGTTTAGGTTCAAATTCAAGTGATCCACATTCTTGGGATATATATGATCCTAGTACCAATACTTGGGAATTTCACTCAGATCCAAACATCGTCCCAGAAATTGAGGATTCTGTTGTCATGGATGGGAAAATTTTCATCCGCTGTGGCACTTCTGCTGTAACATCTCACGTCTATGCTGTTATTTATGAACCGTCAAGTGGTACATGGCAGCATGCAGATGCCGATATGGTTTCCGGCTGGCGAGGTCCTGCCGTTGTAATAGACGGGACCCTCTATGTGTTGGATCAGACCTCAGGAACTAGGCTAATGATGTGGCAGAAGGAGACCAGAGAGTGGATTCCGATCGGAAGGCTGTCATCCTTGCTTACCAGACCACCCTGTAAACTGGTAGCTATTGGGAAGAGTATTTATGTTGTAGGGAAGGGGCTGAGCACAGTCATGTTTGACGTTGAAAATGCATGCAATATGGAAGGGGTTATTGTGAGTTCTTCAATACCAAAAATGAATTCGGATGATAATATAATCAGCTGTAAATGTTTATCCATTTGAAACTGTGCTTGCTAATGTAGTATTCAACTAAAGTTGTGTAAACCCTGAATGTATATAACTAGCTGTTTATCAGATCTTTTTATTCACCCTATAAAACTTGAACTCCTCATGTTGTGGTTCAATAATGATTTTAATAGTGTAAGGTTCATACTATCTGAAGAATTATTCATACTCGATTTTGTCTGAAGGTAAGGTTCAGCACTTCAGCTGAAAGAGTGAATCCTTGATACACTTTACAGAGCATGAAAGCTAAATGCTATGAAAAGCCAAACATGCATATGATAGAAACCAAAAAGCCAATCAATCGAAAACTAAACAGATGTAACTTGAGATAAATGAGCAAGAACACAAAGAATGTGCGCATTTGATTTTCCTCTTCATCACTTCTAATTCACAATCATTCCAGAAATGTGAGCATTTTAGGACAATATGTGAATACAAGTTGTGGCACACTGCTATTTAATCCTCTTTTCAGTAATTAAATCACAAAGAAATCTCCTACACACTGGCACATTTCATCGTACCAGCCCCTCAATTAATCTTCAAAAAGCTATGTCTTCCTATCAATCAACAACAGATCGTTCCCTTCTAGATTCCATGAATAAGCTTTTGTCAATAAGTTTCTGGCTAATCCTTACCTACCAAATGTAGCAAACTTGATCTAGCTAGTTGTTTTCCTTTTAAATGCTGGATGTACGAGTGTGTTTTGAGAATCCAGTTTGTCAATATTAGACATGCATTCCTTCAACCTCTTCAAGAGAATTGGCACTGCAGCGACATTACGAGAGATTTTATCATTAAGCAGTTGTATCTTCTGAAAAGTCTGATCTCCTAATGTTTCCTTATCAGAAGCAATCAGTCCTGCATTTGTATAGCGTACATATGTTCAGTGCATCAATTACAACAAAACATTTTGCCTAGGAAACACAACAGGAAAATACCATACAACAACTTCTCTCATATGATCTGGGGGATTAAGTATACACTGGACATAAACATCATGTGGCATTCACAATTCGAGCTGATCTAGAAAGCAAGAAAAGAAAGCTCTGATGATGGATTCTTGAAATCTAGATCCGGTTCATAAAGCACTGACATATAGGTGCAAATACATGGAATCTAGATGATGGATTCTTGAAATCTAGATCCGGTTCATAAAGCACTGACATATAGGTGCAAATACATGGAATCTAGATGATGGATTCTTGAAATTTAGAACAGCTGTATTTTAGGTATTGAGAACAATTCTTTAGATGATTTTAAAACACTTGACACATGAGATTTACGCCACCAGGCCCCAAACTATTTGCCCATAACCATACTCCGAGCACTTACAAACCACCATGCCACACACTCAACTACACTACTCTACTCAAAATCTCCACCTTGATAATCTGGGCACCAAAACTAAGATGACCACTTTTAACCAACACCAGTTCTTTCCTTCCACGACGAGTCATCTCAACTACATTGCTAGCTACCACAACATAACAACATATCATTGTTTCACTAACTTAAACCAATTCAGTGACCCAGATACAAAAGAACGGAATTTCACCTCACAAATTAGCTCTTCTATCATTTACAGAAAATTATAACCACCCAACGTCATTCAAAGAAACATAACAAGTTCCCATTTTTGGGAAAAGCCCAACAACCCAATACACACAGAAACAAAAAGTACCCAATTTCGACACCGAAATTTCTCACAACCCCAAATTACACATATTTTCAAAAGACCCACACTTACAATTTCCATTACATGTAAGAAAGAACAAGGATTTAAGAACCCAGTACGCTGAGCGATTCCAAAAGTGTACCTGAATTGGGAGCTCCTGATGTTCCAGGGTCCGACCCATGAGGCAAAACAGGTCGCTGAGATTCGATAATTGAAGGCAAGGTGGCCTTGACCTGATCCGGTAGAGTGGCTCGGAACTCGCGAATCTTCTCCGCCATTTCTTCGACTTGGCTCTTCAACTCCTCCAGCTTCTTCTCGTCTGGGTCGGATCCGGGTTCGGATCCCTTCGACGCCATGAGAGAGAGAGAGAGAGAGAGTTGGGTTTGTTTTTTTGGAGGGTAATTGAATTTTGAAAATGAGGGAGAGCGAGGGTTTTTTGAATTGGGGGGGGGGGGTGTTTGAATTTAGGGGAGAATCTGCTTTCTCTGCAATGCTTTTGGACGTGGTAAAGTTTTACACGAAATCTCAGATATGCCCTTGCAGACTCTATTCTGCTGTTTTATATATAATTTAAGGGTAAACTATGAAGTTCAGTTGAAAAAAATTGAGATGAGGTTCAAATAGCAATTGGGGAAATGAGAATAGACGTTCTTTTTTATTTTATGGGAAGTTTTGCTAGTTGATTTGTATTAGTTTTTTAGTACTTTCATAAATTTTGGGAAACTTATGTAATGTTTCTATGTATGTTTAGGATTCAAATGCGACTTGACACATTCGACGCGATCTTTCGTCGTGTGTCGAGTCGATGCTCACCCTTCTATGAAATTTGGAGTCATAACATGACGAATATGTTTGATATCGCGATATTGCAGAGTAATGACGCTTAGGGATTGAAAATGGAATGTGAATATTTGGGATACAAATCATATCAGATTCCTCATATGCTCTAGTTGTACTCGATTAGAATACTATATTACTTAAACTAGACATTTGCTTGGCTTAGGAACGCTATGTACGAATTAAGAGTTAGTGGATCGACTATTGAATTTCTTACGATCCAAGTGAGTGGATACTTTTATTTTCACTGTTGATATGCGAGTCTATTTTATAAATTTTACGATTATGCATTTGCATGGAGGCATATATGATTTTGTTTTATACATAGCATAGTCCCAGTTGTTGTATCGATGCACTGGCTTCTCGATTGGTTGATCCCCGAGACGCTCCGGGAGAGTCAGGGACCTGACCCAAAGATTTATTTAGTACCCACGAGGGCCAAGAGCCTGACCTGAGTAGTCTTAGGGCTTGAGGTCATTTGACCCAAGTCACAGCCTCCACACATCATATAATACCTAGAAGTATCAGAAATCTAACCTGGATGCTTATATTTTTAGACTCGCATCATTTTTATGTTTATTCTATAGAGAAAGACATAATAGTTATATTTTCTCAATTTTAAACGAAACATTATCTTCGTCCACTCATTCTAACGGTTTTTATATTTTTATCTGCCTTTCCTCTGGGCCTTGCATTTTCACCCGCCTAAGTTGCAGAGTTTCAGCTGAGGTCGGGCGTGCACGCAATTCATGGCATAGCAGTATCCACCGTAGGATCCAAGGATGATCCTGCAAGTTAGTATTTTAGTTTGTATAATCAATTTACATTGTCTAGTGGTGCTGATATCGAAAATATTTGTCTATCTTTTGTGATTTCTCGATTTCTTCAGATATTGTGATTCTGATTCATGATCATAGATCTAGCTATGACCAAGTACTCCTTGAAAGACTATAATAATTTGAATCCTTGTCAAGTTTCGGGTGGCTCGTTCGCTGCATGAATGTGTAAGATTTCGGTCAAGTGGAAGAAATTTTCAAGGTGCATGATGGAAGTTATGACGCACAATTTTTCTTTATTGTGGATTGGTTGTTAAGAGATTATCAAACAGACTTTTTAGGAGTTGAATTAGATAATTTTGGAAGCAAAACCGATACTTATTCATTATCTACCATAGTGATTTGTTCATAATAATAGTTTTGATTTTGAGCTGCTGTCTTAGTTGTGTAGTTCAGTTAAGAATTAGTATGAGAATCTGTTACGTCAGGTTGTTAGAACAGATGGAATCCTCCACAGTTCAGATATTTTACGAGTTAGGTGTTTTAGATTTATAGTTTTATAATGAAAAGTTTCATTGTCGGTTGTGTCGATGTTCTTTCATTTTCGACTGTGAGTTAAGACCGAGGTTTAAGGAAACCTTGAAGTTCAGTAAATTCAAATTTTAAAGTTTTCGTTGTCAATAGTTTACGGAAGTGCTTCACAACATTTCATAGCAATGCTTTGCTTGATGAGTTTAAACAATTAGAGTCATCAACATATGCATTATGCGGTCTTGCACACGACTATTATCAGTGATTTTGGGGTTGCTTTATGTGCGGGAGACATTACAGACATTTGTTGCTGTCGTTGTATATCGATTTACAACTGCTTAAATTTTGAGGACGAAATTTTTCTTAGGGGGTAGATTGTAACGATCCGAATCTAAATTACCAACTTAATTTTCGTTAGTCGAGTTAATTATCGAATTAATCGCTAGATGTTACATTTTTTGAGATTCATCGCCACTGAAATTGACTTTTTATAAGTTTTGATTTTGGACTCGTATTTTTTTTCGGACGTTGTAAAAGGAAATTATTTTTGAGCCGAGTACGTGGACACGTTAAATGTTAAATTGTTACAACAAGAAAGTTTTGGTCAATTGGAGTTTGTCAGGAATTTTTACATTTCGATAAGTTTAGAGGTATAAATACTCACTTTCTGATTTTGGAAAGTCAGAAACTTTCCCTTTTGGTTAATACAGGGTTAACAAATGGTAAATCCCGTTTTCTTTCTCTCTCCCCGACCCGTTTCTCCCCATGAAGGTTGTCGTCGGCCAAGCACCACCGGCCGGCCACCAAATTGGTTGGCCTTGGTGTCAAAATCTTGCCTTGGCTTCCTCTTCCATTTCCCCAATGTTTAAACCTCTAATTCGCATTAACCGCAGCTAAAATACGAAATGAAAATCTAAGGATTCGGCTCGGTTTCGCTGATGACGGCAGTAGCGCTACGGCCGGAGTTGGGTGGCGTAGGGCTAGGAGTTTTGAAGCCCGCACTTCCATGACTCGAACGTGATCGGTCTCGGGTCATGTTGTGGCCTGACGACGGCGACTAACCAATTCGATTTTCCGACAAGGGTTTCGAGTTTTCAAGGTGAATTTCGATACTTTTTGGTCAGATTTTGACTTAGTGTTGTACATGAATGTTGCTGGGCTTCTTGAGATGAAAATTTCTATATGCAAGTTGATCGAGTTGGAGTCGGTCAGATTCCAGTCACTGCTAGCAGTGGCGCGTGGGCCTCATGTACCGCTATGCGCGGGGGAGCTCTGGCGACCCCGAAGATCAATTTTTCACAGGAAGTTTCGCTAGTCGATTCGTATTTGTTTTTGAGTAGTTTCATTGATTTTGGGGAACTTGTGTAATGTTTCTATGTATGTTTAGGATTCTGATGTGACTCGCCGACGCGATCTTTTGTCGTGTGTCAAGTCGATGCTCACCCTTCTGTGAAGCTTGGAGTCATAGCATGACGAATATGTTTGATATAGCGATATTGCAGAGTGATGACGCTTGGGGATCGAAAATAGAATGTGAGTATTTGGGATACAAATCGTATCAGATTCCTTATATGCTCTAGTTGTACTCGATTAGAATACTATATTAATTAAACTAGATCTTTGATTGGCTTAGGAACGCTATGTATGAATTAAGAGTCAGTGGATCGACTATTGGATTTCTTACGATCCAGGTGAGTGGATACTTTTATTTTCACTGTTGATATGCGAGTCTATTTTATACATTTTACGATTATGAATTTGCATGGAGGCACACATGATTTTGTCTTATACATAGCATAGTCACAGTTGTTGCATCGATGCACTGACTTCTCTATCGGTTGATCCCCGAGACGCTCCGGGAGGGCCAGGAACCTGATCTGAGGATTTATTCAGTACCCAGGAGGGCCAGGAACCTAACCTGAGCAGTCTTAGGGATTGAGGTTGTTTGACCTAAGTCACAACCTCCACACATCACATAGTACCCAGGAGTACCAAGAATCTGACCTGGATGTTTATATTTTTAGACTCACATCATTTTTATGTTTATTCTATAAAGAAAGGCATTATAGTTATATTTTCTCAATTTTAAACGAAACATTATTTTTGTTCACTCACTCTTAACGGTTTTTATGTTTTTATCTTCCTTTCTTTTGGGCCTTGCATTTTCAACCGTCCAAATTGCAGAGTTTCAGCTGAGGTCGGGCGTGCACGCAGTTCATAGCATAGCAGTATCTACCGTAGGATCCAAGGATGATTCTGCAAGTTAGTATTTTAGTTTGTGTAGTCAGTTTATATTGTCTAGCTGCTCTGATATCCAAAAAAATTGTCTATCTTTTATATTTTAGTAGTGAACAATTTTTGTGGAAAAATTTCTTTATTTGGTGACACTTGAGTTTTGGATTTTCCACTTCATTTTCTAATTAGTGAGTAGAAATTAAGGTTAGTAGAGTCGTTAGGGCCTAATTCTGGTTTAGGCAGCTAAATCGAGGTCGGGTCCTTTCAAATACCGCTTTGCTTCTGCATGACTTAGGTTTATGAAAAAATGCTGGCACCCGAATCCAGATTGCCGACCAACATTTAAAGAGATCATTGTGCAGTTGGAGTCTCTTCAAGACAATATTCATGTGAAGAATAGAATGTGAACCTGTAGTAGTAGATGTTTCTACCGATTTCCGCAAAGGGGAGTTAGTAGAAACAAGTACAAGACAATATCTGTTCGAACCTGGCGCTTCTGAACGCTACTCCACTTGCTATTAGAAAGAATATAAAATGAAAAAATGTCAGAGGCTTAGACAGGGTTTGCCCGCCTTTGACGCTCTGATGCTTAAGTCAAATAATGTATCGAGTATAACAACAATAGTAAGAGTCGAGTGTTTGGCCCTCCTTCTACCTGTAATTAATGAGTTGGTTATATTGGTGGTTGAGCATGTTGTTGGCTGTTGTCCTTCGATGTGGAATTCTCTGTTGCTGGTCCGAATGTTCGAGATGCTTGTTCGGGTGCGTGGCTGCTCGGATGAAGATGGTTCCTTGTGTGAAGTCGGAGCTCTGGTTTTCGTTTTGTCATTAATCAAAGGGGTGTTGAGCCATTTAGTGGTTAAGTGCTCGTTAATTAGGTGATTTAATGACTTATACTGACAGTAGACGTGTCATCTTTTGAGATAAGATTATGGCAACCACAGGCTCATGCTGCTTTTCTGTGTTCTTTTGCTTTGTGTATAGGTATTTGTTACAATCTATATAACTACTCTATAAGAACTGGCCGGTTACCTGTCAATTTTTGAGGTTACTTACTTTCCAATTTAGCCATGAAAATAATTAAACTCTTTAGGTAGTCAAACCTTCCTTAGTTTCAAACTTTCAATAATCATTTTCTTCTAGGATTATGGTTTTCCTTTTTGATCAAGATAATTTTCTTCATTTGTAACGATTTAGGTTAGATTGTTTCCTTTTCTTGCAACGAATTACCTGTTGTAACGAGTTTCATTTAGGATTCAGTTGTATCTATATAAATATCACAACGTTATGTAGATTTCATTCAATCCCGAAGTCCCTATATATACATTGGAACTCTCTTAATATTGTTGGTGTTTATGATCTGTGATCTATTTACTTTCCCTCCAGTTTAAATTCCGTTATATTCAATTGAAAAATTGAAATAGTAGTAGTACTAGTGGCAGTGCAATGACCTACAACGCAACGGCCATGAAAGAAACATGGAGTTTGAGTGCAAAGAACAATGAGAATATAATGATCATTGATGATAAGTCACAGCTTTGCGAGATGAAGATAGATGACAACACTTTTCTACTTACGTTTCAGAAGGTTCTTTCTCAGAAAATGTCCAAGAAGGAAAAGGCAGCCATGAAGTTAGAAACAAAAATAGGGGAGGAGAATGGCCTTGAGGTTATACTTCTAGGAAATCCTCTTGCAAACAAAGAGCTAAAGGAGCAGAGAATTGGGAATGTATATATACTCAATTATGTAGAGGGTGTGCGTACACCAGCGAGAAGCTCCCAAGTGCAGCAATACATGGAGCAACTAACTTGAGGAAACAAAAGAGGAAGAAGTTGACAAAGTATCCCTATTGTAGATTTTAAATGAAGATGAAGCTAGGGTATTCATTGTGAGCATTACTGCAACTAATTTACTGCCATATCTAGGTGGATGTAATATAAATTATATAGATACCAGTATACTTTAAAACAGTGTAATTACAGCAATGCATATATTGAAGCAGAATCATTATGCCTTTTGGAGTTTTGGGTATTCATATCATAATTTACCTCAAATTTCACAGAAAGATGTAGCTACCTTTGGTTGATCTCAACTAATGCTTATTTATCTTACAGCTTGCAAATTGTGTTTTTGGTTAACATGATGGAAAACAGGACAGAAACTAACAATAAGTCTGGGTGGTGTAGTTGGTTATCACGTTAGTCTCACACACTAAAGGTCCCCGGTTCGAACCCGGGCTCAGACATCTTTTTGTTTAATTTATATAATCATTCCTTTCGGTTTAGCCATGTTAACAAGGTGAGCAGTGTGCTCAATGGGCATATACATTGATGAAAATACTCCTACTATGTTCATACAGCAAGGTACGTGTGGCTCCTTGGTTACAGTCTATTTTATATATACACAATCTCAAAACTTCAATCCTGTTGCTCAGTTACAACCCATGCTTTAGACGACAGGGAGTGCGAAAAACTTGTAGTTATGCAGACTCGTGGAAGTATAGGTGGCTGTATAATGTGGTGGAGAATAGAAGACAATTCTGGCGTGAAGCTTCTCATCTGTTTACGGCTTTGGTTGACCATTAACACACTGCTGCTTAATCTTCCCCTTTGCACTAAGCCGTGCTTGAATTAGTTTTTCTCTTTCAAGAGCTTCCTGTACGTTATCTTGGACACCAGTGCAAAGGTCGTCAAGGGCGAGCATTGGAAATGGCTCCTCAATGAGAACACCAACCTACAGAACATCAATTTCAATATATACGAAAGTTTAGGCAGGAGTAGCATTGATATTCCATCTCAGTAGTGAAATAATAAAAACTGTTATGTGAAACGTTTTGGCATCAGATTCAAAGATTGAATCCACTGCTTCAGAAATTCAAACTTGCTTGTGTTCCAGACAGTACTAAAAGAGTGTAGTAGATTGAAACATACATAAGTTTATGATCAATGGTTTAAGAGTGAAAACGAAACTAATAAGCTTTTTTCACTTGTCTAGTACAGGGTTAAATTATTTATGAAGTCTTTTTTATGCTGAAACCCAGAGGACTTTTGAAGTTACATGTGAGATCATTCTGCAGCTTCACTTTCTATTTTTCAGAAAAGCTTCAGTAAAACAGATCAATGATTAACACTTCTAAGCACCATACATTTTTTATGTGAATCGTTCCTCAATCACCACGAGTCCTTCATATGCAATAAGGTAAAGAAAAAGACCAAAACAGTAGAGAGCAGGCATAGAAGAACATACCTCCTCTATGCAGAACAATGAAGCAGCACTAATGAAAGTAGCAGGAACCACAATCCAATGGCAGTCATCCCAAAGTATGATAGGGAGCGTGAGATGCCAGAGGACCAAAAACCTCGAAGTCAATCGCGTATAAGAGAGAGGGATGGGAGTACCAATGAGATTTTCACACACAGCAATTCCTTGATGGAGACGAGAGATATTTGCTTCCTGTGTAATAGTAAGAAGTTTAGAATGCTGATTCAGTTTCTCCATCCTTAAAGTTTTCTTTTGGTTTCACCTTTTCTTAATAACTAGAGACTTTATAGGAAGAAAAAGTATATTGTTACTGTAGAAAAGATGTTTCATTGAGCTATATCAAGGTAAAAGAGGGACTTGATGGTCTTTTGAAAAGGAAGTGATTACCAACATAGTTCTCCTTGAATCCTCCAACTTTAGCAATCGGATACTCTGAGAGATGAACTCAATAATGCAGCCAGGTCCATGCTTTGAGCTCAAAACAACCAGCATATCTTCTATTTCAAGCAAATCTTGGAGGTCGCGCCGCATATTTGAACCATAAATAACATGACACTGCAGTTCAAAAAGTTTAGTACTCAACAACTGACAACACCAATATGCCATGATCGAATAACAATTCCAAAGATTGAAATAGAAACAGAATCATGTTCATCTTGGAAATATAAGAAAGAAAACTATGATAAGTTCCACCGATGATGCAACAGTCTTGCACTAGCAATGCACTAATTTCTAATAAATGAAAGAACCACAACACTTTCTTCAGCCATACAACTACAGTAACCATACCATTAGGAGACATTCTGCACAAAGAAGCTATTCTTCTTAACATAAGCGAATATAAACAGGCATCTAAAATCTCGATTCACACACCTTAAGCGCAACGGGGAAGGCCACAACATACTGCAGCAGTGCCTTCTTGATCTGCGCATCACCGGAATAATCAACTCCGGAAATGATCTGCCTCGCAAAGTCATTAATCCCCGCAATCACTTCTGTCCACGCCTTCCTCCCTTCCTCAAACCTCGAATACGAAGCCTCCGTCCTAAACACCAGCAGCAGCGCCAACGCCGGCGCCGTCAGCTGGTACGGCAGCGCCGAGGATCTCAACATAGGGAAAGCCTCCGGCAGCCATTCCAGAGCAACCGCCGTGTTGTAGCTGGCAATCACCACCGCCACCAAGGTGAAGGCGATCACCGGAGGGATCAATGACAGAATTACCCTCGAGGAGAGGCTGGTGAGGAGGTGGCGGAGGTGGCGGTAGGAGCTTCTGTGGTGGACCCACTTCTCGTGGTCGTAGAGTGTTCTTTCCTGCCTGAAGCCACGTTCTTTGATCTCATCGGCCCAATCTGGTATGGCACGGAGGATCGAGAGTAAAGGACCGAAGATAGAAGAGGAAGATGGAGTTGGAGTTGGGGTTGGGTACTGTGAACAGCTGAGTCTGAAAGAAAGGGTTTTGGGGTTCACGGGAAGTAGTAGTTTGGACAAAGTGTTGGCGGGGATGGAGTTGGAAGAGAATAGGGTTTTGGAGGTGGGTTTGAAGCAGTTTGTGGGTTGCGTCAGCATTTGTGGGATTTATGGTTTTGAGAGAGAAGGTCGTAGAAGATGAAGAAGAAGCAAAGAGCATGTTAAGGTTTCAGAGAGTAGTAGAGATGAAGTAGAGTTGGTTAAACGACAGTTATATGTGAAGGAGGTCGATACACATGTTCATTATGTAGTGTAGTGGGACCCTTTAGGCTGCCAGGCTCATACAGACCGTTGATTTGAATCTATGACTTACCCGCCAAAACAAGTGCAAAACAAGTGCAAAACTGACAAGCTGAACCATCACAATGGTCCAGCAATTCGAGAGGAACAGCTGAGGTTTTTAGTTTATTTTCCCTCACTTGTTTTCGGAACCTTTCCGAATTGTTTAGAAAGCACGGTGTGGAAGAGCATATGCAGCGGTGGCTGCGATAGCACGAGCAGAGGGAGAGGAGGCGGGCCCGGCCACGAAACAGCACCTTGACTGAGCTGAAAAGCTCTTGCACGAGCAAATACTGCACGTTGACGAGCACGAGCAGCCTGCACCAGCCACCGCCGCATATGCTCGAAGAGAAGATCTTACAGACAAGGTTCAGCATTCCTACCACATACACATTCAAAAGAACAGTGAAAGGATCAAAACCAGGAAGTTCCTATACATTGTTTACTGCTCATCTCGACCATGGATTTTCCTTTGCACCACTGGCGCCCAGATTCTTCACTTTGCTTTCTTCAGGTTGAGTCTTTGATCCAAAGATGAAGTCTTTCACTGATTTTTCTGCAGACTTTATTCCCCTCTTAATCTGCCATCACAAAATATCATCAGTCCAAGGATACCAAATCCCAATCAATGACAGTCTAGCAGGTTAGGTGTTTTTTACATAATTGAGTAAAATTTCCCTCTAAATGGTGATGATATCAAAGACATATTGAAACTTTTATCCTCCAAAAAAGGAAGTTTTATGGCACATCCCTGAATGATTCCGGTTCACAGACGATCCTTATCAAAGAAGCACATTCAATTCTGCTATTATTTCTCTGGGTCTCTCTTAAATTTCATAGTATCATAATATCCTCACGATTTCGGTCTTTTTCAGAACAAATCATTTCTCATGAACTCTATAAGCTATCTTTTCTCAGTATTCCCCTAGTTATAGCTAGGGTGATAACCTTTTCATTTCCATTCTAGTGTGCTCCTGAAATTTCGTAAACAAGCCGCCAGCTCCAATTCAAAAAACTGACATTCGATATTCAGCGGGGAAAGTAGAACAATACACACTATTTATTCCAAAATACAAGGCATAGCCGTTTGATAACACTCAGATAAATCATGTTCCTACAATCTCTACGTACACTGACATCCTTCAATGAACAATTCACCAAGGCGATAAAGAAGTTTCTTTCGATTATCTATAAGTTCTGCATAATCAGCTTCCAAAACATTATTGACCTCAACTAGTGAAATATGTAAGTATCCCGCTATAATTTCTTTCTTGCTACATAGTTGGCCACTACACAAGCAATTAGCACCATCACACTTTTCACCCATCCACCTACAATTAGAAACATTGATGCAAATCAAAACCCAACTTACCAATTAGCCCAATTGCATAACCTAAACACTGAAAAATCCAAAATTGGTGACTTGAAAAACTAAAACCAACCACCCCAACAAAACCCACAACCAATATTAAGAGAAACACAGGGAGTAACATATCGTAAGACCAAATTACAGATCATTTTCAGTTTCCTCGTACCATTTCTCAACAAGATCCAGTAGTAAATTTAGAAGAAAAAGAATAAGCAACTTACAGGATCGAGAACATTGGGCTCGGGGCCATAATCAGCAGTTAAGAGAAAATACGAAGCAGTAACAGTGGCAACTATAGTCGTGTTCCGCACCAGCTTATCCATTTGTGGGTTCATCCTGATTCTTCTGCTTTCTACAGAAACTGTTTGGGTACTATGTTAAAAGAGAGGCTCTTCAATTTTGGGAGGAGGAAGAAAGAGAAACGAGTAGAAAGACCGAATATTTTGGAAGGAATTGAGGATGCAGTAAAAACTCACCGGAATCATAACGTTGAACGTACTAGAATTTATTCTTTTAAGTTTACTAATAAATTAGTTCATAAATGGAGAGAGGTCTCCTTATAAGAGCACCTGCACCGGTGCTGCTTTTCAGCACGAGCAAGCGTAGGGGCCGCCAAAGTCGTCGGTCGCGGCACGGCACGAACAGCTACTCGAGCAACAATTGTTCGAGCGAGAGCACGAGCACGGGTGGGGCAACGGAGTGGGTGAGAGGGGGGGAGGTGGGCCCGACCGGCGAGCAGCACGAGCAGCTCCGTGCAGCGGTAGCTGCTGTCGTCGGCGACCGCTCGTTGACGAGCTCGGGAGCTGCTGCTCGAGCTCGCTGCGCTGCAGGTGCTCTAAGGGCATCTCCAATGGCAAGTCCTAAAATGGGGTGCTAGATCTATATTTAGGACCTCAATTTAGGACTTCACTATCTCCAATGGTGAAGTCTTATATTGTAAATATCTTTATTTTATGTTATTTTTAATGATTAATTTATTTTGTTACAATATTATTATGTATAATAAATATTAATTATGATAATTTTTGACCGATACATGGATTATTCAACGACTCTCCATTTTAATTTGACACCAATATATGCATTTTTCAAGGATAATTTCAAAATTTCGAAATGGAATATCATTTTTTCTGACTAATTAATATTCCTAAAAAATAAAAAATATATTTTTTCTGATTATTGTATGGAAAATGAGAGTTTGATTGAATAATAATCGTTGGATCGATTTCGAAATATATTGGTAGCCGTTGGATCAAAATCAGAAATTCAAAAAAAAAAACTAAAATTAACTGAGATTGAAATCTGGCCGTCGATTTCAAATCTCATTCAAATCGAGCTGTCCATTTGATTACCGTTGGGCTGCAACGGCTCGGCAGCTGCTTCTGCACATGGCAGGTCCCAGAGCTTCAGTAGCTGTCTGTTACTCTCTCTCTTTGTCTAGCGCGTCGCGCGTCAGCTAGCTTTCCTCTCTCCTCCAGCAAGCCGCGTGTCTTCCATTTCCTTCTGCTGGCGCGTGAATCAGTTTCTTCCTCTCTCCTTCATCACTCCAACGTCAGCTGGTCGGTGGCTTCCCCTTGGTTTAGATCGGTGCTAAACCAAGATCTATCTTAGGACTCCATATAACACTTGAAGCTATTTTCTATAGGGTTTAGATCCCTTGATACAACCATTGGAGAGCAATTTTTTCAGGCAAAGCTATATTACTAGGGTTTAGGACTCTCCATTGGAGATGCCCTAAAGACTCTAAAAGATTTGTCACCTGCTACCGGAGGTCACTACTTACAACAAACAAACAAAAGGCTTAAACAATGGCCGACAAAGACAAAAGAAAAAGCAAACAAAAGACCTAAACAATGGCCGATAAAGACAAAAGAAAAAGTAGCCAAATACAATATGGCCAGAAAAGAAAGATTTCAAAATTTAGTGCCATGTCGGGTGCTCATTGGGCCCCATCGATCACATGGAAACACCAAAAGAAAATGGATCCTTCAAAAATATTACAATAAGATTAAGAAAAAATATCCCTAAGGAACAACGACTTGATGAAGTAATATATTTGTAATTTAAATGAAAATTTTATATAATTAATAAAGAAAATTAGTTTATTTAATTTTTTTTATTAATATTATATTTCTAAATTGTTTTATAATAATTTTTTGTCTATAAATAAAGGTATTGTGTTAGTCGTTAGTCAAATTCAGTTAAAGTATTTAAGTCATTTCAAGTCAAACATGTCGCCGCGAACACAGTTAACTGAAAAAATATGAATCGAGATATGCAAAAAGAAAGAATCAAATCTCAGCTAGACGCAAAAGAAATTTGCAAATTGGTTAGATAAAGAACTCAATCAAAATAAATACAACTTTCCTCAGGAACAAAATTATAACATTAAAATTTCTCGAGTAGCAATATCTAAAACACTTAAGCGATCATCCGTTCTTCGAGAAGATATGTCATTGAAACCAGATGCAAAATGTGTGAAGATGACAAGACACCCTTTAATGGAGACTACTCTTTATGAATGGTTAACGTGCAACCAAGACTATCTCGACATGAGTGGAGATCTCTTTAAGGAGAAAGACAACTAGTTCCTAAAAGCATTTTATCTTGAAGCTATCACATTTGAGTTTTCAAATAGATGGTTGGGGAAGTTTAAACAACGCCATACTATTCAATCCTACCAACACTTCAGAGAAAGTGGTTCAGTGGACATGGATAAAATTGAAGCTAGTCTGCCACCAATAAGAGAAGAACTAAACAAATGGGCTTAGAAGGACATCTACAATATTGATGAAACTGACTTATTTCACCGAATGCAAGCCGATAATTCTCTTGCAACAAAACAATTAGAGGGTCGAAAGCGAAACAAAGAGAGGGTTACATTAGTTATTTGTTGCAATGGTGATGGCTCTGACAAAGTTCCACTTTGGGTCATAAGCAAGTTTAAGAATTCAAGATGCTTTAAAAATGTCAATTGTGATAATCTTAACTGCAAGTATCGAGCAAATTCAAATGTATGGATGAAATTTTTAATTTTTTTTTTTGAGTGGCTCAAGTGGTTTGATAGTCGATTAAATAGGAATGTTAATCATGGACAATTGCACTGCCCATGGAAAAAGAGAGAATCTTCACCAGCTTAAACACACAACTGTCATATTTCTACCACCAAACACACTTCCAAAATTCAGCCTTATGATATATGTATAATCAGAAATTTCAAAGGTTACTATCGTAAACGGTTCAATCGTGAACTTTTGAAATGCATAGAAGCTCGAGTCATGGAACCATCGAAGATGAGCATCCTCGATGGAATTTTCAATGCAGTTGCTGCATGGTCCATGGATGTGAAGCCAAAGACAATTGCAAATTGTTTTAAGCATTGTAAGATTAGGACTATTGATGACGTTGATGACTTGTATGCTACAAATGAAGTGGATCAGGAACATGAGAGATTAATAAGATAATTGAATGGTCAGATGCAATAACTTCACTACACTAATCTAATGGATATCAACGTATTTCTTCATCGTCCTAATGAACAAAAAGTTGTGTACCAAAAGTTTCAACTAAAGAAGCCATCGATATGTTAGAGAAGTTGGAAACATCTTAGTTTCAATAACAAGGTGAACATGTCAACGAGTTACTACGGACCTGTAATCTCAAAGACATGATTGCAACAATCAAGCATAAATCGTTGTCTCAAACTAGTATAGATAAATATTTTAATTTTTCTTGAATAATATTTTATATATTATTATTATTATTATTGACAATTAGTACTATATGGAGGTAACTTTTCTACACATAGGACCAAAAAATCTTATAACTTATCACAATGTGGGGGTTATTCTTACCATATGAGCGTTTCATAATGTATGCTTCGAGAAACCAACAGTAGCTTACTCATATCAGTATCAATTTTTCATTATGCTCCATGAGGCAAATCGTATTAGTCTACTGCTAATCTCTTTACCTGTGGTTCTGTTTCCCAGGTCTTTAGACCTGGTAGGTATTGATTTTTTCCTTTGCTTCCTCACAAGTGTAACTTTATTGTCTGGTCTTTGTTTTATGTTAGTTTGTTTTTGTATGTGTTTTTTGTTTGTTTTGTTGATTGTAAGCAGATACAATAAATGAGGTTATGATAGGGGAGCAGATGACTAAAGTTGGTTGTTTGACTGCTTAAGTAACATTAGTACACACTTTGTTCTCATTTTGTGATAGCTCTTTGAATCGCCTTTGAGAAACAGTTTAATCATCGGTTAAATTAACTTGGGCATTGTTCGCTTGTCTGTCATTCAATCTTTTAGTCTAAATCTTGTCATTGTGCTCAAGGTTTTTTTTTTCTTCCTTTTTCTGTACCTGCATGTGTTGTGTTTTCAATTTTTTGTGTTAATGAATGGCAAAATGTAGTATGCTTCTTCAGCTCAGTGTATTAGATTGTAGCTAGCATTCTTACAACAAAAAAGAAAAAGAGGAACCAGTGAATTCATTTTGTATTTTCTTGCACATGTTGGAGCCAAGAGAAAATGCATCTCTCACATAGGTTCATCTCCTTTGTCCTATTTCTTCTTCTGCATTCATTTATGCATGTTTCAGATTTATGTTTTGTACACCGAAAACATTATGCAGACTGGAAATGAAACTGTATGCTATGAGAAACATGACAGAGATGAGTGCATTTTCTAAGACAACGATCCTTCAAGATGATACAATAATGATTGCATGAACATCAACATTTGTGCAAGAGATTCATATCAACATAGGATTGTGTTGTGTATATTATCATATTTCGTCATGATTTCTTGTTTTCTAGACAAGTGTTTGGTTGAGAATAGATAAAATTTAGATCCTGAAGATTTCAACAGGGACCACCTAATAAGTGATTTCCCAAAATAATTGCACTCAAAAGAAAATTTCTTCATATGCAAAAATGCTTTTGACTGCATTAAAATGCAAACCTACCATTTTCCATGGGGGATTAGGTGTTATCCCTATAAGCTGTATATATATAAATAATATAATAGCCCTTTTGACAATTTCAAGTTTTCAACACGACCTAATTGGCCAAACCAATGCCAGCTCCGGTTTGAGGTTTCAACTTTCAACTTCAAATTCTCTCACATTACACGAAGATTGGAAGATTACGATCAGAGGAATTGGGTCAATTTGAACTCCTAATTCACAAAGAAAATGAAAATCACGGTGAATGTGTCATAACCAAACGGTTCAAACAATGAGAACCCGTAGTGATTATGGCGGGAGACAAAGTCTCCGGTTCCGGTTAGTTGGTGACAGTTGGTCACTTGGTCCCATTGGCCAATACAAATATTCAATTCCAAAATCCTCTCTCTCTCTCTATCCAGAAAAAATCCAACACCGTTTGGCGGTGGAATTTAAATCAAAGAGCACAAGAATTAAATAAAAATACAACGAAATCTCTACTAATATAAAGCCAAGAGTGACTTTTGGTGTCATCCCATACTAAATTATGGAAACCCGAAAATATCTCTATGAAAAAATAAAAGCATTCCCAAGAAAAAAAAAATATATATATATATAAATGGAGGACATTGTTGTAATGCATCAGAAAAAAAAAATAAGAGAAGAAAAATCAGGCGGGAGACAAAAAAAAGTGAACAACAGTGTTGTCCAGCAAAAATTGTCATAGAAGTTGATATAATAGTGGTTGATCTGATTTGATACGTGTGTACACACGGGTGGTTAAGCTAATATTATTAATTTGACCAATATTCTTCACCAAATTTAAATAAAAGATTATATGAATCATTGACTCGTGACATGTTTTGAACTAAATTAAATTAAATTTCATTTTTTTCTTATTTTATTTTGGCTCTATTGGAAAGAAGGGGGTCTCTTGTTATCCTCTTCGTTAATTTTGTTACAGCCCATTTTCAATTTTCATTTTTCTAGCTTCCAAGTTTCTTTTTTTCGATTTGGGTTTTGCTTGGGATCGCATTTTGTTTGGTTTTTGATGCGAAAGATTGGATCTTTGATTGAGGAGAAAAGCGTTTGATTGCGGCTCAAGAGGCCCAAGCAATAAAGGGTTTTTGACATTGGAGTTGGAGGCTTTTAAAGGTTTTGAATTGGTGAATTTGGAGGCTTTTGGTAACTGGGTTTTGAGTTTTGGAATCTGGGTCCTTCTGATTTGGCAGGTTTCAGCTTCACAGAGACAGAGTTGTTTCAGGTACTGAAAAGAAATTCTAAGGTTTTATAAGCAATTTAGCATGCATGTTGTTGTTGGTATCTCAATTTCATTTGTTTTTTTAGTATCCATACTTCATTTAGTTATGTTGGTAGCGGTAATTAGTAGGAGAGATAGAGAATGCTGATACCCAATGCAATTGTTAATGCTTGCTTTGTAAGAAACCGGTGGAAGATGAAAGGAAACTGCAGCATCAAGTTGGTTCTGTACTTAGGTGTACTATTCATGCCATCAAGTTTGATTGTGCTTGTGCTTTCCTCTCTAATTTCATTTTTTCTCTAGAAACTTTAATGAATAGTCCATTTCTTGCCTGTTGTGGTTGTTTATAGGAAAATTTACTCCTATGACGAAGCCTAGATCCGGAAGTAGCCTATCTATCATACAATCAAGTTGATTTGTGAGTCTGAAGAGAGAAGAGTACAAGTACGGTTTGTTTGGAGGTTCAGTTTGAAAAGGCTCTATCATTTAGAGCCTGGCACTGTGAGATTGACATGGGGGGCCAATGCTCCAGACTCCTACCATGCTGTGGAGATTCACGATTCAAGGCAGTGGTTATTGAAGCACCTCTAATTGGTAGGATTATATATATCAGTATATGTGAGGATTTTTTCTTTTAATTAATGAAGAAGCTGATCATACTGATGCTTCTGAACCTCCTTGATTGCAGAAGAGGAGGAGAAGGGCGAGATCGACTACCTCACTACATTTAGTGAGTTTACACTTGAGCAACTAAAAAATGCCACATCTGGTTTTGCGGTGGAGTACATTGTGTCTGAACAGGGAGAGAAGGCTCCAAATGTTGTTTATAAAGGGAAATTGAAGAACCAGATGAGAATTGCTGTTAAGCGCTTCAATAGGGTGGCTTGGCCCGATGCTCGTCAATTTGCGGTAACATATTTTTCATTAAACTCCTTTTTGGTCACTTAGTGAAAAAAATGCTCTACATTTATCTGCACAACTATGTTTTTTATTTTGTACTAATGTTTGTAATTTGGGTTATAGATTTCTGGTCTTCATTAAACGGTGTGCTGCATTTTGCTACAGCTGAAATTTCCATATAACTTTGCTCCATTTTATTACATCTTTACAAGGAAATAAGGTCTGTCTTCTCAGTTCCACTTTGACCACCATTCTGAGACCACTTTCTGTTGGACAACTGCAGGAGGAAGCAAGACTGGTTGGTCATCTGCGTAACCATAGATTGGTGAATTTGCTCGGCTACTGCTGTGAAGGTGACGAGAGGTTGCTTGTGGTGGAATATATGCCCAATGACACACTTGCAAAACATATATTCCATTGTAAGGCCGCTTATGCAAGGGCTTTTGAGTACTCATATAATTCAAGCATTTTAAATCTTTGATATCTGATTCATTGGTCTGACGATTTCCTCTAGATAATGGTTGTCTTTGTCTCACCAATAATTTTACTTTGGATTGTAGTTGCAAGAAACCTTATTAATATCCTAAGCATCACCTAATATATTTGCAGTGATGACTACATGTTATGCTACAACTTCCAAAATAATATGATCTCTTCCTATAGATATTTCCACCTCTTTACTCTGCGTCTTATATTTCCCTAAACTTACGCCAGATGCGTATTGGTTGGTTGGTTCCTAGTATGTTGTCATCTGAGTTACGTGGTTTTTCGTTTTTACCTCCTTATCCTTTTCAGAGTCAGAAACTTTTGTTGATCAGTCACTTGGTATTCAGTAAACTTTATTTTCTGCACTAGAAATTCCTGATTTGAATTATCAATAGTCAAATAGTAAGTGACTTTCATTCTGTTCTTTTATTCATGGGTAATAATGCAATATGTTTAGTATGATTCATATACAGAACATAAGGAACAGTCCCTTCTACTTAGTGCAACTTCATAAAAACCTTGACGGCTCGTGTTTGACAACTATGCAGTCTTATTTGTAGAATAGTTTTTTTTCCAAAAATTTTCTTTTAGTTACTTCCATGTATGTAGTCCGAAAAATTTATTATGCTAATGTGGTGTCGTGAGTAACTTGAATATTTCTTGAATCAGGGGATACACAGCCTATGAAATGGACAATGCGATTAAGGGTTGTTTTACATCTTGCAGAAGCTCTAGAATATTGCACAACCAAGGGGCGTGCCCTTTATCATGACCTTAATGCCTACAGAGTTTTATTTGATGAGGTACCTATTTTCTGACTTCAATTGTTTTGTATAATTTTTTCAGGTGTATATTCTGACCGGATCCATTTGATTCTATGTATAATAACTCTGCAGAATAGTAATCCTAGATTATCTACATTTGGCTTGATGAAAAATAGTAGGGACGGGAAGAGTTATAGTACAAATCTGGCATTTACTCCTCCTGAATATCTTAGAACTGGTATGTTGCTCCCGTACACAAGCATCTTCACTCCAAAACAACTGTACTGAAGTCTATAAGTTACCTACCAACTGCATGGTTTAGTTATGAAGGTTTTACAGTAATATACTTGTCTGTTATGTCAATTACTCTGGATGTCCACTGTGCATACTCTTTTTATAGCTTCTGAGCAAGTATAAGCACTCGTCTGTTATATAACTAAACTAACACAATGGGCACTAGGTCTTGTCACCCTAGCTGATTCTACTCATTATTTAGTATTTGTTGATCAAACTTAAGATTATGTAATGGTTCTATTCACATGCTTATTATTCTAGTTCTGTTTGGAAACCACAAGTATTGGTTCTCACGAGTTATAATCATTACTAAATGGATTTGAAAGATGAGCGTATGACTCTGACTCTGCCACATGTCCTGTCTTGCTTAACAGGGAGAGTGACACCAGATAGTGTGATTTATAGTTTTGGGACTCTTTTACTCGATCTTCTCAGTGGAAAGCATATTCCACCTAGCCATGTAAGTGATAACTCTCGATTAGTATGACGAAAATTTTTGTAGAAAAATGGGCTGAATTGTGAATAAAAGACTAATGAAGCTCTAATGGATGTAGTTGCTCACTTGCAGTATTTACAGATTCAGCATGATGCCTCTTGGGCTGTGTAAATACAGAAGTTAATTTATTCATATGTTGATTATATTGTTCCAGGCCCTAGACCTTATTCGGGACAGAAATCTTCAGATGCTGACAGATTCTTGCTTGGAAGGACAGCTTTCTCAGGATGATGGTACTGAATTGGTACGCTGGGCTTCACGATGTTTACAATCTGAACCCCGAGAACGACCAAATCCGAAGTCATTAGTTGCTGCTTTGACAACTCTTCAGAAGGAAACTGAGGTCATTTTTCTATTTATTCCAAACAAACTGAGGAACTATTTTTTCACTTTTCACAAAAATTTACATGTATAAAGTTCAAATTAGATGGGCCAGGTTTTCAGTTCTTCACCAACTATTAGGAAAGATACTTGCTCAATGTCTTCCATTGTCAGTGATGTTCACGAAACTATACTATGAGAATCTATAACGGCAAAAGAAAAAAAAACTCAGGATGGTTAATTTTAGGATTGAGGGATCCAAAAATTAAGTTACTTAGAATGCATGATCAACAACGGAAGATCTACAAATTTACAGAATAACCTTCCATAAGACTAGATACTTGAAAACATGCACAAACTAGTACCAATTCAAATTGTTCCTTATCTGTGCTACCCAGGTTAGTACTAACTAGTTCTACTTTTATCAAATACAGATTTCCAACGTTCTTATAAGATTTTCTTTGCATACATATGCAGATTCCTTCTCATGTTTTGATGGGTATCCCACACACTAACTCGTGCTCTCCTCTTTCACCATTTGGTGAAGCCTGCACAAGAAGGGATTTGACTGCAATACATGAGATCTTAGAGAATATCGGCTATAAAGATGATGGAATGACAAATGAGGTTTTATTTATGCTTAATTAGTGGAAAATTACTTTATAGGTTGTACTGTTTATATATTAGCCTTTTACATGATTTTGTTCCATGTGCATTTATTTGCAATGTTCATTACTTATAACTGAACTTCATTATTGTATATATTTTCCTGCCTCAGTTGCTTCTTTGTATCTTTGACTTTTTCATGGATGCAGATTATTCTGTACTGTTACTGAAATATCTTACTTTACATCCGATGCAGCTCTCGTTCCAGATGTGGACTAACCAAATACAGGAAACATTAGATTCAAAGAAAAATGGGGATTCTGCTTTTAAGATGAAAAAATTCAAAGTCGCGATTGAGTGTTATTCACAGGTGACAGTCTTATCGTGATTATAAATACCCTACAACAATATTGTTTTAGGCTACAGACTTCTTTATACGACTTGATAATCTGAGTTGGGCAAAAAATATTCCCACCAAGAAGTTTGGTATTGTACTGACTTTATCTCCGGAGTCTGGAGTCGCCTCTTCTTCCAGGGATAGATTAATTATTTCATATATCAAAATTTGTATGCCTTGCAGCATGATCTGTATGTGCTTGACTGACTGTTGGTTCTTGCAGTTCATTAAGGTTGGAAACATGGTGTCTCCCACAACTTTTGCCCGTCGCAGTTTGTCTTATCTCATGGAAGACATGCCTCAAGAAGCTCTAAACGATGCGATGCAAGCACAAGTAATTTCCCCAATATGGCATATTGCATCTTATCTTCAGGCTGCTGCCCTTTCTGCACTCGGAATGGAGACTGAAGCGCAATTAGCACTGAAGGATGGTACTACTCTTGAAGCCAAAAGAAATACTGCAGCAGAACACAAGTGAAAAGCAAAGCCCAGGTACCTAATCTGATACTTATCAGCTTTGTTCTCAACATACATAGGTCTTAACATAAGCAACATAAGCTTCCTAATCGGGGAGTCGCAACCACGTTCATTACCGTGATGCTGGAAAGATATAGTGGTCGATCTCCATTGCCTCTGTTTGTTTTTAAATTCCTGTAGGTATTTGATCCACTATACAAATTGTTTGAAACATTGAAAAGAAAAGGTTGTAGAACATAGTTGGAAGAAGAGATGTGGTTCAGAGGCATGTAATCTATTTGTACAGATACAAATCCTGTCTATTCTTTCTGATTAAAAACAGTAATGTTCAAGAAAAGGACTCAGGCGCAGTAATTGTAGTGTGTTTCTTTTGGCAGTTTAATATTATGTAAACAAAACGAGAGATGTACCTGTGGAAAATACTGTCCCAAGTATAAACCACAAGCTATATATATTTTTGAAATAAACCTCAAAACTTTTTTACCTTTGTAGAAAGGTGATAACTTATTAACAAATGATAATTTTAAACAGAAGAAGACTTGCCAGTAAGGACGATAATAGAGTCTTTGTCCAAAACAAACATTACACAGAATCAGAGTGAGTGCAAAAACACTTGCAAATCTGATATAGCCTCCACACTCATGGGAGTCATGGCCATTCTTGTACTTGTAGCAGTAAGAAACCAGGAAGAACAATGATGGCTCTCATAGGTCAAGGTGAACTCCTTGTTAAAAAGGTGGAACCTGTTTTTCACAAATGCGAGCCATACTCTTTTTATGTGTAAAAATTAAAGGGTTCATCTTGAACCCGTTCACCACAGCCGTTCTCGAGAGGTGAGAAATAGTAGAAACTTATTACATCTTCAATTATACCTCAATTTTTGACTTCAACCCAAAAATCATACCTGCCATTGCTAACTCCGTTTATCTTGGTGCCCATGTCATATGTCAAAAAATTAGTAACTAATTATTTCAATGTGATACGATACATTAGGATTGTAAAATATATTTAGGATGCATACCTTCACTTTGGGGTGCTCGAAGTGGGCTACCAGCCACAGCCACTCGTACTCCCTAAACCGGAGTTCGCTAGGGGTAGCACCTCGGCCTAGATTCTTGTACTTTGTGCAATGTTTTGAAAGCTCGTTCTTCCACTCTTTATATCTATATTAACACCAGAAACAAATGTTAGAGATATTAAAACACTTGAT
Source organism: Geum urbanum (assembly GCA_946800695.1). Classification (NCBI taxonomy): domain Eukaryota; kingdom Viridiplantae; phylum Streptophyta; class Magnoliopsida; order Rosales; family Rosaceae; genus Geum; species Geum urbanum. Next base: position 26,188,192 of record OX327017.1, on the reverse strand, counting down.
AAACAAAAATCTAACTCGATATATACTCAAATAACTCGAATCACATCACCTGATATGTAGTTGACGCTCTGCCCACGTCTCAATAAGGCATTCATCCACGTCAAACCACAGTTGCAAGATGAATATATAAATGGTAAAATTATATATTTCTTCGGACTTAATTAATAAATGTAAAATTTACGTAATGAAAATACGATTTAACTCACAGCCAGTGCATTATGCACTTGCAACTTCACGTAGCGAGGCATAGCACCCCAATTTGGCCACAGCATTGGGACCTTGTCCCGCACGACGGCCCCGGACATGCTGACATACTTTCGCGTGGTATTTTCTGTCTTGATCACCTCACCACGCTCATTGGCCTTAATGATCGTTTTCTTTCCCCTGGTGGCCTGCTCAAGATTCTTCCCGGTGCAGGGGCCTCTAGTCTTTCATTTTCCATTGGCATTAACGAGATTGCCTAATAATACAATGTCAAAAAATTGAAATTATTAATTGACACTATTTATAGTCTTAAGTAATAATTAAGTAATCAATCTTGTTAAATAAAATTTACTTGCATCGTCCGTTTGCTGGTTCATGCACCTCGCACTCCAAAGATACACGGGGTCGAACGGCTTGAACACGTACGCTTCCTCCAGGGTCAGGAACACCGGCTGTCCTTCAATAAAAATAACCCTCCCCCTAGCATCGAATTGAGGGATGACAGGAATCTCATCGGGCACGAAGAGACCGGACGGCGGAGATAGACGAGGCCTGGACGATGAGGGGCCTGAACCATCTGCCTCAGATGATTGCCGTGAAAGGGGAGTAGGCACCGGGCCAATAGGGGGACATTCGGATGGAGGGAGTTTCTGATGCGCCCGTTGAGGGTCGCTCGCCTGAGTGTCTACTGCCTGAGAGTCGAGGCTGGACTGAGGGTTGCAAGGATCCAGATCGTGCAACTTTCTCCTGTTCTCGCGCATGTAGCAAAACTTGTGTGCGAGCATTCATAATAGGGCCGCTGCGCGTGTTGTTGATTGCGGATGAGGATGCTTGACTACTGCTCCCTCCACTGGATCTAGTCGCTCTCAGTTTGTTGCCCCCAAGCCAATTTGCAGCAACAATTCAACAACTACATCCGTGACAACAACAATAACAAAATAACATGTTGATAGCAAAAAATTTGCTTATATATATAGACATTTATACATCAAGTTTATGCAAAAATAAATTGCCAACTAATTAAACCAGCAATATATACATGCCAAAATATATTCTATATGCCATAAATAAATTCTACATGTCAAAAATATACTACAAAATATATTCTACATGCTAAAAATTTACACCAAAATATATTCTACAAGCCAAAAATATATTTTAACCAATTCTTAATTAACCAACACAAAAATTTCATTACCAAAATATATTCTACATATATACACAAAATATCCTACATATATTCTACATATATACACAAAAATATCCTACACAAAATCATATTCTACACAAAATATATTCTACAAAATATTTTCTACACAAAAAATTATACCAACACCAACTTAATTAAATTTACACCAACTTAATTAAAATGCCTACACAATAATTATGAGAATTTCATGTAAGTAAAATTGAAGATGATAAAATCGAATTGAGAGAGAGATAGGGGACCTGTCATTCTTCGGGTTGAGAGAGAGAGCGGCGGCGGTGCTCGAATTCGGGCGGCCGGAGAGAGGGGAGGGGGTAATTTATGAATTGGGGTTTTTTGGGGGAGAGGAGATTTGGGGTTTTTTTTTTTGGGGGGGGGGGGGGGGGGGGGAGAGGCGAAAGGGGAGGAGGGGAGGGGAGAGGCAAGAGGGGAGGAGGATAGGGGAGGCGAAGGGGGGTGATTTTGGCACGGTCGGCGGCGAGAGGCGGAGGGGGGCGATTCTAGGGTTTTTTGAGTTTTTGACAAAATGAGTCCCTGCCCCGTCGGGCCAAACATTTCGGACCTCTGCTGCAAAATGATCAAACTCCCTGACCATGTGCTTCCAAGCCTCTCCGTCGGAAGAGGGTGTATAAGGGTGTCATCGTCAGGCAAATTCCTCTCAACCCACCATCTCATAGCTACGGCCGTGAAAGCACACATGAACAACCGCTCCAGCCTATCAATCAGCGAGAAATATCGAAGTATCTTCATAGCTTTCTTGTTGCCTGCAGGAGTCAACTTATACCTTTCTGTAAAACATACTAGGCAGGCTTCAAGGTCTTCAAGATCTTTCCCCCAGAAGAGAATACAATCATATCTGCATGCATGAATTTTGATGTAGGAAAACCCAAGATCTTTCAGGATATGTCGCACCTTATGATGAGTGGTAGGAAGGCGATGACCGGGTGGCAGTAGCAAAACAGTCCACTTTAGCCAAGAATCAACAGCTTTGACAGTCATTTTGTTCTGCATTTTGAGCTGCATCACTCCCATGACACTTCCAAGAACAGTCTTACTACAACCGTCGTACAACGGAGTCTGTTGCAATGCAATCAAGTTGTTGTACTTGTCTATATTGCTTTTGTTGACATGAGCTCCATGTAATGGCTCGACTGGCTCAATATGGGGAAAACCCTCAACGACGGGAGGAACATTTGGTGCTTGATCAGCAAATACACCGCTCTCATGAGGAAACATATCATTGATCAACATCGTTGTTGGATCATAGGATGGACTGGCCCTCTCAGTAAATTGTCCATGATCATGCGGACCCGCTAACGATGTTTCACCGTGATAAATCCAACAAGTGTACTTATCCCAAAACCCGTATTTACTCAGGTGCTTCTGGACTTTATCAATGGAAAAACGAAATCGATCGATGCGACACTTACATTCTTTACACGGACAATAATGAAGTGTAGCGTCTTTACAATTAGCCTTCACAAAATCCACAAAACTCCTAATTCCATTGTGATATCTCACATCCCATCTTTCAAGGCTCATCCAACTCTTGTCCATCCTGAAAATTCTAACAGTACTATATATTTATGTATATACATTCACTACTAATTAATTAAAAAATCATCATTACATGCATCTATATATATATATATCTATCATTAAACTAGCTACACTAATTTAATTAATTCTTCGTCTATATATATATCTCCCTAAACAAAAGTTGACCCATGCATATAAAAATATATATATATATATATATATATACCAACAATTCCTAATTACAAATTTACATGTATATATATACATATTAACAATTAATCATAAAATAAATTTATATACATATATATATACACAAGCATATTTTCATCGAAATCATCTCAAATCATTTCAAATCAACTCAAAATCAACAGTCAATCACTCAAAATCAACAATATATCAACTCTATTTGCATATCAAATCATTAATCTCAACTCTAAATCAACACACATATATCTAATTAAATCAACACACATATACATTCACACACACACACACACACACACACACACACACACACACACACACACACACACACACACACACACACACACACACACACACACACACACACACACACACACACACACACACACACACACACACACACACACACACACATATATACGTACCTAGCTATATAGCTTCACGAGCGGGTTTTGAACGCCTTTTGACAATACCCAACGATTTTATAGCGTTTTTCTTCTTTCTCACCGAATTTTTGTAAGATGAATGAGCTGCTGCAGAGTAGATCTGGTATAAGAGTTATAGCCGACGATTTATTAAATCGAATAAATCGTCGGCTATAGAGAGATTATCTCGTTGGTATTCCGGCCGAACCATCGTCGGCCATAGAAAATATTATAGTCGGCGACGAGGATGTTATTGCCGACGAGTCGTCAGGTATAATATCATTGCCAGCGATGAGGAAAAAAAATTGCCGGCGAGTGACATTTTCGTCGGTAATACTTATTAACATATCGTCAGCCTTTATTTTTCTATTTCGTGGGCAATGGAAAGAAATGTGACAGTGAATGGCTGGGAGCTTGAGTGAGTGGCTGGGATGAAGGAGAATCCATGGGTGAAGTGGAGAAGGATGGTGGGGCACTGACAGAGGGAGTAAGAGAGGTGTGGAAGCGATGTGATTTGTGAAGTGTAGAAGGAAGAGCTTCATTGAGAGAGTAAGTAGGATGCATGCACCTAACCATAAGCCATTTTTAAACCGTAACGGTGAGGAACGATGGAGATAAAGATGGAGGTGTGAGAAAAGACGTAATAATGGTCCTGGTTAAATAGGGAAACTTGGAGCAGTGGAGAAGATGGGGTGATTTGACTCTTATCTCGAAGAGGGTAAAATAAAAATAATCAAACCAAACCCATGATCCTTTCACAGGTCAGTCATGGCTAGAGACCCAACTATCCCATAAGGAGCCCTTTGCAATAACCCATGGTTAAAAGAGTATCTTAATAAGCATGTAAAAGATGCATGGTTGGAATCAGATGGTAATGCTAATGCATGAGCACAAAAACCTCAAACTAAACCAGAGAAAAGACTCACACGAGGATAGATCACACAATCAACAACAAATCTCCTTAAATCATGGAAAACACAACCTAGGTTGACAAGATAAAGTAAGTGATATTATTCAAACAAGAGAGAAAAAGTTTTGCAAACTTTTACTCAAAATAAGTTTTTCCAAACACAACATGTCTAGACATTTTTCTTTAAATCAGCATGTAACTATAGAGGTTCACATAATCTATCCATAGATAGATCAGGCGGAGCTTTTGAATATCCCAAAGACAAAATCATGGATTAAGAAACTCATGAACTCAGATGACTTAGGATACCAAGACAACTGACCATCCTCATGACATACATATGCATGAATATACCTTTTTTTATGAGGTTAATTGGATCTTCAAACTTGTTTTCCAAGCTCGAGTCAAGTGTCCACGTAAACTTGTAATATATTATTCAAGGACTGTTTTGATCATAGCAAGATATGCCAAATAATTCTTGTGCCAACAAGTTCGAGAGGGAGAGGTGAGGAAACGTAGAAACTTAAACTAATTAGCTCTTGTTTTTCGGACACAAAACTCTTTGAAATTTGAAACAGAGTATTAATACAGGAATCATCTCTAATATTGAATGTTTGAGATTGTTTGATACAAAAGATAATGATGAGATCAAGCTCGTTATGGCCGAAAAAGGAGATGAAATTCAAGCTAAAATTAGCTTATCCTTCCGCGCTCACGAGCTAAAAGGAGTTGAATGCTACTTCAATTGTCTGTTTATTGTCCCTTGAAGAAGCATGTACTTCTCTTGTTGACATGCAGGAGCTGAAAGTAAAGTTAAACGAAATCAATATTCCAAACGAAATCAATACTTCTCTTGTACCTTTATACTAATACAGAGAGAAGGCTTCGGGAATTCTTCAGGCACCATCAGCCAGTGCTTGAATACCATTGGAGCGACATCATTCTAGCAAAAATCAGCAAAGCATTTTCTTACTCCTCGTAATGTTCTTCAACCACCCACATTGCTGTAGGAATAATATAAGCTAGTCAATTTTGCTTCTTGTGATCGGAATGACTCCTTCGTCATACCATAATAGACCGGTTCCATGCCAGAAAAGGTAATAAAGTTCCACCCAAAAACTGATCCTCCAACTCCAACAATATAATTCCCAATAGTTTGACTATCTTCAGCCGGCTGCTTCTCGTCAGATATACCTCATGGAACCTAATGTTCTGATGGACTTGCATCTTGGGTAGTTTTATCAGATGAAAGCTGGCCTTCAAGCACATCGTTATATCTTGGTGCAGAAAGTGTCTCCGATGTCATCTGTTTGTAGAGTTCCATCAGAAGCTTCACCTCTGTATATTTAGCCATACAGTCATATACATGTTTCATGAACATACATATTTAAACAGTTTACCAACCAACATAAAAAATATAAAAATGAGATCTTGTGCAAGTAACTCATCACAGTATCTTGGATTCAATCCATACAGTCATAATCACATGTCATGAACATATAGTATTTACAAATTCCCTACCATCACACAGAAAGTAAAAAACAATAACTCGTGCAAGTAGACTCATCACAGTATCTTGAATTGTACGGAGTCCAAATGTAGAAACTGGAGAACCAGCTTACATGGATCTCAAGAATCTCAGGCAGAATAATGTATAAATATGAGATACTTGCATGACTGATGTTGTGGACATGTATCATTAGCTATATAATAGCCAACTTAAAGGGAAGACTTAGCAGCTTGCATGTACAACTTTAAGCTTAATATGCGTTTAATTTATTTTCCTTGTACTCTATTTCCACATCAGAGACAAAATAACAAAGAGAATTCTTACACTTTATCTTTGTCTCTATTAGATATCTTCAGATGGCTCCTCATAACAGATTCATCCAAATCCTATGCCTACAGAAGCTAAAATTGGTGGCAATGGTATGATATAAAACTGACTACAAGGATGAACCCATATATTTATTACATGAATATTTGATAAATCATTTAAGCACGTTGATTAGTTCTGAAGATAAACCAGTATCAGTAAGTATACTCAGGTCAGGTTTATTGTTCTTGAAGTCACTGCATGGAAAACAAAAACGAAGTTTAATCTTGATAAGCTTACTTTCATGAATTTCCTTGGCTGCCTTGCTATCCCGAAAGTCAGGGGTCCGCAGAACCTTCAAGATAACACACCAACTTCAACAAACACTTCAAGTCACCCACACTTGGGACAATGTAGTAAATGAACGAAACATTTCAAAACTGAAGCATCTGAAGTTCGATCGGTTTTAATTACTTCCAAAAGTACATTAGTCATAATGTAAGCACCAAGTTGAATTCACACTTATTGGTCTATCCACTGGAGTCTCTAGTTGGCCTAATAGTTTAATATACATTACGGCACCTATGATCTCCCTATATTATACCAATAGCTTATAACACATCATTAGATACAAAGTTTGCATTAAGAATCACACATTCATATTTCATATTAGCCTCAAAGAATCAACTTCAAGCATCAATTCGAGCCAATAAAATTCATCTTCCTCACCTCATATTCTATAGAACATTCAAAAATATATGATTTCAATGATAAGACTGTAATAACAAGTTCATTCAGCAAAGACCCAATTGAGTACAGAAGTTTTCTACTCAAATAAATCAAACCCAATTCTATAAAACAACAAGCAATGCTAATAAAGATTCAAACTTTACGAAATAGGTGATCTGAATTATTGTACCTCGAGAACATTGGGACGAATCTCTCCGAGGACAGCACGAAACTTGAAGTAGCAGGAGTTGGAGGTATGAGCATCATCACCGTCGAGTGGTCTGTTCTTGGTAATTTGAGGTTGAGCTTCGGCTGAGCTAGGAGGGTTTGGGATTTGGGTCGGTGCTGTCTCGACTAGCGTTGGTTCTTCCATTGGAGCTCGCTGGATTTGGTTAAGACTGGATGGACTAGTGTGATGTAAAGAGCCAGAGGTCAGTTTTTGTTGAACAACAGTGTCTTTGGGAAATTAGTTCCCAAAAGAAAAGATTTTAGTTTTGGTCCCTAAAGTTTGAAACTTTTAGCAGTCCGATCCTCTAATTTTAGGCATATAACACTTTGCCCTTTTTTTTTATTTATTGAAATACTGTTGAGAACTCATAGTTTGAGAACCAATGTGAAACATCCATCCATTGTACTTCAAATTTTAGGGGAAATTACATAATCACAAATAATGCGGAACATACATAATTGTGTAGGGGAATAATAATTTGTTCATACAAATTGTTCATTTAGACATGGCTAAAAATAATTTAATAATAATATATGTGATGCATATTTGAGTGCTACCATTCACTCTTGAGTTAGCTAAATTAGTAAATGGAGGTAGAAAATTTGGTTTCATTTATGTTCGATATACCTTTATTTATTCAATTTTTTTTCACTTAATTAAATATTCGAATTAGAAATATGATGGAGTCAATTGACAGTCTTATAGGTCATTGTTAGTAAGACTTACGAATATTGTTCTTGAAATGAATATCTATGATAATTATTGAAGACGAAAAATTGCGGAAAAATAAAGAAAATTTGGAGAGAATAATGGACTACATTGTTGTTGACTTTGTTTTTTTCATTGAATGATAAACATGTACATATATAGTGCTAATATCCTATACAATCAAGGAATAAAAATAAGGTGAAGATTCATGGAATATTTTCTACACTCCCCCTCAAGTTTCCTCAAGAATTAACGATCTAGAAATGAACTTGTATTATTGCACCAGGACCAAGATGCATAATCATCAACGAACCAGGAGTGGACCATATCGTTGCACCATGATCAAAATGCATAATCATCAAGATGAGTTTCTTCTGAAAGAGCTTTGATAGAGTCAAATTGCAACAAGCGTGACATGTTGACCCTCAATATAGCCGATATTGTCCCAACTTGAACCACTTTTAAGGTGTTGAGTTTTATTCAAAAAGACTCATTTACTATTGGGTATAGTTCATCCACTTATATGTCATATTTTATTTGCCCATTTTCTGATGTGAGATCTTTTCTCTCCAATATACCCCCTCACTTAGCCTTACACGTGCAGACAGAATGAGAACAAATCGACAAATTCAGATGACCATCTCAGACAGAACGAGAATGAATCGATAAATTTGACACCATCAACCTCTCTTTAAACGAAAGCAGAGACATGAAAGACAAGGTAGACAAAATGTAATTTGACTTTTATCTTCTTCATTTGGGTTTCTAAGAATCTCACTATAAATTCTTTACCTACAGTAGAAACCCTGAAGTCTATCTTTCAGGCAGCAACCATTCAAAAAGGGCATGGACTAGTATACATATAAGACAAGAGTTGAATTCTTACTTTATTATTGAACTCTGACTTTCTTCAAACTGTACATTAGCGATTCGATAGATCTTTGTACTTTAGAGCATCTGCAGCGTGCGAGGAAACGGAGGACGTCCTCACCGTTTTCAGGCGGGGCCCGCCGAAAATCGGACGTCCTCGACGAAAAGAGCGTGCACCGTGGCATCGAGGGAGGGTGGACTGCACGGCGACGAGGAGAACGTCCTCGAGGACGTTCGCGAGGAGCACGCCAGAGAGGAAGTTCCCCTGGCGAAGCCCACGCTCGTGGGTGACGTCAGGCGGGAACAAATTTTTTTGAATCTGGCGCGTGTAATACACGCGCCAGTTAAAAAGTAATTTTTTTTTTACCGGAACTTACCAGCCAATCACAGGCTGATACGTGTCAACTCCTAAAACTATTTTAAATAAATTATTTATTCTAAAACTTAAAAAAATCATAATAAATAGCTCGGACTTCCGAAAAATTCAATAAAAATACGGACAAGTTCATATTAATGTCCTCTATAACTTTCGTGAAGAAAATGAGTCAAAAATCATAACTTAAAAAAATGTCATTTTTGAATCGCGACGAAATAAAGAATCATAATAAACACGTTGTTATAACGAATGTATGCTCAGCGAGACCACCGTATGCTACCGGCATACAAAATTGATACAAAAGCATATTAACGCGCGTCTAAATAGGACTTCCTATTAATTGGAAATTGGTTGAAAAATATTACCCAAAAATAAAAAATAAAATTTTTAAATAATAATGAATAGTAATATGAAGTCCTATTTTTAGCATCGCTGCACGAAAAACAGGAATAGGACTTCCTATTTTGAGGAATTCCTCAAATGGGTGAGGAATTATTCAAAATAGGACTTCCTCTCCATAAAACGGGTGCGGATGCTCTTAGTGCCATCTCTCTTCATCACTTCCTGAGATGCCAGGTGTAACCCTTGAATCCCACGACCTAAATTGGCAATTGATGGAGCTGCAGGAGCAGATTCGGCTGCACATTCTAGCCCATCTCCATATGCAAATAACCCGGCACAGGTTGCAATACTATAGCCAAATGTAGCCCGTGGTAGAACACCAACTGGCCGGACTTGCCGTTTCCTCATTGTTTCATAAAATGCTGTTCTCATTGCGGAAAAGCTGGTTTTCTCAGCACTGGCTATAATTCTATGGGCAACTGCTCGGATCTTCTCAGTAGATGCAGTTAGCTTTCAAGACGGTTGTTGATTTAGCTCCAGAACTCGCAACACCAGGAACTACCACTTTTGATGTGCCAAGAATCTTGCTAACGGCAAGTCCCACCGTCTTGTGGGTCTGGCTTATAACGAGTTGAAGTGAAGGAGGAACTTTCAGAGTCACAACCTTCACAAAGGTTGAAGTGGGAACTTTGAAGGACATAACCTTCACAAGGGACGAAGCAGGAGCAACCTTTGACAGTGAAGAAGCTCCTAAGACCCAGGGGCGGATACAGGATTTCTAAAGAGTGTGGGGTATATTGTGCGCATAGCGCATAATTTTTTTTTTCCTTGCGCGTCCAATTTTTTTCTTTGTCTAAGGTTTGTAAATGAACGGATGGCTTATCCTCGTGTCAATGTCTATGTACTAAAGTTAATTGAAATGTGTAAAATACATATATAATCAAGACTTAATGAAATATATCTAACGGTGTCGGTTGATACATACCACACACATGATTATTTGATTAAATGAATGGAGCAATCCCAACTCTATCAGTTTTACTACCCAAATCTCATGATCATCTCTTAATTTTATTCATTAGTAGGACTGTGAAGAAAGCTGAAAATAATTCTTGGTTGCTATTCAAAGGACTTTGAGCAAAGAAAGTAAAGGAATTAGAGGCGTAAGAACCAAAAACAACTAAACAAGAGCATATAAACAAGAACATAACTTGCTTGAAGAGATATTAAAGTAATAATCCTTAATTTTATTTATCCATATGTCTGTCAAATTGACTATGCAACTCAAATACTCAATTATACCTATACTCTTAGATATCTTGTCGAAATTTTACCGTGGGCTGCAGCCTACACAGCCCTAGGCATGCATCCGCCCCTGCTAAGACCACTGTTGCACCGGCCCCAACTGCCACCAAAGGTTTGCCACTTATTAACCGCTATTTGTCAGTATGATTCGACATTTCCCCCTCACCTTCACAATCAGTAACGAGCTCTCCAATCAATTCCCTTACCTCTAAAGGAACAGGAGTACACCAATGTTTTCAAAGACCTGGTAAGCTACTAGCATCCACTACTGCCACTATGGTCTTGAACTTCTTAGTCTGGCTCCGAAGTGCTTGTGCAAAGAGAGCTTGAGATTTGTCTTCAACTGGAAGATTGGAAAACTCGGTTTTATTCAAGCTGGGATTCCTCAATTTATTAATGGGGCGCCGACCAGCATTGTTGAGAGAAATTCTCAGCGCCTCAACTGCAATCCGAAAGGTGTATACTTCACAAATATCTTTGGTATCATAAAGCAATCATGAGCTAGAGCCCTTCCCATTGATGGAAGATCAGTAAATATGTTATATAGATCGACAAGTAAGGGCTAAAAAGACCGAGCATATTGTGGGACATCATAAATAGACTGTGGCTGGATATCCTTTGACCTTATCTCGGAAACAGAACTGGATGGACTTAGCCTTGATATTGATAAATCAATATATGGACATAACAACTTCACCATCTGCGACTGAACATCGTTTTTCAGGTGAAACCTCGTCAAACACAATGAAGTAACTGAACCCATTTGCTGTGGAATTAAACTACTAACTAAGCCTTGGAACTTTAAGGCTGCACCAGGTTCACCTGAGGTATCCTCCTGATGAGAACTTTTTCCACTTGGAAATTCAAGCACCAAGAATGATGAACCAAGTTCCTGAGCCACCCTTCTTGCCGCCAAAAAATGACCATGAAAACCAACCCCAAAAATCTCTTGCAAAACCAGGTTTCCTGCAACATTCTCATACTTATCCTCATTAACCTTTTCCAAAAAACACCGTTTCAAAACCTGAAACGACTCAGTTGTCAACATCATCTCTCGATACTCTCTTCTCAGTCTGCACTTCACTCATGGTCGAAACATCCACCTGCGCGATAACTGCATCAGGACTCACCTCCCTTATCAGACACTCCGCGTCCAATGCTGACCACTCTCATAAACTCTGTGCAGATAATATGTAAATCACAGACTCCGTCTCAGGCTCACGAACCGCGTAAATAAACTGTTTGGTGTTCTCCGGTATCTGTAGCTTGCTTACTAATTCATTCGATAATCTCAGGTCATCAGGTTTGAGTACCGAAAAGGGCCAAATGTTCTGTAGGCTCCCGACCAATCCAAGTGCCATCACATGAGCATCAACCCACAACTACTCTATAACAAGAATCTTAATACTCCATAAAAAACCTCCAACCTCAAGTCAATAAATATTTTGCAAATACTTTTCATGCAAAAATGAGCAGAAGCTTCTCACTTCCGTAGCCCAAATAGCAAAAGACTCGAACTTGTGAATTTCCAAATCCCATCTATGTTTTCAGCAATCAAACACAGCATGCCCGAATTCGATAGAACTCATATAAATTCAATGCGATCAAAGCACCAGTAAATTTCCGGAGCACGAAACTGGGTAGATTAAAACTGAAGCTGCATATAAGAATTAGGATTGCCGTATGAGGTGGTACCTGGTTTTAGGAGAAACTGAAATCGACAAAGACAGAACCAAAACCCCAGAATCAGAAAGAGAACAGCAGCCAATTTACTTCTGTCTCTCTCTCTCTCTCTGTGTTTTTTTTGGATTACCAATAGGGACAAGTCACTGTATTAATCTCAAATTAAAACAAATTTGTAATTTAATTTTAGATAATAAATTTATAAAAAACAAAATTAATCGAATACCATCGAAAATGCGAGATTGTACCCTAGATATTCCCGATTCATTTTACGGTACAAAAACTGTTAGCTTGAAAAGATAATCATGATAATGTGACCTATATTTGTTAGTCTCAATATCTTATCTACATTGTAACTTACTCATGTGATATACAAGCATGATCATAACATAAAAGTTAGATCGTATTTGATTTGAGAATTGTAATGCAGCATTATAGGTTTCAATGAACCACAAAAGTTTACCTGATTTGGATCTTATTAACTATCTGTATATGATTTCAATAATTTCATTGATCACACACACCATTCTGGTTATCATCTTCCAGTAACATTTTCAATATTCATATGACTTTCATGAATATAAAACTACCAGTCTCCTCTTAGCAAAATTGAAAAGTCTTCATCGAAGTCAACAATTGGGTTCATGTAGATTGGGTCTGAATCCGGCCCAAACCCGAACTCGACCCATGTTACTCTCAAGTATATCTAGGTCAGGGTTTTAGGCGCTGAAAAAAAAGCAGGAGTTGTTTCGCAGCGAGCGACTCAGTTAGAATGTCGAAGAAGAACGATCTCGCTCGTCGGAAAAGACAACACGAATTCGAACTCAAAAGTAAGCTCTATTCTCATTTGGGTACACGAGTCTGTGTCGTATATCATGTTACATATGGGCACTTGTTACCAAAGTTTCAATCTTTTATCTGTAACAGGAGAGAAAGAAGATAAAGAGAAGCGAGAGAAGAAGCTTCAAGCAAAGAAGAACAAGATGAAAGTAAGTCTGTCTGTCTTTGTTTGTTTTGTTTTTTGTTTGAATAAACTGAAATGTAGCTAATGTCCTTAAGCTTGGCCTCAAGCTTGAAGTTGGTAACTAAATTTGTAGTCTATATGACTTTTTCTCAATGTTTCTTAGTAGCCCAATTGGGCATAAGATACTAAATGGACTTGCGTTTGGTTTTATTTGATGCCCATGATGTTATTTAGGTATTCCAAGTGATTAGAGTTATATATTTTCATTGGTGTGAAGAGTTAGAGTTTGGTTTTTAATTCTGTTATGTACAACAGGTTGATGGGACTGAGAAGAAAAAGAAGGGTGGGTTTCAAGTAGGGAAGAAGAAGTTAAAGACCAAAATGACGGCATTGGCAAAGGCAAAAGCTGCCCAAGCAATGGAGATTGAACAGTGAGGATCAGATGACTGTGGTTCTCTGTACGTTACAAAATTGTCATGAGGTTACTTTTAGATATGCGGTTTTGACTTTTATAATGTTGTTGGTCACTGTTACGATTTTGCCTTTACTAGATTGCTTACAAAAACAATGTCCTGTGTTAGTTGGTAACTTTGAGTTCATAGAAACAAACAAAATCATGTGCTTATCCTGTCTTGATTTGTAATGTAGTTCATTAGTTAGAATTCGGAACTCGATTAAGAGCAAGGATTGAGACAATAGCCTCGAAATTGCCTTAAATGTCTTGTCCTGCACTTGAGGTTTATATGACACCTTTTCTTTAAGATCTTGACCCCCAGTTCATTGTCAATTAGAAAGCTTATTCGAATGTATGGATGCTTCCATCAAGAAATTATACATGGGTAGATATATTAATGGCTATTGTCAATTAGAGAAGGGAATTTAAGATATTGCTGAGAGTCATGAAAGGAGGTTCATTTGAGAAGTATAGGGAGCCTAGTACAGAAACCTATTTGATATCGGATAGGATAGAAGAGATTATAAGACCAGTTGCTTACAAATTAGATTTGGAGATATATATTCTATAATTTTGACATCATCTTATGCCAATGACTTGTTTATTGCTTATCTAATGGTAAATAGTGATACTGGCTGTTAGAAATTAGTGCGTAGGCTATTGCTGTATATTAGTATATGCCTGACCTTGATTCAAATTGAATGAACCCTATAAACAATTTATTTTGTTATGTTCAGAAATCAGCCTTCTTGTTAAAGTCAGAAATCAAATTTCAGCTATTTTTGTGTAACCTTCTCTTAGATGCTTTATAAAATAGAGAAATTTGCTAAAGAGGTCGCTCATGTTTGACAGTTAAGATGGATTGCTCATTCATGTTTGATAAATATCGGATTTGTCACTCATGTTTGACATTTTCATTCAAATTGGTCACTTTGTCGGGTTTGGATGTTAAAAATCACACACGTAAACACACATGCTTTACTTAAATGAATCTTTTTGTCATTGCCATACTAATAAATTGACATATATGCACTTTACAAATAAATGAATATTTTTTTTTAACATCCAAAACGGGCAAAGTGACTAATCTGAATGAAAATGTCAAACATGAGTGACCAATATGATATTTGTTAAATATGAGTGACTAATCCGTCTTAACTGTCAAACATGAGTGACTTCCTCAACAATTTTCCCTATAAAATATATACGTGATGGAATGTATAGTTTTGGCCATCACAAGATAAGAATATTGGCTATGGTTTGCTGTTTTCAATTGCTTAAGAAAATTTACAGGTAAAGAATTGGTTATGGTTTTACTGTTTCCACCTTGATTTCCAGGATATTTTTGTCTTTCTGTTATACACTAGAGACCTAGTAGTCACATTCTGTAGGAAAATTACTTTTTGTCAGAGTTCATTTAGAAAACATTGACGTAACTCAGTGAATTGAAACTTGGAAATATAAAGATCTATCTAGGTCTTAAGATTGGGAAAACCTTATATGACTGATAGGGATTCTCTTTATTCATTCTTTACTGTTTATTTCATAGCCAGTAACATTAGGTAATATTCTTGTTTCCATTTGATCATGGCTTCATGAGGATAGAAAATGGCCATGCCAAGTATAATTTCCTAGACAGTGCAAAACAGCATCTATTTTCAGTCTTGTATACAATCATTCTTTCTTCTTTCAGAACTTACCCAAATTTTCTGCAAGCTCTTCTTCAACAACTATGGGTCGAGGGTAGCTCCACCCACCAACATGATGCTTGCTTTATAATTCTTAGGTCACTTTCTTTCTCAAGTATTGTCATCTCATTTAGGAGAGTAGATGATGAAGAAAATGACTTTTTCTCATAACTGGACCATGGTCTGCTTTATATCCAGAAACTTAGTAGTCTTGGTCAACTTGCATAGATGCACCTCAAATTTGAGGAGGGAAAAAACAATCTACCTGATGTATGCATAATCCTGTTCATTCCTTGGTTTGTACTATTGTTAATGGCTATCTGAGTCTAAGTGCCAAGTTTTTACCAGATGTTGAATCCCCTCGCTGTGCCTGCTGCTTACCTGAGGTATGCTGCGGTTGTCTTCTTGTTTAGTTCAAACTATGAAGAATGTATGCATTTTTTTGGTGAAGATATGGACTGTCAGATCAAAAATGAATCAGCTTAGTCGTCAATTTTGGGAAATAGGAAAGTGGATACTGAAAACGATATCCATAACACCAGGGCCAGAAACTGAATTGTGTTGCCTACCAGAACAAATAAACAAACTATACTTGTTCAAGTTGCTGGAATTGATTCTAAAAGTAGAGTTGGAGGTACTTCCGGTTTTGGCGTTGATGATCATTGTCACATAATGTTCACTCAAGTTTCATTTTTTTGTTGATCTGCAATTGGTGGCCAATCATCTAGGCCATGTTTACTCAATTGTAATCTGCATGAAAACAAGATCGACTATATCAATTATGAATTTTTTTCCACGTTTAACGATTGCAAAGAACAAGAGTACAGTTGTATTCCACAGAGAAATTCATGTCAACATAGCCACACAGCAGGTAATGATATCACTGCTACTTACAGTTGATATTATGAAAAGTTGGATGGAGCAAGAGCGGTAGGGTATGGGGAGTGGTGAGGGAGCCGGGGAAAGGGCCATAGGTCACAATCACATACTCACATGGACATTAACTCAGTGAGGTCACATTTGATAGATACTTGGTCATTCATTCCATGCTCCTCACGCTCTCTGGATGTCCGTGGGAGCCATTTTTCACCTTTGGATCAAATACAGCATCATAGTTGAAAAATATTGCAGGGGAAGAACAAATGTTCCTATTGCTGAAAGCCTTGATTTTCAAACAAAAAAATTTAGATCATATTTTTGTGTAGAAATAAGTCATAGAGTAATAGGAACAATCTGTTTAGATTGTGTCAATGCTAGCTGTTGTGTTTTTTTTGGAGTTTTTCACATATCACTAAAGATATCCAAAATTTTATGGTATATCATTTTTAACGTATTATTAAAGATTTTTTACATATCACTAGAGATTTTATTACATGTTTAGAGAAACCAAACTTCATACTAGATCAAATCAAACTACCTAGATTTGGGTAAGATTCTTTTATGGTGACTTACAAAATGAAACTCGATTGGACTTGGTTACAAAATATACAGTAAAAAAAATAATCGATGGCACGAGTGAATTGAATTGAGCTGCAGTTCAACGAGCATCAAGCCCAAATCAGCAGTTATTTTAAAATTTGATGTAATATGTTTTTTCGATGATCTAATATGTTATGAACAGAATTAACAAGAGGACTTGTGTAGAGATTATATTATTCAAAGAAAAAAATGTTTAAAACTAAAATTTGGAGCCAAGTAGGTGTTTCAATTCTTTCAGACTGCGCGTGTGATAGATCCAAGCCTAAAAAACGAGCTACAGTGACATATCCTTTTTTCTTTTCCATCTCAGCAAACTGAGGAAGGGAAAATTGGTTATGCATTTTCTAAATACAAAAAAGAGAAAATCTCAGATATTATCCAAATAAGAAGTGCTTTTTCTGTCAAGTTTCTGTTTGGTTCTAAATCTCTATCTCATTATAGTCACCCATAAGCCAAAGGAAACCTAAGCAAAACCAAAGAGTGATCACCCCCACTTCTACTTCTTCTGTCACACACTCCCACAGAGAAGAAAGATAAACACCTCTTCTCTCTCAAACACACAAACAGAGTCCTTGAGATATGCAGTGATAAGGACTTGTGCTTAGCCAAGTAGTAATTACCAAAGCAAATGGCCCCTCTTCTCCGTTGTGCATTTCCCCAAAAACTGCTCTACCTTTAATGCCATTTTCAAGAATCTCTCTTTTCCACTCTGTCATTGAAAGCTCTTCTCTTTTCTTATTCCTTGTGAAGAAGAACAGAGATATGGAGTTCTGATAATGCATGTTTGACTCACTCTTGGGTTAATCTTTAGCATTCTTCTTCACATTGTGTGGTGCAGAACAAGAATTGGGTCTATTGGCATTGACTAGAAACTAGTGGGTCATTTTCAACTTTTTTACTTTGTGGTGTTGAGGTTTTGAGGGAATTGAGCTTTGCTTGGTTATGGGGTTGCCTTTGTAGATGCTTGTTGTCAAAGGCTTTCTAATGGGTTGTTGACAGTGGACCTTTTTTCCAGTCTCTCTGTTCTTTACCTTCAACATGAAGCCTATTTGCTGTCTCTCATGCGTTTGGTAAGCTTTAAAAAATTAGCTTCCATCTTTGTCTTTTCTTCACCTCATTAGCCTTTGAATTGCTTTCTCTCCTGCTTTATTCTGTTCCTCTTCATATTTTGTATATCTGTATTTTAGTTTTATAGTTTGTTTGTATTGAAATTTGTCTTCTTTTTCTTTTGTTGTAGTTTTGTTTCCATATCTACTTGTGAGAATATGAGTTAGAAAAGCTGTAGAATTATAGGAGTTTTCTGTGGAAGAAGAGCTTTAATGTAGTATCTTCAATTTGAGAATACATGGTACAATTCAGGATGAAGTTTACATAAGAGAATCTACATTGCATGAAGGAACCTTGTTCAATAATCCATTTGGTTCACATTGTTCTGAATTTTGTGCTTTTTCTGTAGAGCTTGTTCTTGAACTGAAACCTGAAAAGTATTAGAGCAGGAGGAGAAATTCTGAGTTGATATACGAACTTGGGGTCAGAGTAACTTTCGGGAGATAAGTGACTAAATGCATGGATCGGAGGGACTATATGGAAATGTCGGGTTCAGCCTCTTACTATACACCAAGATCAATAACTGGGTCTGGAACACAGTCAGGCTTACTTGGATCACCAGGCATGCATCCGTTATCTAATCCAAATGCAGTATATCAGGCCAGTATTGGAGGAAGTCCTGTTGGATCAACATTACCCGGAGACCCTTCTTCGGCTATTTCACCTCATGCCAACATGGGCGCACCGCCTGTGGCCCCACCAAGTGAATCTGTGAAAAGGAAAAGAGGACGACCTCGAAAATATGGACCTGATGGAACTGTGTCATTGGCATTTTCTCCATCATCATCCTCCCATCCAGGTATGGTAAGTTCAAGCCCAAAGCGAGGTAGAGGTCGGCCTCCAGGGTCCGGGAAGAAGCAACAATTAGCATCTTTTGGTTAGTTTACTTGGCAAATGTAGTTTCTCTATTATGTAGAGCGGTGTTCATCAGTATTTGTTTTAATATGAAGGCATAATTTAGTTGTATGTCTTTCAAATAAGGAAAAACATTGGACCTGTTTTAAGTGGAGTAGCCTAAGTTTTAACTTGTTTTCACATGGTGGCACTGTCATATATCTGTGAGTAATGAGTAGTTTCTATTCCAAACCTCTCTGTAACTGCAATACTCATCTTCAGAAGTAATTGACCTTGCTACTCATGTGATGTACAATATCTCAATAATCTTGCAACATATAGTATGCAGGATGGTTCTAAGGGTAGCTCTCGATGTACTTGGTAAACAGAAGTTTAGGGGGACTGTGAGGCATAATTTGTCCCACAAGGGCAATGTAAATTTAATTAATTCATAGGGTGATCTTAAGAATGTAGTAATATCAGGTGCATTGGTGAATAAATATATGACCTTGTACAGAGCAGATTCTTTCATGTGGAATGGACCGAATACAGTGGATTTCTTATTCATAAATGAATTAAATATATACTTTGCATCCTCCACCGGCACTTTGGTATATGATGATGTTGCAAATGGTTGATTGTTTTGCTAGGTGAATTGCTGTCTGGTTCAGCTGGAATGGGTTTCACTCCACATATCATCAACATTGCAATGGGAGAAGTATGCCATATTATAGCATCAATAAATATTATTTCACATAAATAAATATATCTCTATGCATGAAGTATTTTACTCTATTGATTTCTTAAGGCACCCAAGTATGCCGTTGTAAGGCAGCTGAATACCATTTATATCCTATCAATTTCCGTTACTCTGACTCTTTACTTGTACACGCCGTTTGGTATTTGCAAAAATCATATGATGTTTCTTCTTGATTTTTGAGGTTTGTTGTAATGGTATAATTTCTTGATGCTCATGCTTCTAAAAAAATTTCTTCGCTTGAGATATATCATCTTTTCTTGTAGGACATTGCGACAAAAATAATGGCCTTTTCACAGCAGAGCCCGAGAGCTCTCTGTGTCTTATCAGCCAATGGTGCTGTCTCTACTGTGACTCTTCGTCAACCCTCCACTTCTGGGGGCACAGTCACATATGAGGTATGATACATCATGTCATTTCACATTGACTGGCTGAAACATGTATGCATTTTACTTTGGATGCTTTCCTTTGTTCTTTTTTAGTTAAAGACATTTTTTCATTAAGAAAAATAAACTTGACTGCTCGTCATATTTTCTTTGCATTATCAGTGTCTCTCATTCCCCTCTAGTTGAAGCTTAATTTATTACTGACTACAAACAGTATTTATTTTCTTGTGGACTGTGAATTTGTTAGGGACGCTTTGAGATAATCTGTCTCTCAGGCTCTTCCTTGCTCACTGAAAGTGGTGGCTCCCGTAACCGAACTGGTGGTCTAAGCGTCGCCCTTGCTAGTCCTGATGGTCGTGTCATTGGTGGAGGAATAGGAGGAATACTTATTGCAGCATGCCCCGTACAGGTAATAGCTTCTTTAGCTTCCAGTTATCTTTTCTATTATAGATTATTTTCAGTCAGAATTAGTACTTAAACCTTACAACGGAGACTGTGATGGGATTGGTGTTGTTTCCTTTACAATAATAGATCTATGAACCATGGATGTTAAGCAGGTCGAGTAATGAGGTCAATTTTTTCACGAGTTGATACTCAATCTTGTCAACGGATCCCATCTTTTCAACTAAGAGAATCTGATGGGGTTGTTGCTGTTCCTTTACAATAGGTTAATCAGCATCATAGATTCAGCAGATATAGTAATGAGGTCAATGCAGTAGAACAGTAGTATGCTAAGTTGTTTTTTGGCCATTTAGTGATGCTTATCAATGTTCAACCATTATTTCATTCATTTTCACTTGCCCCAAAATTATCCAAATAGCACCATTGTGGTACTTAGATCTGTTAGATGATATGTAAGTGCACTTAACTGGATGAATAAATATCAGAACTTCTCTTTTCTTCAATTTGAGCTGACATTAGATGATGGATGTTTCCAGGTGATAGTAGGTAGCTTCATATGGGGTGGTATTGAGGCAAAGATCAAGAAAAAGGAAGCTATGGAAGGTGTCACAGACTTCGACCATCAGACAGTTGACAATTCAGTCCCATTTAATAGCATGCCATCTGATCATATTTTTACTCAGGAGTCACCGTCGGCTGTGTGGCCATCACCACGACCATTGGACATGCGTAGTCATGTTGACATTGATTTGATGCGAGGATGATGATTTATTTTGCGCAGGCATTGTATGTATATTTTGGTTTCATGGCCAATCAGACCTATATTTTGTAGAGGCACCAACGAGAAAAACAGAAGCCAGCTATTCTAACTTCAGCTAGTATTTGGGGACTTTATCTATCTGGTCAGACGAACTCGTATATTTCTGTTTTAGTTAAATTGAGATTTAGTTTGACATTTTGGCATTCATGATTTCAATTTATGTTAATCGGTACAGTAAGACTTGAATCTTTGATGAAACGGAAAGGAGAATGAAGTATATTCTTGATGAACAAAGTTCAGATGCTTGATATGTAGTGAAGGGAACAATGCTCTGTTGTGAAACAGAACAGTTGCAGATTTCTAAGATCCCCCAGTTAAAGAAATCAAGCAGGAGAAAGTGAGGCTTAATGTTTACCGAGATGCAGCATATCCACAATCATTAAAAGTTTATAACTCTCTTCCAATACGCGACTGCTAGAACATATTCCACTGTAGATACATCTCATATGGCAACAAAGGCAACAAGCTAGATAAGTCGTACTAATGGGGAGCAACTAAGCGTCGGTCCATGTGATATCCAAGCCACCCCAGTTGCCTTGAGACACCCCCAAGGCTTTCCAGACTGCCTTGGAGGCGTCGACAATGTTGTTGGGACACGGAGGCTGGTAATCGTGGTCCGCATCACATCCCTCGGTCGAGTCACATTCGTCCACCACCATGGCCACCACACTGTTTCCATTACCATTTATTCTGATGTTTTTGAGGCACCTTGATCCACCGTTGTACCACCCTGTGGATAATGCCACGACTGGAGTGTCGTCATTGTGGTACTTACCGTCACATTCGGATGGACCTCCACCGTCACCACCATCCTCGAAGCTGTTCAGAGTGAGGTATGCTCGAGTGTTGCCGGACATTGGTGGTGAGCAAGTATATGTCGGATACATTTTTCCGGCTTTGCAACAATCGGAGTCATCCTCCGTGTTGCATTGTCCCGGAGGAGGCTTCCTTCCTCTAATCCTTCCGCTCGGACGACATTGCTGAGCTTCGCTAACCAAGCAAATGGCCAAAAGAAAAATGGCCAGAAGAGAGACTTTTGATGAGAAGAAGCTCTTCATCATTTTCTCTCTATTTCTCTACTTGTGTTCCTGTGTTGAATGGTTGATGCATTCAAGTATGTGAAGGTGGGAATATAAAGCCATTTCGATTCCTACAAACAAAATAACTTTCTTTGCGATGGAGGAAACTAAATGACAATCAAAGGCTCAATTACGTATAGTGTATCTACTTACTGCATCAACGTGAGTGCGTAACGCCACCATATCTTGCTATCTTCACTCTCATCCATATTGACAATGTGCAACACCATGTGGTACAAAATTGTGGTCGTCCATCCATATATATAACGAAGTACTCATGCAGTCATGCAGCACTATGTACTCTCTCTCTATTGTTATGTCGGGGGATGGGAATGACTGCTGAAAAACTTCAACATAATATCAACTACTATATATCAATCTTCCCCTGTAGTATACTAATTTGTGCTACTGCTTCATTTCCCTGTAACAACTAACAATTCATCCACCGACCACCGTGGTTCTAAAACTACGGAATATTTTCAGAGTACATGGTGGATGAATGGCACTACCTATTCTTTCGATGAGAATACTACTCTGTCCATGTTACTGAAGAAAAAAATTTAAACTATCACAGAAGCTTGTTCGAGCATCTATCTGAATAGTGAGGTTTTGGCTGGGACTATCCTGAAAATCTAAAATTAACCTAACCTATTGGACACGAGCGATTTTGGACCCACCAAATACTTCACCTCATACTACACAGCAAGGCGTGACAGCCAAGTCGGTGTGGGGGTGTATTAACTATTGACTGCTGAGAATGAACTTTCACTTCTGATTTTTTTCGTTTATTCAAGACTAGCTGCTAATCTCTCCTTTTCTAACTTGCTATAGAGCATAGATCATGAACAGCACCCAAGAAAACACACACACATACACAGTTCTGCACTTATAGTAGTCAGAAGTCAAAACTATGCTCAAAAAAATTATTTACAGTAATTGAAACGCAACATTTTATTTCTTACCAGCAACATTTGTGAGCAAGCCGCCATTTTCTAGCAAAATGTGCTACCCTTTTGGCCTAATATTTTCTGCGACTCAATGTGTTTGGTGAAAGCTTGTTGAAGATCTAGATAGTGTGTTTTTCCAAATGTGTAATGGCAAATGAAGTCTTTCGATGATCAGGCGTCGTGATTTTCACTCTTGTTACCATCTATTGAGCATTTGTAAATAAATTATAATTCCTATCTGAATATGCCACTCCTAATTGTGCTGCCAAAAAACTTGAAAGAATCAAGCTTTGGAGACAGTGAAGTATCGAACTAGTGCCAATCAAAACACAAGCAATGAGATAAGGATTAACCCATTTGCCATATAACGAAGAAACTTTGAAGGCATATTGTTTAGTTGGCATTTTTTAGTGATTAACAAAACACACATTTCGGTGGGAATCAACAAAGATGATTGAAGACTTCACCAATCTCAATAACAATCAGGTAGTTACATACATGTGCATCATGTTTTTCACTAAGGATGACATCCTTGCCACCTATCCTACAACTGTCTGGTTTGTCTTAAAATATTTATCCGTTAGTGGCTCGTTTTCAAATCTTCCAATGGCTCGTTTTCAAAATTTCCCTCCAGTTGAAAAAGACTCTTTTTAGGACAGCTATGAGCGTTGACTTACTACTCAAATGGTTTAGATAACTTGTCACTCAAAACGTGTTTGTTACTCAAACCCGTTGACCTTTCTCCTCGGATTTGTGGAAAAGCTTTTCAAAACTGGGTTTATGTGTAGACTTCTGTGTATGGGCTGGATGCCTTGAATTTTGGAAAAGTGCTTTTGCCCTTCTACGGTGTAGTCTCTTCTTAGAGTGTGTGAGGCAGCAACTCTTGTACCTCGGTTTCGAACCGTAATGTTGTTAAGGAAGGCTTTTGTCTATTGGTTTCTTTCAGCCCGCACACACATTGGTCACCTCTTGTCTCTACCTAGAGTGGGCGATAGTGAGTACGTTTTCCTTGGTTTGAGTGTTAGGAAGTTTGAGCGTGCTGTTTCCTTTCGACCTGCATGTGCATCTGTAGCTTCCTAACCCCTGCTTTTGATCACCGCCCAAAACACTGATGATGTGCTTTATGTTGATGCCCTTAGTACTTGGTTCTATCACCTTATATAAGAACGTAGGGCATCCTTGTTAGGTGGTTGGTTGAGTGAGTGATTCTTTCGTGCTTCTTTCTAAATCTTCTCTATCTTCGCTCTTTCTCTCTAAGCTTTCCCTTCTACTGCATGTAAGATTTAGAGTATTTTAAAACCCAGATTTTATCAAAACTCATATGCATTGTGCATTCCATTGAGATTGGTATGGATATGCTCAACCCGAGAAGCTGCTCATGAAGAATTAACTTACAAATAGTTAAGTTCTTAGATGAGGCTTCTGAAATCCTTTCATTTGTAAACACTTAGACACGAGAGAGAGTGTAGCTTTGTAGAACTAGTAGAGAGACTGGTTAGGATAGCATACGGGTTATATATCCTCAGAGTGCAAGAGTCTTGTAAAGAAGTGTTGTTCATAGTGGATAGGTTTGTCCCTCAAGAGCTAGATGCACACATTTTTTCTCCCTGGTTGCAGGGTTTTTGCGTTAAAGAAAAACATCATGGTGTTTTCTTTACTTATCACTTTTACATTTACTCGTACATCTATGAATCGGGATAGTTCATTACTCTACAATCTCCGAGAACAATTTTGAGCGAAAAAGTTGAAAATGGCCTATTCACCCCCCCCCAGAACCTTTAAGTGGTATCAGAGAAGCCACTGGATTTTGCTAGTGAGATCCTCTGAGGACCAGAGATGGAGTGTGAAAAAGGCTCCTCCATCAATGTCCCTCCCTTCTTTGATGGACATGATTTTTTCACAATGGAAAATTTTGATAAGTGCCTTCCTCTCCTACCAAGATGATTGTTTGTTATGGCAGGTTGTAGAGGAAGGTTGGTCACATCCCACAAAGCCGAAAGCAGAAGGCTCTCTCGTTCAAATCCCGAAGCCAAAATCTGAATGGGACAAGCTTGACAAAGATCTAGCTAGAGCAAACATTAAACCTCTAAGTTTCCTCTTCAATGCCTTGTCTGAAAAAGAACGTTAAAGGATCATCCATAGCCCGACTGCCAAGGATGTGTGGGACGTGCATGTCAATACCCATGAAGGTAACTCTCGTATTAAACAACAAAAGCTTCAACGTCTTATTTTTGAGTTTGAAGGTTTGTCCATGATTGAAAATGAGTCAATTGATGAATTCTATGGTTGTGTACTTAGTATAACTAATCAGCGTCGTAGTTTAGGAGAGGCTATAGAGTCTAAGAAAATTGTTAGAAAATTTCTGAGTGCTTTACCTCCTTTCTTTGATTGTAAAATGAATGCTATAGATGAAGCTCATGATTTAGATACTTATCCTTTAGAAGAGCTGGTTGGAAACTTGAAGACCTATGAGACACTTAAGAAGAGAAACAAAATTGAAAAGAGTGTTGCTTTAAGTACTGTTAAAACTGAAGAAGGAAAGGTTCTTGAACTTGTTGAGTATGATATTGATGAAATTGCTTTCATGACTAAACAATTTGAAAAATTTCTCAAGAACTCAAAAAGAAAGCCGTTCAACTCAAATCAGAACTTTTCAAAAGAATCTAGCTCTAGGTTTTCTAAGAACAGAGATTCAACTAAAGATCGGAATACCAAGTCCGCTTCTATCCCGAGGCAGGACAACAAGAGTTTTGAGTGCAATGGTGTAGGACATAAGGTTGTTGACTGTGAAAACAGAAAGAATAAATCCCACAGAATGCTCAAAGCAATGGAGCGATAGTGATTCCGATCCTACCACTGAATCCAAAAAAGAAGATGATCAAAATGTTGCTTTTGTTACTAAGGTCACATTAGATGAGTCACTTGAGGACAAAGATTCTGATGAAGAAGGTATGACATGTACACTGAGTTATGCATTGCTTCTAAGTCTATGCTCACTAAGATTGAAGTTCTAACCAATGAACTTTCAAAAAGTGAGGAGGCACATTCTAGGATACAGGAGAAATATGTATCCCAAAAGTCAAAATGGAAATCTGATAAGTCTTGGCTTGAGGATCAAGTGATCTCTCTCAAGAAGGAACTTGATCATCAAACTTGCTTGGTGGAAGCTCTAACTGTAGAAAAGTTGGCACTGGAAGAATCTCTAAGAGATACCAAGGCTCAGTTTACCAAGTTCTCCATTGGTTCTGAAAAGCTATCCCAACTATGTGGGATGAGAAATGTGGATGGTAACAAGACATGTTTGGGCTTTGGTAATGGTGAAGAATCCAATAACCCTGGAAAGACCGTGTTTGTCAAGAGTACGAGCTCTATCTCAGGAAAGTCTCCTCTGCCACCAGTTATCAAAAAGGTTGAAGCTCCCAAAATGCCCAAGTTTGCAAAGTCTCCTCCACGAAGGTGTTACCATTGCGGTAACAGTGGGCACATTCGCAAGTTCTGCTACAAACTAAGAAGAAGCCCTCCTGTTGCAAAGACCCCACAGAGTAATAGTCTGCTTGCTTCCTCTCAAAAGTCATTAGAAGAGCTAACTAGGATAGCTCAATCACTTGCCATCCCCAATCAGAAGAAGGTGTCAAGCAACCCAACGTGGGTTAGAAAGTCAAAGACTCAGGATACAAGAGCCACCACCTCTCTTGAAGGATCTGAAGCCAAGGAAAATCAAGAAGAAGATGTGGTTTGCTTCTTTTCAAGACTCAGGGCAGCCCCAACATATGGAAGGAAAATTGTGGCCATGTGTAATGTCGCCTTGACTGCCTTACCAACTCTGAAGTCTGATTCTTAGTACATGGATAGTGGTTGCTCAAAACATATAATTGGTGAAAGCAAGTGGTTTACCTCTATGAATGACACACACCCTATTGGAGATGTTGTTTTTGGTGATGGTGCCAAGGCAGAAATTGTTGGATGTGGGACGGTTGACACACCAGGTCTCCCAAGCTTGAAGAATGTTCTCCTATTCAAGGGGTTGAAAGTTTGTTTGTTAAGGGTAAGTCAGATCGTTGATGAACATAAGCCTATGATGTTTGACCGTGTGAAGTGCACTGTCCTCGATGGAAATGGCAAGAGTGTCATGAAGGGAGAAAGAACAAAGGACCATTGCTATTGTGTACGTGCCAACAAAAAGTTTCAACCGGAGCTGTGTTTTCGGTCTCTAACACAGGAAATCCCACTTGACCTCTGGCACAGAAGGATGTGCCACCTGAATCACCAAGATGTGGTGAAGCTATCCTTAAAAGAAGGAGCTTGAGGTTTGCTTAAACTTACGAGAAAGGCGGCAGGTATGTGCGGGGATTGTAAGATGGGTAAGCTATCCCGAACTTCTCATCTTACCTTGAATGCAAAACCTACTTCAAATGTGCTTGAGTTGCTTCATCTAGACTTGGTAGGTCCTGTAGAAACTGAAAGTATAAGTGAAAAGAAATATGTGGTTGTTGTGGTTGATGATTACTCTGGGTTTACATAGGTAATGTTTCTAAGTGACAAAACCCAAAGTTAAACCTTTGGAAAGTTTTTTGAGCTTCCAACAAGAATTTCAAATGAAAAACTTTCTAAAAATAAGCGCATCATTAAGATTAGATCTGATCATGGAACTGAATTTGAAAACTCTTCTTTTGCTAATTATTATATTGTGAGGAGTATGGTGTGCATCATGAATTTTTTGCCCCCGTTACTCCACAACAAAATGGGATTGTTGAAATAAAAAATAGAGTTTTGGTTGAAATGGGTAAAGTAATGCTTAGCTCAGCTGATTTACCTCATATGTTTTGGGTTGAAGCGGTTTACAATGCTTGCTATACAATTAACCGTGTGATTCTTAGGCATGGCACAAACAAGACACCATATGAACTATGGGAAGGGAAGAATCCCAATGTGTCACACTTTAAAGCCTTTGGTAGTATTTGTTTCATTTATAGAGATAGGGAATACTTGACAAAATTTGATGCCAAATGTGATCGAGGTATATTTCAGGGTTATGCATTGAATAGCCGTGCTTATCGTGTCTACAACAAATGAACTTGCAAAATCGTGGAAACGGTAAATGTGGCTATCAATGATTCACTTGTGTGCTCTCACAATCATTCTCCTAGAACTGTGCAGGAAGAGGATACAAGCATTAATGCTGAAACAGCTCCCACAGCTCTGGACACTCCCATTGATAAGCAAAACCCTTTTCCTGACGATGTATCCTCAGGTACAGAATCTGACCCTGAAGGTTCCGGGATAGATCAGACTCTTGCTATCTAGAAGCCACGACATATTGGTAAGAGGTAAGTTCAGAAGGACCACTCTCCCTCTGATGTGATAGGTACTGTTGATGAACCAAGAAAGACGAGAAGTAAGTTGAACAAGTTTGTAAGTAACTCTGTTACTCTCAAAAGTTTTCTTACCATACATAGGTTGGTCATCAATCGAATCTCTTGTTATGGTTTTGTCTCAAATGTTGAACCTAAAAATATTAGGGATGCCCTTAAAGATTCAGATTGGATAGTGGCCATGCAAAATGAATTGAATCAATTTGAGAAAATTAAAGTGTGGCATC
This sequence comes from Geum urbanum, assembly GCA_946800695.1. Classification (NCBI taxonomy): domain Eukaryota; kingdom Viridiplantae; phylum Streptophyta; class Magnoliopsida; order Rosales; family Rosaceae; genus Geum; species Geum urbanum. The sequence goes on along the minus strand of OX327017.1, from coordinate 26,159,129 downwards.
TTGTTTCGAGACCTAAAGATAAAAATATTATTGGTACTGAATGGGTCTTGAAGAACAAAACTGATGAAAACGGGATCATAACTAGAAACAAGGCTAGGCTTGTAGTCCAAGGTTACTCTCAAATAGAAGGTCTAGATTTTGATGAAACCTTTGCTCCCGTAGCTAGACTTGAATCTGTTAGACTTCTCTTAGCCATAGCTTGTTTTCTAAAGTTTGATATGTTTTAAATGGATATTAAAAGTGCCTTCTTAAATGGAATCCTGAAAGAAGAAGTGTATGTGGAATAGTTTCCAGGATTCAAGAGCCCTTCCTATCTTGACCATGTTTTCAGGCTTAACAAAGCTTTCTATGGGCTAAAACAAGCTCCTAGGGCTTGGTATGAGAAATTGTCCACTCATCTGATTGATCATGGGTATGTAAGAGGATACATTGACAAGACCATGTTTTTCAAAAGTACCTCCCAACATATGATTATAGCGTAAGTGTATGTTGATGATGTGGTTTTTGGTTCTACTTCCCAAAAACTTGTGAAAGAGTTTGTTACTCTAATGAAACAGGAATTTGAGATGAGTTTATGTGCCAAACTGAACTATTTCTTGGAACTTCAAGTCCAACAAAGGAAGGATGAGTTATTCATTTCGCAGGAAAAGTATGCGAAAGACTTGGTGAAGAAGTTTGGGATGGAATCCTCCTCTCCCATTCGGAACCCCATGGGCACTTCATGCAAGATCAGTGCTGATCTGGAAGGTATTGATGCAGATCAGACCATCTACATGAGCAAGATTGGTATTCTCATCTACCTCACAGCTAGCAGGCCAGATATCTTCTACAGTGTAGGCATTTATGCTCGGTACCAAGCCAATCCCAAGGACTCTCATGTGAAGGCGGTCAAGCGTATCATTTGATACGTCTCAGGTGCAACTAACTTCTGCATTCTGTATACAACTGAAACTAATACGAATATTTTAGGTTACTCGGATTCGGATTGGGCTGGGGATGCCACAGATAAGAAAAGTACATCGGGTGGATGTTTCTTCGTTGGAAACAACTTGGTCTCGTGGCATAACAAGAAGCAGAATTGTGTGTCCTTATCTACAGCTTAACCAGAGTACATTACTGCTGGTAGTTGCTGCCCTTAACTTCTTTGGATGAAACACATGTTAAGTGACTACGGATTTTAGCAAGGTATGCTATCCCTGTTCTGTGACAACACTTATTCCATAAATATTTCAAATAATCCTGTGCTACATTCTAGAACTAAGCATATAGAGATCAGATATCATTTCATTCGAAGTTTGGTAGAAGAGAATCAACTTGAATTAACATTCATTCATACTGAAAAATAATTAGCTGATTAGTTTACAAAGCCTTTAGACAACCTACGTTTTGAAAGTCTTAGAAAGACTATTGGTGCGTGCACCATTACATGATCTCTCTCTCTCTCTCTCTCTCTCTCACTAAGTTGGTTTTATTTATTGCCATAACACAAAAGAAAAAAAGAAAAAAAATGAAAAGCAATAAAAAGGTGAAACTGTGTAGTCTGGGATATGAGCTTACTTATGTATCCTCAGGATTGTCTTTGAACTTGGCCTAAGTTTTGTGTCCATAATTCATTCATCTTGGTCTGATTTGCTGCATTTCTCGCTTGATTGTATGTATCTGTGCCTCAAGGTCTCTGTTGTCTGTGGTCTAGATCACTCTTGGGACTATATAGAGTTACTTGTCACAAAAGTGAACTTTGTGGGGTGTTCCTTGTTGAGCTAGAAAACTGAGATGAGATGTGCTGTTCTAGAATTACTGTGTTCTGAAAGAAGATCTGATTGATGAATCAATATTAAATATGGGTGCACCTTTATGGAACCAGTGTGGATCCTTGAGATGTATTCTATCATTCGATGGATCCGACCTAGTTATCCGCCGAGTGTCCTTGATACACATATTGTCTCTTCGAGCATCTGCTCAGAGAGTCAATGATAACTATGTTGCTACATGGATTTATGAGGACGATTTCTCAGATGAGCTCTTGGCTAAGTTAAAGTGGCAAAAAGAAAAAGAAAAAATACCTTTGAACTATAATGATTAATGCCCAAAGGGCCAATTGTGACAGTCACTCAAAAAGGGTTACTCTCTGATGATACAAGGGTGGTTGTGACAAAGTCACAAGGTTACTATCTCTCATCTCATTTGATGCTCTCTATTTGCCCCATTGGTCAAACTTCCTCACATACACACACACATCTTGATGTATCAAAGACTGATTTCTAGGACCATGATGATAATGTTTCTTTTACGGTCATACTCTCATGTGTAAAATTTGAGCCGCCAAGATGTCTGAAAAATTGGTGTCATGCTTTGTGAGTCCATTCCTAGACTTTTCTGTTCATAAGGATATGACCGCTCCTTTCTATCCCAAGGTATTGTATTGTTAATTCTACTCTCTATTATGGTGTTTTATTTGGTTAATCTATGCACTATGTGAGGGGGAGATTTCATTGTTTGGTATATGCATTGGTACCAAGTTCATTTGTGTTTTTAGTTGTCAAAAGTTTTGTAAACTTTTTCTTGTGCTTTTGGGAAAAGGAATTTCTTAACTTGGTACTTATGGATTGTTACTGTTGGATATGTTACTATTGCATCTCACATGTGGTCTTTAGGGCTATCTCTTTATTCTAGGGCCTATCTAGCTTGACATGTGCCTCGTCCCTTTTTTCTTTTCGGTACGTCACTTCATGCACTGTTCACTTTTTGGTTTTTGAATTGTTTACGTTTTAGTGGGAACATTTCTCTAGGCCTCCTCTTTCGCTTCTTATTGACTCTGCATGCTATCATCACTTCCTCCCACTCTTCATCTTAATTCTTAGCCATCTATTTCCAATGAACACTGCTTCTTCATCTTTCTCACCTTTGAACAAGATTGAAACTTCCATTGTTGCCTTCATGGATTTCCTTGCTCGCGCACTGGCTACCGCTCTGGTGCCGTCCTCTCCATCTTTACCAGCCGCCGTAAACGCCACTACGCCTCCTTCGCCTATTGTCCCTTCGCCAAAATCCAAGCCGTCTCCTCCACCGGCTGCGACTTCTCTCCTGAAGCTAGGGCTCCAGTAGCCACCTACAAGTGCAAGGGCGCCTCGATTTCCAAGACCAAGACCAAATCGGTCAAGAAACCAATGGTCACCTCCGGTGACGTTGCGGTCCTAGCCTCGTCTCTACCAGATCCGGGTCTGGCTCTAGCATCTTCTCTTTCTCCAGCCCACCCTTCACCGGTGCGATCTCCTATTCTTGGGAAACGCAAGGCCTCAGTCTCTATGCCTAGGACTGTTTGCTCTACCTTCAGATCCAGCTCCGCCTCAGATCGTGAGCTATCTCCTCCTCTTGCCAAGCGGGTCACTCGCTCATTCGCCATCACTACTCCAAAAGTCTCCTCTACCTCTCGGGTTCCTCCTCCCTCTCCTCGGAAGGGCCTCTTAGCCAAGGGCAAAGGCCCATCTTCAATCACTAAGTCCAAGCTGCCTTCTAAGAAATGGCATGTGAGGTTCCTCATCTCCGTCCCCATGAGATGACTCTCAATCGACCTTTTGTGGGTGAATGGCCGATTGCCTTCGAATATCTTCATCCTCAATTTTTGGCTCTTGTTTCGGATTTGGGATGGGTCTCAACTCTCTCCTCCCTGCCTCGTTACAATCAGACCCTCATTCAGGAATTCTATTCCAATTTTACCCTGGACACCCCTGACAAGGTCAAACTGAGGTCTAAAGATTCCATCATGGTGACAGTTCGTGGTGTTTCCGTCAATATCTCTCCTTCTCGGATACGTTCACTGCTACATCTCCCCATCACTCAAGACTCCAGGTTAGCACAGGTTCACGATTTCCTCTCATCTACATCTATCAATGACCTTGCTGCGAGGCTTTATACCTCTGCTCCTACTGCCTCTGTTGGTGTCTCTCATCTCACCAGCAAGTGCATGACGGAGTGGTTCAAAGCCCTCAGGTTTCTGGTGCATTCCCTTCTTGTTCCTGCGACCTAAACCAGCAAGATTCCTGAGAAGTAAGCTACTCTTATTGCTTATCTAAGCAAGCGACCTCTTCTTCCTCAATTCCCTACAAAGTACTTCATCTATCAGGCCATCTGGACTGCCGGTGTGAAGCACCATGAGTTTGTCACAAAATCTCTAGTGTTTCCCTCGTTGATTACCCTTCTGTGCTCTACTGCTGCTGTTCCTCTTTGGAAGCACGATGTCATGGGTCCAGACCTTGCAGTGGTGGATGCCCTTACCATCAGCAAGTCTGCCCATCAGTCTCAAGAGTACGTTGAGCCCATGGAGCATACCTTTCTCAAGCTTGAATTTCAAGCTATGATTTCTGCTGCGGTCTCTGAGCTGAAGGGTTACATGGATGATCATGTTGCTGCTGTCAAGACTGAACTTCTCTGTATGCTCGCCAGTCAGCGTGGCTCCTCTCCCGCCACTCGGGATGCCACTATGTCTTCCCCTCCTGAATCGCAATCCTCTTCAAGCAGCTCTGATGCATCTTTTGAGGGGGAGTCTGGCCAGGAGATTGGTGTTGATGAAGAAGATAATGATTGCTGATTGCTTTGTTGCTTTGTTGCTTTTGTTTCTACTTTGTAGGGATGATATGTAGCTTGTTGTTTGTTTCTCAAATCTCTTTTGGATTGTAATCTTTATGCTTATGGGTTCTGTTTTCCTAAACATTGTTTTTGTTAGTATGCTCTGATTTCCTTTATGCTCTGATCCCTTTGTCATTCCTGACAAAAAGGGGGAGAAAGAATGTTGGTGTACCAACATATGACTATTTGGTAGTTTATGAATGATTCAGGATGTTGCTTCTATTCCAAATCTTCTCTGTTGCTTTCACTTGATCTTGTGAGATTATGTGCAGGTTAGTGGTAACTATTGTGTTTTGTTAGGAATGCCAAAGGGGGAGATTGAAGGCATATTGTTTAGTTAACATTTCCTAGTTATTAACAAAACAAACATTTCAGTGGGAATCAACAGATTAAGATGATTGAAGACTCTACCAATCTCAATAACAATCAGGTAGTTACATACATGTGCATATCATGTTTTTCACTGAGGATGACATCCTTGCCACCTATCCCAGAACTGTCTGGTTTGCGTTAAAATATTTATCCGTTAGTGGTTCGTTTTCAAAACTTCCCTCCAGTTGAAAAAGGATTTTTTTTAGGATAGCTATGAGCGTTGACTTATTACTCAAATGGTTTAGATAACTTGTCACTCAAAACGTGTTTGTTACTCAAACCCGTTGACCTTTCTCCTCGGGTTTGCAGAAAAGCTTTTTCAAAACTGGATTTCTGTGTAGACTTATGTGTATGGGCTGGATGCCTTGAATTTTGGAAAAATGCTTTTGCCCTTTTATGGTGTAGTCTCTTCTTAGAGTGTGTGAGGTAGCAACTCTTGTACCTTGGTTTCGAACCGTAATCTTGTTAAGGAAGGCTTTTGTCTACTGGTTTCTTTCATCCCGCACACACACCAGCCACCTCTTGTCTCTACTTATAGTGGACGACAGTGAACATGTTTTCCTTGGTTTGAGTGTTAGAAAGTTTGAGTGTGTTGTTTCCTTTCGACCTGCATGTGCATCCGTAGCTTCCTAGCCCCTGCTTTTGACCACCGCCCAAAACACTGTTGTTGTGCTTTATGTTGATGCCCTTAGTACTTGGTTCTATCACCTTATATAAGAATGTAGGGCATCCTTGTTAGGTGGCTGGTTGAGTGAATGATTCTTTCGTGCTTCTTTCTAAATCTTCTCTATCTTCACTCTTTCTCTCTAAGCTTTCCCTTCTATTGCATGTAAGACTTAGAGTATTTCAAAACCCAGATTTTATCAAAATCATATACATTGTGCATTCCATTGAGATTGGTATGGATATGCTCAACCCGAGAAGCTGCTCATGAAGAATTAGCTTGCAAATAGTTAAGTTCTTAGATGAGGCTTCTGAAATCCTTTCATTTGTATACACTTAGACACAAGAGAGAGTGTAGCTCTATAGAATTAGTAGAGAGACTGGTCAGGATAGCATACGGGTTATGTATCCCCAGAGTGCAAGAGTCTCGTAAAGGAATGTTGTTTATAGTGGAAAGGTTTGTCCCTCAAGAGTTAGGGGCACACCGTTTTTCTCCCTGATTGCAGGGTTTTTGCGTTAAAGAAAAACATCATGGTATTATTCTTTACTTATCACTTTTATATTTACTCGTATATCTATGAATCGAGATAGATCACTACTCTGGTATCCCTGAGGACAGTTTTGAGCGAAAAAGTTGAAAATGGTCTATTCACCCCCCTCCCCTATAATATTCTGCAATATAATTCAAGCTTCCTAGAAAACGTTGAAGCTGAGTTTTATCCCTGAGTTCAGCTGGAAATTTTTCTGCGAATTGAATAGCTCGCTCAATAGGGATAATTCTTCCTTGTTCAATTTCTTGGCCAAGGAAGCAGATTTTTGTTTGGAAAATAGACATATTTTTAGTAGATACTACTAGACCTGCTTTTTTAATAAGATTGATGAATATATTCAGATGCTTGAAATGTTGGTCAAGCGATTGAGAAAAAATGAGAATATCATCTATGTAAACAATAGAGAAAGAAGAATAAGGTGTGCAAATATTATTCATAATATTCTGAAATTCTGAATGAGCATTTTTAAGCCCAAAAGGCATCACGTTCCATTCATAATGTCCGAAAGGAACAGTAAAAGCTATCTTATACCTGTCACTTTCAGCAATCTGGATCTGCCAATAACCAAATTTTAAATCAAATTTTGAAAAGATAGAGGCTAATTGGAGCCTAGATAATAAATCTTTTTTATTAGATAATGGGTACCTAATCCATTTAAGAACCTTATTTAAAGGTTTATAATTAATTACTAATCTAGGAGTCGCTCTTTCTATTTCAGCGCTTTTATTAACATAAAAGGCTATACAACCCCAAGGGAAGTAAGATTTCCTGATAAGTTTTCTTTCTAGGAGAGAATTAATTTATTCTTTACAATATTCAATTAGCCCAGCATTCATTTGAGCTGGCCTAGCTTTAGTAGGAATATTTTGTTCCTTGAAGTCAGGTTTATAAGGAAGAGTGATAATATGTCTTTTCCTTTCCCAGAAAGCATTAGGTAGATCACTGCATATTTCCCTTTTTATAATATCAGATAAAGATTTAATATGATTTTGGCGAGATTTAATTTGAGTCATAATACTCATAATTTTTAGATCAGATTGGATAAATTTTATCTGATTCTCTTTGAAAATAAGAGTATTTTTTATCATGTCAATTTGACGAGTTTGAGGCTGAGTAATGAAGCCAAAAACTATCCTTTGACCTTCAATATCACAAATTATTCCTTCACTTGTCTTCATAAAGGCCTCCAGAAGACTAAGGAAAGGAGTTCCCAATATAATTTGTTGTGTCAGGCCTTTGACCATAACAAAGGGGGTTTTGAAACACATGCCTGAATTACAAATATAGGCATTAGATAATTTATACCTAATTTTCAGTCTTGAACCATCAACAGTGTTTAACGACTATGATGATTTATCATAATATCTCGTAGGGATTACCTCTTGAAAGGACCCAACCCCGATTTAGCTTCCTAAATCGGAATCAAACCCCTTCGAAAACACGAACCATCAAAAACTTTTCGAAATTTGGGCAGAGTTTCGTTACTAGCGTGGAATTACTATTACCTGCACGCGGAAAATACACTTCATCCTATGCCACAAAAAGCAAACCGTGGGCACCAATCCCATCCAGATTTCTCAATATATCAACAGTAAAGTAAAGTAGTAAATATATATACACTTTACCGAAATCCAGAGTAAAATCGTATAACGTATTCAATAGGAAGCTCAGAGCGACATCTAATACATAATCGTATACGCATACCACAGTAGGTAGAACAATAAACCTACTGGATGAAACAAAGTAGCTCGAGCACTATGCCTCCGACCACGACGTGCGACACCAGAGCCTGAACTGCAACTGGGCACGGAAACCGAAAAGCCCAGGGGAAAGACATAAAACACGTTAGAGTGAGTGGACGAAAATAAATGTCTTTCACCAGTAATGTATACGTATAAAATCATATGCGAGTCAAATGCACATAAAATCAAATGGTACACGAGGGAGACTCTAACTCCTCACGCGTACAGAGCATGCAATGTAAAACATATCGCGGAGACTCTCGTGGGCTTCCACGCGATAGCACAGTCTGAATCACGGGATCCCAGACCCACACGTGATTCCTAGCCAGAAAAGCCTCGGGTCAGGATATCTGTCCCCCCCGGAGCGTACTTGGGGATCAGCCGAGAAGCCAATGTGTATCGATACCACAACATATACTGAGACTGTACTCTGTGTAAACCAAATCATAAATCTTTTCTATGCACATGCTTAAAACATAATATGTACGTATATGTATATATTCGTATACGTATATTCGTATAAACATAATCGTAAAACACATGCTCGTAAAATCATAATCAATCTGCATGCTCAAGTTCGTAAATCATTTATAAAGGACTCGCAATCAATCCGTGAAAAGAAAAGTCCACTCACAGACTTGCGTAACACGATACGCGTTAACGCGTGATCCGGCGGAAAGTCCCTCGCCAAACAAACGATCACGAACACCTGAATATTCACAAAATCCATATCTCAAACTCATATCTCGACAATACAAGACAAATCACGAGAAACCACCGTCCTCGGAAATACGAAATCCGAATACGACGAATCGTCGAAAAACCATATATATATCACCTCAATACCTCGTTTTACGTTCGGACGCTCAATTCGAAAAACAAACCTCCCCACTGCGATCGGAGCGCGATTTCGAGTCAAATGACATGCAACTTGTCGAAAGTCAAAAAGTCAACCCTGACCGTTGACCGCCGTCCACGGCGGCGCCACCGCCGGCCGAAGAATTTCACGGCGGAGCAACCCTTGTTCCACTCAAAATCACCCACTGAGCAACTTTGTCATTTGCACCGAAGTCCAATTCTCACTCTAACATGGTCAATTTCATGAAAAACCGAATGAACACACAAATTTCAATCCCAAAATTCTCCAAGCTCAAGCAAAATTAGATCTTCAAACTTACATGGTAGCTTGCTAGTGATGAGAGCTACAAAGCCCACTCCAAATTTCAGCTCGAATCGGTCTAATTTGTGGAACCCGAAAACACCCAATTTCTTCAAACTTTTGATCGGAATTTCTTCTCTTTCCGGCGAGCTATACCGGAAACCAAGCACGGTACCACCACCAAAGGACCGAGACGAGGCCAAAGAGCCCCTTACCGAGCCATAAGGTGGCCGGAAGTCCCTCGCCGGAAGTAAGCACGTCGGCCACCATCGTTCTCTTCCTCTCTCCACCGAGTTGACCGAGTCAACTCGGTCAAACATAATATTTCCTGTTTTTGACTTTCCCTTTATGGCAAGTTGCTATTTATAGCCTTTCCCGATTAGGAAACTTGTAATTATCCGTTTAAACGAACTTCAAACGCGCGTAACTTTCTCGTCGTAATTCCGATTCCAATAATTCTCGCGGTCACAAACTCGTCTCGACGTACTCTTCAATAATCACCCAAAGTCAAACACATCGGCCAAATGGATAAAAAGTCAACTGTTCAGCCCAAACACATAATAAATCGACTAAACAAACAACAAACGGAAATATTCGCAACTAATTCCTCATAACTCCAAATCATGTTCCGGAAGTTCCCACGAACTCGAAATTAAATTCCGAACAACTTCCGTGAAGAAGCCGAAACCAAATTCTCGTCCAGTAATTAGTCGTTATGTAGCCCACCATTTAAATCTGAACTTTAAATATTCATAATTAATTCCTCGGTCGTCCAAATAACGATCCGGAACCGCACGAACTCGTAATCACACGTACAACGACTCTCGAGAAGAGACCCAGCTCCAATTCTCGGCCAATAATTTAGTCGTTAAGAAGCTTCGGCGATTCCAATAACTGTCGAAAAACCCGCGACTACACTGTAACTTATCGATCAAGCTGAACATGCTGCTGATTCTGGTCCGGGTCGTCACACCTCTTCACTGATACAATTTAGATCTGCTCCACTGTCAATGAGAGCGATCCCTTCTAAAACATAGTCTTTGTCTATGACAATAGTAACATTAGAATACCATTTCTGATATGTTACTTGGTTAATGATGTTGAGAAATTTCTCTTCATCTGGAATAGGAATAGAAGATTCTTCTTGTTCAGGAATAATCTTTCTAATAATTTCTCTGAGAAACTTAGTTTATATTCTTAAGTGATTTATTTCTGTTCTTAAATCAAAAATGGAAGTTTCTCTTTCTTTGATAATATTTACCTCCATTTTTATGGAGTCAATTTCTTCCTGCAAGTCAGGAATAGATAATTTCTTAGAAGAGTGGATTTTTAACCCATCAAAGACTTCTTTTAAGGAGTATGACTCATTTGGAATGTAAGGGGAATCTCTAGGTTTATTCTCCCTTTTTATTGTTTCTAAATAATGTTCGATCATATTTTTCTTGGTTTCAGGATCTTGGATCCCATTAATCAAGTCAAAAATAGATCTTTCTTGGGATGTATGCACATTTATGCTTAATCCGTTCATCTCAAGAATAGCTTTGTAATTATCTACATTACAACCACAGTCGATGAGGATGAAGACTCAGAATCAGAACTATCAGAATCTTGATCAATAATGTTGACCTGTTCTTCTGACTCACTGTTAGAAGGGTTTAGAAGGATTGCTAAAAGTTGCTTTTTTAGACATTCATCAGAAATTTCATTGATTTTCTTCTTGGTTCAGCATCTATTAGCATAGTGGCCTGTTTTACCACATTTTCTACAAATAATAGCACTGGAAGAATTTTGGGAATAATTCTTCTTATAATATGATTTTGGATTTCGCTTTTTCTTCTTTTCTTGAGGGAGAAAATATTTCTTAATAAAGCATGTCTTTTTCTTTGAATAGGATTTTGAATCTCTTCCCTTATTTTTATTAGAGATTTGGAGATCAAAACCAAATTGGTCACAGAATTCTCCAATTTCTTTTTTGCCAGTCAAATGTTGGCGTTTTAATTGAGCTTTCAGTTTAATATCATTGCAAAGGGACAAGCCTTCAGCAACGTATTCACTGATAAATTGACCATAGGTATACTCATAATAAGGAATGGAGTGCCCTCTATGCTTTCTCAAAATGCGGTCTTTGACCTTTTGAGCAAAAAGAGTAGGAAGACCTGCAATGAACTTCTCCTTCCAGATGTCAGCATTAGCATCTGTCCTAATCATAACTTTGGACAAGAATACATCCTTATACCACCTGAACTGAGTTAAGGTAAGACATTTAAGATTGACTAATAAGTTTTTGTTTCTTTCGAAAGATACTGGGTTAGACCCAACGAAAGCTAATAAAATGGAAGTAAGCAGTGTATAAACTGCATTAAGAATAGGAATTTCATTATATATAATACTGTCATGACCTTGTTCATCTTTCATGGTCACTGGAGTTTGAATAACTTTTGTTGCATTTAGAATTTGTTGTTGTTATTCTGGGAAAATAATATTATCCCACCAACTACGAAGTTGGCCAGCAAGTCCTACAACAATGTATTCCATGATCTGCTTATCTGTATTATAAGCAGATATACAAACAATAGAATACATGGTCATTCTATGGAGTAAAGTGATTATCTGGTATTCAGAAAATCCATCAATATTCCATTCATATATAGTTCTAGCGCTAAAGCTAGCTGTAAATTGATTTTCTGCCATTATTATCCTCGTCCTGTAAATGGAGGAGTAGGACGAGGATAATAATGCCTTGTTGAAGCAGTAGAAATTGATTTTCTGCCAAAAACAGTGCTTCTTCCAAAAACATTTTGGTTTATACTAGGAGTCTGACCTGTATGATTTTTTTTAAGGTCATCTTCCATAGCAAGAATTTGTTTTCAAATTCATTAATATCTAATTCATTATCTGAACTAGAGAATGTTTATTAGATAGTAGCTATTTGAGCTTTCTTCTCACTAGATTTATGATTACCAAGTTTTAAAGATTCTAACTGCTAGGTTAGAATAGATACAATATCAATATCATTTTTGTTAGGCATAGTGATATTAATACTTGGATTTAGAATAGAAGGTTCTACTACATTTGGAGTAGAATGAATAATAGATGAAGATAATATGGATTTATTATCCTTTAATACTGGAAGTTGTGTAATTTTTTTCTAATTTTTCCTCCATTCTCCCAAGTTGGGAGCACATAGTTTGTAGAGTCAGGTTTGTATAATTATATTGTCTTTCATGGCTGAAAGTAACTGACTCAATTATAGCCTTTCCTGCCTTTATTTTCAGATGTTCTGAATGCGGATGAATAGAGGTAATTACATTCCCTTTTGCTATGGTCCAATCCTTTTCTAAGGATTTAATCACGTTTAAGCATGGAGAATTTTTACTAATAGAATACTCTAGAAACTAAATAGGGAAAGAAATGACTTTCCTTTGAGCATCAATAGTGCCATAATAAAGGGTTTTATAATTTTGTTGTTCTTCTTCTGTGAAGGTAGAGAAGAACCATTTTTTGAAGGACAAATATTTGTCTTACATAAAATCTGTATTGCAAGTTTGTCTATCATAAGTAAAAGGAATAGAAATGAAATTTATTGAAGAAATATCATTGAATTCAGACAACGTCTCAGGTTCTTCATGGTAAATTTCCTGAGGAATATTTTGAGACGAAGTACAAGTTCCGTCAAAAACCAGGTTAGGAACCTTGGTACCTGACGAAGAAGCTTTCATAGATTGGTTTGGAGTATAAAACCTTTGAGATTGAATATTCTCACTTTTTTTTATGAAATAGAAGAGAGACTATTATCCGAGAATGATAATCTAGTTGATCTTCTACTGTTATCAAACTTGATAATAACATCTTCATCATCATACTGTAGAATTTCTTCTACCCTTTTGTTTTCTATAGGTTTAGATGGAGTGGCAGATTCAAGCATCCATTCATCAGAAGTTTTAATATCCTGCCATTGAATAGTCTGAGGAATAGACACATCTGATTTTAATAGATTGGTCTCTATTAAGATTGTTTTTCCCTTTGTATCATAATTTTTTGCCTTTGGGCTTAAGGTATTCATTGCTTTATAATATACCTTATATGTAATATTTAGTGTCTCAGATCCTTCTTTTAGAAGATAGCCACTGGTTTTAACATTTAATGTTAAAACATTAAGAATATTTATGTATGTCAAAGAGACACAGAAATTAGGAAAGCAGTTAAAATAAGCTGGGTCGTTGCATAGGCATGTTTGAATGATTCCTAATAAGGAGTCATTAAAATTTAGATGCCTGCCATCTCTTAAGACAACTAATAATGAAGCGTTTAAGCCTTCTCTCGAAAGTGGTCGAATAGCCACTTGAACCATACCCAAATGAAAATATCTATATTTATCTTTATATCTCCTGATTTCTTCAGGTTGGAATAACTGAATAGTTTCATGTTCTTTTCCGATAGGAATAGTTTGTTAAATTGTTTTAATGGCCATAGCCATATCCAATTTGAACATATTCATAGAATATATCATTGAAGGTTTAACCTTCGGGAGGCTCCAGCTTTGTAGCTGATTCTCAATATTAGAGAATTCAATATCCTCCTCATTTTTAATATGATTGATAATATTTTGAGGAATATAACTCCTCGAGTTGGAAGAACTAGATCTGGAAGAACTTGTTCTTGATAGTTTAGACAACATTTCAAAATAAATAAAATACGAGAATTGAAATTTTTTTTAATGAAATAAGAGACGTCGCCTTATACGGTTGTCAACGATTTACGAAAATTTACCCTGTGCTGCTTCTTTCGCACAATAGGTGCTGTTCTACGCGACTTGGGTGCCGTCCGATAAGGTTCCGGCTCTGATACCAAAACAACAGGACCGGCTCAAATCTCAAACTTTATTTATTTCTGAAAGGTTTACAATAGTATTACAAATTTAGCTTTAGTTACAATGGATGGAGATGGAGAGAGGGTAGAGAGAAGGTGCAGCCAGAGTATCTGAAAACTAAAACTTGTGGAACTCTGAAGGAGAGCTCTACTTAAAAAGACCCGAAAAAGAGGGCAACCGGCTACCGGAGGCTACTCCAAGATTCGGTAAAACAAAAATAAAAATAAAGGGAAAATATCCCTAGGGAAGGTGGCTAGAACTCTCACTTTTTGTCCACCTTGGCTTTGCTCTTCTTTTTCCTAGAGCTCTGAGGCATATCTTCTTTCAGAGAATCCAAAAATTCTTTGGAAGGGTCTGCAAAAGGGACTTTGCCCAAATAATCTTCCATGTCTTCATTTTCTTGGGTGAAGTTTTCTTCTTCCTCTTCACCAACTTCTTCTTCTTCTTCGTCTTCATCCATCATAGATGCTGGAGTAGGGGAGGCTTTGGAAGAAGTTTACTTGATAAGACAGCTACATTGTCATCAATTTGTGACGACAGCTACTGCAATAATTTTTCCTTAAGCTCTGTAGGAGAAGCTAAAGGGAAGCCAGCCTTCAAATCTGCCAAGGAGGGAATTACAAAATCCCTTCTGGTGTCTTCTTGAGGAGAATATTCATTTTCTACCTTTTCAAAGGCGGCAATACACTCCTTTATTTTGATTAAAGGAGGATTATAATCGAATCTTGACCACCATTTATAATGGAATTGGCGGTTAAGGGATAAAACTCCTATTTCTATATGACAAACTGAATAAGTCCATTGCCAGATCCAAGGAAGGCTAAATCTAGCAATAAAGTGGAGAAGGTTACTTCCACTGATTACCCTGATTCCGCTATTCTTAGAGTTCTTCATAATATATTCTTCATAAGCTTTTGAGAGCTCTTTGGGAAGGAAGTCTTCACCTGGACCCATAGAATGGAATCAGTTGTAGAACCAAAAAGGAAGCTCCTGTTTAATAATGGATGGTTCAATTATTATAAACAATGTGTGCTTTTCAGCTTTATTTTGATAATAAAAAGCCTTGTTTCATGCTTCAATATAATCCCAGTAATTATAACTGGCCTGAATTAATTTCAAATCCATTGATTTATTAGGATTGAGACCCCATTCTGAGATATGAATAATACGCTGAATAAACGCTTTGCTGAAGGAAATATCTTCAGTATGCTTGTTCTGGTTCATGTGATGAAATTTTATTGAACCAGTCTCCATAAGAATGCATTCATAATATATTCGATTTTTCTTTCCTAACAGAGGGAAATTGGCTTCTGGCTCAAAATATCTTCGTGCCAGAGTATTAGGAGAGTTAAAATATCTCTCATCTTCTTTCTAGAGAATAATAATTTGTTCTTCTAAAGATTTCTTTAATCCTGGAAGAACAGGTTCCTTAAGAGCTGCTGAAAAGCTCTCTTGGGATTTACCAGAGGATAAATAATCCGCTGTATCTGCAGACTCACTCCTTCTAGATTGAGAAGGGGGAGGAGAGTTTGAATAACTCTGATTGGCAAAGCTACCAGGGAAACCGCTGCTGCTTTCTCCTCTGCCTTTGCCTCAGCCGGCGGAAGAATATCTTCCTCTAGAGCCTCGACTGAACTGGCTCATTTGGTACCTATAATAAATTCTCTGGTCAAAAAATCCGGGAGAGAGCTAGTTTCTCATTTAATAAACTCAATTTTAAAATCAAATATAGATAATATAGACTGTCATCTTGCAAATATTTGTTTAGAAGCTAAATTTTTAACGTCTTTTTCAAGAACATCTTTAGCTGCTTTACAGTCTACTCTTAAAAAATTCTTGATTTAATAAATCATCTTGGAATTTTGAAATACTATCGACAATAGCCAGAATTTTCTTTTTTATAGTGAAGTAATTTTTCTGGGCATCATTCCACTTTCCAGAAGTATATGTGGACAATATTTCATTTTCTAAATTAGGAAACTTTTGTTTTAGAATTCCTCCATAACCTATGTCTGAAGCATCTGTCTCAACAATTTTAAAATTGGTTGGTGAGACAAGAGCTAGACAGGGGAGACTTTTTACTTTAGACTTAATAAGTCTAACTGCTTTGATATGGAACTCTCCCCATGGAGAAGGATTCTTCCTCAGTTGAATTGAGTTTGATAAGGAGAGACTTTGAGAACGGGAAGAAGAGAAGAACCAAACAAGTAAATAACGATAACCAGCTGTGCACAAAAACCAAAACAGAACAAAGTAATAGTAACACTTATGACTAAATATAGAAATTTTTGGATACCACAAATAGCGATTTTTATAAGAATATTTATTATAGAATTATTTGCAGCAATTAAACACAGATTCTCCAAAAAAAAAATGTACATCAAATACAATTAAACTCTATAAATTAATATCTTTGGGACTGACAAAATTTATTAATTTAGAGAAATATAAATTAACCGATAAAATACTAATTTATTAATTTATTGGTTAATTAATAACTTATTAATTTTGAAAACTATTATTGGTGTATCTCAATGTACATTATTTTTCAATTTATTGTGGTACATTATTAAATGGGCTATGAGAAAATAACACTAAAAGTTCATACCATATTAAGAAAAATCCAAGACGAAAGACGAGGTTCAAGCTGACATTAATTTCAAAAAGCAACAAGTCGCTTTTGAGTCATTCTTCATAAAGACATCATAAATGAATAATTAATTATATGGCATGTGGTGAAATTGAAATTTTTTTTTATAATCCACCATCTATATTTTCAAGCAAAAGTGTATAGAAAATAGACACAATACGGGACGACGGGGGGGGCGGGGGGGGGGGGGGGGGTGTCAGCTATTTCACCTCCCTTAATTATATGTATTAAGGCATTAATAATTTATATATTATATAGGGTCTATATGAATTCTCAAATTTCTATTATCTTATAAATTGAGTGAATTACGTAGATCCAAACATCTTGAATTCTATTCTTGTTATAAAGGATATGTTCTTCAGTATTAGAAGGAATCCTCTTTCCCTAGCCGCCGCTCTGCAAACAACTTTTGTTTAACCTTCAACCTTCTTCACTTGTCCGGTGGCCCTGGGCCTCATCGGCGGTGGTCCCTGGCCTCCCCAAACGGGCTCCGGGGTGTTGCCGGACAGATACTTTTTTAGGCCAATGTTGGGCAATGGCGATGGTACGTTGGAGCTTGATTAGAGTCAGAGTGCAGCCAGGCTTGTGCTTCCCAGAACTTGGGTACAACAGTGGAGAGGCTTGCCGACTGTTTTGTGGTAAATGTGAGAGGTTAGGCTTCCCCAGTTTGGATCTAATCTCCTTTGTTTAAGCGGTTTTGCTGGTGATATGCTTGGAGTGTGTCGACATTCAGACTCAACGATTCGGGTTTGGGTGCAGTATGGGATGGGCAGAGGAGCAAGAGGTCGGCAAGGGGTAAGAGGTGTGTGGTTGTTGGGTTTTTGGAAGGAAGGTAGGCTGGGCTGCTATTTTGAGCTACGTTGGGCTCCAAGGTCAGGCCGGGTATTATATCTTAGGCCAATGTTATTTTAAATTTAAAGCTCTACAATCTATTTGTTTTTATTTTCTATTTAGTTATTTTGTTAAAAATAAGTCTATATTAGTATGAGGTAAGCAAAAGTGGGCTTTGTTCCGGCCTGTGCACCTTTGGTACTGACACAGGTACTATTCAACCTATCGAATAAGCCTTTGGTGAACTTATTATGCTTGTGTTTTCCTAAGTTCATGTTTCCTAATTAAGGTTCATTTATGAACCTAGAGCCTAGATGCATGTATTGTCATTATGAGTTTAGAGTCTAGATGTATGTATAATGTATTGTATTGTATTTAATGTGTCAACCTATGCATGGAAGGTTGTTCGATGAGCCCCTTTTAAACCCTGAATTTCAATTGGAATGGCGGCTCATTTTGGCAATCAAAATTAGTATCATATTAGATCAGTGAAGAGAGCTTTCTTCATTTCCAAAATAACTCTTATCTCTTTGAAAGACTCTTTATAGCGGCGAGTTTTCTATCCTTGAGTACTCACTTGTGAGTTCTCTCCTAGTATTCTATCTTATCTTGTGTCAAGTGCCTTGTCTGTTCTAGGTCAGGATGTTCGTTGGTTCGTCGCATGGGTGGACCTTCCTAGTGGCATGATAAGTTGTAGTGCCGACGGTATTTTTGTTGCTAACATAGTTGGAAAGCTATTCAAAGTGAATAGATGTATCACCATAGTCGTGTTATATTTTTGGTACCGTGTCACCTTAAGTGTAAAGCAAATGTAGTAGCTAATGATACACTTTTTGCTAGCTAAATGGTGCAGTTTATGATATAATATATTAGTCGAATCTCTTAATAATATTTCAGGTGTTTCTCTTCTTATGGGGTTTAAGCTTTATGCCCCTTTTTTTGTATTCTACAATTTCATTAGTCGAGGCTTATGGGAAGCCACAAGCGTAGGGGTCACTATTTGACCCATGGGCCCAAAAAAGTACTTGGGAAGCCCAAGCCTAGCTCGACCCAAATTTAGGTCGAAAAGCCCGGCCCTGTGGGCATAAGGCAGGGTTTGGGCCGAGGTTCCAAAGCTCATAGGCCCAAAAATTCCAGCCCACCAAGGCCCATTGTGGGAGCCTGGCCCAACCCATCGAGGTTCATGGTGGGCGCTCGGCCCGGCCCATCGAGGACCATCCATGAAGCTCATCAAACATAAATATTATATATTACTTTATCATTATAAACCTCTAAAATCTCTATTTTACCTTAATATCAATCATTCATATACAAATTCTCAATTTTTTTAGGCTTATATATTGTTTAATGTGTATAATTGTTAATATATTTGATTTCTAAACACTTTTAAATTTCAAGTTTTTTTATCCACTACATAAAAAAGCCCGGCCCGGCCCGAAAAGGTCTGACCCATGGGTGGCCCCTGGGATTCACAATTTCAAAAAATCTCGTCCCGAACCCGATACGATTGGTCTTGGGCATCCTGGTCCGGCCCATTATCGACTCTTATACAAGCCTTTACTTTAACAAAAAAAATTAGCGAATTATTAATTTATCACGTCGTTTCTAAGTCGGGATCGACAAAAATTATTATTTTAACGAAATTATTAATTAATTTAGTATTAAATTATCGAGAATCTACTATGCAAATTAAAAATGACAAAAAGAATTCATTTTTCGAATAATTCCAAGACAATTACACTAAAAATATGTGTCATTGTAAATTGAGTAATTGACTACAGTTGCGCGCGGGTGTTTAAACAATTAATGCCATTGCATCAACGATGTTATGACCGTTTTTTACATTGTAAGTTTGTAACTACATTGACATTGACACAAACGGTCATAACTACATTGACACAATAATTCCCCTAAGTCCTAGATTAGCTTGTAGGAGTTGTAGGTATGTGGAATCTTACTGCACAACTTTGATGGTATGCTTGTGAGTTGTACTACGGAGCCATATCTTATGCCGGACGGCAGCATTCGTGGTCTGATCGATGGTCTCTATATATAGCAAATTTAGTATCTAACTTCTTCAAATCAACTTAAACACGAAATCAAATTGCAAGATCGAGCTGGAAGAACATGAAGTACCACTACTTCCGTTCTTCATCAGGTGCTTTTGTCTTCATTTCCATAATCATTTTTGTGGCGAACTGCATGTTGAGCATCGAGGCTCAAACCTGCAAACCAAGTGGCCATATCGTTGGTAAGACGCCGCCTACGAGACAATGCAACCCCGAAAACCAGTCTGAATGCTGCAAAAAAGGCAAGCACTACACAGCTTTCAACTGCTCGCCACCGGTGACCAAACGTACAAAAGCAACCTTGACCATCAACAGCTTTGAGAAAGGCGGTGACGGCGGTGCACCATCCGAATGTGACAAGAAGTTCCACTCGGATAACACCTCCGTTGTGGCATTGTCTACCGGATGGTTCAACAACAAGAAGAGGTGTTTGCGCAACATTATCATACATGGTAATGGAAGGAGTGTGAAAGCCAAGGTTGTTGATGAGTGTGACTCCACACTCGGATGTGATGCCGATCATGATTTCCAGCCTCCATGCCGTAACAACATTGTCGATGCCTCTAAAGCTGTATGGAAGGCCTTGGGAGTTCAGAAAAGTGATTGGGGTGAATTGGAGGTGTTCTGGTCTGACGCCTGAATGAGTGATCTCCTCCCTATTGTAGTATACTAGGTGACTGTCTGCCCTTGGGACGGTTTTATCACTATTGTTATAATGTATCATGATAAATTTTATCAGTGCAAATTTATTATGCAACAAACGAAGGACAATAATAAGAGATTAAGATATGAATACGAAGAATATAAAAGTCCGAAAATGGAAAACAACAGCTGTTATAATTACATGCATAGAATACATAGAATAGAATAGATACTAAATTCAGCCGAAGTTAATTATATTAATACTATAAACGTGTTACAACTTACATGAAAATTACACATACTTAGATATTATGATCGAATCACCGAAATACATATCACATGATAAATACAGAAGATACAAATTGCTGATAGAGTTGTCTGATTTACAAAAAATGTTGCTGACCAAAGTAAAGTTAGACCTGGAGAGGTCTGATCAGTTGTATACAAAAGATCCAGATTCTTCATACATTGTTAGTACAAAAAAACAGAAAATAACAGTAATGTTAGTTGCAGTTCTAGTAAGATTTTGGTTTACACGAAAGTACCCCCAAAAAAAAGCTGATTCATATTCGTTAAGTTTTAGGTAATGGATATCGTCTTCCTTCCCCATTGGCTACATCAGCAATATCAGTATATGATTTATCCAACTTAATTAAGCTCTAAATATAGAGGGAATAAAGAAGATTAATGCCAAAGAACTATATATGACGGACATTCAATCGAAACTCATCAACCACTTGTGCACATTAACCTAGTTTATGTTTACTGTATATATACCATGATGTATTAATAGTCAATTCAATTCAACTTTGTATAATTGAATTCAAAATTCAATTCAATTTTAACAACGAAAAGAAAACCTAAATGATAGAAGAAGCGAAAATCATATGACTTTTATAGCAAGAGGCTTGAAGCTTTACCAAGATTGAAAACTAAAAACTTCAACTGCACCAACCTTGTTTGGCGCGGTAAGATACATTAAAAGAAATAGCATGTCCCTTACAAACTTAGATTATCAAGAAAGAGAGATAATGATAACGCCATACATTATCAAGAAAGAGAGCCGAAAAAGAAATAGCATGTCCCTTACAAACTTAGATTCTCAAGAAAGAGAGATAATGATAACGCCATACATTATCAAGAAAGAGAGCCGAAATCATGACTTTTATAGCAAGATGCAGCTCTACCTGGATTGAAAATTGGAAACTTCCACGATCTAGAAAATCAAGAAGGTAGGGGATGGAGAAACGGAACCTTGAAACTCAAATTAGATTAATGCGAGGAACCCTACCCTCGAAAATCAAAGTCGAGAGCAACAACGCCCAAGACATCTGATATCGATTGAAAAGAGACAAGCTTCCATTTATTACTAACTAAGTGTAGATATCGAAAACCTTGTAATGCACTACATTAAGATTAAGATTGAGACTGAGATGCAGACATTTTAAGCATATTTGTAATGCGGTACATTAAGCTTCTGACAAACTTGATAATGTAAATTAAATTTATTACCAAAAGATGGCTGGCATTATTCCTAAATCCTGTGAACAAAAGCCAGACTAACCTTCTCTTTTTGCACATCACAAGCACCCACCCATTCATTGAGCACACCTCATTTTCCATAGTTCATAACCTCAATCACACTATCCAACATCTTCAAGATTTCAAGTTTTTCACCGCCAACACCTAAAGCAAAACCCATAATCATAGCAACATATCTTTAGTTCAAAGAAAAGGTGAGAAACAAACTTACAAATGGGGATAGCAACAATACTGCGAGCAAAGAGTCACTACCAGCACAAACACTCATGTCGTCGGCATGTCCCTTTAATTCGTCGGTTATGGCTATAGCCGACGAGAAGTCGTCGGATATAAGCTCATCGGTAATGGACCGTCCGTAATACTATAGCCGACGACAAAGTCGTCGGCTACACCTCCTCCCCTGGTCAAACCGGTTGACTATGGAGGGAACTATAGCCGACGATACATATGTATGTCGTCGGATATAGTGTGTGATAATTTAATTTTTTTTGTAGATTCTGGGTTTCATCCCAGAACCTGCATTTCCAAAAAGCACCAATATTGTTCACATTTAAAATCCAAAAATATTGAAACTATACACGTAAATAAAATAAAAAACCGAAATCGTTCAAATCTATATACATATGCGTATTACGGGTACTACGGGTTTCCTAAGTAAATGTGGTCAAACGGATCGCTATTGTCTCCTTGGTCTTGGTCCGACGTCTGCTGTTGTGGCTCTGGCGGTGGCTGCGGCTGTGATGCACTGAAAATGGGCGGGGGAGCTATCTGGATTCCAGATGCCTGCAACTATGCATAACAGTGCTGCATCCATGTTCCCATCATCTCCTGCTGCTCGGCCAACCGATTCTGCTCTACGGCTCGCGCCTCCTACTAGGCGGCTCTCGCCCGCTCCAGCTCCTCCATCCGTAGCCATTGAGATTCCATTTCCATCGCTTACCTCTGAAGCTGCTCCTGTACCTCATTAGTCCTCGAACATCCTGATCCGCGAGAGAATTCAGGAGTCTTCTTCAGCAGCCCTTGACCTATCTTTCCGAACCCCCGGCAGTAGAAACTGTCCTTCCATGGAGGGATCGCGGCTGCCATGATCCTGGCCGCTATGATCGGATCAGATTGATCAATCTGATCAGTCGGGAGTTCTGCATCAGAGGTGTTGGAATAGCACTCTCTCGCCACTTGAGTCAACACCTCTGGAATCACCTCCTGAACTCTCGCCTAGTTGACAAAGAAAAATAAAATGTTAATTAATATAAACAATAAAAAAAATTAGAAATATGTTTATTTTGTTATAAGGACACTTACAGCATCTTCGGAGGACTGCGGATACGCGTGCTTCATCGTATAGACAAGCGGAGAGACTTCTGGGTGGTTGGCCGCCTCCTCGATCCAACCCGAGTATGATTTGGAACCGGCATGCTGATTTTTTGTGTTTTTGGCCCGGTTCCTTGTGTTGACTTCAAAAATAGCCTGCTCGATTAATCTAACATTAAAAAAATATTAGCCAAATAATTTGGGGGAAGTACAATAAAACAAAATTTTAATCGATCGAAGGTTGCGTGCCTTCAATCTCGGGTTGTTAAAGTGAACCACGAGCCATCATCACTCGTACTCCCTATAATGGAACTCGCTAGGGGTACCCGAACGATCGTCGCCGTACTTTTTCAAATGTTTTTTCAACTCGGTCTTCCACTCCTTGTACTTATATTAATAAAACACAAATGTTAGTAACTTCCAACATTTTATGAACAAAATCAAAACAAACGAAAAAATCTAAAAAAATAAATCATGTAACCTGCTCCCTTGCACTTTATCCGCCCACGTGGGTCTAATGTCGTTGTCCACGCGGAACCACCTCTGCAATGTGTATATATATAAATATTAAAAATTTATATAGAAAAGATACATAATGAATATACAATTCTACTCACCGACAGCGCATTATTCAGCTCATATTTGACGGATTGCGGCATCGAATTCCAATCTGGCCACAGCATTGAGACTCTATCCCGTATGATGCTGCTCGCCATCCTTGCGTACTGTCGAGTGATCTTTCCCTCGATCACCTCGCCTCCATCCTCGGTCTGAATCACAAATTGGCCACCATCGGTACCCCGAATCGCGTCGTCCAGTAACTTGCTGACAACGGGGCCTCTGGTCCTCTTCTATTTTTCACCAGCCACAATCGCGCCTATCACATTTGTAGACAATTTTTTAAACATCAACACCTAATTGAATTTAAATACTACTAAGTAAAAAGATATTACTAATTAATATTTACCTGATTCGTCGGTGCATTGTCCCGGAATCCTCGCACTCCAGAGAGGTTGCGGGAAGGGTACATATGCGTATGCCTGGTCTGGGTAATGAACCCTAGCTGTCCTGAAACAGGCATTCCTGTGGGATCGACGAGGGGTATCGTCGGGATTTCCAAGGGTAAGAATAGGGTAGACGGCGAGCATAGTCATATCCCGGCCGAGGACTGAGTCGATCCACCAGCCTCCTCAGAAGAATGAGGAGTCCGGTCGGTGGATGGGGAAGGCTCTGGCCGATGAATGTCCGGCATTCGGACCGAGGATTGAGTCGCACTATCCGTTGAAGGCATGCGACTGTCCTCATAAGGCCTCCTCGCGCTGGAGGGTTGGCGAGGCTCGACCTACTACTATTGAGGTTGTCTCTGACCTAGAAGTGCACAGTGCCGAAAGGTGGGAGGACAGCTGTAAGTGTTGCCGATACTGGCGGATCCGGATGCGGACTGACCCCCCCTCGACCCCCTCGATCCCCCTCGGGAAGTACCGCAATTCAACCAATTCATCGTTTCTATAAAATTTTCGTAACATACTCAATTTTATATAGTTTTTAAAATTTATCTACCAAAATTAAAATTAATTCACATTAATCTACCAAATGCCATATATATTAATTGACATATTTCCATATTAACTCACAATAATTCCATAAATTACAAAAAAAATTCAAATTAATTCATATATATTAATCTACCAAATTCTAAATTAATTCACATAAATCTAGAATAAATAAAATTAATTCACATAAATCTAGAATAATAAAAATTAATTCACATAATTAAATTAATTCATATTAATCTCATAAATTACTAAAAATCAAAATTAATTCCCATTAGTCAAATTAATTCACATAATTAAATTAATTCATATTAATCTCATAAATTACTAAAAATCAAAATTAATTATTAATCTACCAATTTAATTCATATTAATCACCAAATATTATCCAAATTAATTCATATATATATGCTCATAATAATAATCCAAAAATTACAAAAATTCATAAAAATTTCAGTAAATTACAAAAATTCATAAAAATACCATTATATATTCCTTCATATAAAATTTCATTAAATTACAAAAATTCAAAAAAATTCCATTATATTCCAAAAATTCCTAATCCAACCATCCCATATATATATATATATTCATAATCCAATATTCCAACAATAATTCCAAAAATCAACAATAATCAAATATATATTCACACAACTCATCCAAACATCTACATTATCAACAAACTAAACATACATTGAACCTAAATAAAAAAAATTAAAATTGGGGATTTAGGGAGAGGAACCTGTTTTTGGGTTGTAGAAGGACGGCGGCGGCTCTAATGGTGGCTGGGATGAACGACGGCGGTGCTACTTCAACAAAGATGGACCGGACCTGCTTCATCTTCTCGGATAGTTTGTAAAAAAAATGGGGCAATTTCGTTTTCTGTCCAAAACGGCTATTCTTGGGGTTAAAATCCGACCACTATAGCCGACGACATAAGTATAGTCGTCGGCTATACTATAGTCGATGATATTTATTATGAATGTCGTCGGTTATATTTTTTTTTCTTTCACTTTGCTTTTGTTTTTTCTCATTTAGTAAAAAAGGCTAGGAGTTTTTTTTAGTTACTTATAAAAAAGGTTAAATAAACAAAGTTCCTACTTTACATATCACGAATGTCGACATTATTCATTGCATGTTCATACTCAAATTGCACTTTCAAGTCATCGTCCTACATATCATTTTACATTGCACATTCATACTCAAATTTCACGTTCAAGTCATTTTCCTACACATCATTTTACATTGCACTCTCATACTCAAATTAACATACGTACACTAAGGTGCATAGTCAGAATCATCGCTTGAGTCTGACTCGGTTTTCGAGTTAATTTCAGGTAAGATGTGTAAGTACTCGTCACTTGAGTCTTTATTGTCTTCATTTTGATTAACATAAATAAGTTCTGGTCGAGGAATTTGTACCACACTACCCTGTATCACATTAGTAAGGCGAATTGTTGAGGATTCAGGAATACCAGTTGTGTTCGGCTCTTGGTATGCACTAACTTCTTCATTATCTGAGGTCACACCAAGTGTCGAGGTACTGTATATGTTTCTTGGAAGAACATGGTTAACCACTTTCCACGCGCCTTTATGCACAAGATCATCAAGATAGAACAATTGTTTGACTGCCGTGGCCAAAATAAACGGATCATCTTCATACCATCTTGTAGTAGTATTCACCGAAAATATGTCGTATTGATCAGTCCTTGTGTTCTCAGGGTCAGTATCAAACCATCTACACTTAAACAAGTGCACTGTCATGCCTTCCCCATAAATTAATTCGACAACTGAATGGAGAACACCGTAATAATCAACTCCATTCTGCCCACCATGCATCTTTACCCCAGAATTCTGTGTTCTTTGTCTGACGTCTCTATGTTCACAAATAAATAGCATGCCATTTACCTTACACATAGGATAAACTCTAGAAGTTACCGATTTCTGCGCCAAGAGCCTCAATTCGTGTGACCACTAAGGGATACCATCATCTTGTACATGGTTCATCTGAAAACAATCATTTATTAACTTAACTATAAATAGGATGCGAGACACTTAAATTCATATACAAGTAAATATATCTATATACGTACCAATTTGCCAAAATAGTTTGCGAACGTCTTGTTGTGGTACTCAACATCACCGGCAATAAAGGTGCACATTTTTCCAATATTGAACTTCTGGACAGTTAATCAATACCGACCAGTGGGCAATGACTAGCTCATATGGTTCCAAATTGTACGAGTTGGGCAACTTTCCAGAAACTTCAACATCATTGGAGATGATCGAAAGGTTGAACTGCAGTTCATCTACCGACATATATTGTGGATGGTCCTCCAACGCTCCCAAATACAACTTGGTGTACGTTACACACTCATGCACAAGATATGCTTCAGCGATACACCCTTCAGGTGCGGATTTCTTCATCACATAGTCTTTGTAGTCCCCTAATTGTCTATAAAGTGGTAAAGAGAATGTTATATATGATTATTGTAAAATAAATGAATAAATAATAATAAAGACATAGCCAGATACAGAGATGCCTTACGTACCTTTCCATGAGATACATCCATGTGTAGTGTACTGGACTGGTAAGCAACAATTGTTCCAAAAGATGGAGCATCAGGTGAGGCATGATGTCGAAATTTTTTGGAGTAAATATCCTTTCCAATTTGCACATGATAAAAATTATGTCCTGTTGCATTTCCCACGTGTCTGATTTCTTCACTTCTCTCGTGCATAACTTCTGAAAGAATCTTGACAAAGCCACTAACGGCTCCACCACCTCTTTGAGCAGGTACCCTCAAATGAAAACAGGGAAGAGGCGTTGAAGCAGTATATGACAATCATGACTCTTTAGTCCGTACATCTTATTGTCTTTGAAGTTAACACACCGACTTATATTTCCTGCATAGCCGAAAGGATACCTGACATTACCCATCCAGCTAAAAATTTCATTCTTCTGGGTAGGCTTGACGGTATAAGGAGCTTGAGACATTTATTTCTTCCCATCTCTCAACCACAAATGTTTTTGTAGTACCATTCTTTTCAAATCAGTGCGTGCCTTCGGGCCATCTTTAGTTTTTCCCTCCAAATTCAACACTGTGCCGACCACACTCTTAAACACATTTTTCTCTATGTGAATGACATCTAAGTAGTGTCTAATCAGCAACTTGGACCAATACGGAAGTTTCCAAAATATATTTTTGTGTGTCCAAAATTTATACCTGTCGGGTTTGTCAGGTATTGACGCCACTATCTCAGGATGATTGCTGAGCTGCCCAAAATCGTATTTAGCACTTCCAATATTTCATCCCCCATCCATCTCCTCGGCTACTCACCTGTTTCCACAGTCCCATCAAATGCCTTCATATCCTCCCGAAACGGGTGATCATATGGAAGCCAACAACGATGACGCATATGTACAATCTTCCTGCAATGAGGTCTGCAACACTCAACAGTCATGCACTCTGGACAAGCCCTGTATCCCCTGGTAACGTTGCCCGACAACATCCCGCGTGCAGGAAAATCGTTAATGGTGCCAACAAGCATGGCATGCATCTGGAACATCTCATTTTTGAACTTGTCATAAGTGGGATGACCGTGCTCACTCAAGTACTTAAGCTCCTCAATCAAGGGTCTTAAATACACATCGAGACACTTTCCTTGATAACCCGACCCTGGAATTATCATAGTGAGCATATTGTATTCTTTCTTCATGCACATCCATGGAGGAAGGTTGTACGGTACCAAAATAATTGGCCATATACTGTATTGAAGACTCATGTTGCCAAAAAGGTTGAATCCGTCAGATGAAAGCCCCAGCCAAACATTTCGAACCTCTGATGCAAAATAAGAAAACTCCCTCACCATGTGCTTCCAAGCCTCTCCGTCAACAGGGTGTATAAGGGTATCACCGTCGGGCAAATTCCTCTCGGCCCATCATCTCATCGCTTCAGCTGTGTGTGCACATATGAACAACCATTCTAGCCTATCTATCAGCAGAAAATACCAAAGTATCTTCACAACTTTCTTGTTTCTAGCAGGGGTCAACTTATACCTATCTGTACCACATACCGAGCAACCATCAAGGGATTCAAGATCATTCCTATAAGCATCTTCACCCCAGAAGAGAACGCAATCATATCTGCAAGCATGGATTTTTATGTAGGAAAGGCCAAGATGTTTCAGGATCTATCGCACCTTACGATGAGTGGTAGGAAGGCGATGACCGGGGGGCAACAATGAACCAGACCACTTCAGCCAATCATTAACAGCCTTCACACTCATTTTTTTCTCCACTTTCAGCTTCATTACTCCCATAACACTTTTAAGAACAGTCTTATTACACTCGTTGTACAACGGGGTCTGTTGGAAGGCAATGAGGTTGTTGTACTTGTCTATACCAGCAGTGTTGACAGCTATAGGTAATTGCTGGACTGGCTCAATATGAGGGAAACTCCCAACGGCGGGAGGGATATCTAATGCTTGAGCAAATACACCGCTCTCATGAGGAAACATATCGTTGATCAACCTTGTTGTTGGATCATTGGATGTACTGACACTCTCAAAAAATTGTCCTTGATCATGCTGACCAACTGATGAGCTCTCACCATGATAAATCCAACATGTGTACTTATCCCAAAACCCGTTTTTCTTCAAGTGCTCCAATACTTTATCGATGTGAAAATGATATCGCTAGTTGCAACACTGACATTTCATACACGGACAATAATGAATTGTCATCCCTCCACAATTAACCTTCACATATTTCACAAAACTCTTAATTCCACGGTGTTATCTTACATCCCATCTTGAAAGACACATCCAACTCTTGTCCATCTTGAAAAATTATAGCTGTATATATACCTATGATCTAATTTATTAAAAATTCATCATTATATATATATATATCGATATTTAAACTGTAAATTACATAATTTAATTATTCTACTCGATCGATCCCTAATTACAAATGAACATATATATTTTTTGTCTAATTTATATTCATATATAAAACTTATTTTTGTCTAATTATATATTCTACTCGATCTCTAATTATTCGATCATATATTTATTTTTGTCTAATTTAACTCAAATTAAATCAACAATCAATCAATTAATATATATATATATATGATTACACGCAAGTACAATTCCCATAATTTTAATATATATACCCTAATTATAATCACAAAAATCTAAATAATAACCACACTACAATCACAATTAACCAAAACACAAAATAATCACAATATATATTAACCATAATAATCACGATTAACCCTATAATAATCACAATAATCAAATAAATTACCATATATTCTCAATAATCAACGACAATTGCTACAAATCAACTATTAATCACTCAAAATCAACCATCAATCACTCAAACTCAACAATCAACTCAAAATTAGCAATATATATCTCAACGTACTCTATACATCATGCATATATATATGTACCACAATCAACACGTACACATGCACATATATATACCGTACCTATATATATAGTACGGATACGTACCTATATAATGAATCACGAACTCATTGTGGACAGTTTTCGAAAACACCCAATGATTTCAGAGCGTTTTCAGTTTCCGCGGGAGAATTTTTTTTGAATGACCGAGCTGCTGCCCAGATTGGATCTATAAACACCTATAGCCGACGATACTACAAAGTCGTCGGTTATAGTCAAAAAATACTCGTCGGTAATAGTTACAAACTATACCCGACGATTTTCCGGCTACTATAGCCGACGACTAGAATCAAGTCGTCGGCTATACCCTACTATACCCGACGACAAGGGTTGTCGTCAGCTTGTTTTCCTGCAAGTCGTCGGCTATACTGTTTTCTCTGGTAGTGAGTAATGTCAAAGTACAAAGTGTAGACCCTAAGGAGGATGAATGAAGTGGTGTTCAGAGATCTAGTAAATCAAGATAGATTCATATAGATGTCACTGACTAAACTCTTGAACTCATATATACTTTAATCAAAGCAAAACCCATAATCATATAAGTAGCATATTTTACAAATACTCAGACTTTCTAAACTCCATTGATTCTAATGAGTATCTAAACGCATAACATTAATGAGTTTTAATTTCGTAAGAAAAACATAAGTTTTGCCGTCAAAGTGCACAGCTGATGACCCAAAATAGTGCATCAATCTATCAAACAATACTAGCCAACCCAACCACAGTTACTTTAGTTCCAATTCACACACTAAACCAACTATTACTTGCAACCATTTTTCTTTTCTTTTCTGGGGATCCAAAAAAAATTAATAGTTTAGGCAGACCTCAGAAATATGAATGAATATATTAACTTACTATTTTCCTTCTAGTCTATCAAACACAATAGATTCATACCTTCAATCTGTCTTTATTTCCCTTCAAAGCAACGTCAAGATAACAATCCAGTAATTCTTTCTCCAACATGAAATCAAAGATAGGGTCATTGTATAACAATAATGCTCTCAAGCACGTGAAATAAATCAAATAAATAGCAAACACTCCATATCACGTACACTTACTATGTCTAATAATGCTTCAACTACTCGTTGAAAAAAAAAACTCAAACTAATCCAACCCAATTAAAAAGTACCAATCTGGAACTCCCAATATGAAGGACTCCACTCAATTCCTTGTTATTACCCAATTTAAAAATCTCAAACTCTTGTTCCTATACAATTTAAATTCCCGAAACAAATCTTCAACCCTATAGTAGCTAGTTTCAGAAGTCATTAAAGGTGGCCTTGAGCATTGTTCTAAAAAACGGCCGCCTAGGCATCGACTAATCGGAAAAAACCATGTTAATGCCTAATTTTGGTCCTGGGCGGGGTAGTTAGGTGAGAGTCGACTACTCGGCAATTAGGCGGCCGACTAGCAACTAATCGGTGGAAAAGTAGGCGACTAATCGGTTTTTTCCTTCTTCTTTGTTTAACACCAAAAAATCTAAAATACAAAACCAATCACAAAAAACCCAAAACTCAATCACCAAAAATTGAAACGCCGAAGCACTGAACACAGAACGCCACGAACTGAAGCACTCGCCATCGCCGCTCGCCGTTTCGCAGGTCAGAACGACAAAACCTCTTCCTTTCTATTTTCACTTATGGTTTGAGATTGAATGATTGATTATGTGATGGGTTTAATTACTTTAATCTGATGAGTTTGAGATTGTTGATTTGTATGCTTTATACCCAAAAGACCCAATCTGATGCTTTGAGACTTCTGGTTAATGTGTTGATTTATATGTGATTGGTTCGATTTCTATAAATGTGATGCGTCTCCTTGATTGAATAGCTCTGTAATCTGTACTGTTTTTGAGTTTTGAACAAATTCAAGGGTTTGTTGTTCTTCGATTTGGCTGTAGATTGTCATTCTGGGTTTGCATGTTCTTCAACTTATATAGTACCTCAAAAGGTACAGCATCCACACATGCATATCATAACCAAAAATACGCTGATTAAAAGTAGCTAGGTTATACATTACCTAATTATATAAATATTATATATGGAGAGCCATACACAGATGGTACCTGGCTAGGTTAATAAAGTAGATTGCCATGCACTATTGACATAAAAAGACCATTTTGATGAGTTTATACCCCAATAACCAAGTAGATTTAATTCCTTCCGGTGTATGTCTTCTACAAACTTGCAGGAAAAAGAGGGTAATTGATAATGATCACCAACCAATACAAATATTGAAGCAAACATCACAGGCCCAAGAGATACCTGATAGGAAGAATACAGACAGTATGATAAAGATGTTATTCTGATTTTTGTGTATGACATAAAAACAAACATTTTGATTGGATGCATATACTTTAGTCAAGAATGGCATGAGAAGCAACAAAAGTTTGGTTTGGTTAGTTTTAGTTTAGTACTTTAGTCAATATGATCGTGAATGTGGTTGTGATTTTTGAATTAGGGGAAATGGCAAGTAATCCGAATTCAATATCTTCTTCGTCTGCATCCATTGCAATGTCCAAAAATCCTTCGATGCCTTTGAAGAAAATTCAAATGATATTGGATGGAATTATGCGGAGTTGATCGATTCGAACAAGAAGAATAAAGTCAAGTGCTTGTTGTGTAGACATGTTTCAAAGTCCGGCATATATAGATTGAAGCAACACATTGCTTATGTCGGTGCAAATGTGTCTAAGTATCCAAAAGCTTCGAATAGTGATAAAGTCAAAGTTTTAGCGGCACTTGAAGAAGTGAAGAACAAGAAGAAACAAAAACAAGTGCATGATCATGAAAGAGAAGTAAGAGAAGAAGTTCAACTTGATGAAGAAGATGTAGTTGAAGGGCAAAAATCAAACTCATCAAAGGCATCAAATGTGCACTCTCTTTGGCTATGGTTACTAGTGATGATTGAGATAAATGCAAACACTCCGAGATAGAAAAAGGGAAAGCCGCTTATAATAGCATCTGACTTTTAATTTTTGGGGTGGTGTTTCAACTTGTTTGAGAGTGTTTTCTCCTCTAGTTAAGGTGCTACGTATTGTTGATAGAGACACACCATCAATGAGATTTGTGTATGGAGAGTTGCAACAAGCGAAGGAAGATATCAAAGGTGTGTTCAACGGTCAAACGCTTTATATTGATCCTATCCTAAATGCAATTGAAAGGAAATATGGCGGAAGAATTGATTGTTCATTGCATTTGGCAGGTTATCACTTGAACCCTTACTATTTCTACAAGCTTTCAAGCACTAGTGATCTTCTTCCCGCTCTTATTATGGATGCTTTTTTTGAGGTTGTACCCATCTTCTTTCCTGATGATGCCAATAACAAGATCAAGTGTTGAATGTAGAGTTGCCCAATTATAAATTGAAAAAATGGAAGTTCGGAAATGTTTTTGCCAAAAGGGCATGGAAAAAGATTGGTGAAACTAAAGATCTGGGTAAGTAAATTGTTATTTCTTATTCACTTATTGAGTTAGTATGAAATGATCAAATGATGATTATATTTGTAGCTTATTCATTGTGTTTTTACCTCTTTAGTTACATGGTGGTGCAATTGTGGAGGTGATGCACCTAGATTGCAAAAAATGGCTATAAAGATTCTCTCTTTGACTACAAGTTCATCCAGTTGCGAGAGAAATTGGAGCACTTTTGAAGGAGTAAGTAGTTTATTTACTTTCTTGTATTTGGTTTAGAATTAGTTATAATGAATAAAGTTATAAAAGTAAATCATATGATTTTTTTATTTATTTTAGGTGCATACAAAAAAAAAATAGACTTGGTACAACAAGATTAAAAAATCTTGTTTTTGTGCAATTTAATGCTAACATCCTTAACAAGAAGAAGAAAGTAAGAGATCCACTTCTTGCTAAAGATGCTAAGAAGGCACAAGAATGGCTAATTGAAATCGTTAATGATAAAGATGAAGATCTTGAGTCTGATTTTTCGGATAACGATGATAGTGTTGAAGAATGAGCAATTAGAGAACTTGATGATGATGTTGAAGAGTCCGAAGATGATACCGAAGTTGAAAGAACCAATGAGTGCGATGACACATTTGATTTCGGCTCAATGAGTCATTTCTTCCGTGTTCACTTGAAAACGTTTTCTTTTTATGTGCTTTCATTTGGATTTGAACTTTTTAGCTATTGTTTGATGACATTAATTTTGAGACATTGTATTTTGAAGATATTTCTTCATAATATTTTCTTTATTATTCATATAATATATCATATAAATATATATTTAATTAAATATATATATATATATATAAAATCCGCCTAATTACCGATTAAACTTCGCCTAGATGTCTAGGCGCTAGGCAGTAGCTCCACCGCCTAATTCCGCTTAGCACCTTTTTGAACCTTGACCTTGAGACAATAGAGGATTAGTCAAATATATCAATGAAAAAAGGGACAAAGTGTAAATTCCACAAATACCACATAACTACACTTGCAGCATTTTTCCTAGTGATTACTCTGACTGATAAGTTTCAGATAACAACCTATATAGAGACATACTAAAAATTTAATGTGATCAGGGCACACACTTTGTCTTTTCGTTTTTTGTTTCTTTTCAAACAAACCTAGAATTACAACTAAACAACCTGAAAATAAAAAAAAATGTCAAATAAACAATGACATATTACATATAAATTATAGTATAGGCATTGTTTCCATAGCTAAAGAACCTAGAATAATTCCTATATAAAAACTATCATTTGAAACCAATGAATGAGATTACTGCAATCTAATAAATCCCTATGCCATCTCATATACAAACTCATGTGTAGTATCCAAATCATTCAATGAAACAAATGGAAGTGACAACGAACTTAGACATCTAACAAGCAAAGCTGATAACTCTTAGCAATTTACATAAAAGCTCCTTAACAGAAATCAAACACAAAAAGGAAGGACTCAAATCACGATATGGTTTACAACAACATAAAGCAAATAGACTAAACCCTGCCTCTTAGAAATTTACATAAAAGATCCTCAAATTCAATCAATTAAATTCAAACGAAAATCACAGACATAGAATAGGGAGGACGCAAATGACGATGTGGTTAACAATAACATAAAGAAAATAGACTGAACCAGTGCAATCAATCGAACAAACCAATCGTCGTATGGGAATAATGAGATCTATTTCGACCTTTTAAGTTGTAACAGAAATGAAATCCAACTCAGCTAAACTCAAGAAATCACAAAACTCAACTTAGTCGAACAAACCCTATATCACAACCAAACACTTATCTAAATAGGTACCTCAGCTGCAAAATATTGCCTCATGAAGAAGCCCCGATATGACTTCTTATTTATTCAAGATGATTGAAGTAGATTACATGAATCATGGATCAAGAAGGAAGAAATAGTTTAACGACTAATCTCATAGCATAATAAACAAACATTTCTCACATTGTTTCTGACCCAAAAATAGAACTAGAATTTAAAACTTCAAAACGAAATGGTATAACCGTAAAACATTGATGGTTTCTAAAAAAAGTACTAAATGAAATTTTTCAGAGGCCATCTATGCAAATGGAGCAATTCGGATGAACTTAAGAAACTACCATGTCAAACATGATTGAAGAAGAATTTGAGAGAATACATAAACATAATCAAACTACGTTCAACTATGGATTTGGATTTCAGTTAAAACAACATGTTCTATTATGATCCTTGAAACAACAAACATGCAAAACCATGCATTAAACCATCAAACCAAAATAGCATACATGGGTTTGGGAGAGAGAAGCAAGACTGATAGGGAGAACAATCAGAGAAATGATCTGGGAAGGATAGAGCAGGGTCTGCAAGAAACACAAATAGGGATTAGAGGAAGAGTGAGAGACTAAAACTATATCAAAGGAATAGAGATCAAATTCATTTTGGTTGTGATGAATTTGTGATGATCGAAGCATGCCTGAGTTTCTGATCGGTTCTTCTGAACTAAAGAAGATTGTTCGATCAACAGAGAGAGACTGAAGAATAGATGGTCCAGATTTGTAGCTAGAGACCTTGTCATCGATGATCTCGATGAGAACTCAGCCTTGATCTTGTGTCGCTTAGAGAAGGTGTCCCAAATTAATGTCAACGTTTAGGGTTCTAGTGGTGAACTTGACTCCAATTGTGGTCTTGAACTCGTTCTTGGTGAACTTGGAGAGCAGAGATGAACAACGAAATCAATCAAAAAATAGACAAATTCGATCGCCCACAGATCGATTGAAAAAATAAAAAAAGCAACCAAATCTCAAACTCAGAATCAATGAAAAACTCTAACCTTGAAATTGCAAAGATCGAGAGAGTTAGCAGGCTCAAAGCAAGAGAGAGAGATGGAAAAATCCATAGTACCAAAACTCCCCAATTTTGGAGCGTTGGATAACTTCTACGATCTCCACTTTTGAAGAAATGAAGTGATCCAACGCTCCAAAACTGGGAAGTTTTGGTACTCCGGAGTACTATAGAACACCCCGAGAGAGATAGGAGGATCAGAAGAAATTTATCGATAGGATGAGGGAGCGTTAGATTTCTGCATCGATATCCATCCAAAACAGTGATAAAAGTATGTTGCCAATTAACAGTTTCAGAGAGAGAGAGAGAGAGAGAGAGAGAGAGAGAGAGAGAGAGAGAGAGAGAGAGAGAGAGAGAGAGAGAGAGAGAGAGAGAGAGAGAGAGAGAGAGAGTCACATGCTTGGCACAGGTGGAGAAAAATGACCAAAAGGGCAATATTAAACAGTGATGAGAAACAATACATGTGAACAATGCAGAGGCTGCTTCAGAATTGTAATATGATAAATATAAATACAATGAAGAAGGTTTATATATAGCTAGTGAATAAAAGTATAAAAGTATAAAACCAATCTTTAGTTGCTAGCTGCATACTCATATATATATAGAGGTTTTTTAAATGCAGACGCCTGCATGGTGCGGATAGTAAATATTTGATTATTTTGATAATCTCACATTTGATTTCAACAATTTAAACAATTGATATTATAGATATCCTTTAAGGAGTAGACCTACAAAATTTCAGCAAATTTGGTAATCGTTTGGTCATCCAAAATGGTGAAACATTACGAACAAATAAGGAGCATTGAATGAATACTGACGATATATAAATGACGAATCAAATGGCCAAATGATTTCTAATTGGACTCAAATTTTGTAGGTGACTTAGTTGAAGTAGTATTTATAGCATGAGTGGTTTTGATTGTCAAGATTTGATGTCTAAATAAAGTAAAACGAAAAAAATCATACCGTGCGGATATCCTTAACTGAAAAAGAATGTATATATGTTAAGTTCATACCATCCATCTTTTACCATAATATCTTCAGATCTCTGTTCATCAATGGCTCGTGATGCAAAAAAATTGTATTCGCTGGTACCGATGATACACGAATACAGATATCATCTTGTCTTAAGTATAAATAGATTGAAAATCCAGGGTGGTACGGTTTTCCAAGCTTGGTGCATGCATGCTAATGAGGAATGAAGCTGTATAACCAATCAATAGGTGAAGCAAAAAAAATATCATTCTGAAGTGCGTACCTAAGCATTTCTAAAGTATCATGGTAAATCTATGTTAGTATCATTCTGCATCTTATTTTAGATTTTATAATCCCGCCGTCTAATTTTGTACTACTTAACTAAGATCATCCAAAAGAAACAGAAAAGTATACTATACTCATCCTACAAAGTATACTAGACAGTTCTTGCAGTCCTTTTGCTTCAGATATGTTGTACATTCCAAGCTTGCAATTTTTGCTTCAGAATATGTCATAATTCTTGACATGGAACTAGACAGTTCTTCAAGCAGTTGATATCTCTAATTAAGTCATGTTCAATGTATATTCTCCATCATAAAGTTGGCTGGAGTAGCAGTTCGTTTCAATTGTATAACTATAGTTATTAAAACAAAAACAAAAAAACAGCAAGTCTTGTCTGATAAAGGTTCATAAAATGTAGTTTAATAATACTTCATTTACATAGACATATATACATGACACACATTCTGATACATATACAGATTATACACTGAAAGCACTCAGGAAAATAAGCAAAGAAAGAAAATCAAGCTTAGACATACACTACAGTGACTAAGTGTCCAGCAATGATCAACAACAACAATGTAACTAAGCGTCGGTCCATGTGATATCCAAGCCACCCCAGTTGTCTTCAGACACACCCAAGGCTTTCCAGACTGCCTTGGAGGCATCAACGATGTTATTGGGACAGGGAGGTTGGTAGTCATGGTCTGAATCACATCCCTCAGTCGAGTCACATTCGTCCACCACCATGGCCACCACACTGTTTCCATTACCATTTATTCTGATGTTTTGGAGGCACCTTGATCCACCGTTGTACCACCCTGTGGACAATGCCACGACTGGAGTGTTGTCATTGTGGTACTTACCGTCACATTCGGATGGACCTCCACCGTCACCACCATCCTCGAAGCTGTTCAGAGTGAGGTATGCTCGAGTGTTGCCGGACATTGGTGGCGAGCAAGTATATGTCGGATACATTTTTCCAGCTTTGCAACAATCAGAGTCATCCTCCGTGTTACATTGTCCAGGAGGGGGATTCTTTCCTCTGATCCTTCCGCTTGGACGACATTGCTGAGCTTCACTAACCAAGCAAATGGCCAGAAGGAAAATGGTTAGAACAAACCCTTTCGAGAAAACACACTTCATTTTTATGTCTATGACTTTCTCCTCTGCTCTTCTGTGGGTTGCTTTGGTGCATTAGCGCATTTGAGGATTGGCTATATATAACAAAACTCTGAACCAAATTCTCCTTCTTCTATTTGCTGACTGACAAAATTGCAGTCTAACGTGAGACTCCAAAACAGAACTCTTTAGTTTTTAACTTTCTATGCTTACTAATACTTGGTCTTGCCAGAAACTAATAGACAAATCTCCATTCAACATACTTTCCACCGGAAAATATATTCCTATTGTAATTAGAATTAACTCTTGTAGATATAATATGATTGTGTATATATCTTTTCCTTTTGAGAAACCATTTATAAAGCTATATTAACCCAAAAATTAGAATGGATGAAATTATTGAATCCTCCCTAAAATACTTTTCTACTTAGCCTCAGAACCCAATTCCTGGATTTGAAAAAACCTCGAATTGAATTGAATTGAATTAAAACCCGGAATTACCACCACCAAATTTTTTTCTTCTGCTACACTTGAAATCTCAAACTTTGAAATCCCTGAAATTGAGCTTGAATTCTTGATTTTTTGAAAACCCATAATCTCGAAGTATACCCTTGAAATCTTGGATCTTGAAATCCTTACTACTTGAAACATGAAGATGTCGCTTGGATCTGTTACTATGTCAGAGGAAGAGCATTCATCAATTGTCTCCACTAATATAGTTGAATCAGGTATGAGGGGTAAGACATCATCTCTCTCTGCATTATCTACGAATAATACTTGGATAATTGATATTGGTGCAACTGATCATATAACAAATACTTTCAGCTAGTACAAACCATTAACCCATCCCCTTAACATGTTGTGACTACTGTTGATGGCTCTCCATCTCCTATTTTTGGTGAAGGTTCTGTCAAACTCTTTGATAATCTATCAATTGATTCAGTTATTGTTATTCTGTCTCTTGCATATAACATTTTATTTGTTAGCCAAATAACTTCGGCACTTGCATGTTCTGTAACTTTCTATACAAATTTTTGTATCTTTCAGGTCATTCTGACTAAGAGGGTTCTCGGTTATGGTGTTAGAAGGAGAAAATTATACTACCTTAATTTGACAAGCAGTGGAGAACAACAATTGAAATCGTCAGGTCAGGAAAATAATACCACTAGTTTGGATAAAACTAAGGAAGTTGTGTGGTTATGGCACCGTCGTCTTGATCACTTGAATTTTCATTACCTGCAGAAGCTTCAACCTCAATTGTTTTCTCGTCTGAATGCTTCAGAGTTTCAGTGTGATACATGTGAACTGGCCAAGAGTCACTGTATTACTTATTCGCCAAGCTTGAATGAATGTGCCTCAAAATTTGTGGGGAGAAGTTTTATGTTCTGCTGCAAATTTGATTAATCACACACCATCTCATGTGATTGAGTTTCAAAATCCTTGTCAGAAGTTGCATGCGTTACTGAATGTGTCATCTTTGCCAAATTTGGAGCTAAGAATTTTTGGGTGTATTGTGTATGTTCACATCAATAAACAATTGAGAGACAAGCTTGATCCATGTGTTGTGAAGTGTGTCTTTGATGGATATGTTGAGTTCTAAAAAGGCTACCATTGTTATGTTGAGTTCTAAAAAGGCTACCATTGTCTTTCCTTCAGGGAGAGAAGAGAGTATGTGAAGGAAATCCTCTGAATTTCACGGAGTTTGAAAAATTGAAAAGTTTGCAAAGGAGGTTTAAAGTTGGAAATCGCCAAGAAAATTGCA
Organism: Geum urbanum; assembly: GCA_946800695.1. Lineage (NCBI taxonomy): Eukaryota > Viridiplantae > Streptophyta > Magnoliopsida > Rosales > Rosaceae > Geum > Geum urbanum. The sequence continues at coordinate 26,118,636 of OX327017.1, read as the reverse complement.
CTGGAGCTCCGTTCAACCCGTCGAGAATTTCCCTCGACCCGTCGAACAAATAACCCAAAATAAGACAAAAGGACTCTCTCGACCCGAAATTGGATAGAAGTTGTCTTTCAACCCATCGAAACCCTTAATCGACCCATCAAAGAACGAATTAGAAACGGAACAGGAAGTGACTATCGACCCGTTGAGTACTAAAGCTGACACAAGTAAAAAAATACTATCAAACAACACTTCTAAGCTGTTGTCTGATCTCTCAACTTGTTGTTGTCTATTGAACAGTTATCTGATGCAAAAACTGCGAATACCGGTTGTCTAATTCAACTTTTAACAACGGCCCAATAATAAAAAAAAGTTGTCTCAGTGCAATATCAAAATCACGTGTAAAAAAACGATGTCTGATGTATGACGAGACTACTTATTTTTCAATTGTGATGTTATCTAATAGGAAAAGAGACCATAAAGTTTTTGTTTTATAATGTTGTTAGACGTGAATATGAGACAACTGAATTTTTATATATGCAATTGAGTTTGTTGTATCAAACAACAGCTAATAGTCATTTTTTGTTGTTATAACTACACTATAGCTCATTCATGTATCATTCATATACATCAAATCCAACTACCCATTCATACAACAAATCCATAGACCATAATATATCCATAGCTATAAACATAGATATCCAAAAAAAGTTGCACTACAACTAGTTCCATTTACCCAACTACACAAGATACGTATAAACAGTAGCTTCAATCACCAGGATATCCAGTTTTCCTAAAGGAATGGATTACAAGAGGAGTCTATGAGGATAAACACTTACAAATTTTGCTTGGGGGCCGTCGAAGTTTAACATATAATTGGGCGTCAGGGGAGCTGCCACTTAATTCTGCTAGGAGCTTTAGACACCTTAAAAAGAACATGATTGGCTACTTGGTATTGCTGCAATAACTTGTGCATGGTCGGTTGGTTGAAGCTGCTTGCTGAAAATTTGCTCTATTTCTTGTTCTCCAAATACTTTAACAGGTCACAAGACAAATAAATTAATGAAACAAGTACGTCCTCAGAGAAAAGACCACAAGCCAGTATCAAGCTAGTAAGGTTAATAATTATAGATCCGGAGAGGTAACACATGTCCACAACATTTACACACAAGAGACTTGGTAATGTATCTATTTGTGTGCTTGTAATCAAGCATTATAGAATTCGTTTGATCTACTGCTCATTTTCATTGACAATAAAGAAACTCAAGGATTGAAGAGAATAAACCCTTTTGCTAGTTACCTGGATTGTGCAAAAGGCAAAGAAATGGTGTTGGATAATTGAGAGCCCCCACTTTATCAAAAAAAAGCCTCATCCAGGCCTAAAGCCAGGACAATCAGCGATACTGACCTTTTTCCAACAGCACTGGAAACAAATAGTGACCATCAGTGGTGACAAGTACTTGTCAATTACTAAAAAGTAAAACAGATAACTGGGAAGTAAATCGGCATCAAAGTGGAAACTAGACTTACAGGACTTTTCTATGGTAGGACTCCATTGTAGCTCCCCAAGATGGTAGCACATCTATAACATTCAAGGCAACAACATCTCTGAACAATGCTCTTTAAAAAGTTAAAACATATTCCAAGGGCCCTTCTACTAAGGTATACCTATTAGTATACCTATTTTTGATTATGTTCAGGTATAGAGCATTACACAAACTTTTCGATCATTTTTTAACATCTCCACCATCCAATTATTATGTCTACATGAGTAGATCATTCATGAAATTTTTAGCCAAAATAATAATCGTTAAGGTATCGAACTAGATTAAATAGATTAAATAAAGGGACAAACCAAATCTGTCAAACTTGAACCGTTCATACTTACAAACTTCAATTGCAGTTTTGAATAGCTTAACGATCACCATTTTAGCTGAAAATTTACATACTTGATCTCTACATTATGACTTAAGATTTGAACGGTAAAGATGATAAAATATGATCCAAAAGTTGGTATAATGCCCTATACCTAAAAATGACCGAAAAAAAATATACCTTAGTGGAATGATGGTGAACATATTCCGTTCTCCTTGTATTACAATCATATTTGAAAAAAGTTGCTACATAGATTCGGAAGGCCATTGATTGAAGTTACTTTCAGTTACGTCTTCAATTGGGCCAATGTAAAAACTCTCCCTCAAATCACCAAATCGACACAAGTTTCCTTCATTCAACACAGCTTAAACACAACACTACCATATAGATAATTCCAATAAACATATTATCTGTCCACTGCTATTGAAGCCATCACACATCGATAATCAACTTCATCATCATCAAAGCAAAACCCTCGTAAACATAGACCCCAGTAATCATTTTAAAGCAACTTCAGTAGTAATACGCCAAAAAAGGAAGCAACTTTAGCCTATGTTCATTGATGATTGTACACTATATCACACTTTCTAGCTTAAAAATCCATTTGAGTCCTAAAAAGAGCAAAACAAGACCTGTCGAGCTGGAATTTGGGTCACGATTCTCGGCAAGAGCGGTTGTAGACTCTGTTGTTTTCCGGCCAATTTGGACTTGTCTTCCAAAGACATCGAGAAGAACTTGCCGCTCTCATCGAACATCTGGGCAAGTAGCTCTTGTTCATTTCCATGGTTCACCAAGTAGACGAAACCAAGCTCTATGCACGCCGGTGTTGTTTGACTCACTCAATTTAAGGTCGAGATCTACCTTTGATTGTCGAAAAGCTTCTCCTCTTCGATTCTCACGGCACAAAGCGAATTGGAAGGGGATTTTGGTCTCTTTGAACTCGTGGAGGGAGGGGCTTCAAGACCCAGTAGGTATCGCATCTCACCCCTGGCTGGACGGTGACGAGGTTGTCGAAAATCCCCTCAATCGAAAATCTTCGATTCGGCGGTGTAGTTAAGTGTTTGGGGAAGAGGTTGGTACTTGGTAGGGATAAAAGAGGGAAAGGAGAGGTTTATTTTGGTGTGCTCGGGTCGTCGATCGGGGGTTGGTGCTGCGCCGCGAGGGGCGTAGCTGTCTTTAAAAGACAGAAAACGAAAGGATTTTCACGCAAGGGAGCTTCGTCCTAACTACACCTTCTCCTCACTAAAAACTAATCTTTCAACAAAAATAAAAGATAAAAACTAAAAAAACTACTCAATTGAGTCAAATTGACAGTTGACTGATTACAAATTATCGTAGTATAAGCCAACTGAAATAACAGGTAAATAATGAAGCCTGAATGAGTCGACCGAAAACATAGGTTGTCTTATTATGCATGAAAGACAACAGAGTGAATAACGAAGTTGTCTGAAAAATAATCTTAGACGACATTAAAATTATGCAGTTGTCTGAATATGCGCAAGAGACAACACAAACATTTGAAGTTTTCTAATTCACTAAAAAAGTATATATGTTGTTGTGTAAAGGACATAATCAGACAACATAATTGTGTGAAATATCCTCAAATTGTGTGAATTTTAAATCACACGACGGGAATTTATTTGATGTTGTGTGATTTTTTGAGACAATTGCAAAAAAAGTATGTGTTGTCTATTAAGAGTTGTGTGATTGGAGTTTTCTACTAGTGTGAAGTGTCATCAACTGAAGTTCAACATTCTTCTCTTTCTGAAGCAGTATCTCATAAAAAAAAACCCCTTCTACTCCAACAACAGAAGAGTATATCGAGAATGTTTTATCTGAAGTACGTACTGATAATAATGAATCGGGTAGTGTAGAAGTTAGTATGCCTAAGAGATCACAATGGAAAACAAAAGGGGTTCCAAAGAAACTATATGAGTCATACCATAGAAGCTAAAGCCAAATACCATATTGCTAGCTTTGTATCTCACCATACGTTGTCTGGATCACATGCATTTGTTGTTAATCAATTATCTACAGTATATATTCCCAATAATGTGCAGGATGCCTTGGTAGATCCAAAGTTGAAGCAAGTTATGAATGAATAACTAGAGGGTTTACAAAGGAATGGAACGTGGGAGACTATTCCAACACTACCTGGAACAAAGACGGTTGGATATAGATGGGTATTTACAGAAAAGTTAAAGGCAGATGGAAGCATTGATCGATATAAAACTAGTCTGGTTGCTAAAAGTTATACCCAGCGATATAGAGTGGATTATCAAGAGACATTTATCCGGGTAGCAAAGATCAGTACTGCACTCATCCTCATTGCCTTTTGAAAGGAATTCATCCTTATACCACCTAAAGTCTTGTAGTTTTTTGCATTTAAGATTTGTAAGAGTTTCAGACATTCTATCATTGACGCCTTTGTGGTCTTGTATAAAATGTTGCATTATTGAGTAGCATAGAGTGGCTACGACATCTGTAACTAGTACAAAATTTTGATCGATGATTGTTGTTCCAGTTTGTTCTCTTTTAACACTGGTTGATAAGGTCTATCTTTCGACTTTTGTGAGATAATTGTCCCACCATCATTTGAGTTGACCAGTGAACCCTGCTATCAAGATATCACCTATTTGTCTATCTGTTTGTGTATTTTTATGAACATTGTTTACCATGAGCATTTCATTAATATGTTGTATTACTTGGGATTCACTCATTCCATCTATATTTCACTTATACACAGTACTAGCGAAAAATTCAGAATGTTTTTCTAATTTCTTTTCCTCAAATTGGAAATCAATTGGAGTAGATCTTGAATAGTAATTTCTTGTTTAAAAAATTTGAGTTCAATTTTAAAGTTTTTTTCGATCACCGACTTCAGTTTCGCCATCTAAATCATATCTAGAATTTGGAAAGTGTATTTATTTGTTGAACATTCGGAACATTATTTGGTAAAGTATTTGAGCTTGACACTTCTCTTAGATTTAACATTTTTAATTATTTGTCAATTTCTTCCAACATTTATTCATCACTTCTAAGTGAAAAAAATTTCAAATGTTAAAATTGTTTGAAGATTGGTTCATTTGGATCTTCTTTTTTTTCCTATTTATAATTGGTTCACCTTTGCCTAAGGCTTCTATTCGGTCTAATTGAGATCCTATTATTTCTAAATATTGATTTGTAAAATCATTTTTATCCATTAATTTCTGTGTATCATTTTTTGTTGCAGATTTTTGTTTGTCTAAGACAAGTTGCATTTCAAATTGGGAAGCTATAATGTTTTCTTTTCTGACTTTAATTTGAATCTCTTTCATCAAAAGTTTTTTGGCTTTTAAAGTTCTTTTGTCTGCTAAGGTTCAAGTTTTTGTGACTTTATTGGTTACATTTATTTTCTTGGGGGTCTTATCTAGTTTGTTCCAATCAAAGTATCAATCAAAGAAAAATGTGTTAACTTTATTTTTGTTTAGAAAGCATAATATTTTTCTTGAATCTCATCTCTTTCTTGATTATTAAAAAATTTGAAGAAAAACTGTCTGTTTGAACTTATTCTTTTCCGAATAAAAATCTTTTCTTAAATATTCTTTTTCAATTTCAAACGGTTTAGAGATTGTGAAAAATTGTGGGTCTCTTATTTCCTTTGCGGCCATAGAAAACTGAGTAGGAAATGTCTATTTTGTAGTATATAAAGGTTTTGGCATTGTGGATGATTCATCTAATTTTTGAAGTTTTAAATTTCTAAGACTTCTTTTTGCTTCTAAAACAGACATAATTGAATATGTTGACCTTCTAGAACTTGACAATTGTCTTAAAAATAAATTGTTCCTATTTTTATTTGTAAATCATATACCTACACTTTCATCTGGATGCTGATATATATAATCAATTTATTGATTTTGAATTTGTTGTGGGGGAACGGCTTCATCAAGTTTCCATTATGAGAAAAGTTCTATATCAGTCCATTTAATCATTTTTGGGATTATTACATTTGCTTTTGTAACATCTGTTTCAAGCAAAAGGGTTAGTCCTTTGTAGTCTAAATTTTTTTTCTTTTGGGTTTATCAAAGTTGTCATGACTTTGTAGTAAATTCTATAAATGATTGTCAAAGGTTGTTCACCTAAAGACATATCATAACTATGGGTCTTGGCATTTAAGGGTAAAACCTTTGGGATTCCAATATCAGTGAGTGATATAGGAAATTTAGAAACATTCTAAATAAATTGGACCATTACAAAGACTAGACTCAACTAGTCCAAGGATGGAGTCTTCAAAGTTCTTGTGTATACAGTGTGTCTACAGTCACGAAGTGCGACAAAGACAGAAGTTTGAAGACTATTTCTAATTAATGGTTGGATTCCTATTTGGACAAATCATATATGTAAATATTTGTATTTTTCTTTTATATGTGCTTTTATTATGTCTGATGTAAACAATTGAATATTTTTGTGTATTTAATCCAATTGTTATGGTTTGCTCTTGAGATTTAATAGAATATTTAGTTTTGAATTCAAAAGTTTCTATTTTATATATTTCATTATAATTTTTCTTTGAGAGTTTTCAATTTCTTATGTTTTCTATTATACTTTGTGAAGACCATTCTTCACAGTATAACATAGTTTCTAAAACACTATTTGCTATCCAAGACATAAGGTTTGAAAGGTTTTTAGAAAACAAACTTACTTCTCAAGTTGAAGATCTAGATGGAGCACTCATGCTGATCAACAATGTCACTACGCCTCTCTCTGCATCTTACTCCCGAGACCACAAGCTGCTATTTTCTCTCGATCTTCTTCCTAAGATTTGGATTTATCTCTCTAATTTCCTCTCTCGGCCTTTTGGCTCTGATAGCAGAGTTGGGTAATGCAGTAAAGTAGTAGTTAGATGCCAACTCTGCAGTTCATAATAAGAATAAATATAAAATTAAATTTGAAGCAATATAGACTTGAGGTACAACACTAAGAAGAACTAATGACATGTTACAAGAACAGGCATTCCATTGATAGATACTTCAAATACAGAACACAAAGGCATTAACGCTAACCTTAATTGAATCAGTTTGCATACATCTGTGTATATCATTGATTAAAATACACAATAGATAGAACAGCATCAGATACACCAAAGATTACCAGCACTGCCATGAAAATACAAAAACGATAAACTGGCAGGACAAAATTAAGCACATCTCATCGGACAACCTATAACATACTATCTGTCCTCGCTGCCAGCCGTCGAAAATAGTTAACGGGGGTCGAGGGCATTTTATGCCTGAACCTGGGGTGCCTCATGAAGTAAAACCCACCAATAAGAACCAGTACCTGGAAAGGTGTCACATACAGGACTATAGCAGCCACTAGACAGAATGTGAGAAATATCAAGGTGGCACGAGGATCCCTCCAGCTGAGAAGTGCCTGAACCCGCTCACCTTGACTTGCAACATCACCAACCACAGTTTGAATCCTTCCAGCAACACTCCTTAACCGATCATACCTCATCCGTACTATCTCTGTGCCCCGAGACGTTGGAAATGTGTCAAATTCTTCATCAAGCTCATCTGGGTGCACAGCATCTGCATATGAGATCCTTGTGTTCATGTGAGGGGGGTACATTGGGCGGTATCGGAAATTCCAAATCCCAATCAGAAACATGTACAGGAAAACAGTTGGCAGAATCAGTTCTGGAAAGCACACAAGCATCACATATAGAAGATGTACAAGTGCTGTTGTGATGGAGTTCTTCCACATGCAAACTTCTCCGAACCATTTTGCAACAGAAAGTACTCCTGAGAAAACTGTCATCAGTCTGAAAAAGTTTGCCTTGCTACGCCTCATGCTCCAAAGATGAGAGTCTGTATCAGACATGTACTCAACTATTTCCTTCCTAAGAGGTGGTTCTGCCCTACCAAGCCGTGCTGCAACAATGTTAACAGCTTGGTGACGTAACATGTCTTGCTGCATCACAGTCAATGGCCTTACATAATGCATCTTCGGCAGAAGAGGTCTAGAATATTTGAACATCATGTTAGCCAATGATGTGCATGAGAATCTTATTGCAAGATGCAACTCACCCATCTTCTTGACTCCCGAAGGGTGAAGAACTAGCAAGGGGTATGAGTGCGTGTAGACACGGCCAGTCTCAAGGGTAGAGATACGAATCCTGACCTTTCCGACTTTCATATCTCTGCTGCCATTTGAATTACTAGAAATCTGACTGTTATCAAAAACTCCCACCGTGAGAACTGTTGCAGGATCATATACCTCCCAAGTGTACTGCTCATTGTACTTTGGGCTCAGTGTGTTATTTATGGTTCGAGTACGAATCCATTTGTGCCCATACTTTGCTACACAATATGTATCTGATGTACCCTTCCCGTCCCTCGTCTTCATTGGGTGTAGCCCATCAGCATTCAAAATTCCAAGCTCCAAGACACCAATGGATGACTTCCAGAGCTGCTTAGCTGTAGGTCGAAGGTCACTACTGTAGTGAGTAGACTCATCAAGCACATGGTACCCTCCATCAAGACAAACACGTAGATGAATTCTGCTGGAGAACTTATCTCTTTCTTTATCTTTCTTACTCTGCTCTCCTTCCAGCTCCATGGCATCTGACATGTGCTTTTCAAGGTTATACCACCTCCCACGGATAACTCGGTCATCAGCACGCCTCTCAACACTGCTCAATGGTATGACAACCCTTCCTAAGGTCTCATCTTTGTTTTGACCAACACGATCTTCAACTGAAACGATCAGATGGTCATCAAAGGGTTCAGCAGCAACAAACATCAGGTCCTCATTCCACATTGGATTCAGCATTCGGGTTTGAACTGTTTTTGTCTTCAAAATTTGATTACCAATTTGTACTTTTGCATATGCATCTGGAAACCGGGACCTGTCAGATAGTATCAAGTCCTGTGCTTCAATCACATTTACTCTTACATACCATAACCGTGGCGAATGGTAAACTTTTGAGCGGGAATGTGCAAATGAAGCTGAAGAATTATCATCAGGACCAATTGCATCAGAATGCCATGCATCTGGAAAGGCCTCATCAGCCTGTGTACCATACCATACAGCAAGCATCAGTTCTCCGTTCTTCTTCTCCCCTTTCTTGTTTTCTATACGATACCATTCTGGAGCCAATGGACTATCAGGTGGAACTCGTCGGGGAACTTCATGGAGATCAAACCGCACAGCCCCAACATAGTCATCTTTCACAAGATCCTTGTCTTTGACAACAACCTCCAAAGTCGATGCCTGCTGGTTGTCCTTTGCAAAGGCAAACACCTCATTCCATTCTGGGTTCTTCTGCTTTCCAAAATACCTTGTCTTTCCTTTGTAGTTCCCCATTTTTACTTCAACATAAGGATCAAGGCTTCCAGTCACATCCATGGTAGGAAGGTCACGAGCTTTCACAACTCTAACAAAGAGGTAGTCCATCGATTCAACAAGGTCGTAGGTTCTGGATGGTCTGTTTCCACGTATTACTCGCCCTCCAACAATTTGCCCCCCTCCAAGGAAAGGACTTGTTTCCTTAAGAATATAATCAGATGGTTGGAATGATGAACCTGACTGCATGTGAACAGTTTGAGGTCCTGGTGGGGCAGACCTCATCTCCTGCATCCCATAGTTCATTGATGGCTGGATCACCGCTGAAGGAAAACTTTTTTGTTGTGCTACATTTGGAGCAGGAAGGTGACGAAATGTGTGTCTTGAATCAGCTCTATCATCAGAGAATGGGTTTGGGACTACATTTGGAACTTGTTGTGATGATTCTTGACCATACCCATGGTGAGAACCTCTGTCCATGAATGAGTCCATTGCTGGTAGTGGATGTGAGGATCTCAAAGACGGGTCATCAGTAACAAAAACTTTGAGGCCGAGCTCTCCTTTCACGCGTGAGAAAAGGGTTTTCTTTTCCAAAGGATAGTGCAAAACAACAGCATCAGAATAAGGCACAAATGATGTTCCAGTCAGACAAACCTTTCCCAGGCAAGACTTGGAGTTGGCTTTACCATGGTTGTACACATAGGCTTCAAGGTTGAGGTTAGAGAGATCATTTGGATCAGAAACGTTAAAGTAAAAGCTCTCGTTCCAGACAGGATTGAGATCTCTTTCTTTTACAGTTGTTCGGAATCTCTGGTGATCAAAGTGGAGCTCCACAAAAGCACTAGCTGAGCCCTGTCCATCTTTGGGTATGAGGTCATGAGCAGCCACAACCTCCACCCCTAACTTGAGGTTACTCATCAGACTGTGATTAAATTACAACAATACTGCCTAAGAAATTGTAACCAGCTGCTTGCATGGCAAGAAATTGAGAAGAACCTGAGTCAACAAAAAAAAAACAAGAAACTCAGAAACAATTGATGATATGCCAAATACACAATATCACAAGCATAAGTTTTATTAGTGTTTCAGTGGATCTTCACAAAAGACTGAATGACAACTACAGTTAACTTGTTATAAGGAGAAATTCTTTCAAAAATACCGTATCCAATTCTCTTTCACTTTGAAACTCTCATACCTACTGGACTGTTGAATCTGTTTCTAAACAGAACATAAGTAGGGGAGAACCTAAAAACCTTTCAATCACCTTTGAGGAAGATTCTGGCAGGAAAGCTTCAGCGCGTTAGCTTCTTTGAATTATAAGAGAATTCAAAAACACAAGAAAAGAAAGAACAAACAGCACAATTTTTCAACCTTTCTAAGATTCCAAAGAGTATCAAAGTATCAAACACCCAAATTCTTAATTCCTGAGTGACCAAAAATGGCCATGAACATACAGAATCTTCCTCTCAATTCCTTCTCTTGTACCACTTTTCTCTGAGTAAAATTCAAAAAATCTAATCATAATTCCCTTGTACTATTCATTGAGATTATTAATGACCAGTTGAAAAGTTAGGTCTCTAAAGAAATGGTATATACCATGCCTTTTTATTCACCTATTGACTAAGAAAAGTGGATTCAGCCAAAGCACACAAAAATCTTATCACATAACTCAAAGGGTTGGGTTTAAAATTACTCATAACCCATCATCCTAGTAATAATGTTAACTTTTTTAAGATACAAACAAACAAAGATTGAACCTTTTTATTTGATAATTCTCAATTTTCAGCGAGTTAATAAAAATTCAGATAAGAACACCACCCCTTTTGACTAAAATTCACTTCCAAATCCCATAGCTTTCAAATTTCCTCAATGAACAAAAACCCAATAAGCTTCAAGAACCACGATACACAACAGCAAGGCAAAACACACCCATTAAAGCAAATTGAAAACCACTTCAAAGATAAAAACTCACCTTGTTTTGGAGCTTAAGTTCAAAAAAAAAAAACTCAGAGCTTTGAGATAGAAACCCAACAACACAGAGGCCAAGAGAAACTTATAGAACAGAGAGAAGCAGAAAATGAGAGAGAAGAGGATGGTAGTATTTCTGGGATGGTTCCAAAGGCTTGGAAAAAAAAGAGAGAGAGTCGTCGAATACGAGTTGAGAATGGTTTTTGTTTGAATCTTTTGACTGGCTTTTCAGAGAGAAAGAATGCGGGGGTCTACTGCTCTTCTATGCTTGTGTGGGTTTTGATGTACGACTCTGACTCTCTCTTCTGAGTCTGCTCGATCTGTTTGTATTTTAGCTCAAAGGCGCGTTTAATACAGTTAATAGTGCACAAGAAAGACCAACAGCCATTGCCCTCCCATTGGTAAACGTTTTTCTTAATGCGTTATACAGAACAGGAAGCTCTGTACTCGCTCCCCTTGTGGGCCACGTGGCATTACTTCTTTTATTGGTTTTTTCTGGCATTACAGGATGATTTCAAATTTTTCAAGTTTTGAAAATTTGAAGTTAAGATATATCTCTATTTAATTTTTACTCTTGAAAGAATAATTTAATACAGGTAATAATAATCATTATGACGGAGGCATTCGCTTTCTAGATTGGTAACTGAAATTGAGTAACTAAGTGAACCGAAAAATTTGACGAATAATATTCATTGAAATTTGAAAATAGTTTACAGCATTCAAAATCGATTTACATTCATTTTAGTTTTTGATCTTGTAAAGCCTAGCAGCCCTTTTTTTGGTGTACTGTGGATGTCCAGGGAATGTGTTGTAATATATAATGGAGGAAGTTCAGATAAAAGTGAAGAATAAAATGTCAGACAGTGTTTTTGACGATACAGAAGCATATATGTACTTTGCTACATGATCATCACAAACTTCTGGAAAATCATTATAAGGTTAGAAAGATCTCGAGCAGTTTCGGCCTAAAGTACAGCAAAATTGACGTCTGCATAAATGATTGTGTGCAGTTTTACGTACTAAGAGTATGAACATTTGGACTACTGTCCCGTATGCAACCAGTGCAGATATCAAAATCGGAATAGGAGGAGTTTGAAGAAGAAAATTCCTGTGAAGGTACTTCGCTATTTCCTATTGATTCTCATATTGCAGCCTCTATATATGTCTCTATACACAGTAGAGGCGATGAGATGGTACGCGGAACAATGAGTAGATGACAATGTGCTCTGACACACAACATATGGGGAGGCTTTTAAACATTTTGATAGGGAATTCGAAAACTTTGCAGCAGAGGTTCGAAATGTTAGACTCAGCCTATCTACATATGGATTCAATCCTTGGGGTAGTAACAGCGATGTCGTCAGCACTTGGCCAATTATTCTCATGTCCTACAACCTGCCTCCGTAGATGTGCATGAATAAGGAATTTAATTTCCTTCTTCTGCTAATTCCAGGTCCTAAATCTCCGGGAAAGTGTTTAGATGTCTACTTCAGACCATTGATCGACGAGCTCAAACTGTTGTGGGAACATGGAGTTCCAACTTATGATAAGTTCACTAACGTGATGTTCATGATGAGAGCAGTCGTCATGTGGACAATCAACGTTTTTCCTGCATATAGGATGTTGGCATCTTGCACAACCAGAGGATACAATGGTTGCCCTGTCTGTTTGGACGATGTCAACTCTAGTTGGCACGAGGGGAAGGTATGTTACCTGGATCACCAAAAATGGCTTCCTACGATCACCCGCGGTGACAAGAAGAGGCTCATTTCAACGGGGTGGTAGAGAATAATCTTAAACCCTCACAGTGGTCTGGCGAAGAGATTGTAGAGATATTGAACAACTTCTATTTCGGTATGCTGACCAAAGACAAAGAGGTGAAGAGACTTTATCCATACCCTTCATACAATCTCAGCTATTAGCATCACAAGAGTATTTTCTTTGAACTGCCATACTGGTCCAAGTTGAAACTCCGGAACAACCTTGATGTCATACACATAGAAAAAAATGTGTGCGACAGCGTGGTGGGAACAATTTTGGATATTAAGTTAAAGACCAAAGATACTCCCAAAGCGTGCAAAGATCAGAAATTTATGAATTTGCGCCGTCACTTGTGGATGAGGAGGGATAAAAAATGAGTGTACAACAAGATGCCATATGCATCTTACATGGTGAAGCCAACACAGAGAGGTTCTGTATTCAGCTGGTTTAAGACTGTTCATTATCCATCTACTTATGCAGCGAATATTATAGGAGCAGTTGATGAAGTGTAGCACAAGTTCATTGGTCTAAAGACTCATGGCTATCATTTTATGCTGCAACGTCTGATTCCAGTGGTAATTCGACCATATTTGCCTTGTGACATTATCGAACCAATAGTAGCATTGTGTAGATGGTGGCAGAGATTATGCGCCAGAGAGTTGCAGAAGTCAGATGTCCTCGAACTTCAATACGAAATAGTGCACATCCTTTGCAAATTATAGAGAATTTTTTTCCCTGCTTTCTTTGACATCATGATTCACCTCATGATCCACCTACCCCAACAAGTGCTCCTTTCTGGTCCGGTCCACTACACTTAGATGTATCTTCAAGAAAAGTGCGTACAATTATTTATAACAGTTGTTCATCATTTTTACATTTATTTTTTTTCTTTTTTTTTGTTTCTACTATTCTTCAACTTATTAATTGTATGATTTTGCAGACAACTCGAACAGTATAAAGGATTTGTGAAAAATAAATCTGCCCCGGATGGCTCCATAGCAAATATATACCTAATGCATAAGTGTGTTACCTACTACAATAGGTACTTCAAGGATCTAGTCTAGGCCAATCCAAATGTCCGCCACAATCTTTCAGTCGACACAAATATTGTACGACCATTTAAAGGAGTATTAAAGGAAAGATCAACTAAAGAAGAACATGAAGAAGCGTATTGACTAGTATTGCGAAATTGTGACGAGGTCGACCATTACATGAAGTACTACAGGGAGTACATTCAGACGATTAAACCGGACAAGAATCCTGCTTGGGTTGAAAAGATGCTTAAGAAGAAGTTCGATTCCCCGATTATTTCTGACAATGGGTACGTATTTTTAATTATTTTAAAACTCTTTTCTCATATATAGTACGTAGGGAATTTGGTGTTTTATTATGCAAAGTGTCATGCCATACTTTGTGTATGCAGGTTTTTGGTTTCCTTTATTTTTAGGGAAAACTATGTCAAAGTTTCGGTAGAAATTAAATTACACATTCATATATATTCTTCACATTTTTGCAGATGGATGATCTACAAAAATCCGATAACCACGAGGGATGATGGTCGTGGGAAAAACATATGTTGACCCATAAACCGGTTAAGCACTATGTTTACGCTCGCTATTTTGTGAATGGTGTAAAGTTTCATTCATTTACTCGAGATGAAGGAAGAAGTGCACAAAACAATAATATCACAGTTAGGGAAGGCGAAGTTGTCTATTATGGAGTTTTTGAACATGTCGTTGAGCTGCTATACGGGAATGATATCATCTTTTTCTGTTCAAGTGCAAATGGTTCAAGCGTACTAAGGAAGATATGAGACTTTAATAAGTCAATACAAACTAAAGCTGGTATGAGGATGAACCATTCGCTCTTGCCATCTTAATTAGGCAGGTGTTCTATCTGGATGATCTAAAAGCTGGTGAATGCTGGAAAATAGTGAATCATATCTTACACCGAGGAATATGGAGTGCAACTACACTTGATGGGATGTCGGCGACTGATATTAAAGCGCATAGAGAAAATGCATATCAAGAGCCTAATACTTCAGTCATCTCAGACGTAATGGAACTGGTTCAGCATAACGAACGCTTACCCTCAATTGATGGCACCACAGATCGTACTCTATAGAAGATTAGAGAGTTAGTGCAAAATACCCCAGAAGTCGAGGAGCCTGAGGACGATGACGTCGTTAGATATAATTCAGACGATGTAGAGTATGATGATGAGGAGCAATAAGATGATAGTTAGAGGATGATTCAGATGATGATGATTATGAGGATGAAGATTGATATGAGGCTGGATTAGTAGTTAATTATATCAGATGAATAAAATTAAATTATAGACCGTCCAGGCTATAAAATTATGAATCAGAAGAACGAAAAAGGAATTGGAAAGGCCAGATAATGATGCTTGAAATAAAATTACGTTTGGAATTTAAAAAAAATTAAAGTAAAAAAAATTTACTCTTGGCCGACGAAAACATGCATTTTGTCGTCTAAGTGAACCCTAACCCTAAACCTAAACCCTAACAGTAATCCCTTTACAATAAACCCACCAAAATCTTACGCGACAAAACTACATGGTTTGTCGTCTAAGTGAGTATTTAGGCGACGAATCCACTTGTTTCGTCGCCTAAAGTCAATTTTTTTAAGCGGTTCATTTTTTCTGCCTAAATTTTTGGATCCCATTTAAAAATTACTTATGCAACAAAAATTAATTTTTTCATCACTCAATTGATATATCCCAAAAACTGGATCAACTTTGATTGATATATCCCAAAAATTAATTAAGTCGATTGATATATCCCAAAAACTGGATCGACTTCGTCGCCTACCCAGCGCCGGATTCTCTCTCTCTCTCTCTCTCTCTCTCTCTCTCTCTCTCTCTCTCTCTCTCTCTCCTCTCCTCTCCTCTCCGCCGCCTCCTCTCTCCCCCCTTGATCTCGATCCCCCCATCGGTAGATCTCGATCTCTCCTCTCCCCGTTTATATATACATATATATATGAATTAGATTAAATATTTGATATATATGAATTAGATTAATATATATCAATCGATTAGTATATTATATAAATTATATATATATATATATGTTTGATATAAAGGATGGTTTAATTATATATATAGTAGATTTGGAAGAATTAATTTGGGTATATTGTATTTGGATTAATTTAATTGGATATACTTAATATATTTTGATTAATTTGGGTATAATGATATATATAATATTAATTGATTAATTTTGGTAAATTTATTCAGTTTAATTATGAACTCTATGGAAGAGGCGGCTGCGGACAAGGAAGATGAACGTGAAGTCATTGCGCAAGCAATGGGTTGGAGGCAGAATTCGGAGGAAGCCATTACAATTTCTCCGTAACAATCTTCGGCTCCGGCGACATGCCAAACCCCTCATGCTCCACGCCAGGAGGCCTCAGCCTTTACAGACGAGCTAGACGGGGCCCTATCGATTGTGCCGTCAGACGGGGCATGATGGTCTACGCCGTCAGACGATCCAGATGAGTCAGTCGACTACTCAATTCTCTATAGCACCCGACGTATGGTCAGGAGGCAGCCATTAAGCGCCCATCTGAAAATGACTAGGGGACTTGGAAAAGGTGTCAAAGGCAAGCGCATAGAGAAGTCGACGGGGAAGATGATTGACCTCCCGTACGACGATTTCACCGAAGACCCTCCAACCGCGCAGCTCAGGAGTTTGACCTCGCACTCCATCGGCTCAATCATACGGAACAACATCTGTATGGTTCCCCCTTCATGGAACGAGCTGCCTCGATCTAAAAAGTTGAGGGTGTACCGCGAACTATCGATAATACTATTTATTATTATTAATTTTTTAAGGAATTACAAAAAATAAATGTATTATTTCTATAATTAATTTTAATTTGTTATTTATATTTGTAGACACATTTTGAAATCACCAGCTCACCGGAGATGATGGAGGATATAGAGGAGACGGCTGACAGCATTTACAAGGACTGAAAGTACGACGTCCACAAGTACTACCAATGACATGGCGCCTCATCTCCGCCTGTGGAGCTCCAGAACGACAGAGAAGATGAGTGGCAATGGTTGGTCGGACACTTTCAGTCCGACAAGTATAAGGTTCGTTTTCATTTTGTTTTATGTAATGAAAGTTGAATAATTTATTATTTTTAACCATTATTTTATTATTTAATTATTTTTGTTGTGTACGTAACAGACAAGGTCAGAGACCAACAAGGCAAATCGGGACAATATGGGCAAACACCATATATTGGGCTCGTGAAAGTTCATTTACATCACGAAGGAGCATAAAGATGCGGGTTCGAAGCATTACTTCTTGGATGCCAACGTCCATGCTTATGTGAAGCCCGAGGTCGCTAATGAAGCGAGTCAACAAGGGGTAAGTAACTCACATTTCTAAAATCAATTGAATTTACTCGTACTTTCAAATCAATTGAATTTACGCTAATTGCATTTTGAAGAAAATGAATTATGGCTAGTGCATGATTTAGTTAGGTTGTACTATTGGAATATGATTTTGAACTTAAATTTGGTTATGGTTTAGTTTAGTTGGTTAAATTATGATTTTTAACTTGAGAAATTCGGATAGAAATCGGTGCCCACGGTGTAATAGTGTTGTTATAATTGGTTATTCGAAGTGTGATCTTGCTTGCAGGTTTTTTGGTTTTCGAAAAATTTTAGGGAAAATTATGCCAAATTTTTGTTAGAAATTAATATTATATTTATGTATTCTTCACTGGATTAATTTCAGGAGGGTTGATACAAATGGTCGGGGAGGAATTGGCCGCAACCCTGCTGGCCAACCCAGAGATGACGCCTGAACAGGTACCTCCCCTGTCGATGGAGAGTCAGATTGCTATTGTCGACGTGTTTTACGGCTGCCTACTTGGTAAGGAGATTCGTGGGTTTGGACAGACGGTGCAGAGAGATTTGTCCGCTTGATCTGCTTCATCAACTCGGCGCAGTAAGAAGGATACCGAGGCACTCTGAGCCGACCTTTGATTGGCACAGAAGTCGACCGATCGTGCCTGGGAGCATTCGAGGTCGGTGGAGGCGCGGTTTGTCGCTCACAACCGTAAGATAGTCGTCTTCTACGAGGCATGCAGGCAAATGAGGTGCATGTTCCTGATTTTGATGACGAGTGTGGTCCCCCCCGGGCCCCAGCGAAGATGATCCGAGCGGCGGTGGGGGAATTGGCAACATATCTACCCCCGGATTAGTTTCGTAGTTTTTTTTGTTATTTCTTTCAATATACGTATACTTTTTATATTTAATGAATATTTTATTAATTTATTGAATCAATTTTTAAATTTTTAAATATTTTAAATTTATTTAGTAATTCAAATAAAAAAATACAAATTAAAAAAAATCAACTTGGGCGACGAACACTCTTCGTTTCGCCGTCCAAGTGAAACTAAGACGACAGATCGTTTGTAGCCTAAGTGGTCAACAGGTCGTCGTGTAGGTGCATCATTTAGACGACGACCAATTATCATCATCTAAGTACTCTCATTTATACGATGAAATCAATTCGTCTTCTTATTGGCAACACTTAGACGACGACTCTAGTTGTTCGTTGCCCAAGATGATTCTTAGACAATGATCATTGTCGTCGTTTAGAGGAAGATTGGTTTGACGTCTAAGTGCTTAGACGACAAACCATTTTGCGTCGTCTAAGTAGTTTCTTAGGTGACGAAACAAAAAAATTTCATCGCCTAAGTACTTGAGCTACGATTGTTACGCGACAAACTTTAAGTGACGAAATATTCGTCACATAAGTATCTGGCCGACGAAAAACACCACTTAGGTGATGAAATTGCTTCGTTGCCTAAGTATGTTTTTCTAGTAGTGTAATCATCTAACCGTTGATCTTCTAAAATATTGATAAATAATAGGTCTTATAAGAACATATAGAACTAATTAGCTAGCCATCATATATAATAGAGGTCATATTAGAAAATTTATCTTTCTATATATATAATTATATATATACACACACATATAGGCACGTAACATTTTGAATTTAACTACATCAATTTGAAGACTTTTAAATCGGTATATCTTAATAAAAATAACTAAAAGAAAAAAGATCCTTGTGGCTGTATCATTGTCTATTTTTCAGTTGACTCGAATAATCTCTAACAACTCAACTATATGAACTAAGAGATTTTTTTTTTTTTTTTGTAATGAGCTTCTTCAACTCAAGCAGATACGGAGATACCCAACTTATCTTCACGAGAAAGTGCATGGAAATACTTGGTACTTTAATTTGATCATATAGCCGACTATAAGTTTGCTAGGTCGACCATGCATGGATTCTTCGCAGATTTCGGGAACATTCTATGGTACGTCATGATCAGCTTTATTCTCTAAGCTAAGGCATGTCATCCATCACTACGAGTACGCAACCAATGCAGTCCGCAAACAGATACGCTTGCTTCAATGCTTTATCCGCAAGGTAAGGTACGTTCTATGTTGTTAACTTGTAGCAGAAATATATAACTAATAAAATGTCCCTTGGAGTTAATTAGTTGATATAATTAAACTTACTTGCGGTCAAAGACGGAGGTAGGATTAATTCTCAGTATAGGCACAAAGTTATAAAAAAAATTTAATAATAATAAAAATAATAATTCATGTACAAATAATAAATAGAGAAAATTTTAACTGGGTAAAGAAAAGAATAATATAAAAAATTGAACACAAGCCATGTATCTATAAAATAAGAAAATCTGCAGGCTATACAACAATATACTATAACATGAAAGGAGAAGAAAAGGAGTGGTAGCTTAAATAGAAACAATAGCAACTTCAGTAAAGAGGGTAAAAGACAGAGGGTGTGGGGGATTGGGGAAATCGAACCCAGCCCATTTCATGAAAAAAAAACAAAGGAATTTCCAACATCACAATATCTTCGGTGAAACAAAAAATAATTATTGAGTTTTTTTTGGGGGAGGGGGCATGTCACGGGCTCGCCCACAAGTGACTCCAAGCAGGGAGGGCGGACTTAAAATTTTATTTTAGAGGAAGCAAAGTTTGTCGTAAAGAGGAAAAATGAGATTCTTCTACTTCAATATATATACAATTTGATCATCCATTCGGTAATGACATTACAACCAAGCTTGATTGTCATAATGACTTCGGTATTAACATAAAAAAAAGAGTAAATTTTAAGGGTTAGAGGCTTAATGTGATTGACTAACAACTTAGATGATAGTCCTCAGCTGGTCCGCCAATGCCTACTTGTATATAGTTCTGTAATTCTGTAATACCACTTTCTTTTTGTACCAATTAATTATGGAACTCTCTTTAGTTGATCAATATGAACTTGCTTGCCGTTAAGGTAGTCTCCCTAGTGTGACCGACGATCTCTGGCTCCATAATTAGGGATTGAAATGAAGTATACGTATGTATTATGGAAATTAAGTGTGTATGTGTGCCCCACAGAAAATGAAAGTATGTATTTTGCTATCAAATCTTTCATATATATATAGAGAGAGAAATTTTCATTGAGAACTTGTATGGTGAGGACTTGGTGAGTACTTTATTAAAAATCATATTTCATAATAATATTTTGGAAGATCAATCGTTGTATATCTAGGTATATATACGTAGGTCATTTCTTTAAATTTTCATCCAATTTAAAAATCATTAAGGAGTCGAACGAAATGTTATAAATGAACGTTCCAAATTGATCACACTTGAACCGTTCATGTTTGTAATTGATAAACCATGATTTTGAATCTCTTAACAATTTTCGATTTAGTTGAAAATCTATAATAATGATTTACTCATATATAACTAAACATTTAAGGGTTGATATGTCAAAATATGATTAAAATCAAAATTTATAAATTATAAAGAACTCGAAGTCTTCACCATAAAATTATGAAAAAGATATCATATATATAGGTTTAATGCATATATGTATTAATGTATATCCAGGCCAGGTGAGACATCACATACTTGTCAAGCTTTTACTAAGATTCCAACACAAAGTAGTTGCTACCACATTCATAATGGTACTGTTGTAACTTGTAAGCGGACCTCTGATCTCTCTGGCTTCAGGGGCTTGGCCCCTTTAGAGCAAGTGCACCGGGGCGGATTTCGCCGGCAACTGCTCGAGCACGAGGGAGGGGCCCGCCGGCAAGTGCTCGGAGGCCGAAAATGAGGGGCGCACCGGGGCGAAGCTGCTCGAGCAGATCGGAGGGGAGGAGAGCTCGAGCAGAAAGAGAGCGAGCTGCTGCTCGCGCAGCTGGCGGACCCCACTTCACGTGGGTGACGTCAGCTGACGCAAGTTTTTTTTTTTTTTTTAACTTAAGGTAAAAGGTGAAAAAAGAAACTTACCAACCAATCAGTACGTGCCACGTGGCACGGGAGAAACAAAAAAAAAAAGTAACGGGCCAGTTGATCTGGTCCGTAGATTTCGAATTCAAAAGTTGATCCAACGGCTCAGATTCAACCAGAAAAATCAGAACGGATATAAACGGTAATACCCAAAATATTTACAAAAAAATTGCAAAAAAATCCCAAAAAATTGCATATCACCCCCTACTATTTTCCTATAAATACTACACAATTTTTTTCACAACTCACTTCTCATTTGTGCACTACAAATTTCACATCTCCATCCATCTCTTCTCCATCTCTACTTTCATTTTCGTGAGCATTTTTTTGAAATGGCCCATTGGCTTCGTTCCGAAGATTTGCAAATGTGCATCTCTTTCGCACGTCATAGTATCGATGAAGTCAACGGCAACAAACAAAGGAAAGATAAATTGTGGGAGAAAATTCACGCCGATTACATGGAAAATTGGGTGCCATCGGAAGGAGAAACACCTCGAGAGGAGCCTAGGTCTCAAATTGCGCTTGCGTCGCACTACAATAAATTCAAGATACTATTGCAGAAATGGGGTCAATGTTTGCGAGACGCACGTAAGCGTAGAGCTAGCGGCACTTCTCACATGGATGAGGTAACTACTTATAATCTAATTTTTATTTAATTTTATTTTTATTTAATTTCTCTCATAATCTCATTTTTATTTAATTTCTCTCATAATCTCATTTTTATTTTACCTATTTAATTTCATTTTTATTTCATTTCATTTTTATTTCATTTGTACTATGTAATTAATTAATTTAGTAAATTTGAATTAACTTTTTGTATGTCAATTTAATTTAATTAATTTACTGTATTTTTTTAGATTAAACAAGCTCAAGCATACTACTATGCCGCTAAGAAACGACCGTTCACCCACTTTGAATGTTATGAAGTTCTTAAGGACCATCCAAGTTACTGCGATGTTGAACCGAGCACTCCGTCTCCGTTTGTTGGCTCATATGAAGATACTCCCTCCGTTACCGGATCATCTCCAATCGTAAATTTGGGTGATGAAGGAGACTTGAATGAAGCATCACCCGCCTACGTTGGCACCGGTTCGTCGAGTCCGGTAAGACCAATGGGATGCAAGGCGGCAAAGGAATCAAGGCGTCATAAGAAACAAGGTAAGACTCCTATTGATCAACGCACTGAGGTTTTGCAAACTATGCAAGTGATCAAGCAGCGTGGCATTCCACGAGAAAGATACAAAATGAAAGTCAGCTCAATTATTACGCCAAGTATATAGAACTTCAAGAACGAAAAGAAGCAAGGGCGGAAACTGAGCTCCAAATAAAGAAACATGAGGAAGAAGCAAGGATCATGACCATGAACTTGGAGGCTATGACCCCGATCTCCAAAAGGTACTTTACCAAGAGGAAACTAGCTATCCTTAAGGAATCAGAAGATAAGGATGGCGAAGCTTCCGATGATACATTTGCGGATTGTTATCAACCACGCGTACTCTTTCCACAGTAATTATAGCGCCCTATTGTATTAAGAATAAATGTTGTTTATGTTTTCATTATCGTTCCATTATGTTTTCATTATGTTTTCATTATCTTTCCATTATGTATTTGAATTTTCGAGAAATAAAATTGCATGTGCTTTATGAAATAACTTGTCTGCGTAGAGGCAAAATCTAACATTTAAAATTCAAACACATCATATTTATTACACAATTTCAACTATCGAAACACACTTACTGAATTGAAAGCACATTTATGAAAATTAAGCACACATAGTAAAAATTTAAACACAATTAATTATAGTCTTTCTCCAGTCTCAAGCATCCAGTTGTGCTTCACCAGGTCCTTCTGAAGTTCGTTATGGATATAAACAGATTGGAGATCGGCAACACGATCATGAAACCGTGACATATTATCCCCATCTCTACTCATTGGCTGAAAAGGAATTCGATTCCCATCCTCATCAACAGGCCCATCATAAACTTGGAAAGCTCGTACTGGGTTTTGCATATCTTCTTCTGCATTCTCTTCAAACTCTTCATCTACGAACTCACTCTCAACTATCATGTTATGCAATATGATGCAGGCTAACATGATAGTTTTGATCACCGATTTCTTGTGCAATGTACAACTATGACGGATAATTGCCCATCGGGATTGCAGGATGCCAAAGCATCTTTCCACATCTTTCCGGTATGACTCCTGTTTCTTTGCAAACAACTTATCTGGCGGTGTTTGGGGGTTAGAAATTGTTTTCACAAATGTAGAGTACCTTGGGTATATTCCGTCTGCAAGAAAATAAGCGTTGGAATACCGCTCTTCATTCACTTCATATACGGCGGTTGGGCTTCTTCCGGCAAGGAGTTCGTCAAACACATCTGATTGGTGGAGCACATTAATGTCGTTTTGAGCGCCTGGAACCCCGAAGAAACTGTGCCATATCCATGTATCATACGAGGCCACTGCCTCTAAGATAATGGTGGGACGACCCTTTCGCCCTGAGTACGCCCCTTGATGAGCTGTTGGACAATTCTTCCATTCCCAGTGCATGCAGTCGATGCTTCCAATCATACCTGGAAAACCTCGTTGTTGGCCCTTAGCTAGAAGCCGTATGAGGTCACGTTCTGTTGGAGGGCGGAGGTAACGTTGACCGTAAAGGAGAACCACTTGTCGGCAAAACTCCTTCGTACATTCTAGTGTAGTGGATTCACCCATCCTTGTGATTTCAGCACACTGATCTGCGGCTGCGCCGTAAGCCAGCATTCGCAGCGCAGCGGTCATCTTTTGTTGGGGGAGGAGGCCTAGCAATCCAGTGGCATCCGGTCTCTGATGCCAATATTCGTCGAAATTGCAGAGACCCGTCATGAGAGTGTTGAATAAGTCTCTGCTCATTCGGTACCTTCGCCGAAATTCTTGCACATTGAAGATCGGGCGTTCGATGAAGTTATCTTGCAGGAGATTATCTCCCCTGGACGCCCTCAATCTTTGTCGATTTGCTTTACGACCCCGACGTGATCCACCACCATGCGGTTCATCATCAAGTTGTGCCACCTCCACGACCACGAGATCCACGAAAGATTGCTCTATCTCGTCATCCTCCTCGTTTTGTAGTTGCCTCATTCGAAAAAAGTTGTCGAAGCTAAAAGGATTCATCGAAATTTGATGATTCAAGGATTGGAAATTGTGGTGATTGGTGTGATAGGAATGAGAGAGATGATAATTTTATACCAAAAGCTCACCGACACCGACAATCGGCTTCAATTATTTCGTTATCCGGAGATGACACGTGTCGCAATCTCATTCGTCGGAAATCTCACCGACAATCGGCCTCAATTATTTCGTCGATATTGTTATCCGGAGATGACACGTGTCGCAATCTCATTCGTCGGAAATCTCACCGACAATCGGCCCCAATTATTTCGCACATATCGTTATCCGGAGATGACACGTGTCGCAATCTCAGTGGTCTGAAATCTCACCGGCAATCCGGTTCAATTATTTTGTCGAAATCGTAATTACGTGATAACACGTGTCACGCCCTCATTCGCTCAGCGAATAGTAACTGCTAGAGCAGTTGGTGAACTGGTGCGTGCAGTTTTGGAACTGCTTGAGCAGTTCTGGGATTGGCAACTGCCAGAGCAGTTTCCGACAACTGCTTGAGCAGTTGATGGAAAATGGGTGCGGATGCTCTTATGCACACACCACGCATCAATTCTCGACTCGTGTGTAGCAAATTAGGCGTTTGTATAGGACGACACGACAAACCAAAGATTTTCATTTGCTTGCTTTTGAGTTGGCAGAATTGATGTGCTGAGTGGTTCTGTCAAAGTCCACTTCAGCATCAGCAGTCCAACAATAACAATAGGCAGTAAAAATTGACATTTTGATGTTCCTAATAGTTATGTCAAATCCTGGTGAAGGACCAAAATCATCAAATTGGACAGCCTCTTCTCGTATGTCGAACGAATTGCTACCTTCATCTTCTCTCATCTCTTTCTTGTCGAGCAACCTCTTTCTCTCGTCGATCCCTAACCATTCCGTCCGCCGCCACCGTTAATCGAGCACCTCGGGCTGAAGCCACATCTCATTGCAGCTCCGTCACACCTCGTCGTGGCTTCATCGCGCCTCAGTCAACGTCAGGTCGAGCAATTCAGATTCTGGGTTTTGAATATTGATGTCGTCGGGGTCTAAGTCCATTACATCTTGTCGTCTTCTTCACTTCTATGATGATGGAGATTCAACAAGTTTTTTGTTTCAAATCAAAAATGGTTGCCGAAAAAGGAGGAGATCTGGTTTCAATACACTTATGTTTTTTTTTTAAAGAAGAAATTGGGTTTTGGATAACAAACCCGTTGGAGCACACTAGTTGCAGAATGTCAAAACTCCACATCAGCCTTCAAATTTCAAATTAGACGAAACAAATTGACTAAACCATTGGACCTGTCCTATTCTAGAGCTTAGGCCAAGTCCAGAAAAAACGGTAATGTTTAACTAAAAATGGAGTTTGTTTCACTCTCTAACAGAATAGGCAAATCCACGTGGTTGACCATATGGAACCGGGATATCAAATTTGACAGTCTCAATTGAAACTGTCAAATTTAAAAATTTGCTTCCAAGCTGCTTGTTCTCTCTCGTCCCTCTCCTCCTCTCCCTTCATTTTCTCTCTTCTCTCTATAGCTTCAAATTATAGAACAAACCTATCACTCTATCAGATTCTCTTTTCGAGTCCAAATCCTTTCGTCAATCCTAATCGAATGCATATACAAAACCTAGAAATCAAATGCCAAATAAGAGAGCATGTTTCCATACAGCCATGATAAAAGTACAACTGCTATTGAACACCCATAACAAAGAGCAAAGAAAATGAGAGCTGGGTTGCAAATTTTAATCAAGTTTCAACAATTGGAAATTCTAGCATATGAATAAGCGACGAACACTTCAAATTGGCCGGTTGTGGCATAGATATCAAATAGCCTCAATTACAGTTTCAATTGTTTTTTGGGAGATCCAGGTTTTCTAGGAACAAAACTAAAACAGATGAAGGAAAATCTGGGTTCTCAGATAATGGTTGAGCGGAGAGGAAGGAAGGGTGAGGAGATACAGTGGATCGAAGAGAAGAGAGAGGGTTTAGAGAAATAATACTATAATAATGAAATTTTATTATGTGTTTTAACATCACCTAGATTTGAATTGTGTCAAAATAACCAAATCTCAATTGAGATGTCAAATTCAAATTGGACAGAAAAATTTAAGCATCTCTGTTACTCTTGCTCTTAGTTTATTGAAAGAGTCTAATTACTACAAAAGAAACAGAGCTAGAGTGAGATTTATTTGTTGAAGGCTTAGAATCCCGAATCATATTTTGCTTATGACATTATGGAGCATGACAAATGTGAAACATGGGTTTGCAACTAAAAATGTGAAAATGGTTGTTTTTTCAGATTTTTTTTCCCTTCCTTTTGGATATGGCCCCTAATGTCCAACTCTGGCTCAGCCCCTGATCACTTGCATGTTAAGGCTTTGGCCAATATTACTAAATAATTAACCATATATAGTTTGCAGGAGCTATCGTATTTCTTGTAATGGATTAGGTACATCAAAATCGTTTAAAAGCCATATTGAGGTGGATCTGCATGAGGATCACACCCTTTTTAGTATCATCATGCAACGACATTGTTTAGTTAATATAGATCAATTGTGACTGGGTAGAAGCATTTACAAGTACTTTAACTGGTACTCATGACTCAGATGACAGCATTAAGTATCTTAAAAAATCAGTTATAAGCCTAACTTACACATCACAAATTTGGATTCATATACAAAGATTTGATAACTTAACTAAACATTGGAAATTATCCAATTAGGCATGCATATCTGTTTAGGGTAGGTGGTTTCTCCTACTATTTTAGTTATATGACTGAGACACTAGAAACGTAACAAAAAGACTTCATTATAATACTAAGATTATACTACAACGACCAGTGGCAGAACTAGCTTTCGGTGCCGGGGGCACCCAAAACATGGGAAAGAAAATGGAAGGAAAGAAAAATTGAAACCATTAACAACACTCGGGGAAAAGTAGAAAAAAAAAACTTAAAAAATCAATGTACAATCCTTTAAGGTTTAAAATCTGAACCTCGTGGATACTTAAAATAACAATCTCCACTATGTTAGATCTTTATATTGGTAATTCTAAATCCGTAAAAGGTAGTTGAGGATATATTAGGGGGAGGGTATGACAAGGGCTCGCCCCAACGTGACTCCGCCTCTGCCTCTAAATCCTTTTGTAAAGAATTCATTCATCCCTAACTAGCTTCACTCTTTTATGCAACAGTATATATATTTTTTTGTGAATTATTCTTCCTTTTGATTACTATTTGCAGGTCAGATGTGGGTTCAGATTTGTTGATGCTTACAATCCAGATCAACTGGCTTAAATGACCGAGTTTATTGTGTTCTTCTCTCTTACAAAAAGAAGATCTCACTTTTTTCGTATAGAAGGTAACTAGAATATGGCATAGCATCATATGCCATTCTAATTGTGTTCAGTACAGTAGAAGTTAGAGCATCTGTAATTTACAATAATTTGGAATTTATGCCTTGCATAGAGCATTATGTGCATCATCTCTTTCCATGCATTGTCAATAATGAATAATCCGGTTGCGGCAGGATACTCGGAGCAGGAAATGGAACATATATAATAGACAGTAGAGAGGAGATAAAGAAAATGGCTTCTATTGCTTTTGTTTAAGTCTCTGCCAATATTCATCTTCCCAGTTTTCCACTTGCCTTGTTGAGTTGGCTTTTCTCTCAAGAAAACTGTGAAGAGCTTGAGGATCATAGGGAGGAGGCAAAGAACATGGGATTTCATCACTAGGAGACATCACCATAGACTCCTCCATGAATGTCTTCCATGTACCAGTTGCAGAACATGCCATTGTTTCAGAACAAAGCTCTACTGCATTGGGAGGAATCGTCGGTTTAAATTTTAAGAGCTTCGCATATTCATTCAGTACATGAAACATGTAGTCATACACAAAGTCCATCTTCAGATCTTCCTGTATGAAGTTGCTTGCTGCCTCCCCAATTTCCTCAGCCTGTCATATTTACCAGACACCAATTAGGCTAACTATATTACACAATATGTTCCAAGCTGCCTAATTAAAATACAACATAACAAAATATACAACGGCAAATAAAGAAATGAGTGACAGAGATTGACCTTTTCAGTGTGATTATTCCCCCATTCCACAGCAAATTTGAGAGAATTGCACTTGCTGTTGTCCCTAATGGGCCAGTAGTGCTCCAGTGGTAGTATGCCTCTCATGAAGAAATCATAGTAACGAGGATTTACATACAAGGTCATAGAATCACAGGCCATGATGTATTTTTCACTTACAGACCAAGCCCATCCTTCTACATAAATTTTGTATCTGCACCAATCATATTTCCATGTATATCAGGTCTTTGTCTAGAAATCTAAACTGGATTGGTCTTGAGTTGAATTCATAAGCTACCTGTGTTTGCATTGGTCCTCTAAGCTGGATTGCTTGTACCCTTGTTTGGATTCTTGCTCCCAATCCTGAAGTTCAAAAAACAAGGCTTAAGAACTGCCATAGAAAACTACATTTATGTGTGATTTAATTTGATTTGCTAGAGATAAGGAAATTAATATATTATGCACCTGTATGTATAGGAGTGTATTCCAGTCATTGGGATCAGAAGCATTGCATTTGAGAAGATCTTTCCTGGTTGGAGCCACATGTGGATTACCTTTCCAATAAGCATAGGGTATCCTATCCCTCCAATTTGATTTCTTATTCCCTTCTTTGATCCTTGGCAATAAGCTTTTCCATGGCTTTATATTTGTCTCAGCCCTACAAAAAATAAAAAATATAGACCCCATTTACATTTCAACGAAGATTATTACATCATTCAAAATCAAATCTGTTATCCTTTTCGGGTTTTACTTCTAAAAAAATGTGAGAGCATTTGGGCAACTTCTCACATGCATATTGCAAGATGTGTCTAAACTAATAAACACTCATAATTCAGTGTTCGAAAATCCTAAAATTTGGACTGGCTCTGAAATGTCAAGGGCAAAAAATGGAAGAAAAAAAATTGAGGCATATGTACCTCGCTAACAAGTAATCCCTTAGTATACAATAACAATAATAATAATAATAATAATAATAATAATAATAATAATAATAATAATACATTAACCATCTCTAAGCTCCCGAAATTTAAGGAATCTATTTGAATGATTTTTCTTTAGTTCTAGTCAATTGCGATTGAAAACTAAAAACTCAAATTTCATAAATGAAGGATGAGAAACTCAATATGAAAAGACTCGATCTTAAAACGATTACATTTCGAGAATGCCACAACCATGAGAAAATTGAAAAAATAATAATAACTTAAATATGTAAATTCAATTATGAATGACTCGTGTGTTTGTTGTCATAAAACTTTTTTTTTGTCAAAAAATATCCTTTTTTAAAGAATAAGATCCTCTCCTAACATCACCTAATGTACCAATCTGGGCCGTCCATTTCATGTAATGGCCACGATTTATTTTCGTCTCTCTCTCCCACTCTCCCGGCCTTTCTCGTTCGCTTCTGTTTATTGACTTTCTTCATTTTCAGTACAATACCCTTCAGTCTTTCGCTTGCAACCCGCCACTCAGAGCTTTATCCCCAATCCAAAATTATTTTCCTCCCTCATTCCAACCTCATCTCCAAATAGCAAGATTCAATTAGAAGGGAAAACTTCAATTCACATCGATTTGTACTTCATTTGAATCATTCTGTTCATTTAATTTTGTTCTTCAGTTCTCTTCATTTAGGTGCTATTGATCAGTTGTACAATTTATATTCTGAGTTCTATTTTTCTTTGTTTGAATGCATATCGGCGTTGCCGGATTGATGGACCATGATCCAAACAAGACTACATCTTGTTAATTCCAAGCACAATAAAACAGAACAGAAATGAAAGAATTAAATGATAGTCTTTGGAATTTCGTCATAGTTGAACGATGCAAGTCTTAAATTCATTCAATTGTGCTTAATCTATTGAGCACCAGAGATATTTGAAGGAGAGATGAGAAGCAAAAAGGAGAGATGGCAAAGAGAGGACGAGAGAAATATGAGGAGAGCAATAACATACAGACTAGTATAGAAAGAAATTATAGAATAAGTGAATCATGACCACACATCATAACTGTACGGCTACGATTTATTAGTGAGACAATTGGTTAGGTACTCTCCTAATGGAGAGGACCCAGATCCATTTTAGGCGGCCATAGACTAGGGACCCTATGCCCAGGCCTCGTCCACCTTGCCCACTATTCCCAAGGGCCGGCACTGCCCAAGCCTCTAAGAGCAGCTGCACCGAGGAGGGACGGCGAGGACGTCCGGCAGCTGGGCCCACCATTTGAGGACGTCCGGCAGCGGGGCGAGGTGTAGCGGAAGGAAAGATGAAGGCCGACCGGACGTTGACCGGGAGGTCGTCCTCCCCGGCTTCCTCTATTGAGGACGAGTGCGAGGTCGTCCGCCTGGTGGGCCCCACGCACCTGGGTGATGCCAAGCTGACGTCCCTTTTTATTTATTTTTTTCAACACGGCGCGTGTACTACACGCGCCGGTAAGAAAGTTAAAAAAAAAATAACGGGCCAATCGGCTTGCAACACGTGGCACGACCTGTGCTGCTGCCAGATCAACGGCTAAGTTGATCTGGGCCGTCCATTTCAAACAGATCTAAGCAATCCGACGGCTGAGAAAAATTGATCATTTGTAATATTTTAAATAAATTATTTACTCTGAAACTTAAAAAAATCATAATAAATAGCTCGGACTTCCGAAAAATTCAATAAAAATACGGAAGAGTTCATATTAATGTCCTCTATAACTTTCGTGAAGAAAATGAGTAAAAAATCATAACTTAAAAAAATGTCAATTTTGAATCGCGACGAAATAAAGAATCATAATAGACACGTTGTTATAACGAATGTATGCTCAACAAAAAACCTAAGTCCAACATGACTCGGATTACATTTAGCTCCGGGGGCGTTGCCCCCGAGCCCCCACCAGGGCGCGTCGCCCCTGGACCCCGACTCGCTGACCAGTCAGCGAGACCACCGTATGCTACCGGCATACAAAATTGAATCAAAACATATTAATGCACGTCTAAATAGAACTTCCTATTACTTGAAAATTGGTTGAAAATATTACCCGAAAATAAAAAATTAAAATTTTAAATAATAATGAATAGTAATAAGAAGTCCTATTTCTAGCACCGCTGCACGAAAAATAAGAGGAATAGGACTTCCTATTGGAGAGAAATTCCTCAAATGGGTGAGGAATTCCTCAAAATGGGACTTCCTCTCTTCCTCCATGGGTGCGGATGCTCTAAGGCATCCCACGTTGAAACCACAAATACTAAAATTTTGGACACCAAATTATAAATTACCTAAACTGCAAGGTACTTGACAGAAACTTGTCTTATATTCATTCAATCGAGA
Organism: Geum urbanum; assembly: GCA_946800695.1. Taxonomy (NCBI): domain Eukaryota; kingdom Viridiplantae; phylum Streptophyta; class Magnoliopsida; order Rosales; family Rosaceae; genus Geum; species Geum urbanum. Next base: position 26,086,845 of record OX327017.1, on the reverse strand, counting down.
TTTACGGTCACGAAATTTTTTAACTTGATAAAATAAACAAAGAAACAGAAATTATGGGACTTCACATGCAAACATACACAACAGAGTAAAACAGAAGCAATTACGTACCATCCCCAAAACGACCAATCTGGAAACACAATGTCCAAGCTCCCTTCATCGGAGCAGTACCGGAAAACAGGAGGTGGGCCGGCATTAGGTCCCCGAAAGTCTCTCGATCGGACGACGGGCCGATCATCACAGTCAAACATTATTTCCAAGTCAGGCAGTCTACCAGGATACACCCTTAGAAGCTGCAAAATGCCCCACAACGTAAACATGTCCCTAGTCTGTATGGACTGCCTGTACTTCTCTAGGTAAGCCTTTCCATCCACAATGACAAGCCGAAAATGCGCAGTCCTGCGTGCACGCTCTACCATGTCTCTTGTGATTCCGGTCTCTCTCCACGGAAGTAGGTCTTGGTGGATCCATCGGAAGTATGATGGGCATGTGACAGTGAACAAATTGTTAGGAGTTGACGGGTCGTGTGTGCTAGGATACCTTCTTGGACAAGTTTGTGTCACATTCATTCCTTGTGCACATTGAAGTGGGAATTCAATTGCTTTGAGAATTTCTGGTGTTGGTGTTGGGATTGATTCGTTAGAAGAAGCACCGGAAAATATAAACTGCAAAAAGACATATGCGTTTAGTACTAATTAACATACATGTATGGCATGCAATTAAAACGTACGTACGAGTCCGATTAACTGAGCTTACAGAGTCAATCTCAACGTTCCAGCCTGCATATACCAACGCAGCAACGATGAAGAACAACAAGACTATAGTCGAAAACGTTGCGCTTCTCTTCTTGGATGGCTGCTGCCAACTTGTTCCTCCTCCACCTGCAAAATGCCTCTGCAACCCTAGCCCTGATCCGTTCAAGAAATCATACATGTGTTTCGTAGTACCGTTCCTCTTCATCATGATGCATAGAGATTAGAGAGACAGAGCATCCAGCTTCACCCCAGAAGAAGCCTTCAGAGTCCACTCCAAACTTGATCGAATGCGAACAAAAACTACTAAAACTGGATTCTTATTCTATATTTGTAAGGAGGGATGACAAATATGGACTCACCACATGTCAAGTGTCAAGAGCTGGAGATAGTTTAGCAACTAAGCATTGTGACGTTGACTTCTCTATTTCTTCTCCACATAGTGACAAGTCTCGATTGGATAGGACAGAGCAAGTTAGTCCTCCCAGTCGACAACCCAAACCAAGGTTCAAATGCAGCTAATCATAGTCGTATGTCAGCAAATTTGCTAAAATAAATCTAATTCTGAAAAATTAGAAAGAGAATACAGTAGATATATATGCTGTCCTCACATAGTCGACATCTCACACCAAGCTTCAAACTTAACGAGAAAAACTAGGTAAAATGATCCCCAAAATAGTTTAAAATAAAACTCCAAAAATATTTACAAAATGTGTTACAAACTTGTGGCGACGTCTAGATCTACGTACACGGATTATATTGTAGACTCAAAGCATATATATAGTTTGTTCAAGCTTATTAAGAAGTCGCTTGAAGGTAGCTGGGGACTTATAAGTCTGAGTGCTATTGCCTATTGGCGCGCATACGATATATGAAGGAGTCTAGTGATTCTAGTTAATTTCAAACGCAGATTTGAACCCTTGTGGTTTCTTACTTGGAAAGGTTAGGTCACGTTTTGTTCCCCGCATTTTGCTCCAGAACCTAATGCACGATTTCGAATTCGATAGATATAATTAACAACGTACGTAAGTCATTCTACGTAGTCTAGGTGTTGGCCTAAACGTACAAGGAGCCTAATTGACCAACCAGGCCATGGAAGCTTGCGTCTTTCATCAATCTTGGAGTTGCGGCACTACTACGTTACATTTTCTCGATCTCCATTAATTACACCCTCGTCCTCGTTTCATAAGCAACTGAAAGAGCGAAAAGTGTTTGTTATAGACCAAAGAGGGCAGGTCTGTGTTTCTAGTTTGCCCCTCCATTGGCATTGACCTAGCTAGCCAGTCTTTATTTGTTTAACTAGATGGGGAGGATTAGGCCTTTCCCACTAATTGAGGCAGCTAGCTAGCTAGGATTTTCTTGCTTTTGGGATAAAGCAAAGTCAATGGTGAGGCTAATCTCATCTTAATCAATCAGATTCGGAAACTTAATCTTTCGGCAACTCACTCGGGAGCCAAACTTGAACAGAAAACGTCACATGGTTACAATGAACATCTCAATGTTATGTACGTTCCTGGTCAAGTTGATGCTACTAAATCGATAGCGTGCGATTACAATCATTTTAACCTTCATTAGTAAAGAGTTGTAAGGATCATTCTTTCTGTTAAGTAGAGCTAGGAGTTAGGCGAGTCTTGCAAGGAAACGTAGTCCAGTTTTGCTCACATGTGTTTCATGTTTGATGCATGTGAAATGAAGATAAGCATTCTGGCTTGTAAGTTTGTGACTTTGTGTTGCTATGTTAGGCTCACACCATCACCTACATCCTCTTGGGAGTCTTGGATTAAAATCTATAGCCTTGTTAAAAAAAAGAAAAGGAAAAACAATCTAAATCCTTTTGTAGAGAATTCAATCATCTCTCACTGTGTTTATGCCACAGGAAGCTTGCATTGGATATTACTTTGCTATATATTGCTTACATGACTAGATTAATTATGTTTTTTTCGCTTACAAAACGAAAATTTCACTAATTTTGTAGTTGTGTTTAGTACGGTATAAGTTAGAGATCGACTAAGAGAATATAGTCCTTTACCCTAGGAATGCTAATTCCTTCATCCAATAACAAGACGACATGTGTCATTATCATCTAAATTATTGATGAAGATTTTCGGTAAGATTTTCAACCAGTCATAATGTGATACGTATCACTTCCACGTGTCGTTATCGTCTAATTTATTGAAGAAGATTTTCGGTAAGATTCCAACCAACAAGGATGTGACACGTGTTGTTGTCGTCTAAATTATTGATGAAGATTTCCGGTAAGATTTTTGACCAATGAGGATGTGACACGTGTCGTTGTCGTCTAAATTATTAATGAAGATTTCTGGTAAGATTTTTGACCAATGAGGATGTGACACATGTATTCATCTTCAAACATCAGATTACATGAAATTTGCTGTAAAAGTATCATCTATGACCCCTTGTATACTCACATTATCTACAAGTCACTTGATATTCTACCCATAAACATATTTCGTCAAACACTTTTTCACATTCCCTCATCAGTAAGATGAATCATTTTAATTCCGATGACTCTTCCAGGAGGAGGCAGCAACAACGTCAACAAGATGCCGCAATTGCTAATTTCTTCGTCATTGATGTGGTCATGGTAGCTGTAGCGTTTGATGATGAGTCACCTCGCCGCCGTTCAAACGAACCAAGGCAAAGGGAAGCAAGGGGACATAATCTAATAGAAGATTACTTCATCAACGCCCTGTTCTCAACGAGCAAGATTTTTCGCTGGAGGTTCTAAATAAGCATGAACTTGTTCAACTGGATCATGACAAAACTCTGCAGCCACGTCCCATTTTGGCATCAAAGAGCAGATGCCACTGGATTACAAGGACTTCTTCTCCAACAAAAGATGACCGGTGCTCTACGAATGTTGGTGTACAACACAACTGCAGATCAGTGTACTGAAATCACAAGGATAGGAGAATCAACAACACTGGAATATATGAAGAAGTGGGGCACACAAGTATACTTACTTTATAAAGACCGTTACCTCCGCACTCCAGATGCAATAAACATCACTCAACTTCCAAAAAGGGCAAGGCAGTGGGGATTTCCTGGTATACGCGGAAGCATCGACTGCATGCACCGGGAATGAAAAAACTGCCCAACAGCTTGGCAAGAGTCATACTCAGAGCGGAAGGCTCGTCCCACCATAATCTTGGAGGCGGTATAGTCATATGACACATCGATATGGCACAACTTCTCTAGGGTACCTAGAGAACAAAATGATATTAATGCACTCAATTACTAGGATATCTTTGATGCGCTCCTTGCCAGAAGAACCCCACAATCGACTTACAAAGTCAACAGTATGACGTACCACAACACTTATTATCTACCTGATGGAATATATTCGAGGTTTTCTTCATTTGTCAAAATAATTTTCAATCCCCAGAATCTACAACATAAGCTATTCACAAAGAAACAAGAGGCATATCGCAAAGATGTGGACATGTGCTTTGGCATCTTGCAATCTTGTTGGATAATTATTCGTCATTCAGCTATGTGTTATCACACATCGACATTGAAAATGATCATGCTCGCTTGCATCATAATGCATAACATGATTGTTGAGGAAGAATTTGTGGAGGAAGATTTTGAGGAGAACAAAGAAGAAGATCTACAAAACCCAGCTAGTGCTTTCACAATTTATGATGGGCCGGTGGATCAAGCTGGTAACCGAATTTCTTTTGAGCCAGTTAGAAGAGATCAACATCAATAACGGTTTAGCGACCGTCTCGTCGATCTCCAATCAGTTTATCTCTTTGGAGAGCTTATTAAGGACCTAGTGAAGCACAACTGATTTCTTGAAACAAATGAACAACTCTAAATAATGTGTTTTAATTTTGTGTGTTTGCCTTTTGTGTGTTTAAATTTTGTATGTTTGCATTTTATGTTGTTTGAGTGCAATTTATTATGTTTTAATGTAATGTGTTTGAAGTTTATCTAAATAAATAAAGTGCGTTTTTATTTATTGAAAATGTAAATTACATAATGACATGTCAAGCATAGATTTATTATTAAGACAAACTAAACTAATCACTAAAATCAAGTGGGCGCGGGTGATAATAATTTCTAAAGCTTGCATCGCCATCTTCTTCTTCATTGTCATCCAATTTCTTAAAGATTTCCGTTTTCTTCTTCGTGAAGTACCTTTTTGATATTGGGCTCGTAGCCTCCAAATTCATTGTCATGATCTTTGTGTCTTCCTCTTAGGCCCCCAATTTGTAGTTTTTCTCATCAAGGATCCATTGCTTTTCATCACTTGCCTTTTGCCAATCGGCGAATATTTTTTGATTAACTGCAATGTTTTTCAAAGTCTCATCTATAACCTCATTTGTAGGTGTCATGATCTTTTTCCCCTTCTTTTTGCTTCATTGGCTGCCTTCACTCTTTGAGGTCTAGCCAAACTTGAGGTACCTTCAATGTTACTTTGTGATGTTGAAATTACTTCATCCTCATCCAAGTTGACGGTAGGAGACACTTCACTAATGGGAGGAGTAGCTTCGAAGTTAGAATGGTAATAAAGTGGAGTGTTAGTTTTGACGGGTCTACAAGAAGGATGATTCTTGACCGCTTCCCAACACTCAAAGTTTGTAAACTCTTTCTTCTTTTTTGCCACATAAAGTGTTTGAGTTTTCCTTAACTACCAAAAAAAAAACAATTGATATGTCACAATAATATCAAAAAAAATAGACTTGACATTTTTTTCTTCGTAAAATAAAATAAAATTGAGATGACCAACATAAATAAATCTTTACCTCATCTTGCAACTTTCCGCCAGATTCCGGATTCTCTTTTGCATATGCAAGCGAAATTTTTTATTGTGTCAAGTTTGGCTTCAACTTAGCAAAACGAGAAGTGAGTGCATTTTGCCTCCTAGCCTCCACCCTCGATTCACCAGGACCCATCTCCCAATGTTGCTGGTAATCGGCATAAATTTTTTTCCACAATTTGTCGATCTTTTGTTTGTTGTTGGAGATAGGGCACACGCGTTGATGACAATAAGAAATGCAATATTTTACATTTTCGGAAAGAAGCTAATTGGTAAACATTTTTCGCAAAAACTAAAAGGATTGAGAGAAGAGGAAGAGGAAGAGAAGGAGGAGGATGATAAATTTGTTGTGCACAAATTGGTGTGAAATATTTAAGAAAATGAATGTAGTATTTATAGAAAAATGGTATGGGGTTATTATAATTTTTTTGGGATTTTTTTGCAATTTATAGGGGTTTTTGTTGAAATATTTGAGCCGGTGAAGTAGCCATTTTATTCAAATCTGAGCCGTCCGTTTGAAATTTGGATTCAAAATAGACGGCCTAGTTGGAGAAGACCGTTGGCAACTCGGTAGCCAGACAAACCCCGCCATGTGGCGGGCTATCATTGGCTCGTAATTCTCCAGTAAAAAAAATCGCTTATTACAGCACATGTATTACACGCGTCAGGTGGAAGAAAAAAACGATGCGCCCTGGCGTCATCCACATGTGTGGGCTCCACCAAGGGAAACGTCCTTAGCCGATGTCGATTGGAGAACACCGAAGAGGAATGCCTCTCCGTCAACGGTCGGTCGTCGACCTGGTTTAGCACCGCTGCACTGATTTTTGGGCGAGGAATTCTGATTTCCGGTAGGCCCCATGTAAGGGACGTCCGATTTCAGCAAAATTTCTCCACCGGTGCTATGCTCTAATAGGCTAGTAGTGCTCCAATGGCAGCATGCCTCTCATGAAAAAATCGTAGTAACGAGATTTCACATACAAGGTCATCGAATCACAGGCCAAGATGTACTTTTCACTTAAAGACCATGCCCATCCTTCTACATAGATTTTGTATGTGCACAAATCAAAGTTGAATATATATACCAAGTGGAGAAGTAAAGTACATACTCTTTGTCAAGAATTTCTAGAGTTGAACATGTAAGGTACCTATGCTTGCATTGGTCTGCTAAGCTGGATTGCTTGTACCCTTGTTTGGATTCTTCATCCCAATTCTGAAGTTCAAAAAACAAGGCTTAAGAATTAATTACCATAAACATTTACATTTTAGTGTGATTTGACAGAGATGCATGGGGAAACTAATATATATGCACCTGTATGTATAGGAGTGTATTCCAGTCATTTTGATCAGAGACATTGCATTTGAGAAGATCTTTCCTGGTTGGAGACACATGTGGATTACCTTTGCAGTAAGCACAGGGTACCCTGTCCTTCCACTTTGATCTCTTATTACCTTCCTTCATCATTGAAAATAAGCTTTTCCATGGCTTTATATTGATTTCAGCCCTACCAAAGTTTAGAAAGATTTCGAATCTTAATTTAAATGAATAATTCAAATTCCATTATAACTTTTGTGTTTTATTTCAACGCAACATGTAAGATGTGTGAGAGAGCATTCGAACACTCCCTCACTTACATATTGCAAGATTGGTCGAAACATTTAAACACCTATAATTCAGTGTTCGAACACCCTCCCACATCCTGCATTGAAAATCACAAGGTTTAATATATCTGTTATATCATTATATTTGGACAAAGTAAAACAGAGAAGCAGAAATTAGGGGACTTCACATGCAAACATACACAAAGTATGCAAAATTCCCCATATTGTAAACATGTCCCTAGTTTGTATGGACTGCTTATACTTCTCTACGTAGGCCTTCCCATCCACGATGACAAGCCGAAAATGCCCAGTTTTGCGAGCCCTCATTACCATGCTCCTCGTGATTCCGGTCTTTCTCCACGGCCGCAGGTCTTGGTGGATCCACTGGAAGTACGATGGGCATGTGACATTGTGTAGATAGTAAGGCGTTGTAAGGTTGTGTTTGCTAGGGTAGCTACTTGGACAAGTTTGTTTCACATTGATGTCTTCTGCACCTTGAATGGTGTTGGGAGTATTGATTTGTAACTTGAAACAATAAACTGAGAAGAGAAAAAAAAAATGAAGGAAAAAGTTTTGCATCAGTTCATATTAAAGCTACAGAGTATCAACAGTACTCCCATATATTGAAACTTCATGTACACATGTATGGCAAGCTAGCAATAGGAGTCTAACAAAGCTTACTGAATCAACATCAACAGTTCAACACTCCAATATGCATATACCAACGCAGCAACAAAGAAGAATAACAACACCAGAGCTGTAAACGTTAACTTAGCCCTTCTCTTCTTCGATGGTTGTATGCTTCTCTTCATACGTATGGTTCGCATTGTTCCTCTTCATAAGAAGGAACTCATGTTTTGAGGATCCCTCTTTGTTTAACAACCAAGGTTGATATTCATGAAACCAAAGTTGTTAAATGCTAGAAAACAAAGAGTCCCGCTTGCTTATCTCGTCCAAGCTAAAAGATAAAGAAGGCCTGCATTTCTCTTTCAGCATAAAGATCATAGAGCTTTTTATTCAGCTTCGTTATCTTCGAATTGACGAGCACTCTCCTAGTGGGAGAGATCGCACTAGTGGCACTATGTCTCTACTCCTCGAGTCCTTATTCATGAAATCATGGTTTGGATTCTTATATACAAGTTTTATAAGGAGAGATGATCACTCAGAATTGGCCATGTCATGAAAAAGTATAACAACTAGGACACTGAGCAGGAGCATATGCGTCATTGACTCATCTCTTCATTCCATACTGCCAACGAGTCTGGATTAGACAGCAGTCCACAATGGACAACCCGAACCTAGTTTCAACGTATTTGCCAAAAAAAGGCAAAACAAAGCCTAGTTTCGGAGGAGCCAATCGCATCAGCAAATTGGCTTAAACAATATTATCCCCTTTGTACGTTATAGTATGTCAAGGTATATTCTGATCTTCGTTTTGGTACGGTTTGTGTGAACCAGGTTTCCAGTGGGCCGATTACACCCCTAGTGGCCTTCGTGGTGGCCTTGTCTGCATTTCTTGAGCAACTGGAAATGTGTAGCCTATCACCAGTCTTTGTCTAACTGCATGGGAGGACAAGGCACTTCCCAGTAAATAAGGCAGCTGGGATTTTCTCAGCAATTCCTTCTGGGATAGAACAAAGTCAATGGTGAGATTAATCTCTCATCTTAGTTAAAAGGGATTCTCACACTCCCATGTTCTCTGTTCTCTTTATTCTCACTAACCATTTTTCTTAATCTCACACTCTATTTTTCTCTCTTATTTTCATTTCTCATTTCTTTACCAATTTTTCTTTTTTGTTTACCACACTATCCTCCCTCTTTCTCTTCTCAACTTTCTTTACTCAAGAGTCACTTTAGTAAACAAAAAAAAACAGAATTATAAAATAAATAATAAGATGAAGATGAGAGAGAAAATGGGAGTGTGGAAATAAGGAGACAGAAAATGGGAGTGTGAGAATCACTTTCCTAGTTAAATTAGGAAACTAAAGCTTTTGGCAAACTCACTCGGGAGCCATACTTGAACAGACGACATCATATGGTTACAATGCACCCGATTTTATGTTTGGTTTCACAATGTCAGCGTGCGGTTACAATCTCTTGAAACTTCAGTAGTAAAGAGTTACAATGATCAATCAATATAGTATGTAAGGAATTAGGTGAATCTTGCAGAGAAACGTGGTTCAGTTTTGCTCACATGTCAAAAATGTGAAATGAAGATGTGCATTCTGGTTTGTGCTCTGCCTTGTAGGTTTGTGTTGCTGTGTTTGGCTCACCATCACAACAATTCAACAAATGTCGTGCAACGCAATTCCTCTTGGATTAACAACTCAATAGATTCTTGGTAAAAAGAATAAGTCAATGGGTTATCAAAGTCAAGTTTTTAGTATGATCTAGGAAGTGAGGACTGAGGAGTATCAAGTACATGATTTGCAAAACAATCCATTGATTGTCAGTGAACCATTGGGCATTCATGGAAGGAACACTACCTTACTGCTGAACGTAAACTCCATTGCTTCTTTGGCTCCCGCTATAGCTACGCACTCACATTAGGGGACAGATAACCGATCTTCAGCTGTATTGTGAATCCTGATTAGAAAATTCTTTTATTAGAAAAATGGTGCGTAGTGATTAGCGAGAAAATACAGATCAAGAATCAAGACTCATTCTTGAGAGCATTCGTCTTAATGTTCTTGCATGTTCAACCATTCTCCTAACAGTTCCTATTGAAATTATATTACAGTCAAGAAAATGGCTGAACTGAAGAATCAAACTCAAGTAGTCCACTCAAAGGGTGGTTAAAAAATCCACCGAGAATTGAAATATATTACTAGAAAGCATGAGAACCAAAATATTAACTCCTAATCTTCCAGTGAGGATTGAAAAATTAGCAGTATATAACGGACCTTACTCTTCCATGGCAGAGAAAGCCACCAATTCTGGGGGCTTGGATAGCCAGTTACTAAAGGTATGTCTTCTTTTTAGAGCTTTTGAAGTTGCATTGTATTCATGAGCCATTTCCTGCATGAAGATAACCAGGTCTAAATATTCAATATATGACAGCTGATATCCAGAAGTTAGTAAAGCCCTTTTATTTACTCTCTATGTAGGCTATTATAGAACACAATAGACATGACTAACTCAACCAGTATTGCACAGAACTGAGCAGAAGGATAATGCTATATTGCTATACAGTATAGACATCTGATATTACTTTGAATAGTGATTTCTTTATGTTCTTTGATAAGTTACAGATTCTACTCAAAGAGCAACGCTTCCCACTAACACTTACAAGCAAACTATAGTGTCTACACCAGTACATGTAAAGCTCTTACACTTTCTCGAGACAAACCTCCAAAACTATGCTGGTACGTTATCAAACATGATAAACTCTAGTCATTGTACATAAAGTCCATAACTACTTTATCCAAATCAATAAATCTTGATCAAGTGTAAGTTTGCGAAAGCCAGAATATTGATTTTACCTTGATTTCTTGATATGAAATGTCATTAACAAGGATTTTTCTAGGGCAGTGATTTCTTAGGGATAAGAAAAACCCCAAAAGCATCTTTCTGTTTGACAATAAGAGTAATCTGTCGATGACAGAAAATACTTTTTATAAATCATAGTTTTTGCTTCGTACTTGTCACCTTACTTGCATAAGGAGGACTAAGTAGAGAGATAGCGTGCCCCTTTGGCACCAGCACCTTGCTTTCTTCCTGTGGTTCCAAGAATAACTTCATGCAAACCGGACTTATTCCAACATATTGAATACCTATAAATTGAAGCATGAAGAAATCAACAGTCACCAAAGACTTGCATAGACAGTATGTCAATTTAATATGAAAACTTACCCGCATGTTATAGTGGTCAAAGTGGTCTCAGAATGTTGAAATTCCTTTGGCAGCATTGGACCTTCCCAAAGTAGTGGCTGTGGTGGCAATGGCATAATCACAATACAGAAACCTTCAGATTCTGAATATCACAGGAGCACAAACCTACACATACCTGATTCACTTGAAATGGACTGGTCAATCCATTTGATAATGGTAGGATGCGATCATGCAAAGCATGTTTGAGACACTCAGCGACAACAATTGTTTCAGGGTAGTTAGGGGACAGTCCAACAGTAATGGAAGAAAGGTAAACATTTGATAACAACACAAACATTCTCATCAACTTACAGCTAATGATGCAACCATAAATGTACAGCAAGTATAAACGTAACGACTAGTCAGATTGACTAAGCTTAAGATCACTGCACATTATCTAACTACGGCAAGGATGCCTAACTAAGAGACCTCAGGTACGTATTTAACAGCATTCAGTTCAAAATACTGAACAACAAAAGCGTCTATTTATCCAGGATTGACATTTGAAGTACACAGATAGATCAGAGGCCAAACCTTGAACTCCAACAACATTCCATCAAGCTATCTTGTCCGAGCAGCTAACTGATAACGTTGTATCACCACGACCAGGCTTTTTTTGCGAAGCGTCAGCTGAAAAAGGAATTATCAAACTAAAATTCTCCATGACTCTCAAGTCTCATGTCAAAGGTAATGATCACTCTCACAAACATAAACAAGAGAACAAGTCCAACAGTCATTTACCACTATTCTAAACCAAACCCTCTTTCGTTACAGAATCTTCAACCTCCTTCAACAATGAACCCCCTTCGCATTTTGGGGAAGACAACAACGAGCTCGGCGAAGCAATCCCACCTGCAAGAAAACCAAACACTCGAATTCAGTTACATCAAAAAGACCAACACAAAGATACCTTCTTTTTCTATTCACAAAGCTAGCCAAGAACTACTTAATTACTTGCAACTTTACAAGGTAGTTGTGATATATACATGTGCAGTTTCCACCCTTCCGCATTGTATACTTTCGTTGGCCATCATCACCACAATCTGGGTCCAATTCAAAAACAACTTTTGTTTCATCATCGTTTCGACAAAGACACTGAATCTGTTGATAAAAGAACCTCAACAGAGCTCGGCGGGCAATAATCTCGGCGTGAGAGTCGTTGATTATATCTATATGGGGACTGAGGAGTGATCGGCCTATGCATTTAGTTCCGGCTCCCGATCATGTACAAATGGGGAGTGTTTCTACCGGATTACGCGCAAGACGCAATCTAGCAGAAGCAAGTACGAGTCCTTCTTGTGCGTCCGAACGTCGGGGCTGTTCGGATGGTCGGGCGCTTATTCTCCTTTCGGGTCTTCGGGTGCGCGTGCTCGGGTATGGCTGTTAGAAGAATACAACAATGAACAGACAGTCAGGGGTCAAGACGGGGTGGCCCGCCTTCAACACTCCGATGCCTAAGTCAAATGGTGTATTTGATATAACAGTCGTGCGAGCTTGTAGGATGTAATAGATGAGATCAGATGTCGTTACCTGTAATAAATACCTTACATATATAGGTGGTTGAGCTTGCTGCTTGATGGTGTTCTTCGATGTGGGACTGGTGCACTTGCTGGTGTGTGATCCGTGCATTCGGGCATGCGCCCCACGGGCGCGTGCGCGCTCGGATGAGGTTGGTCTTGTGAGAGAAGTTGTAGCCTCCCTGGTGGTCTTTCGGGCGGTGGGGTAGGTGTTGATTACCTGCTTAAGCGGATAAGTATATTAATCGGACAACTAATGCTATACAAACAAGTCCCCCAAGTCCCCAAGTCAAAGAAAACTTTCTTGACTGGGGAGTTGAAAAAGGGTTCGTGTGATCAAACGAGATACTTATCCGATTGAGCAGTCCTGTAACCCCCGAGTCCCCCAACTCCCCGGTCAAGGAAGGGCTCGTATGACGGAGTGGGGAACCTGTGCGTCCGAGCGTGTACCTATTCGTGCGTTCGTGGACCTGTGGGCCCGGCGTATAAACAAGACATGCTATTTTGGAGCCGCGCGCCCGTAGAGTGTTGCTTGGAAAACAAAAAATGGGGCAACAGATGTAGTTTATGTAAATGTGTGAATGTATGGCATGATGCGTGAATGTATGGTATGTGTGAATGTATGCGAATGTTTTTCGTAACACCAGCATTGGGATGTCGTGGTGCACCGCGTACGTCAACGGGGATGTCATCGCGTACGGTGTAGCGTCAACGGTGGGATCAAAACCGCGACATACAAGTAACGCGCACGGAGGGGACGGACCGCGTACCCGTGCCGTTCTTCGGATTAGCAAGCCCAGAGAGGGGACGGACCACATGCCTCTGTCAGGACAGCCGGCTTGCCATAGCGCCCGGGGAGGGCGCACCCTAGCCCGCGACACTCATCAGTCTCGGATCGCGCAAGGAGGGGACTGACCGCACACCCCTGCCGTCCGAGTCGGCGAGTCGTTCGTTAACGTTACGCACACGGAGGGGCCGAACCCCACGCCCGTGCTGCCCATAGACTTAGCATACCCAGAGAGGAGTTGGCCCCATGCCTCTGTTATGACAGCCGGCTTGCACTTCGAACAGTAACGGTGCGTTCACGGAGAGGACGGACCCCACACCCGTGCCGCCCATCGGTCTTAGCGCGCGCAAAGAGGGGGCGGACCCCATGCCTCTGCCGCCTGACCCGGCTTGCTTTCTAACGTGTACGTGTACGGAGAGGAAGAACCCCATGCCCGTACGGCGTAAGTTCTTCATTCGGCTTGCTTTCCCACAGACGGCGCCAACTGTTTCTACCGGATTACGCGCAAGACGCAATCTAGCAGAAGCAAGTACGAGTACTCCTTCTCCTTCTTGTGCGTCCGAACGTCGGGGCTGTTCGGATGGTCGGGCGCTTATTCTCCTTTCGGGTCTTCGGGTGCGCGTGCTCGGGTACGGCTGTTAGAAGAAAACAACAATGAACAGACAGTCAGGGGTCAAGACAGGGTGGCCCGCCTTCAACGCTCTGATGCCTAAGTCAGATGGTGTATTGGATATAACAGTCGTGCGAGCGTGTAGAATGTAATAGATGAGATCAGATGTCGTTACCTGTAATAAATACCTTACATATATAAGTGGTTGAGCTTGCTGCTTGATGGTGTTCTTCGATGTGGGACTGGTGCACTTGCTGGTGTGTGATCCGTGCATTCGGGCATGCACCCCACGGGCGCGTGCGCGCTCGGATGAGGTTAGTCTTGTGAGAGAAGTTGTAGCCTCCCTGGTGGTCTTTCGGGTGGTGGGGTAGGTGTCGATTACCTGCTTAAGCGGATAAGTATATTAATCGGACAACTAATGCTATACAAACAGGGAGGGGGGCTATGTTGGGCCATGAATCCCCACGATGCCTCGTATTTTTAGAGTTAATGCCTAATAAAGTGATAATAAGATTTGTAGGAGTAGTGCTAGGGAAGCAATTAGGTTGGTGCCAATTAATAAAGCTAAATAATGTGGGTTTAAGGTCGCTTAATATGGAATAAGGCCAAGATTCCTCTCCCTAGTCTTCAATCTTATCATTTTTGATCGCAAGACAAAGAAAAATGATGCCATTAGGCAAAGGTGAAGACGATGTTAACAAGATACAAAGCACCGATGCAATTACATTTTGGCAACAGAATTTCTCAAACAAATAATTGTTTTTCTTCATAATGATAAAACTGTATTGTATATTTTTTTTACGATAACAATAACGGACAAAGATGGAAACAAAACATAACTCATGTCTTATTCTGTTTTTATTGCATACCATATGAGCTTGTTAGGACACTTTTTTTCTCCTATCATCAAAGGAAGTAATTGGTTGGATCTAAATTCCCATATAGAAAGTCTTTGTACCTTACTCTCCAACCTCATACAATCATAGTTCTCTGTTTTCTCTGTTTAATGCAAGCTTGTATTATCACCTCATTCATTACAAAAAATGCTAGTTAAAATTCTATTTAAAATTGTTGAAGGGAAGCTTTGGAGCTGTTGTAGCTTCTTCTATGAGAAACTGCCAGTTGGTCAACAGCGAAGTCCTTACACAACATAAGTGGATGAACATGGTGGAGCAAAGCCAAGCATAACTCAGCTGGCAACTTCTAAATTTGCTTGCTTTCGAGCTGGAACGCCACCAAGCGCGTGGACCTACACACAGATTCTTCTATTTTTCATAATATTCAAATGGTTTTTATTAAAAAAGTGGAGGGAGAAAGAATGTTGAGTATGCAATGCAAACCTTGCAATTTACTTCCAACGTACTCGCTGGCGGATCCAGCAAAAAAATTTAGGGTGGACAAGATTAAGTATAAGAAAGCGTAAAATTTTATCGCAAAAAATAGTAATATAATTATCCAGAAATAAAATTAACTACAAATTATAAGTACATGAAAATTTGGTTACACTGCATGTCAAATCGGTAAATAATATATTTGATCTTGATGACAAATATGAATTGTCATCCATAATGCTAGCTCGAAATGCATTATTTGAAGAACGGTTCATATAGTTTACACAAGCTATAGCTAAATTAGTGATAGTATAGCTCACATATTTTTAACTTCAATTTTAGTTGTAGTTATAATTAAGTCATTTTAAATATTTGAACTTTTGATCACTTTTTGGATAGTGGAACTACTTTTGGATGATGGAAGATATAACTTTTAAACTATTTTCTCTCTCCCCTTTGTAACTAAATATAACTTGTGAATATAACTCAAAGTCATATATGACTTAGCTTTAACTGTTCTATTGGAGATGCCCTTAAGAGTTATAGATCAATATCCAAGCGAAATTTATTGCTAGGATTCATAGGAATGCTAGCTAGTACTCTATACTCAATTGATTATCAAAATTAAATAAAACTTAATACCTCAATTTAAGTGTAGGTCCTACACGTATGCAAGAAAGGAAAGAAAGAGTCCCAGTAAAAAAACAACCAAGTGGAGTCAAGGTTCTAAAAATCGTTAGGTAGTTCTAGGCGGTGAAGGGGCCTTCTAGTGCCTAGGCGACTTGACGGGGATTAATCAAATTCTAGATGGATTCTAGGCGGTTTTAATTTAATATATATATCCACGGAATAATTGAATAATTAAAATATTTATATAATCAAATTATACATAAATATAGTTTAAATGTTCATAATATCCAAACAATATAGTCATAATATTAATTCTCAAATCTCAAGTGACATGAGTGATAAGTCGCGGCGTAGTACAATTCATCAAACAAAGTAAAAACATAACAAAATAAAATCAAGCCTCACACATTCTATATCATTGGAGTTACGCTTCAAATGTATTGTTGATGATGAACCTGTTGGATTCGATGTTGCAGATGAACCGGACATTGCATTACTAGGAGTAATGGATGGAATGCTAGTCATTTTCGAATTTTCCTACAACATTCACAAGTACAAATCCAATAACTACAAAAAACCACATATACAACTTAATTATTTCTCCCTAACAGCCCTAAGTCCCAACTCATCCAATAAGTCAATAACTAGTTAACTACAATTATACAAAATCCAACAGCCTGTAAGGGCTGTAACAAAAAAAATCCAGACAATGATCACAATTTTTAGACTTCCAACATTGCATTATTAGTTGATACAGTTCTAGACTTCCAGATAATAATCACAATTACAAAGGATTCACAATAATCACAGCCTCACAGGATTCACAATAATTAGTTTAAACTACAGTGATAATTAGTCTAATCACACAATAATCAATTCAATTACATTATAGTTTTATAGTTCTAAACTACAGTGATAATCAGTCTAATCACAAATTCACAATAATCACAGGATTCAGTGATTCACTCATTCACAGCTTGAGCAGTTGAGCTATGGGCCTACAGTGAGACCGTGAGGGTGTGAGATAGCAAAGAGACTTACCAGGCGTCTAGGCTAGTGAGGCCGCGAGGGTCAGAGCCGAGTCGCGAGAAGAGTCGCAGAGTCGAGAGAGAGAGAGAGAGAGAGAGAGAGAGAGAGAGAGAGAGAGAGAGAGAGAGAGTGACTGCAGAGAGAAGAGTCGTCGAGAGATTGAGTGACTTGATTCGTCGTCGTCGAGAGGAGAGCTCGGAGCTCGGACCTCGAAGCACGAGGACGGAGCCGCAGAGCACAGGGCGGAGGCGCTTCAAGGGCAGAGGATCGTCGGTAGAGGTGGAGGCGTGGTCGCATCACTCGCGTGGAGTCGTGGAGGACCGAATTGGGGCTTCGAATTTAGGGCTTTGGGACTCCGAAATGGGAATATGGGATACGAATTCGACTTATTCAAATTTTATTTTTTTTAAGCCCAGGCCCTCCCAAAATGCCTTACCACCCGATTTTAGTGCAAATTCCCATTTTTTCCGGCGCCCAGGCCGATTTTTAAAACAGTGAGTGGAGCAGAGCCGTAGAGGACCGACTTTTATGTTTAACCGACGTTGTTTTATTTGAAGTTTTCTATCTTCTTTTTTCATCGTGCTTTCTTCATTAAATGGTTCATCTTCTTCAACAGTTCATCCGTCTTTTGCCATTTTTATCTGGATTTTTGTCATTTTTTCTCAAATTAAGAACACCCAACCTATCAAATTTAAGCTAAACTCAAAATTTCAGGTTGGGCAACAACCCGACCTTGCCGATGAGTGGATCTGTCCTTGAACGTACTACAACATTAAAAAGTTGAGGAAAATTAGCTACAACTTTGAAATCACCAATTGTTCTTTAAGGTAAAAGAAATCAAACACAAAATTAAACAAATCAATAAACTTACACATGTATGCTTGGTTCGCTAGAACTCGGAGCATCGGTATCGATCATGACCTACAACTTGGACCATTCTATTTCATAAGTTGCATGATGGATCAGAGAAATTGGGATATAAAAACATCATTATTCTTGCATGCAAAGACTAAAGAAGATATTACCAATGTATAAAGCTTTCTGGATCAACTAGAAACGATCACAAGAAATTCAAAAGATATTTAAACGCTTAATAAACGTAAAAATTTAATGTTAAAGTAAAACTAATATACACTTCAAATTGACATAAGTCTATTTCTAACAGTTTAAGAAAGGATTCTCCCTTGCTCCATAGTTTACTAAATAATTTGCCACTACTTTGAATAATTTCCTAATGTTGTTTTTAAATTATCCGATTCCTATGAAAAGAATGATGCGAATAATTGATTGCGTTCCCGCCATTCCGAGCGCAACTTTGGATACCCCAGGCCGTGCCGACAAAATCATAGCTCTCCCGCGCCCACGTGTCGCAACCAAACACCTCCGAAGCAGTCGACCCAATACGCATACCAACCGTGTGATCCAGCTCCCTCCGCTTCAATCCAACGGCCAGGTCGACCCCCCAGTCCTACCGCACACAGCTCTCTCTTTCTCTCTCGAAAAAACAGATCTTTTTTAATTATTTGTTTTTCTTTATAAGAAAACAGATACTTAAATATATAACGTCGTGAGAGTGAGGCTAACTGATCGATCAGAAGTTCAGACCAAACCATAATTGTATGGGAGCAGCAATGGAAGAGCAGCAGGTCAATAAAGTCGAAGCCGAGCCGACTCCAGCTCCGGAGCCAGCTCTCGCCGAGGAGAAAGCCCCGCTGCCACCTCCTCCCGGCGCCGCCGCTACTTCTGCTGCCCCTGCTCTGGTAGTTGACAGCAAAGCTCTCGCTGTCGTCGAATCCGAGAGTACGTTATTCTTTATATACATATATAAGAGTAGAGCTATTTAATTACTATGTGCTATACTGACATACAATTGAAGCTGATAGAACGTTTTGGTTGGTTTTGTTGATGACAGAGGTTACGGAAGCGTTGGCTACCAAAACTTCGGGAGGATCGATTGATAGAGGTAATTAGTTTTTGCTTTAGTGGAATTGGAGAATTGAGGTCTGGATTTGTGTGTGTTGGTTTAATAGTGGTGGTGTTTTGTGTTGTTACAGATATTGTTCTTGCCAACCTTGAAAAGGAGAAGAGCATGTCTTTTGTGAGGGCGTGGGAGGAGAGTGAGAAGGACAAGGCAGAGAACAAGTAAGAGCTTTCAATCTCACTTCTGCCAATCTGTTTATGGTTTGTTTTTCTTGCCATGAGTTTTTTTTACTAGAGGTACAGAGCAGAGTACATGTGAAATTGGTATATGACTGCCTTTGTGCGTAATCAAGTTTGATGTTCTAGTGTTTGTGTAATATTATGGTTTTAAATTCTAATGTGATATGGAATTGTGTCAAACAGAGCCAAGAAGAATCTCTCAAATGTAACCGCATGGGAAAACACCAGGAAAGCAAAAATTGAAGCCAAGCTCAGAGCAATTGAGGTGAGTTCTACATTACTAATTCATTTTCCTATGATTTCCTTTTTTATTTTTTAGATTATTCGATTTTTTGTAATCAGTTGGGCCACTAGTGTTTTGCATTCTTTAACCTTACAAATGTGTTTCTAAAATTGTTTACTTATCCAACGTACGAATAAGCTAGATGCACAATCTTATCAAGCCATAAGCACACATTTCTTTTTGATATTCTGTTTTGGTACTTGAAAAGGAAAAAAAAAAAAAAGAGGGCACCAGAGGAATCTACCAGTTTTTAATTTGAAACCAAGTCGGGGTTTAATTTGAGTAACTGGTTAGAGCTCCTCGTGTTGTTGTTCACCTGTTAACTAAAGTTCATACATAACAGGAGAAATTGGAGAAGCAAAAAGCAATGTATGCAGAGAAAATGAAAAATCAAATTGGTTTACTTCACAAAGAAGCAGATGAAAAGAGGGCAATGATTGAAGCAGAGCGGGGGCGAGAACTACTTAAGGCAGAGGAGACCGCTGCTAAATACCGAGCAACTGGGGGAGTTCCAAAGAAAATTCTTGGCTGCTTTTGAAGTATCATATAGAGTGTTTTGTCTCTGTTCTTGTGTATAATCTCTTCATCTCCTGTTTGTTGTTAATGTTATTTTGTGTGAAATCCAGATTGGAAAATCAGCAAGTGTTCATTATCATCCGTCTTGTAGAGGAAAGTGTATTTGATATTGTGAAGGCCACGTCTGTCATTTTTTAGTTTTATTGTATCTTTTTTGTTTCTTGTAATGAGATAGATAACTCTACACTTTCAGCTTGCAATATCATAAATGTCCTGTTCATTCTCTGTTTTCTATGATGTGATTCGGCTGCATTGATGCCTAACTCAACCTTTCAAGATACCAGTATACGATGAATTGATGATATTCATGAGGGCTACATTTTGTTGGTTTGCACAGCTTAAAAAGTATTAGGTGAGTTTATGTATACGACTGTAAGCACCAAGCAACTGAACCATAATGACAAGTAATGGTGTTACCATTCTATTTTCTGCAGTGGATTGGTAAACTTCCACTGATCTCAGGAAACCAACGTTTGATGATTTACCATACTATGAAATGCCGTTGGGTCTGATACAGTACAACTTAATGGTACTAAAACCAGATGAGATGAAAAAAAATGACACAATCATTATCTTCAGTTCTAAACCGACTGGATACATGAAAGAGTACTTGATAGCATAAGAATCATATAAGAAGTCCGATTGTGGAATTCGTAGCTACTATACATGCTGAATCCGCAACAATCTCTCTTTAGAAAAGCCTACTAAAATGGTACTGTAGCATCTAACAGTAAGCCAAAATTTAGGAACGGGGCACTTGACATTTGCTCTCTCACTAATTTAAATGCTGTCCTAGAGAGTAGCTTGCAAAATTTAAGCAGCAGATGCAGTTACAGAAGAAGCTCCAAGGCTTGCATTGATTCAGAGAGGGCAGATGAATGCATTCTGTAGCTTCACGAAAGTACCTGTTTCGTAGTCATTCATATCATCTTCTAAGAAACTCATGTCATTGTTAATGGGGTAATCCAGCAGCAGGTTCATGGCAGATTCTGAAGAGTCATCTAATTTGATGGAGCTTGAAGAGTCAGATCTGAGCATCAATTCTTCAGTATTGGGCTTGTAAACCTTGTACACCAAATCTTGTCCAGTAATGGATTCGAAGACCTTGTACTCAACATCATCATTTTGATTGCCTGCCATGTCTGGTGATCTTATCAAGTCATGGCCAACATCTGTAGTCACAGCCGAGTATGATCCACATTTCTCTGAAGAAGATGCATGAGAGATGGGGCTCTCAGATGGAGCTTTACCTGCTGGAGGGACTTTTCTAAATGACTCTCCAACATTAGAGTGCCATAAGCGCAGAAAGTAGTCCGAATCAGTTTTCTCCAGAGGTGGAGAAGTGAAGAGTGATGACTCCTTTGACAGTCTTGCTTCAGCTTCAAGCCTAGCACTCTCCCATTGTGCCATGTGGCGAGTCGAAACAGAAGATAATGCTTTTGCAGTAGAAGCATTGGAGTCAAAGGGCTCATGATTTTGTGGATTGATTCCCATGCGGAGTAGGTGCTTCCTGATGTGCGTGTTCCACAAGTTCTTGATTTCATTATCAGTTCTTCCAGGTAACTGAGAAGCTATGGCAGCCCACCTGAAAAGTTGTTTTTGATAAAACTGAGATAACTACAGATAGGATATACAGAGTCTTACTGAACTATTAGAAATACAATTTCTAATTGCTAAGCTAGGAAGAGGTTGTAAACTAGAGATGAAGTAATCAAGTTATCAATTCAAGGTACAATACTGAAATAATTACTTGAGAAATTGCTACAAATAAGCGAGCTAGATTTAAACAAGGTTGAAGTTTTTTTAACACCATGGATCTCAATCATGTGGTTTCATCTACTGACATAAAACAGTAAGCCAACATCATAACAAATCAAAATCGGCAAACAGAGAAGAACAAATATGCTACCTGTTTCCAAGCATGCCATGGAGCTGAATGATAAGCTTCTCTTCTTCCTCAGAGAAAGGGCCTCGCTTAATGTCTGGTCTCAGATAGTTTTGCCACCTGAGCCGACAACTCTTCCCACATCGAAGAAGACCTATATAAGCCGAAAACCATAGAAATTAGTATAATGTTATAAACATCATTTATGAAACTCACATGATAAGAGACACTTGAAACAACTACAGAGGAAGGCAAAGAAAAATTGGGGAACATGGAACTTATCAAAGATGCTAGAATTATTTAGACAAATCTCTGCAAAACCCACAAGACCAAAAGTTCACTCGACACTTGTGGACAAGTCAAATATGCTAGATTTAAAATTTGAAGAGAGTTCATCTGATCCAAAGTAAATATTAGACTAATAGCTAGTGAAAAGTTGAAAACCTGTTTCTGAACCAAATTTGCTCTCAAATTGTTTGACATCGCAAGAACTTCACATAGGTCATAAACACACACGGGAAGGTAGAAACATGGAAAAACAACAAGCAGATTTCATTGTGCAAGCAAACAGATGATACCCAACATGCTAAAACCGAATATGATCATTTTCAATCTTTAAGTAACCCGAAAGAACCCAAAGGTTGGACTGGTTTTAGCAGAATTTGTTTCTCTAAGTTGCTTCACTTTGCAAAGCCACCACAGCACAACAAACCAATTAACGGTGAAGGTAACGGTAATTTTGCTTATTCTCCATACACAATTATCTCAAGAAAGAAGGACAAGAACACGGTTACAAATTATAGAAGACGATTTTCCTCATGTAAACCAACACAGGCTACCCAACCAAATGGTCCATTGTGTTGGACCAGTGCCTAGAACCCAATAATCATAGCCCTTCAAAGCTCAAACACAACTATCTGACTCAGAAAATGGGAAGTAAAGCTTTTCAACTTTTGGGTATATCATTTTGAGCAATCAATCTTTTTACATCCTGTTCTTTTCTTTGATTTCACAAAACAAAACAAGCCAACAAGGTAACTTTTGGTTTCAGAATCTCTAAAAGGCCTTTCATTTTGGCTCCAGAAATGCAAGAAGCTCAAACAACTTTGGTTTTTCAAAAGCTAAGAACTTTATCATCAAAATGGCAACATAAACCAAAATCCATACAGAACAAGCAGCATTATCATTACACAAACAAGAATCTAAAACAGAAACAAACACCTGCAAGCTTTGGAAGAACACGCCAGCTTCCATGTCCCTTATTCTTGTTGATGTAATTGACAAGAAGCTCATCCTCCTCAGGAGTCCATGGACCTCGCTTCAACCCAGTCTTCTCGCAACAGGGCGACCTCCCCATATATATATATATATATATATGTATATATATATATATATATCTCAATTTTAACTCCCAAACAGAGAGAGACAGTGTCACAGTATCACAACCACCACCAACACAGCACAGCACAGAACACAAACCCACCACTAACGGAGCCCCAACAACTAAAAGAACACACACCCAAGTAAGCAAACCCTTTTAA
This sequence comes from Geum urbanum, assembly GCA_946800695.1. NCBI lineage: Eukaryota > Viridiplantae > Streptophyta > Magnoliopsida > Rosales > Rosaceae > Geum > Geum urbanum. The sequence continues at coordinate 26,063,492 of OX327017.1, read as the reverse complement.
AGCCCCAGAAGAGTTTTTTTGTGGAGCAATTAATGTTGGGATTCTGGTGTGAGCAAAATAATTGATGTGGGCTTGTCTGAAATCTCAAACCCTCTCTCTCAGCTGGTTTCAAGCTGTCTCTTGCATTAAATGTGTTGGGGTGTTTGGTCTACAGAGAAAGATAAGGGAAGGAAACTTTGAAGGCCATGATTGAATAAGTTTAAAAAGCTTGAGGCTTGAAGAATGGAAGTGTGTTAATGGTGGCATTTCTTATTTTGAGGTTTTCATTTACACCCAGCTGGTCAATGAAGCCAGATAGAGAGGAAGGTGATAGTGAAAGGCATTAATGGTGAGGATTCTCTATCTCCTTTTCACACAGAGAAGTGACAGAGGGAGATTTTAATGAGGTGCATTAATGACGAAAGACAGAGACTTTGCTGCTGTAGAGTACGGACAGCAGAGACGACTAGATAGGACTTGTGCTACCAGCAGCTTTGGTTTTTATAATTGCTCTTCGGTTTGATTTTGTGGGAAGGAAATAGTTTTTAAAACAGAGCAAGAGGAAATTACGCAGGGAGATATCATATAGTTTTTGTGTTGTGTTTGTGTAGAGTTATGTGGATGCACAGAGATAGAGATACTACTGTGGTGTGGTTGGTTTTGGACTTTGGAAACTGGAAAGGGACAAGTGGAGTGAAGAAGAAGGAAAGAGTTTGACTATTGAGAGGGCTTGGGGAAGAAGCAGTTGACTGTGAAGTGAGAGCTCTGTGCTGACGAGTCATTAGTGGGTTGATAACAATTGAAAGTTTTCCTTTCTTGGTTTTTGATTTTAATAAATACTTTTGGAAATTTTACTTAAATAATTATATGAGATTAATTATTTTGAAATAGAACAGTCTCATCCTGGTTAAATTTTGTTTTGAAGGATGAACAATTCTAAAGTGTTTATTTCTTTTGTTTCGGATGAGCTCAAGTGTTGAATAAGAACGTGAATGTGGCTCTGTGTCTATGACAAATGTATCTATTCTGACAAACTCAGTAAGTAGTAGAACATAGAGGATTGTTCTCTTATGAGATATATTTTAAGGGACAGAAAATGATGAGAACATTCAACAGCTGTGATCGAAAATAATTAACAGGACTCTATCATAATTTTTAAATTTTTGAATCACAACTCGACGTGTTCATCATTTTTTATCCCTCAGAATGTGTCACTTAAGAGATCAAACTTATTAAAATATTTCAACCTTAATTTCTTGTTATAAATATTGGGAGTGACATTAATTTTTTTTTCTTTTATGAACCATACCACTCCCTTTATACATAGGATGTGTGTATTTGCACCTTCACTTTTCTTAATTGTACTCCCTCATTTATTTGAAACTTTTAAAATCCAAATTCAATATCTTTCCCCCCAAAAAAATAAAAAATTATCCATCAGAATAGTGGTGGTTTCAAATATACACAGTCATAAAGAGGTCGGGACTCGAGATCGTTGGCTTGGACCAAGAATTCTTCTTGTTTGGGATCCCTTGGAACTTCCTTACATTGAGAAATGGTGCCGGCAAGCATTGCCACGACCTAATACCGACACAATCCATTGATTAAGTCCAATTACCAATTACGATCGGTTTATGGCCATAATAATTTCTGGAATAAGTTTTAAAATGAGTTTAAGATCTGAGAGATGAGCTTGGGAATATGTGGATTTTATTTTCACATCCAAACCAAATATTCAAATTCAATTTTTTGGATTTTTCATTTAAACAAAAGGCTAAGTCTTTTCTTCATTGAGAGCTCGATCAAAGTTCATTTAATACAGCCAATCAACAAGGAGAATAAAATGATCTATTGGAAATTGCTACTAGAGTTTAAAGATTGAAAATAGAGTTCAAACGAATATAAAGGTAAGATTGGAAAGTCAGTGAAGAAAAATTTGAGTGGAGGTGTATATAACAAAAATAAAAGTGTGAATAGATACACCTTTATATATAATGTGAATAAAAAAAAGCACATGACGAGACAGGATGTAGTTTAATTTGTAAAAAAAAATGAGAGTTCAAAATATTATTTTACTTATATGTAAATGATTCTCGAATCATTTGACCGTTTGGACTATATAAAAGAGAATAAACTCATAAAAATTAGTTATTGATTCAGGCATAATTTGTGATTAAAACATAAGTTACATAGCTATACGAATTTTTGTGATCATCCACACAGAGAAATGATATAACTTATGATTTTGACCAACATCGCACGTTCCAATATGTGTCCTCTTTGCCTTAAATTCTAAACTCTAAATTTGATAATCATCTTTTGTAGCTGGCCTATCTCCAAAGATGTGTGGAAAAGTATCCGAACTTTCTAATTATCAAAGAAAATGAAGATCTGATTAAGCAACTTTTTAAGTTTGCGGCTACAAAATTTCATGGCCACAATACTCTGCCTACTCTTTGAATATCTGTTGGCATATTTGGCTACAATCACTTGGAACAACTGCTCTACACACAATCAATTTTCATATGTAATTAGGAAAAGACCTGAAATCACCAAGCGAAAATTATCGAGGCATAACATTATTAAAATTAATTTTGATGTTACCGTCAAATAAGGCGGTAGCTCTTATACTACTAAAGGTGTCACATCTCAATTCTCATAGTAAAATATTGTCAATTTTTTGTCTCGCTAACACGATTTTATTTTTGGGTCTACCCTCAAAACACATATCACTATAAGATGTTGACATGCACATATAAGCACATCACTTTCCCACTCCTAGGCAATGTGGGATTGTATGCCCATGTAGAAAATTGGTATCCTTGGCACTCCCATACATAGGTCATCACAACTCACCTCCTTAGGGGCCCGACATCCTAATCGACACACTTCCAATTGGAACAGGCTCTGATACTATTTTGTCACATCCCAGTACTCATAGTAAGATATTGTCCGCTTTAAACCTCGCTCGCACGGTTTTACTTTTGAGTTTACTCCTAAAATACGTCTCACTATAAGATATGGACATGTACATATAAACACGTCATTTTCTCAATCCCAAACCATATGAGATTGTATGCCCATATAAAAATCTAGTGTCATTGACACCTCCCCTCCACATATGGGTCATCACAAAAGGATTCATTATAAGAGTCAACAATGACAGTTTTATTTGCGGGCTCTAGTGACTTTTGCTCTAAAACTGTTCCTTTAGCCAAACCCATGGCCCTTGGAGGAAGCGTGATTGAAGCTCTACATGCAGAACTTGGCAATGTAATTGTCGAGAAGGATTCACTTCCATTATCAATTGCATCAATGAGACATGCACGATCGCTTGGAGACTCGATCGCCACGTTCTAAGTATATCAAGGAACTAGCTAGTATTTTTTCTTCCATTCAATTCTCTCATGTGTACGGAGAAACTAATTTCTTTGTTGATAGACTTGCTAACACCTGCCATGAGAAGGACTCCACCAAAACCTGGGATATCAACCTTACTCCCGTTGCTTCTAGATTCATGTTTACGATTTGTATGACTCTAGTTGCCGTAAAGGCCAAAACTTTGTTGTACTTTCTTTTTCGGGAACATATGAAATTTCATACACAGTAGTATACTTATATTGTCTGCATGACATATTTTTATTGGTTTTAAATTAACAAAAAGTTAAAAATTTTGAATAATAAAAAAAGAAGTTAAATTCTTCTTTGACCTTTATTTTTATAGACAATATACTTATACCGCCGTATATTAAATAATATTTATTTCTTTTTCTTAAGAGAAAAAACATCTAAAGATCTACGGGGCTAGTTCCACATGGTGTGGCAAAGTGGGAAGCACAAATGCTCAACTTATTCTCTTACCCTATTCAATTTAAGGTTATTATTGAAAGATAAAAGATTGCACAATAATTGTTGATTGTAAATTGTATCTTTATTCTTTATTCATTGATAAGAAACATTAAATACATGCATTTACGATCAATGCAATCGATGTTCCTGAATAATTAAAGATTACTAGAATCTTTACATCTAATCTAATTAGGACAAGACATACACCGAAAGATATGAAATGTACTTTCTTGTTTGATTTTTTTTATCAATATTGTATAGAAAAAAGTTTTTTTTTTTATCAATAAATGGGTTTATGCAATCATTTGTTTTTGTTTTTTCTTTTACATACATTTTTTTAAGCAAGGGTGGTGTGGCAACCCTCAAGCCTTGGTTAATGAAAGGGTAGAATACATATGGGGGACATAAAATCTTGACCCCATATTACAATAAACTCACATAAAATATCTCGAATAATAGCAAGACACCGTACAACAACTATGTAAACTACCACACACCACATAACAGAGAACAAGTCCTCGGTCGTTCTATCTGTTTCTTCGAAATTATGACAGATTGGAAAGAACAAACAACTTTCCCGACAATTTAGAACGATGAAACTTTTTCAACAAAAGCGGTGCATCAATACCCGATCTAGAACAACTTTCTAAACTTGTTGCCAACAAATGTAGACACTTCCTCTCATTCGACCACTAGATGGAAACAACCATTTAAATATTGTTCGCCCCGTCCTAAGATCAACAAAGCACAGAAGGTGCACAAATGGACAGATTTTTCAAATCGCTCGACTAGTCCCACCACATAAAGATGGATATTTATTTTTAACAGGAAATAACGTAACAAAAAGAAACAACTCGGAAAAACAAACAAACTTGGGCTTGGAGATAATGCCCAGGCCCAACTGCAATCAGGTCTAGCAACAGTAAAGTCAGCACAACTCCAACTCATCCATTGATTCAACATGGCCGCTGCCGTATCACCCACTCACAAACTTCTCGCCACCGCCCCGTTTGCCACCGAATCACCTTGCCTGCTTCGCCCCACCCAGACCCAAGACTGTATGCGTACCTGACCACAGATCAACGAAATCCAGGAAACAAATCGATATAGCCACAACATGATGACAACAAGACTCGTTCCAGGCTGATCGAAATCTGTGAGCAAATCAGTAACCCGGAGCTGCAACCCCAGCCTCGCCCTCTTACCACTCATCCTCCAGTGTTTCCTACCACCCTCCCCTCGACCAACGACCGCCACACCAAGCCCAACCGAACTCGTCGAAGCCGAGATCCCCCACTGACTGCACGAACCAAAATGGTTATTACCCGAACCAACACCACGTCGGGATTGAACCGCCTGTCCGGCTGCACTCACTGTGCAACGACGTGGTCACAAGCCGACGTCGAGGCAGCCAGCCGCCGGACAAACGCACCTCGCACAAAGTATCGACAAAACTTATACGCGCGTGAGGCGCGTTCTATTCCTCTAGGGTTTTCTCATACATACATTTGTTATAAATAAATTTTAGAGAATGTGATAGATATATGAACGCTAATCATTATCAATGATTTCTTATTTGTTTGTTTGATTTTGATCTGAGGAAGTTAAAGGTGCAAAATAATGGAAAGTCTTTTTCATCTATCAGGCAGTTGGTCATAGATTTCATAATTGCGGCCGCTTGAAAGTCAAGACCACTGTAAAACGCACGTTGCTTGCTCTCTTGTTTTTGGATGGGACTGCATCTGCCTCAGCCCGCCGGTAACATGATATGAACAAGTCCAGTGTCCAGCTATATCTTGACCGACCTTTTCCAAGTCTTTATGCATCTCTCATTTGAATTGTTTTCCAATTTATAGTAGATGAAAACAACGTTTTTTGTATAAAATAAAAATAAAAAATGAAAACAACGTTTTTCTGTTCTACAAAAAACATACACGTGCACGTTCATACACGTCCATTTCACCCCAACATGTTAATCTTTGTCAACATAGAAATTGTGCCGGACCATTAATAACCCGCTCTCCAACTGCATATGATCAATAAGTTTTCGGTAGCACATACTTTGAGTCGTGTATATATGTTTTGGATATACTATCAGAGAAAATAATATAGCCGACAATTTGTCGAAAAACAGGCCGACGACAACCTTTGTTGTGGTACAGTAGGGTATAGCCGACGGGGTTCTCCAGTCGTCGGTCATAGTACTATAGCCGACGACTAGAATCAAGTCGTCGGCTATAGTAGCCGGAAAATCGTCAGATATAGTTTGTAACTATTACCGACGAGTGTTTTTGACTATAACCGACGACTTTGTAGTATCGTCGGCTATATGTATTTATAGATCTAATCTGGGCAGCAGCTCGGTCATTCAAAAAAAATTCTTCCGCGGAAACTGAAAACGCTCTGAAATCATTGGGTGTTGTCGAAAACTGTCAACAATGAGTTCGTGATTCATTATATAGGTAGGTACGTACTATATATATAGGTATATATATATGTGCATGTGTATGTGTTGATTGTGGTACATATATATATATATATGCATGATGTATATATAGAGTTGAGATATATATATATATATATTGTTAATTTTGAGTTGATTTGTAGTAATTGTCGTTGATTATTGTGAATATATGGTGATTTATTTGATTATTGTGATTATTAATTATAGGGTGAATTGTGATTATTATGGTTAATATATATTGTGATTATTGTGGGTTTCGGTTAATTGTGATTGTAGTGTGGTTATTATTTAGATTTTTGTGATTATAGTTAGGGTATATATATTAAAATTATGGGAATTGTACGTGCGTGTAATCATACATATATATTAATTGATTGATTATTGATTTAATTTGAGTTAAATTAGACGAAAATAAATATATGATCGAATAATTAGAGATCGAGTAGAATATATAATTAGACAAAAAATAAGTTTTATATATGAATATAAATTAGACAATATATATATATATGTTCATTTGTAATTAGGGATCGATCGAGTAGAATAATTAAATTATGTAATTTATAGTTTAAATATTGATATATATATATAATGATGAATTTTTAATTAATTAGATCATGGGTATATATACAACTATAATTTTCAGGATGGATAAGAGTTGGATAGTCTTCCAAGATGGGATGTAAGATATCACCGTGGAATTAGGAGTTTTGTGGAATATGTGAAGGTTAATTGTGGAGGGATGACAATTCACTATTGTCCGTGTATGAAATGTCAGTGCCGCAACGAGCGATATCGTTTTCACATCGATAAAGTATTGGAGCACTTGAAGAAAAACGGGTTTTGGGATAAGTACACATGTTGGATTTATCACAGTGAGAGCTCATCAGTTGGTCAGCATGATCAGGGACTATTTTTTGAGAGTGCCAGTACATCCAATGATCCAACAACAAGGTTGATCAACGATATGTTTCCTATGAGAGCGGTGTATTTGCTCAAGCACCAGATATCCCTCCAGCCGTTTGGGGTTTCCCTCATATTGAGCCAGTCTAGCAATTACCTACAACTGTCAACACTGTTGGTATGGACAAGTACAACAATCTCATTGCCTTCCAACAGACCCCGTTGTACAACGAGTGTAATAAGACTGTTCTTGAAAGTGTTATGGGAGTAATGAAGCTCAAAGTGGAGAACAAAATGAGTGTGAAAGATGTTGATGATTGGCTAAAGTGGTCTGGTTCGTTGTTGCCCCCCGGTCATCGCCTTCCTACCACTCATCGTAAGGTGCGACACATCCTGAAACATCTTGGTCTTTCCTACATAAAAATCCATGCTTGTAGATATGATTGCGTTCTGTTTTGGGGTGAAGATGCTTATGGGAATGATCTTGAATCCCTTGATGGTTGCCCGGTATGTGGTACAGATAGGTATAAGTTGACTCCTGCCGGAAACAAGAAAGTTGTGAAGATACTTCGATATTTTCTGTTGACAGATAGGCTAGAATGGTTGTTCATGTGTGCACACAAGGCTGAAGCTATAAGATGGTGAGCCGAGAGAAATTTGCTCGACGATGATACCCCTATACACCCTGCTGACGGAGAGGCTTGGAAGCACATGGTGATGGAGTTTTCTTATTTTGCATCAGAGGTTCGAAATGTTTGGCTGGGGCTTTGATCTGAAGGATTCAACCCTTTTGGCAACATGAGTCTTCAATACAGTATATGACCAGTTATTTTGGTACCGTACAACCTTCCTCCATGGATGTGCATGAAGAAAGAATACAATATGCTCACTATGATAATTTCAGTGCCGGGTTATCCAGGAAAGTGTCGCGATGTGTATTTGAGATCCTTGATTGAGGAGCTTAAGTACCTGAGTGAGCATGATCATCCCACTTATGACAAGTTCAAAAATGAGATGTTTCAGATGCTTGTCATGCTTGTTGGCACCATTAGCGATTTTCATACACGCGGGATATTGTCGAGCAACGTTACTAGGGGATACAGGGCTTATCCAGAGTGCATGACTGTTGAGTGTTGCAGACCTCATTGCAGGAAGATTGTACAGATGCGTCATCATTGTAGGCTTCCACATGATCACCCATTTTGGGAGGATCTAGGGGCATTTGATGGGACTGTGGAAACATGTGAGCAGCAGAGGAGATGGACGGGGGATGAAATATTGGAAGTGCTAAATGAATACGATTTTGGGCAGCTCAGCAATCATCCAGAGATAGTGGCGTCAATACTTGACAAACCAGACAGGTATAAATTTTGGAGACACAAAAGTATTTTTTGGAACTTCCGTATTGGTCCAAGTTGCTGATCAGACACTACTTAGATGTCATGCACATAGAGAAAAATGTGTGCGAGAGTGCGGTCGGCACAGTGTTGAATTGGGAGGGAAAAACTGAAGACAGCCCGAAGGCACGCACTGATATGAAAAGAATGGACTGCGAAAATATTTGTGGTTGAGAGATGGGAAAAAAAATGCCTCAAGCTCCTTATACCGTCAAGCCTGCCTAGAAGACTAAATTTTTTGGCTGGATGAGTAATGTTAGGTATCCTTCCGGCTATGCAAGAAATATAAGTCAGTGTGTTAACTTCAAAGATAATAAGATGTACGGACTAATGAGTCATGACTGTCATATACTGTTTTAACGCCTCTTCCATGCTTTCGTTCGAGGGTACCTGCCCAAAGAGATGGTGGAGCCGTTAGTGGCTTTGTCAAGATTCTTTCAGAAGTTATGCACGAGAGAAGTGAAGAAATCGGACATGTGGGAAATGCAATAGGATATCATTTTTATCAAGTGAAAATTGGAAAGGATATTTCCTCCAAAAAATTTCGACATCATTCCTCACCTGATGCTCCATCTTCCAGAACAATTGTTGCTTACCGGTCCAGTACACTACACATGGATGTATCACATGGAAAGGTACGTAAGGCATCTCTGAATCTGTCTATGTATTTAATATTATTTATTCATTTATTTTACAATAACCATATATAACATGTTCTTTACCACTTTATAGACAATTAGGGGACTACAAAGACTATGTGATGAACAAATCCGCACCTGAAGGGTGTATCGCTGAAGCCTATCTTGCACACGAGTGCGTAACATACACCAAGTTATATTTGGGAGCGTTAGAGGACCCTCCACAACATTCGCCGGTAGATGAACCCCAGTTCAACCTTTCGATCATCTCCAATGATGTTGAAGTTTCTGGAAAGTTGCCCAACTCGTACAATTTGGAACAATATGAGCTAGTCATTGCCCACTGGTCGGTATTGATTAACTGTCCAGATGTTCAATATTGAAAAAATGTGCACCTTTACTGCCCTGCTATTGCCGGTGATGTTGAGTATCACAACAAGACGTTCACAAACTATTTTGGCAAATGGGTACGTATATAGATATATTTACTTGTATATGAATTTAAGTGACTCGTATCCTATTTATAGTTAAGTTAATAAATGATTATTTTCAGATGAACCATGTACAAGATGATGGTATCCCTCAGTGGTCACACGAATTGAGGCTCTTGGTGCAAAAATCGATAACTTCCAGAGTTTATCCTAGGTGTAAGGTAAATGACGTGCTATTTATTTATGAACATAGAGGCGTCAGATGAAGAACACAGAATTCTGGGGTAATGGTGCATGGTGGGCAGAATGGAGTTGACTATTACAGTGTTCTCCATTCAATTGTCGAATTAATTTATGGGGAAGGCATGACAGTGCACTTGTTTAAGTGTAGATGGTTTGATACTGACCCTGAGAACACAAGGACCGATCAATACGACATATTTTCGGTGAATACTGCCACAAGTTGGTATGAAGATGATTCGTTTGTTTTGGCCACGGTGGTGAAACAATTGTTCTATCTTGATTATCTTGTGCATAAAGGCGCGTGGAAAGTGGTTAACCATGTTCTTCCAAGAAACATATACAGTGCCTCGACACTTGGTGTGACCTCAAATAATGAAGAAGTTAGTGCATACCAAGAGCCGAATACAACTAGTATTCCTGAATCCTCAACAATTCGCCTTACTAATGTGATACATGGTAGTGTGGTACGAATTCCTCGACCAGAACTTATTGATGTTAATCAAAATGAAGAGAATGAAGACTCAAGTGACGAGGACTTACACATCTTACCTGAAATTAACTCGGAAACTGAGTGTGACGACCCGAACCAGAGTCAGTTGTGTATTCTGCACGATTCACGAGATTGGTCATAGTCGCAGTTTTACGATATATGTGTGGTTCGCTGATTCTATTCGCGACTATATTTTTGGCCGAGAATTTGAGTTGAGTGTCTTCATGGAAGTTGTAGAGTACGTGATTTCGAGCTCGAGGGCGGTTCCGGATGATTTTTCCGATAACCGAAGAATATAATATAATTATTTAAAGTCTCAGTTTTCGACGAGTTTATCCGATTGTTTCGTGTTTATCCGAATCGTGATGGTTATCCATTTTGAATCGTCGATCGACCCGAGGCGCGAGTATAAATATCGGAAATAGTCGTAAAATAGTCGCAAAACACTGTTTGACGTTGACCGAGCTTTGACTTTCCAAATTGGGAAAGTTGACCGTTGACCACGAAAGAGGAAAGTTTCCGTTTTGGTTCTCGCCGTTCGACCTGCATATTCCGGCCACCTCCGGCCACGTGAAGGGTAAGGTTAGCTTCCTCTCATGATTTCGAGGTGATTGGTATGTGAATTTGTGGGAATTGATGAGGTATTGATTGGGTTCGAATCGGGTTGTGTATTCAGATTTCGCCGGTGACGGTTCTTGGTGTTCCGGGGAGCCTCAGTAGTGGGGGTGAGAGGGTTTTGCCTCCCCTTTCCCCAAGGGTGCTTCCCATGGGTTTTGATTGGTCTGAAATTGGGTTTTCCGGTGAACCTGATTGGGTTACCGGAGTTGGGATTTCGCTCGATTTCGAGCTGATTTGAGTGGTTTGTGGTTTGAATTGATACCTGTGGTAGTTAACAAAGTGGTTGGGCTCGAGGAGAACTCCATTTCTGGAGCTTCCTCGCCGTGGAATTCCACCGTTGACGGCGCGCCGCCGCCGGCGGCGGCGGTCAACGGCGGAGCTCCGGCGAGGGGTTGACTTTTTTGGATTTTAGTGTTTTTAATGTTGTTTTTCTCGTAATCGCGCCCTGATTATCGTCCAGAGGTTTTCGGATTGAGTTGGGTAGTGGATTTTCAGTCGAGGGTTTCGAGTAGAGATTTCGGGAATTCCGTTAATCATTTTGTACTGCATTGCATATTTCCGGGAACGGTTGGTTTCCGTGGTTAAGTACAGAGTTGTGGGTTATGTTTTGATCAGTTGTGTTTTATGAACATTCAGGGGATCGAGATCGAGATCGTGATCGTGCTTCAGGCGAGGGATCTTCCGCTGGACCACGAGATTAGCGCGAGTGCGCGCTTGCTGATCTGTGAGTGGACAAGTTTCTATTTTCACAGTTGATTTGCGAGTTCGTGGATTTTATGATTTTCGTGTTTACTTTATACGATGTTGAGGTATATGTTATTTTCGGAGGTGTTATTATATGTTTATTGGTGATGGCATTTATTGCATCGATGCTTCGGCTACTCGGCTGATCACCGGTAGTCCGCCAGAGTTGAGAGATTCCTCTAGGCAGGGTTGAGAGATTCCCCTGTATGCCACTGGAGTTGAGAGATTCCCCTGGCCTATCACCGTCGGGTCGAGCGATTCACCTGACGTCGGGCTTGAGAGATTCGCCCGACAACCTCCATATATATATGTGTTTCGAACTCATACTGTTTTACATTGATTATGTATATAAACTGGTGAAAGGCATATGTTTATTTTCGTCCACTCACTCTAACGTTTTTATTTGCCTTTCCCCTGGGCTTTTCGGTTTCCGTGCCCAGTTTGCAGTTCGGATTCTGGTGTCTCACGTCGCGGTTGGAGGCTAGAGATCCGAGTTACCTGTGTTTTCCAGTAGGTTCTTGTTTCGCCTACTGATGTGTATATTGTATATATTTACACTAGAGGTCTCTCTGATACATTCTGATACGTGTTTTATACTGATTTTCTCGGATATATTATATTAAACAGATATGTTTTTTGTTATTTGATTATGATATGATGTTGAGAAATCCGAATGGGATTGGTGCCCACGGTTTGGCTTTTGTGGCATAGGACGAAGTGTTATTTTCAGGGTGCAGGTTTATGCAATTCCACGTTAGTAACAAAACTCTGCCGAAATTTTGATTGGTTTTTGTTGATTCGTGTTTTCAGAAGGAGTTCGATTCCGGTTTAGGTAACTGAATCGGAGTTGGGTCCTTTCACCGAGTCAGACTCAAGCAATGATTTTGACTATGCACCTTAGTGTACGTATGTTAATTTGAGTATGAACGTGCAATGTAAAATGATGTGTAGGACGATGACTTGAACGTGCAATTTGAGTATGAACGTGCAATGTAATGATGTGTAGGACGATGACTTGAAAGTGCAATTTGAGTATGAACGTGCAATGAATAATGTCGACATTTGTGATATGTAAAGTAGGAACTTTGTTTAATTGGCTTTTTTTTATAAGTAACTAAAAAAAACTCATAGCCTTTTTTACTAAATGATAAAAAATAAAAGCAAAGTGAAAGGAAAAAAAAAAAGTATTGCCGACGACTATACTTATGTCGTCGGCTATAGTTGTCGAGTTTTAACCCCATAACAGCCGTTTTGGACAGATCGAAAACGAAACTGCCCCAATTTTTTTTAAATTGTCCGGTCCATCTTTGTTGAAGCAGCGCCGCCGTCGTTTATCTTAGCCAACCAAGAGTCGCCGCCGTCCTTCGATCTACAACCCAAAAACAGGTTCTATTCCTCTCCCTAAATCCTTAAATCCCCAATTTTGAATTTTTTATTATTATTTAGGTTCAATTTATGTTTAGTTTGTTGATAATGTGGATGTTTGGATGAGTTGTGTGAATATATATGATTATTTTTGAATTTTGTTGATTTTTAGAATTATTGTTGGATTCTATATTGGATATTATTGGATTATGAATATATATATATATATATATCTATGGGATCGTTGAATTAGGAATTTTTGGAATATAATGGATTTTTTTTGAATTTTTGTAATTTAAAGAAATTTTATATGAAAGAATATATAATGAATTTTTTGGAATAGAATGAAATTTTTATGAATTTTTATGAATTTTTGTAATTTATTGAAATTTTTAACAATTTTTGGATTATTATTATGATCAGCATATATATATATGAATTAATTGGATAATATTTGGTGATTAATATGAATTAAATTGGTAGATTAATAATTAATTTTGATTTTTAGTAATTTATGAGATTAATATGAATTAATTTAATTATGTGAATTAATTTTATTATTCTAGATTTATGTGAATGAATTTTATTTATTCTAGATTTATGTGAATGAATTTTATTTATTTTAGATTTATGTGAATTAATTTAGAATTTGGTAGATTAATATATATGAATTAATTTAATTTTTCTTTTTGTAATTTATGGAATTATTGTGAGTTAAATATGAAAATATGGGAATTAATATATATGACATTTGGTAGATTAATGTGAATTAATTTTAATTTTGGTAGATAAATTTCAAAACTATATAAAATTGAGTATGTTACGTAAATTTTATAGAAACGATGAATTGGTTGAACTGCGGTGCTTCGTGAGGGGGTCGAAAGGGGGGGGGGGGGTCGAGAGGGAGATCAGGACGTGGGGATGAGGGCAGCGGAAGTCAGTCCGCATCCGAATCCGCCAGTATCGGCAACACATACAGCGGTCCTCCCACCTCTCGGCACCGTGCACTTCTAGGTCAAGGACAACCTCAGCAGTAGCAGGTCGAGCCTCGCCGACCCTCCAGCGCGAGGAGGCTTTATGAGGACAGTCGCACGCCTTCCACGGATAGTGCGACTCAATCCTCGGTCCGAATGCCAGACATTCATCGGCCGGAACCTTCCCCATCCACCGACCAGACTCCTCATTCTTCCGAGGAGGCTGGTGGATCGACTCAGTCCTCGGCCGGGATATGACTATGCCCGCCGTTTACCCTATTCTTACCCTTGGAAATCCCGATGATACCCCTCGTCGATCCCACGGGAATGCCTCTTCCAGGACAACTAGGGTTCATTACCCCGGACCAGGCATACGCGTATGTACCCTTCCCGCATCCTCTCTGGAGTGCGAGGATTCGGAGACAACGCACCGACGAATCAGGTAAATATTAATTAGTGATATCTTTTTACTTAGTAATATTTAAATTCAATTAGGTGTTGATGTTTAAAAAATCGTTTACAAATGTGATAGGCGCGATCATGGCCGGTGAAAAACAGAAGAGGACCAGAGGCCCCGTTGTCAGCAAATTACTGGACGATGCGATTCGGGGTACCGATGGTGGCCAATTTATGATTTAGACCGGGGATGGAGGCGAGGTGATCGAGGGAATGGTCACTCGACAGTACGCAGGGATGGCGGGCAGCATCATAAGGGATAAAGTCCCAATGCTGTGGCCAGATTGGAATTCGATGCCGCAATCCGTCAAATATGAGCTGAATAATGCGTTGTCGGTGAGTAGAATTATATATTCATTATGTATCTTTTCTATAAATTTTTAATATTTATATATGCATTGCAGAGGTGGTTCCGCATGGACAACGATATTTGACCCACGTGGGCGGATGAAGTGCAAGGGAGCCGGTTATGTGATTCATTTGTTTTGATTTTTTCGTTTGTTTTGATTATGTTCATAAAATGTTGTAAGTTACTAACATTTGTGTTTTATTAATATAGGTACAAGGAGTGGAAGGCCAAGCTGAAAAAACATTGGAAAAAGTACGGCGACTATCGTTCGGATACCCCTAGCGAGTTTCGTTATAGGAGCTACGAGTGGCGATGACTTGTCGTTCACTTCAACAACCCGAGATTGAAGGTACGCAACCTTCGATCGATTAAAATTTTGTTTTATCATACTTCCCCCAAATTATTTGGCTAATATATTTTTGATGTTGGATTAATCGAGCAGGCTATTTCTGAAGTCAACACAAGGAACCGAGCCAAAAACACAAAAAATCATCATGCCGATTCCAGATCATACTCGGGTTTGATCGAGGAGGTGGCCAACCACCCAGAAGTCTCTCCGCTTGTCTATTCGATGCAGCATGCGTATCTGCAGTCCCCCGAAGATGCTGTAAGTGTCCTTATAACAAAATAAACATATTTCTAATTTTTTTTGATTGTTTACATTAATTAACATTTCATTTTTCTTTGTCAATTAGGCGAGAGTTCAGGAGGTGATTCCGGAGGTGTTGACTCAAGTGGCGAGAGAGCGCTGTCCCAACACCTCCGATACGGAACTCCAGACTGATCAAATTGATCAATCTGATCCGATCATAGCGGCCAGGATCATGGCAGCAGCGATCCCTCCAGGGAAGAACACTTTCTACTGCAGGGGGCTCGGAAAGTGGGGTCAAGGGCTGCTGAAGAAGACTCATGAATTTTCTCTCGGATTGGGATCTTCGAGGACTAATGAGCTACATGAGCAGTTTCAGAGGCAAACGATGGAGATGGAATCTCAACGGCTACGGATGGAGGAGCTGGAGCGGGCGAGAGCCGCCGAGTAGGAGGGGTGAGCCACAGAGCAGAATCGGTTGGCCGAGCAGCAGGAGATGATGGGGACAGGGATGAAGCACTGTTATGCACAATTGTAGGCATCTGGAATCCAGATAGCTGCCCCGCCCATTTTCAGTGCATAACAGCCACAGCCACAACCACAACCACAACCACAGCCACAGCCACATCTACAGCCGCAGGACCAAGGAAACAATAGCAATCCGTTTGATCACATTTACTTAGGAAACCCGTAGTATCCGTAGTATGCAAATGTATATAGATTTGAACGATTTCTATTTTTTATTTTAGTTACGTGTATAGTTTCAATTTTTTTGGATTTTAAATGTGAACAATATTGGTGCTTTTTGGAAATGCAGATTCTGAGATGAAACCCAAAATCTGCAAAAAAAATTAAAATATCACACACTATATATAGTCGACGACATACATATGTATCGTCGGCTATAGTTCCCTCCATAGTCAACCAGTTTGACCAGGGAAGGAGGTATGGCCGACGACAAAGTATGGAACTGTAGCCGACGACTTGATCTTGTTGGCTATAGCTCCATACTATAACCGACGACAACCCTATCTTGTCGTCGGCTATAGTATTACCGACGAGCATATATCCGACTACTCCTCGTCGGCTATAACTATAGCTGACAAATTAAGGGGACAGGCCGACGACTTCATGTCGACGACTATAGTGTTTGTGCTGGTAGTGATAGTCATATTGGAAAATCGCGTTAGGGAATGCGGAAGAATAAGCTGTAGAATGAAATCAGAAATAAACTCATAACCACAAGCGGAAATGAAATGTTAGAGAACACCGGGAATTAATGTGGTTCGGCAAAATGCCTACGTCCACGGGGCAACAACAACAAAGAACCTCTACTATATGATTAAAGGTTACACTGAGGGAAACACTACTTCAAGACACACTTGAAGGGATACACTCTCACACTCACTTTATTTTGCTACACACACAAACTCTCTACTTGGAGTATTTTTCTCTATCTCACACTCTTAATATATAACTCTCCAGCTTGCTTCTATCTCACTCATTTGCTCCAAAGCAACATGCCTTTATATAGGCAAATGATCAAAGCTACGTGGTGCATGGCAAGAAGCAAAGTCATGCATCTCCTTGATTCATGCTCAATGTTTTCATGCTCCATAAGTGCTCCTCCATTCATTTGTCAAAGAAAATAGCTGCCACCCACAAGCCTATATGCATAGGCTTCTCTTGCATTTCAACATTTGCTGCATCAAGCTAGTTGCATCACATTGGATTGATGGGCATGAGACAATGTTTTTTTTTTCTCCTCCAAATAAGGAGGGATGTTTTTACTCCATCAAATCGATCATCAACTTTCGTTTACGTAATTTTCATCGTTTCGGATCCTGACCTGTGCTCAAATTGAGTTTGTATCTCATCGCTGTCAATGATCGATGTACGTAGCTTCGGAGTTTTGGTTCATCATGACTTCATGTAATTAATGATTTATTTGCCGGCCGGATGTATGTATGTTCCTGATTTCCATATATATTGTGCATTGAGTAGTTTGTCGAATGAGATAAAGTTCCGTAATAACATAAAATCTTCGATCATGCTACTCGATTTAGATACATAAGAACTGAAGGACCATGAATAAACGGTAGAATAGAAACCGGTTCACTATGAATTAAGTTCACTGCGTATTGAGAGTAAACCCTAGCTTATTCTTGAGTTTCGTCCATGAAGAGGTTATATAAATCCACCGCTCGATCTCTCCACATGCATGCATGTGTAAATGTGTAACTGGGATTGCCCTAGCTAATACTTATCGACTCGTCAAAATCCTCTCCATGAAGGAGATCGATCAGTTGAGATTGAAGAACAAGCTAATGAACAACGTGCCTACCGCTTCGTGCCTTCGCGAGAGGCTCTCAATGTGATTAGGAAGCGTCCACTGCGACCCATCTTGAGAAGATTTAATTAGCTAGATAAGGAATTGACTCAATTGAGGACCACGAGTCCACGACCATGTATAACGAGGAAGTGAGGATGCAATTAATCAAACGAAGATATAATTTCATTCATTTCGACATGCATAATTAGATCAATGACCAATTACCAAAGTCCTACTTTCGTCCACGAATCCTCTCATATAAATACTAATGTCATATCATTTCGCACTCAATGTCTCGATCAATGTCCATGTCCATGCATGCAACTCGATCTGTCTTCATTACGTACGGTGAAAATATTCACAATGTACGTTAGCTAGTGTCAATAATGCTATTTCATGTTTGACGTTTCCTTGGAAGAAGATCAAAACCGATCTTAAACTTCATCTTCTATTATTGATCGAGGGCAGTTGGTAATAATTGATGAGGTCGAGATCTCCATCATATCTGAGCTGCTAGCTAGCTAGCCGGTCTATCATATGATATATTTGCCTGGCTCTCGGGCTCTTGGCGAGTACTGTGCAATGTCCCATGAGTTATAAAAAAACCTGCAAACGCAATAACTATGCATATATTTATATTCTAGAGCACATACATACACATATATATATATATATGATATGATATCCGAGGCCGGTAGAGACCTAGAACAAGGGGAGGAACTGAGGAAGGGTAGACGTACAAGCTTGAATTGCAACGGTATGAGAGAGCGAGAACGTAGGAGAGAAAGAGGTCTTGCGTATTTTTAACGTTCGTTGTCGCTATTGGCATGGCTTCGAATCAAAACGTTCATTGTCGGCTACTGGCTTCACATAATTCGAAGACAATAGCCGATCGACATAGCACGTCAAATACCTATAAACATGAAAACCTTATGATACGTAACGTACCAAATCATTTACGTCAATTGTTGATATTTCAGTGTGTTATTAAGATTGTATAATATGACATGAACAACACGATGATCAGATTATGAACCAAGAAACTAGCTATTTTCAAATTATTTTCAAACCACTTTCAAATAATGGCTAACCTCGTATCCTCAATATATAACATAATTTGTCCTTAGCCTTGGACTTTAATCGGCTCGTCGCATCACTCGCAAGGTAAATGGTAATGATGGAAGTTGATCACGTACCTAGATGCATGCTTTAGAAAGTTCAAACCACGCGTTCCTAATTCGGGTCGAACTAAATCATTTTCATTTTTACATTATATTTGAAATTGGTGATCTTGAATTATAATGGAATTAACATAAATGGTATTGATGACTGGTTGTTGTGCACATCACATCAACAGGGTTGAGGTCATTTGTTTAAGCCTTTAAGGTTACATGGGAGGGTTGGACCTTGGAAGCTAGGAACATCTAATATCGACCTAGCTAGCTAGCTAGTCCCAGTCTAGGTTTCAGGTTTGTGAGGTGTTCTGTCGGTCTGAGACTGATGTGTCTATGCGACTTGCAAATGGCGGAGCTAAGAATTGGTTTCTTTCTGTCCAAAAACTTATTTGAGTTGACATAAGCTTTTACTTGGCTAATGTCTGCAATCCTTTCTTAGTTCGGTGAGCATGGAACTAGCCTAGTTTACATACTAAAGTTTACAGACTTATCAAATATCAATGAAATGATGAAAACCAAGGTTCTGTTTGAGCACAATAACCAAGTGACCAACCTCAATATTAATCAGCTTACAATCTCGAAGTACTTTGTGATCGAACAAGTTAAGTTATACATATATTTCAACAGGATTGGATGCATGGTTAATTAATTTGCACCCAAAAAAAAGAAACAAAAGGTTCAAGTAGAAATGCGGTAAAATTTAGTTTAAGATTGCTCCTGTCTGGTCACTCTGGTCATTGGGTTGTTCTGCTTCTGCGGCAACGGCTGGGGCTTCCGCTTCACTTGCAGCCGGTTCATCAGATGGTGGTGCATTTTTCTTAGCAGCTTGGAGAACATGGCTGTAATTTCCATTCTCCAGGAAGAGCTGGGAGAAATGGTGCTTGCAGTAAAGGACTCCGTCAAGAGCAGCATAGGATGAATGTGTAAGGGGACATCCCCCATGAGCACACCTGAAACACGTCTTATGGTAGCTCTCCCTCCAGTGTCACCTGTTCAATTTGTCACAAAATTATTAAACCTCACTCCATCTAGCTAATAACTTCATTTCGTAGAATCATGTGTCATTTTTATCAAGAATCTAACATAACATGTGACAAGTGAACATTTCTCTATGTGTATATCTCATCTAGTAATCTCTTTGAATGAATGCATACCTTCTCCAATTGATAGAAGGTAGGCTGGGTGCAAGTTGCACACTTGTCTTGGGTTCCAGAGAACATAGAAGAGAGTTTGCAGGGTGCCCTATTCTGTAAAACAATGTTACATATAACATTAGGAACTTAATTTAGTGAAACCAAAACCATGCCCTATTCCATAATGTAAAATTTTACTGGAGTTTAAAGTATGCATTACTGCATACAAATATTGAATGCCAAGGTAGTTCATTCTGTTTTTCAGCAGACTTTGCTGCAATGAGATTCATCATAAACAGTGTCAGTTAAAGGTGGATTATAGATAGTAGCCGTTAGCAATTCGAGAAATGAAGAATTAGGAATAGAAGTTTTACTAAAGTTCTTGCTGAAGTTCCCAGATTCCTTGAAGAGCTGCTCGAAATGAGGTTTGCAGTAGAGGATTCCATCCATAGAGGAATAGGTGAGATCTGCCAAACATGTAAACCACTTTATCATTTGCACTTTGATGATCCAAATCACAATTCTACAGATATACACATAAGTCTCCTTCGTGCTTGTGCAATTGAGAGTCATTCGATTAGGATGCACATAAACAAAACCAAACTTGACAAGTACAAAGAACATACATATAGCGTTAAAAGGTGTTATGACAGAAATGTGTACCGAAAGAAATCCTTTGCAGTGGCTGCATTTGAAGCAGGACTTATGATATGGCACTCCTTCAAGGGACAACATATCAACTACATAGACAGTCTTATCACAAGCCTTGCATTTATCCAAAGTTCCTGTAAATGCCATTGTTTCTTTCTTATACAATTAGATCCTAAAATCCCAAAAGTTCGGTGAAAGTTGTGTGCTTTTTTCTTCTTGAACTCGGGTGTCTGAGGATCGGAGACAAATTCTAACAAGGGAAGAAGAACGGCGCTTGTTACCGGTACCTCAGATAAAATCGAAATGGGATTGAACGAAGTCTCTAGTTTGTCTGCATAAACGTAGATTTATATCAGATTATAATGGATATTGTCATGATAGTAAATAGAAGCGAGTGAATGGAGACCAATGCAATGATGTTATGATGGAAAATTTGTTGCTCAAGTTGCGGATGCTATCCTATTGGATTGGAGTGAAACAAGGTTGGGGTTCTGACCTTTTCAAGAGAGCAAAATGTTTATGATGACAAAATGATAGCCAGCCAACTGGTTTACTATTGGGTTGTTGGTAGTTATGTCAGTTAAAAATAGGAAGGGCTAAATGTGTGAAAATTAATCAAAAGTTTTAATTGTGAGGATTAGTAATGGCAAAAGATAGTGTTGAAGCAATGGGTGACCCAATGGTCCATATTGGCCACATCATTAAAGAGGTGCTAGACAAATTTGCTGGTGAAACTGTTGTGAAATGAGAATGAAATAGACATCGTGAAGGAGAGAAATGAGAGGAGACAAACATGAGTCATGACTGTTACACAAGACCATAACCATTTTCATATCTATATTCCTAGAGAAATTACATGGACCAGACGTAACTACAAATTAACACAACCATGAACTTTGAGAGTACTTTGGCGCCCTAACTAAACTAAACCTGAAACACATATGCATCAGGAAATCAAGTTATAAGAGTTGTTGAACGACCCAACCATGGAGGCAATACAACTTGCTGACACAGTATGAGGTCTGAGATGGTCTTTCCATGCCGATCAATTCTTCTAGAGCAGTTTACACCACCATCAAGAATGTCCCTAACCACTACATTCAAAGCTTGAATTCCCTTCACTTCATAAATTTCCACCTTTACATTTTCTTCAACCCATTTGTCTCTTTCATTGATGGCATCCATATCTGGAAATGAAGAGGAATTTAGAAGAGTTGACACAACTTTCTTAACCCACTGTGGTGTTATAATACTCTTCAGCCTCTTTACATCTGGAGGAAAATGTGGGATCAGAGAAAAGTTCATGTCATTCCCTTTGTCTCCTGTTCGGCTATGTGCTACGTTATATAGTGGAATTTTCTGGCCAGAAGGAGCAGGAGATACTCTTCCAGAAAATGGAGCATCAACCGAAGAGTTGTCTTCAAATGATTCTGAAAACGGCATTGCAGACACATGAGGAATAATAATAGTTGTCTCCTCGTGAGATCCAGTTTCTCTTTTACTTTTTTTTGTCACTCTGGTGTGTTTTACTGCAGTTTGCCAGAATACGTGTTCACGCTTGACCTGAGAAGGCAAACAATATTTTTGTTATTAACTGAAGCACAAATGTGTCACCAGTTGAGTTAGAAAACCTTATATTGCCAGTCAAAATGTTACAACTGTTGAGCCTAGATGTTCATTTGAAGTGAAAAGTTAGCATTAAAGGTTCAAAAGAAAAGTAAAAAGGAAGAAGGGTCAGGACTGGCCAACTATGTACCGATTAGAATATGCTACTAAAATGAAGCTTCAATTTTATAAAATAAGTGATTCCAGACAGTACCAAATATTTTTCAAGGATGATCTCTTTCTTGTGTCCAGTGCTGCAATAAAAAGGTAAATAAAGTCACAGGTGATTTCTTCAGTAGCTGCTGATATAGATGGCAAAAAGGGAAAAATGATAGCAAATTTACCTGATACCGCCACCGCCAGCTGGTCCATTTGTATATAAAGCAGTAAAATCTCTAACAAACTGAAGTGCATGCTCCTGTAGCTTGAACAACCCATCCATGCGCAACCTAATATCGCTAACCATCCGAGATGAAGTATTGTCACTTAGACCAGTTGCCTTCAGGCTATCAAGCCCAATTATATAAGAAACAACATGGCTGCTAACATCAGGAATCACTTCTTCCATCCATGATCTAACCTAGTATATTACAGAAACATGAAATTTCTAAGCTGGTGGGAAGTGTTCATCAATAAACAGAGTGAAATAACAACATTTTCTTATATCCAACAAGTGAGATGAACGATTAGAAAGGATTCACAATGACATAAGGGTTTTAGTTTATCACCAGAAACTCAGCAGCATTGGCACGTTTAACACATTCATATCCTCCATATGATATTTCACCCCATCCTTTCCAACCACAGTCCTGAAAAAAAATATAAAAAATAAATAAAAATTAGACCACAAAATAACATCCAGAAACAATAATAAAGTGAGCACACATATGGTGAAAGTTAACTGGATACAGGAATATTACAAAAGACAAGTTTTTATTCATTATAGCAGGACATGCTTATTACAGTGACAGAGACATTATAACACCAAAGGTTATTTCTCCTCATAAAGCTTTATATATGAACACAAACCCACACCAGATTTCATAGTGAATAGAAAGCTATTATTTATCCATTAAGCAGTGCAGTAAGGACCGTGTTAGAGAGTCCCAAGGGAGAGATGAGCAAATAAGGAATATGGAAGCAATGGATACTCATAGAACATACTGTAACTGATAAGCTATAATAAAAATAAGATGGATAAGAAAAAGGGAGAAAATGAAATAAATATCTAAACGGATCTTCTCCTTCAGAAACCCTTCTTCCCTTCTTTCTGTCTTTTCATGAAAAACCTTGATAAACATTAGTTCGCCTACTGTCATGTGAAGCAAAGCACCAATGAATACCTTTTCGCTTTCAACAAACCATAAAAACGTACCTTTGGAACCAATCTGAGGAGTTTATCAGGCACTGATACTGCAGAAGATGGTTTTGCTCCGGCACAGAGAACCTTAGAACTTGATAATGGGTAGAATGAAACATCCCGAAAATCAATTATCTGCACTTGAGAAGAGTTTTTAGATATGATAGTTCCCCATGCGTTCCATTACAAAAATTGTATACACTCATTTCAAGTACCAAATCAGGAGTCACATAAGCGCCTGGATTACCGATCTCATACAGAAGTTGTTGAGCACATGTACTGAAATTCAAAACCCCACCACTACCCTCTGCCTTCGCTACACAGACTTTCCCGTCAGAGCTAATTTCAGCATAAGGGAGTGACACATCTAGGAGTTGAGAGAAAGACATGTCTCGAGACTTGTCTCCTACAATAGAAAAAATGCATATATTAAAGCAGCCATAACAACTAAAAGACACATTGCAATTCGACCTCACTAACACCTATTGTGTTATGATGTAATATAACCAAAATAAACACACCTGGGTGCATGAAGTATCCCCCTGTGAGTTGACAACCACACTCAAGAAGATGGCCTGCCAGAGACCCTTGTGCTATCTGCTCCAAATTGTCCCAGTCCCAACCCAGTTCATAGATCTGATCACAACAGTACAACAAGTCAGCATCCTTCCCAAACTAACAAAGAAGAAAGGAGAGCAAGAGAGCTTAACTTTCAAATGTTGTTAAAATTATAGTTTCTCACCGACATAACTACCCAAGAAATCAGAAAGTACTCCATGACATGTTTTTGGTAAAGAAAGAAAGATACTATTGCTCTCAGTCATATTTGTCATGTTTGATGTAAGAGATAACCCCAATTTCCTAAACAAACATCATCAAGCTCTGAGTTTGGATAAAATGGTTCATGTATTAAATTTATTCCATCACTATTGAATTGTAGGCATCTAACTACGACCGGGAGAACTTATTCCATCAAAAAATTCATTCTGTAAGTTTCTTTAATTATGAATACCCCTGAGTGCTCTGGTGACTTAGTGCAGCATTTTCCTATAATGTTTAGCCGGTTTAGTTTGAATCACTACACCCTCACAGAAGCTATACTATATGGAACTACAACATAAAAGTTATCTCATACCATGGGTGCTAAAAATAAGGCAGCATCTGCAACCCGTGAAGTAATGATTACATTTGGTTGATACTTCTCCAAACATTCAACAATCGGAGCCGCTCCCAGATAGGTGCTAATACCCTTCACAAATTAGAACCAAAGGTGTGAGGTCAACGAATTACGAGTATAGCAGAAACTTCATTTAACAGAAGGCATATAAAAGAGATCCAGATTCTTACACCTTCCATCAGAAATGACTGCTCATGAGAGGTTGAACCTGCATAGCATAAATACAACACATTTTTGCTGTATTAAGTATAGCTTCAGTGTGACAAATTAAAAAACAAAAGAACATAAATCAATACTATAAGCCTCCATCAAAATAATGATTGTGTTAAAACTAGTGATCAGGAAACCAATGATTGTGTTAAAACTAGTGATCAGGAAACCCCTCTAGTCATTTAATTTAGTTTCTGCCTATTAGAAGGAATCATGCACCTATATTTGTGAGTGAAATCTCATGAGCCACAGCAACGGAAACATGAAGCCCCAACCTGCTGGCTATTTCTATGACTTTTTCCTGTGCTCCCGGCGGATCGACTTGCAACAATAAAATAAATAACAAAACAGTCAGACAAATAAGAAAGGCTTCACCAAGTAGAAAAAATCTGCATTAACTTAGGTCCTCACTTGCACCCATATTGGTGATTATGCAAGTTCCTCTCTCAACAGCCAAAGGTAGGAGCAAGTGCATCCATTCAGAAACTGCGTGATAGTAAAGTAAAATAGAAGGATCAACAACAGCAAGATATACAAGTAGACTTCAATGTCAGCAAAGTTTAAGCCTTTATACGGAATTTTCTTATCAATTATACCAAAAAGGCCTAAAGAACTAACATAAGATCAACAAACACACGACTAACAACCATAACAAATGCATACTTTGTGAATCATAACCATCACCACCCGCCATCATGACTTGATACCGTTCAGCAAGTGTACGCTCCGCAAGGCATTCAAGCACAATATAGTTCAGCTCCTTAACTCTCTGCAGCAATTTAAGAGCTGCTAAAGGCCTGTCACCTCTGAAACCTGCTCCACACCCAATATAAACCTTGTCCCTTCTTTTCTTACAATCCTCCCTCTGTAGTTCAACATCAAAGAACTTCAACACCCGCAATCTTTACAACAATACCATGTAAAGTATGTATCAAACAGCTCAAAAATCAACATAATTTTCAACAAAACTAACCCGTTCGATAACACAATTCCGAATTACTCCTCCTTCATTGATTTCCATTTCTACAAACAAAAGCCCAGAAATCTTTTCAGCTTGAATTTATCAACAAAGAACTCTTCAGTCATATTACAAATGAGCAAGTTTTATATATATATATATATATAATATAACATGCAACTGGGTACTATAATCAACTGAGAAATAATGAACTGGGTTCAGTATGCTAATGCTTTGAATAACAATGAAAGTGAGAAAAGGAAATGGAAACTCAGATAAGAACAGATATACATAAATAGTAATCGCGTTGAAAATGAAATTGGTTTTGGTGAAAAGAGAAAGATGGACTCACCAGCAGGCAGCAGAGAAGCAAACAAGATTCGGTCTTTTATAAAATTCAGAGGAGCATGTCCGATAGCTTTGGCCTTTGTGTATTTATATTACAGGAGTCGAGTCGAGTCGAGTCGTGTCTCTAAACACAAACAAGTCCATACTCACACGTTTTCGTAGTTAAAGTTTACAGACCGCTGGTAACTGTCAGCAGTTTGGTATTGGGCGTCGGCTTTTTTTCTTCAAACCGTCCATGCCACTACGATGGTCACGTTCTCTACCATTAGACGATTCATTGGGTTTAGACTTTTTGTTTTGTTTTTTTATGGGAGTTATTTTTTAAAGTTATTTCAAAATCGTTTAGATACCTATTTAGAACACAACCACCGTGAAACCAATACATAAAACACCGATCTACGTGCCCATCCACCATACATACAAAAGCATCGTCAAGTACAATTTTTGAATTTATTCAGGAAGAGTTTGGAAGTCCCATTAAAAAGTAAAGTCATATGAGTTCATCCAAAGACAACGCAAAAAACATTTGGTCTTGTAGAATTCTTTGAGAAAATTAGTGGCCCCATGATCCGTTGCCTATAACTTACAGAGCCTCCACGACCCACAACACATATTTGGCAGTATGTGGTGCCGATGCTTTGCATGCTCAATTATGTTATTTAATTCTCTCATTGTCTTGAAGAGCAGCATGTTATTTAGGGTTGGCGATGGAGGAATGCTTGTGGATCTCGGCGGCGACGTCTTGGAGAGTGTAGATGTCCATTATTACGGGGATCGGGTGGATCTACAGGCGGCTATATATGAGCTTATGAAAAAGTCGAACACTCTATTTCTATGAAACGGAAAACGCAGGAAAGATATAGTCCCTGTTTGGATGGATTCTCAAAGTGATTTTCACTATTAACGCTTTCAAGAGGAAGCACTTTTTAGAGAAAGCATATCTCATGTGTTTCATACAAAACTACTTTTAAGACTTATAAGTGATTCTCATGTGCACTTTTAAGTATAACTAAAATACTCTAAAATTTATAAAAGTATTTTTTTTTATATTTAGAAATGCTTTAAAAACTATACCAAACAAGCCCACAATTCTCATCTCTCCAGCTAAATTTAACTAAAGATTTAACTAAAAGTCAAATATGACTTTAGGTTAAGTTAAGGTATATATCTGTTGGAAACCAATTTTAGCTATAAATTGTCAAATTATAATTTTTTTTTGAATAGCAAGATTCTTGGAGATGCTCTTACCTTGCCATCTCACCCGTATGATTGAATTCTTATCAACATCAAGAGTTAGATTTATCTATCTATTCTATTATTAAGAGAAAGGGGTTGTTTCCTCATTTTTACCAATTCTTCCTAAACTGCCATTTTCACCATAGAGAGGTATAATTATTTAGGGGTTTTTCAGTAATTAACTAAATAAATTTATAAATAAAAATCTAAAAAATCTTCTTTTCTCTCTCACTCTCCTCTTTTTTCTCTTTACATAAAACTGCAAAAAGAAAACTGCTCCCGTACAAAAGACAATAAGATATCTTCTTGCAGTTACTTTGATAAACTACAACTTTCACAATCTTGATTAGAAAAAAAAAATACTCACACAATCACAATCACGCCCATAGGGTGTGTTTGAGTGAATTAGTGTAATGTAACTTTAGGAGACACATTGTATTTTTTGGTGATATGATATGAGCTGTGAAATGTTGGCTTGTGAGACAGCCGCGGTGCATCAGTTGTATACTCATACATAGTCTTACAATTGCCACATGTTTAACGTACATTTTATAATGTTAAAATTAAAATAAAAGTTGTCTCGATAAACTTGTCTTTGAAAAATGTAGGTTTGAATAAAAAACTCATTTTTGTTTTATTAATAGACCTTTTTGTTATATGAGGACTCTGGACTAATTCATCGAGGTTGAAATCTGCATACAAACAATGCCTTGAGATTGAGTGAGCGGTTGAAATTGATTTTTAATTTCATTTTGGTAGCATGAAATTTTATGCTACTAGCGCACCGATTTTTATTCTAAAAGGATAAAACATGACGCTTTTCATGTGTTCCTTCACTTCAAAAGTGCCAAATTGATAGAGAATGCTTGAAACCAAAGCATGCTTCATTCAACTTGTATGAGAGGAGATTGATTCCATTTGCTTATTATACAAGTTTCATTTGATGCTACAAGGTCTGTCGGATCCGGGTTGGGGTTGAGGCAACTGGAGCTTATTAGGTGGCGATGATATAAAAGTGGGAGTTATCCTCAGTTGACGACGTGTATGTATTCTCCACGTAGCGTCATATATCCTCATCCACCTTCTTAAGCGCGTGCGCCACACGTCCCAATACCCTTCTTACACTGAGGGATTGAAGTCCTTCTTGACCAATAACTGGAAACATCCAAAACAGTAATTACACCACGGTTTTGCCATCCTTCGGTTTTCTGACTAGCTTGCTCTATTTATTTGCTGGCTTTCTAAAATCGTTTTGCTACAAACAGTTTATCTCAGCTGTTGGTCTTCTAAAAGTGAAGCAAGTCTCACTCTTTATCCACTTCAAAGTTCAGAACCTCATAGCTAGCTCTAGCTCCCAGGTACCCTTGTGCTTGATTTTTATTTGTCTCGAGAGCACTTGGCAAGAACAAAACGGAGCCTCTTTTCATCTTTTATTGATTATTTGAATGTGAAAGTACGTTTTGGAATGTATTTCAGGTGAGAATGCTTGAGCATTTGGAGCAGAAGCTTTGATGTGCATGGCAGTTGAGTTGTATTGGATAGTGAGGTAAGATCATCAATTTGAATTTGGAATATATGAACTCATGATTTTCTGGTTTTATGAATCAATTTTTATCTCCTTATATACTGGTGAGCTACAGTTTTTGGATTAAATGAATCACTTGTTGAATTGTATCTCATTTTCTTGGTTTCTTTTACTTTTCAATGCAACTCTTATAATTGAGCGTTTCTGAATTCTGACTCTAGTGAGCAGCTGAATCAATTGTAGTAGCTGAAATAAAGTATTTTCCAACTGAAAGTAATGATCAGAGGAGTTGTTTTTCCTCTTTAATAAGTTGAAAGGAGGTGAAGCAGTGTTCTCCTACTGAAATAAAGTGTTGTCCTATGTATGTTAGCTGCAAGTAAACTTGTTTTGTTTGAGTGTTTGAGTTAGGGTTGTAACTGCAGAGTGCAACATGTAAACAGTTGGCACTTGATGAGTTGTTTCAGAACTTAGAAGGTAGTAACTTTTTACCGAAGATGACCACCCTATCACTAATTTCTGGAAAGTGTGGAAGAGGAAACAGATTTGAAGATCATAGATTTTTGCTACTCCCTCAATATTCAGGAAAGGATCATTTTCCTAGTGAATTTCTCAGAGACTCATTTACAAGGGAGAATCAAATATGGTCCAAGGGAAGTTATGAGAATAGTAGTAAGAACAAGCTTCGTGTTTTTGCTAAAATTAAAAAGGGGAAGAAGTATGATTATCCATGGCCTGATGACATGGATCCAAACATCAGCAGTGGACACTTGACTTACCTCTCTCATTTCAAGCCACTCACTGAGAAACCAAAACCACTTACTCTTCCGTTTGAGAAGCCACTTGTTGATCTTGAGAAAAAGATCATTGAGGTGTGTTGCTTACTTGCTTTCATTCCCTAGTAAACATGAGGCATCCTTTTCTATGATCTGAAAATTAGTAAATTCTTTGTCTGGCAGATACGCAAAATGGCTGATGAAACTGGTCTTGATTTCAGCGCTCAGATTGGTCAACTGGAGAACAAGTATCAATTGGTATAGTGTGGAAGTATATCCTTGTGTTTTGTCAAGTTTGCTTATACATCACATGAGTATATTGACTCTGGAAATAATGTTACATTATAATCTAGAAAAGATTTTTGCAGAAACTTTCATATATCACTACCAATCAACCAGCTGTTTCTTGCTCTTTTCAACAATTTCAAAATCCTCAGGATGTGTTTGATCTTTTGTCCTTTGATAAGATCAGTTTTACTCTTTGAAATCTAACTTGGTCTGATATTGATCATTGTATCAGTGATAGTATTTAGATAATGTGATTTAATTGCAAATCCTTTCAGGCCCTGAAAGACTTGTATAAGCATTTGACACCAATTCAACGTCTGTCAATTGCTCGACATCCCAATAGACCGACGGTTCTTGATCATATTTTAAATATTACAGAGAAGGTAGTTTGTTTGTGGCATTATAATTAACCTCATTCCTTTTCCACGGCATCATCACTATAGAAATTTATCCTTTGATGTTATATAGTGGGTGGAACTTCACGGGGATCGTGCAGGCTATGATGATCCTGCTATTGTTACTGGTCTGGGGAGCATAGATGGCAAAACCTACATGTTTATAGGCCATCAGAAAGGTAGGAACACAAAGGAGAATATTCTTCGAAACTTTGCAATGCCAACTCCACACGGGTATGTTCCAAAGATACTTGGGTCAGATTAATAGTCAGAAGGTGCATATCAGTTTAAGCATTTAGAGCACACACTGTGATCTTAAATTTGTTGTTGGTAAATGGAACTAGCTATGCAGCAATGTTCACATAAAGCATCTTTGTAAACAGCTACCGGAAGGCGCTGAGAATGATGAAATATGCAGATCATCATAAAATTCCAATTGTAACATTCGTTGACACTCCTGGGGCTTTTGCTGATCTCAAATCTGAGGAGCTTGGCCAAGTAAGTCTGTGGGGCTTTCTTCCTCAATTTGACACTTACCAGTTATCACCCTTAGTTCATCTTCTTAAATTTTATAAGATAATTCATTTACTTCATGCATATGCTATAGGACAACTAAAAAAATTTCATCTGTTTTGTGCAGGGTGAAGCAATAGCCCATAATCTCAGGGCAATGTTTGGCCTGAAAGTGCCAATTGTTACAGTTGTAACTGGTGAAGGAGGTTCAGGTGGGGCTCTAGCCATTGGTTGTGCCAATAAAATGTTTATGCTGGAGAATTCTGCTTTCTATGTTGCAAGGTTGTAAGAGTTTCCTTCCGATTCTCAATAATACTACTTACACAGTGAGATTGTAGTTAACAGTATTTTCTTTGTGGCTGTGTTTATTGGTGCAGTCCTGAAGCATGTGCTGCAATTCTGTGGAAATCTTCCCAAGCAGCTCCTAAGGTATTGGAGATTTTGAAGCATATATAAGTCCAATGTATGCTAAATTTTTAATCCTAATGTAATCTCTAAATTATATAGGCAGCTGAAAAGCTAAGGATAACAGCTCAAGAGCATTACAGACTGAAAATTGCTGATGGTATCATCCCTGTAAGTATTTTCTTTTGTGATTCATCTGCTGTTTTTAGTTTTTTTTTTTAGCATTTTATG
This sequence comes from Geum urbanum, assembly GCA_946800695.1. Classification (NCBI taxonomy): domain Eukaryota; kingdom Viridiplantae; phylum Streptophyta; class Magnoliopsida; order Rosales; family Rosaceae; genus Geum; species Geum urbanum. The sequence goes on along the minus strand of OX327017.1, from coordinate 26,031,688 downwards.
CATTTGTATATGATCAGAACTGTAAAATATCAAATCTTCAGAGAAGAATGGAATCAAATGATTCCCATTATATGTGAGCCATTATCCTCTCATATTTGCATTATGTGCAATGTTGCTTAGTAAAATATGTGTTACTTCTTGTGATCAAATAAGCTAATTAAGCCAATGAATGCCACCAAACCTCCCCCCCCCCCTGTAACTTACAGGAGCCTCTTGGTGGTGCCCATGCTGATCCTGCTTGGACTTCCCAACAGATCAAGACCACAATCGTTGACTCAATCAAGGTAACTGAAAAATACAACTTCCCTCTAAATGCCTTGGCCTAGTTGTTTTACTTTGGTTATTTTGACATAACCATGAGCGTTACAGATTCACATGCTTTTGTCTAACTCAAAACACTTATACGTGCGCTCGAACCATGGATGTTCCCTTTGACTTACCACTTACATCTGTACTAAATGTACCTAGGAATTGGAAAATATGACCACAGAAGAGTTGCTTCAGCACCGTAGGCTTAAGTTCCGGTCAATAGGAGGTTTTCAAGAAGGTATTCCATTGGAGGCTAAGAGGAAACGCAACATGAAGCCATCAGAGATCAACAAGCCAAAGGCCACTGATATAGAGTCCGAGATTGAGAATCTAAAGAAGAAGATCCTAGAAGCAAAGGGACCGTCTGATTCCATAACAAGTGAAGCAATAGAAAAACTTAAGCAAGACGTAGACAAGGAGATCACCAGTGCATTCATTTCAATGGGATTGCAAGAGAAGTTAGAAGCAGTGAAGTTGGAATTATCTACAGCATCACAAAACACACCAGGTCAGCCTCTAAATCCTAGCATGAAGGAGAAGGCAGATAAGATAATGCAGGAGTTTAACCACAACTTGTCACGGCCGGGGGCATACCTTGGACTAAAGCAGAAGCTAGAAAAACTGAAACTGGTTAATGGACTTATTGAGAAGGAGGAGAAAAAGGAGAAACTCAAGGCAGAGATCAATCAGAAAATACCAGCCGAGCTCAAAGCCAAGATGGAACTCCTGAAGAATGCTGAAGAAAAGATTTCCAAAGGGGAACCAGTTGATAAGGAAGTGATAGAAGAAGTAGAGGGAGTTAAGAAAGAGCTAGCAGAGGTCTTAAAGGCCGCTAAGCTGGAGATAGTCGGAGTGACCAACAAGAATGTGGTCACTGCACCTCCATATTTGAAGGAGAAGATAGAGAAGGTAAACAATGAGATATATGAAGAGATTGAGAGAACTATTAGCAAAGCTGGTCTAAATGAGAAGATAGAGGAGTTGAAGGCACAGGTAGGAAAAGGCTCAAGTTCAGAAGACAGAGAGAAAGCCGCAGCAAAGATAAAGGAGGAGATTCTTGCTACTATGGAGGTAGAAGCGCTGAAAGAGAAGGTTGAGAATTTGACAATGAGGCTAAAAGTTCCGCAGGACAATCTTACAGAAGATAAAGTTGCCCCCGAAAATGGCAGATTATAAGAAATGAAATCTTTAATGCATGTCATGACCGCGGAGATGAAATGTTATGTAAGATTCAAGCACAGGCTTCCTCGAGTGTAAACTTATAATGCATGTGTAATTGTGTATGTGGAAAAAAACTGCAAAGATGAACGTGTGACACAATACCGAGCCTAATTATCAGTAACAACATTTGCCACAAAGACTGGTTCAAATACTTTGGTCTCAAATAGCCAGTAATTTAAACTGCTGCTTTGAAAATACTTCTACTACAACAATGAAGCGTTCTTCAGATAGATAATGACCCAACAAACTTTCAATCCTCAAAAGTGATGCTTTCTACATTTTAAATCGTTCCATGGTAAAGAGCAAACCAGGAGAAACTGACACTCGCTAGGGAAATAAAAGTCGAATCAGAGGATTAAAAAATGAGAAATACTAGACATAAAACTAAAACAAGTCAAACTTTAAAATCTGAAGTATCCAGACATTATTGAATTAAACTAGGGAATGAAAAAGTCTCAAAGGAGCGAAGCGAGATTCAAACAGAATGTCACAAACGAAAGGTTACTGACTAACATATCCAATAGAAATAAGACAATCGAGTTAAAAGGGAGTAGCAAACAAGCAACGATTCAGGCAAGGTCAGGTACATTAACTACTTGAGCAAGGGATAAAAGTAAAGACAATCCCCAGTTTTATTTTTCTCCTGCTAGCACAAACTATCCTTCAAAAGTTCAATGGTGGTTGGCGGCCATACTCGAACAGCAAGTACTACAAACCAGTCTGTTAATAAAAACAAAGGCCAATACTGAACCGGACCCAGTATCTGTCTGGAATATATAGGCCAATCTAGAATCTCTCAAGGTTGAACTAATGCTCACGGCTATGACAGTTCAGCACTAATAAAAGCATTCCAAGGGATGATGCATCAACCAAAAGCTGTCCAGCAGAACCTAGAGCCCAATGAGTATTCTTCCATAAGAGTTGTACCTTCTTGGACGGCAAGAGCTCCTTTAACCCTGAGTAGAAAGAACACATTTTTATCAATTACTGAAATTCTCTGCCAATCGGATAAAAAAAAAAAACTCCGCCAAACGGAAGTATAGATTTTTGCATTTGAACTCTCTAGCTAAGACATGACTTGGTAACCGATTACTCCAGGCACTACGAATCCAAATATCATGCATGTGCCATTTAAGGTTTCTGTTATCATTGTTTATAAGGAAACAGCCACTCCATTTCACGCTAAGGTATCCACTATGAGCATTTCCACTTAAATGGATCTGAAGAAAGACAAAAGAAGACATAGAATGAGCAGCCTGGATCCTGAAGAAATTGAGGCCACACAAGACTACAAAATCTGAGAATCATTTCAACAGGTCAGCTTTTCCACTTTCACATTCTTGAATGATCCAGTTAAGCCGTATTTAATGGTGGACAAATGTATTTAGTCCAATGTAATATTCTTATTCCTTTCACGAAATGTTCTACTACGCTGTTTCAAAAAATCAGAAAGATTGTAAACAAAATTACGACAATTTAAAGAACATCCAACACTGACACGCATTGTCAATATTAGTCCCACGACTCCATCTCAACTTAGGAACACATAGTATCAAGAATGTTGTTCATGCTAGCACACCTATTACAGATATTAAAGAAGCATGCTTATGTGCAATTTAGATCCCAGTTGTTAAGAACGTATCCAAAAGTTACCATTGTTGACTGCATAGCTAGAGTTCCACCACTGGTCACCGGCAATAAATTGCCTGATCAATATGGGGCGGAATTTGCTTTATCTCAGTCCCGAGTTCTTGCTCAATTCTATACCTGCAAGAACAAATTTGAAATAATAATAAGTGAGAATTGATATTGGATATACACAAACTAGATTAGCAACAAAGAAAAATACATACAAGTTGAAGCGATCCTCATAGGTAATCAAATTCACAGCCAAACCAAGGTGTCCAAACCTTCCAGATCGACCAACCTGCAAGTGAGATAAAAGCATTATAACAGGAAATTAACCATAAAGAAAGATTCATGTAAACTGTGCATCACTTTCCTAAATAGCTTTATATTAACAACTTCTTACCCTGTGTAGATATGTCTCTGAGTTCTTTGGAAAATCAAAATTAATGACAACATTGACCGCCTGGATATCTATTCCTCTTGTAAAAAGATCTGCAGGAATTCCCCAGAAAAAAAAAATTAAACAAAAAAAATTTAAAGTAAAATTATCTCGGACAGAACAGCAGAACAGTTTGTTACAAAGTAATATCAAGAAAGCTACAAAAACTTGTTTTCTCAATTCTCAGAAGTCCCCTCAACCCACTTAGTCGACCTGGCCTGCAGCTAATCTTTAAGAGAGGGGAGCTAGACGCCGCAGTAATAATATGACACAAACAATATGGCATAAAGCCATAGCCCTGACAGTTACATTGCACCCACACAGATGGTACCTGGCTGGGTTAATAAAGTAGATTGCCATGCACTATTGACATAAAAAGACCATTTTGATGAGTTTATACCCCCATAACCAAGTAGATTTAGTTCCCTCCGGCGTAAGTCTTCTACAAACTTGCAGGAAAAAAGAGTAAAAGAGTATGACCAGCTAAAGACCCCAGTAGTGAACTGATGGGGTTCATAATACGACCGAACAAAACTAGCCAGCCATATACTAGCAAATTGGTCCAGCCTCTTGAGAAATACACATACAATTGAAGAAAACTCCAGATTAAAGACATATGGAAGATCACGCTCATAGCAATTAAAATTGTACACACCATCATAAAGAGCAAATGGGGGAGAGAGCATACCAGTGCAAACAAGATTTCTACATGCACCATTACGGAAGTCATGAAATACTCTGTTGCGATGGTCTTGCAGCATCTTTGCATGGATATAAAAGCATGAATACCCAAGTTCTGTAATTTTCTTAGCCAATAACTCCACCCGATTCACAGAATTACAGAATATGATTGACTGATTAATTTGAAGCTGAAAATAATGGACCCATCGTTAATAAAAGACAGCACAAGGTGTAATTTGAGGGAACTAGAACATTAAAAACTTAAACTGCATTTTATATCAGACCTTGGAGAAAAGAGTGTTTAGGCAGTGGACTTTCTGTCTCTCCTCCACAAAAGCATAGAACTGTGTGATACCCTTTAGAGTAAGCTCATCCATAAGGTTGATAACATAAGGCTTGTGCAGATATCTATCTTTGAAGTCCTTAACAGTGACAGGAAATGTAGCTGAAAACATCAAAATTTGCCGAGTTGAAGGCAAGAAGCGGATGAGGTGCTCTACTGAAGGTTGAAACTCCGGCGACAAAAGTTTATCAGCCTGACAGATATAAAATGCACATCAATAGATTGTTGAAGCTCATAAAAAAATAGAGGAATAACTGGCCTGGCTACCTAAAACTGCAAAAACTAGATTTTGACTAAAGCAAAATTATAAAATTGTGATTTTGACCAACTAGCTGAGATATTGAACATAGCTAAAGTGTTGGAGTGAGTCACACTCCTTGTATTAGGTATATATTCGGTAAATTTGGTAGGATCCTGTAAGTGATTAGGTTTCCTCGTGTGACTGTAAGTATGCTTGTATATAACCTAATTTGGGTTTGATCAAAATATAATAAAAAAAATCCCCAAGTATTGTGTTCCATTTAACTTGGTATCAGAGCCTAAGTTGATCCTGAAATCTGATTTGACCTGACCTAACCTAAATTCCGTTGCCTAACCTGAACCCTATTTGACATGTCGAAAATTATCCTCGACCCGTCGAATCCTAACTATTTGAACTTGTCCTTCTGACAATCCTATTATCTGATCTGACATCTGAACCTGTCTGCAATGGACCTTGCAATCTTGGAACAACCTGAAGCTTCTCGTGAACAATTGATGACTCTTCAGATTGGGAGCACAGGATGTGGAGTACAATTGGATAACACCAATTACCAATTATGGCGAAGAATGATGAAAGTGCACCTTGGAGGTGTTGGAAAGTGGCAATATGTTGAGAGAACACTACCACGACCTGAAGCTGCTGAAAGAAAACAAGCTTTGTGGGATACTATGAATTCCAATACAATGATGACGCTCTTGAAATCCATGACAAGACCAATTATGATGTTCTTTAGCTACTCTTCTCCAAAGGCCAATTAGGATGCTGCTGCAACCACATATTATGATGAGAATGATTTTGCTAGAGTACATGAGTTGACATGCCAAACCTGCACAACTACCCAAAATGGGCAATCTCTTGCAGAATATTATGCACATTTGAAAGTTATCTGGCAAGAACTAGATGAAAATGACTATGACATGTGACCTTGATATTGCTACACACAATAAGTCGACAGACAAGATGTGGACAGACAAGATGTGTGTCCACATCTTCTTGAAATGGTTGAACTCGAGATTTGCTACTGTCAAAGACGAACTACTGCGACAAGCCACACCACCAAGTCTGGAGCAAACATATGCATATGTTCGCAAAGATGAGTAAAATCAGCCTAAGGAGCAGCATACTAAGGTTTCAAGTCTCACTGTACAATCGAAGCCTCAACAAGGTTGGAAGCCTAAAGATAACCAACTTCGTATATAACCGGCTCGTGGACCAGATCTCAGCAATGTACATTGCTTCTACTGTAAGGAATTTGAACTACAAAGACTCGTGTCCTCAGAGAGTAAATATAAGTGACACTTACGACAAAAAACATAGTAGCAAGGCTACAGTTCAATTGGTTCAAGAATCTGACTTCTATGGAGTAGAGGGGTAAGATCTCACGACACGTATTTGTTCTCATGAGAGGAGGTAAAATTGGTATTACATTAAAAGTATCTAACTTTACTGGTAGTGATACATGGATAATTGATTCTGGGGCGTCTGACCATATCACCTTTGTTAAATCTCTATTTTCGAGTCTGTCTCCATCTCCTATCCCTAAAGTATCTAATGCAAATGGTGTCTTTCTCGATTTTAGGTACAAGGTCAATCCAAGTTATTCCAACGATTGTGTTACATAATATCCTTTATGTTCATTTTCTATCTCATCATCTATTATCCGACTCTAAATTGAATTCACCAAACAAATCCTCTGTAACTTTTTTTTCTATGTATGCCATCTTTCAGAAGATCTATTATCTCAAGCGATAATAGGCAAGAGAGATCCGAGAGAGAGACTGTTTCACTTGGATTGCATGTACAACGGAGAGACAAGCACTATCACCAAATGTTTCCCTGACATTGAGTCTAGATAGAGTGAAAGAGATTTGACTATAGCATCGCCAATTGGGTCATCCATCTTTTGGGGTTATGAAGAAGTCAATGCCATCACTGTTTGTAGGAATAAATGAGTCAGTGCCTAGAATCAACCCGAGGCTGACATTCGACCAGTCGAGGGGGTTACTCGACCCGTCGAAGAACGTGCAGCTGACTTTCGACCCGTCAAGAATGAGGCTCAACCCGTCAAATGTAGCACTGTGGATCATCCCACAATAGTGTCTCGACGGGTCGAAGATGTAGCTCGACCCATCGAGGGTACCCAGGCTGGTGGGTCTGTTTCGAGCGCTGAAAGTGTTCAACATGTCTAAAAAGTGTGACATGTTGAAAGGAGGAGAATAGTCGGTAATCAGCCAACAGTTGTTGAAGATGTAGATGCAAATCCAGTCTCTCCCTCTCCATCAATAATCTCTCTGAACCTGTCATCACCTGAGATATGTAGTAAACCTCCTTTGTCAAGTTCTGGTGTCCCTGAACCTGAGTCTAAAAGGGTCTTACCTGCTAGGACAACCCATGGTCAACCTTCAAAGAAATATGAACCCCTTTTGTCAGCTAACGCCAAGTATCCTGTAACTAACTGTGTCAACCCATAGACTATCTAAACCCTATGTAACCTTTATGAATCAATTATCTGTTGTGTCTCTTCCTAGTAAAGTGTAAGATGCAATCAAGGAGGAGAAGTGAGTCAAGACAATGGAGGTTGAGATGGATGCTCTCAACAAGAGTGGTACTTGAGACTTGGTACCTTTACCACTTAGAAAGAAGACTGCTGGATGTAGATGGAGTTTATACTCTGAAACATAATGCAAATGACTCAGTTTACAAGTACAAGGCAAGGTTGGTAGCAAAATGATATACTCAAAATATGGAGTGGATTATGATGAGACATTTGCACCAGTAGTAAAGATCAATCTCATTCGGGTTTTTATGTCTCTGACAGCTAATCTGGATTGGCTCTTGCAATAGTTTCATGTGAACAATGTTTTTCTTCATAAAGATTGAAATGAAGAAATTTACATGGATTTCCCTCCAAGTTATAGTACTTCTACAGGTGAAAATGTGGAGTGCAAATTGAAGAAGTCTTTATATGGGTTGAAATAGTCCCCGAGAGTTTGATTTGAGAGGTTTACAACATTCATGAGAAAAATTGGGTACAGACATTGCAATTCAGATCACACCTTGTTTCTGAAGCATCGGCAGGGTAGGCTATCTGCTTTGATTATTTATGTGGATGACATGATAGTGACAGGTGATGACTTTGATAAAATCAAGAGGTTACAAGTTCAATTATCTTTTGAATTTGAGATGAAGGATCTTGAGAAGTTAAAGTATTTCTTGGGAATTGAGGTAGCTCGAGACAAAAATTACATTATGTTAAGTCAAAGGAAGTATGTGCTAGATCTGTTGGCAGAAACTGATATGCTTGACTATAGACTAGTTGATACACCTATTGAACAGAACCATCGAATTGCAGAATATCCGGATTAAGTTCATACAAATAAGTCTCGATATCAGAGGTTGGTTGAAAGATTAATTTACTTGTCACACACAACCTGATCTTGCTTATGCTGTTAGTGTGGTGAGCCAATATATGCATAATCCTAGTGAAAATCATATGAATGATGTGATACAGATCTTGAGGTACTTAAAGTTTGCTCCTGGTAAAGGTCTTGTATTTCGTAAGAATGGAGAGTTGGGGACTAGTGGTTACACTGATGCAGATTGGGCTGGGAACATTACTGACTAGCGTTCTACTTGTGGCTACTTCACATTTGTTAGTGAATATTTGGTTACTTGAAGGAGTAAGAAGCAGAATGTAATGGCTCGTTCCAGTGCAGAAGCTGAATACAGAGGTATGGCTCAAGAAGTTTATGAATTGTTGTGGCTGAAATATTTGTTAAGGGATTTGAGTTTCAAGTAGAAACAACCAATGCCTCTTTATTATGACAACACTGTTGCAGTTGAGATTGCACATAATCGAGTTCAACATGATCAGACAAAGCATGTGAAAATTGATAGACATTTCATCAAGGCGAGGGTTTAGGTGTATTATATCATTCCTATTTGTTCGTTCAGAAGAGCAATTAGCTGATATCTTTTCTAAAGTTGTTTCATCCTGGACCTCAAGTGACTGACTTGACAAGTTGAACATTCGAGACTTGTATGCTTCAACTTGAGGAGGAGTGTTGGAGTGAGTCACACTCCTTGTATATTTAGGTGTATATTCTATAAATTTGGTAAGATCCTGTAATTGATTAGGTTTCTTTATGTGACTGTAAGTATGCTTTGTATATATACCCAATTTGGGTTTGATCAATATAATCAAAAAATTCCTTAAGTATTGTGTTTCATTTAACTTAAAGTTCTTTAGTGGAAACCCATGTATATAATTTTATATTAGGAGATGACGTAACATGTAGCTAACAGTTGTTGGGAAAAGTTTTTTTCAAAACCAAGTTTCCTATAGATCCAATTTTACCTCATCCATAACAAGCATAGAGCAGTCTTTCAAGACGCAGACACCTTTCTTTGAAAGATCTAAAATTCTCCCAGGAGTTCCAACAAGCAAGTGAACTGGTTGGTATAAACGCATGATATCATCCTTTAAGCTGGTACCTCCCGTAGTAACCATAACTTGAATTTGCAGATGCTTCCCTAGCTCCTTGCACACTTGTGATGTTTGAAGAGCCAACTCACGAGTTGGAACTAGTATGACAACTGTCGATAAAGTCAAAATGTCAGTGACTTGTGAAACGAGCACGAGAGGACAACAAACCGAAATCCAGATATATCCTAGTCAATTGATGATTCATATCGCATTCATACATGTGCCTCCAATACAAAAATAAATGGTGGGGTGTTTAATGTAAGAACAATGTATAAGAACTACAAAATTAGTAATCATTTGAATAGCCATGCAAGCTAATTTGAAAGTAAAGTGCCATTATACCATAAACGTTATTATCTATGGAGCCTAATGACATGCAGGAATAGAAGTAGCTTGTGGGGAACAAACCTTGTATTACATTATTATCTTGATCAATTTTTTCTAAAGCAGGGATGCAAAATGCAGCAGTCTTCCCTGTCCCATTTTTAGCTCTAGCAAGAATATCACTACCAGTCAAAGCAATTGGTATACTTTCTTCCTGAATAGGAGAAGGTCTTTCAAATCCCTTCTCATATATTCCCATCAATAGCTCACGTTTCAAAAAGTAGTCCTCAAACTCGTTTCCTTTAGTTGCAGTTACATCCTGGAGAAAAGTATTAATGACCCGCTCAGGTGACCAACAATCATCATCTTAAAAAGCTAATGAACGCATTTATTAAGGGGACCTTCACAACAATAAACCATAAACGATGCTTCAAAATCTATGATGAAGCATTATGTTCATGATATTAAGTTTTAAAAAAAAACCTCTGTTCTGTAGCGTGTATCAGCTGGTGGAATCTTTAACCTTGCCTTCCAATCTTGTGAACTGAAAAGGATAAAGAGGAATATAAAGAAAACTAAAGGTGGAGGATCTAAAGAGGTTGCAAATGCATAACCATAAGTGAGAAACCGTACTAAAGCTGTGCACTTGGAAGGAAGAGATTAACTATCACAAAACTTGTATAAAACTGCAAGCAAACTACAGATCCTATGGTTTAAAATATCTCTAAAAATTACTCCTATAACATGACTCCTCGGTCCATCAAAATAAACTTAAAAACATAAATGCACTACTCATTAGACAGACCATAGTAAGATGATGAGAGTATCATAATCCAAGCAACCTGATTGAAGGCTCTCTCCATATTTAGCCTAAATGAGAAACCACTAATAAGCTTTAAAGGAAGTTTATCAATACAACTTCTTCTTGCTCAATTTTTCAAACATTTCATGAAAGAACTAAACCAATTACTACAAACATTGCTGATCGAAGTTGCATTTCTTACTCTAGCACCACAGTTTGTCGTAAAAGAAAGTTTTATCTTTATCCTTCCCACCAAAAGTAGCAAAAAAACATATAATTGAAAATGTACCACAAGTCACATCACATTTGAAGAATTACTACAAACATTGCTGATCAAAGTTGCATTTCCTACTATAGCAGCACAGTTTCTTGTAAAAGGAAGTATAATCTTTAAATTACCGTAGAATCGAAAGTAGCTACAACTACAAGCATACAATCCAAAATGTAGCACAAGTCACATCACATTTAAGGAATTACATAAGGTCTTCCACAGATCATTTCCTCAATACCTTATAAATACTAATATTCCTAAACACTATCACAGTCCTCTATCAAAACTCATTCACTAACTACACAGAATTTTTTTACAGCCACAGCATTTCCACCACAGAACCGAAAATAAAACGCACCTTGGATCGGCGGCCTCGGACTGCACAGTCTTCTCGACCTCGTCCACGGTGGAATTGGCACTGGTGCTGCCTCCCAATTGACCTCTCCTGAGCCACTGTTGCTGCTGCTGCTGCTGCTGATGGTGGTGCTGTTGTTGCTGATGGTGCTGCTGCTGTTGCTGGTAGTGCTGCTGCTGTTGTTGATGATTCGGCAGCGGATTCCTCTGTACATACTGTTGCTGTTGCTGATACGGAGGTCTCGACTGAAACGCGGGGTTCATATTCATACCTCCGCCGCCGCCGCCTCTCCCAGTTCCGATCCCCGGTGGATACCTCCCTCTGATGTTGTTATTGTTGTTCATCACCGCGAATTTTCAAAATTCAAACCCTAAAGAAACCCTAGAAATCTCTCTACAAACAACACAAAATTAACGAAACGGAGCTGAGGGCGATTCTCTCTGTAGCAAGATCGCAAACCCTAGGGACTCTGCGGCCAATCTTTCAAAAATTACAAAAGAATCGGTACAGATGAAGAAAACGAAAAGAGGAGGCTAGGGTTTTTGGTTCGATTGGGGAAGTCAAATTTGGGGCGGTTGGAACCGGATGTAATTGAAAAATGAGGAATTGAAAAAGTAAATTGAGGAGTTAATAGTTGGATTGGGAATCCATGGCAGTGTGGGTGAGAGAGAGAGAACGGAGGTGATGAACTGCTTCTTCTTTCTTTATTTTTTTTTTTTCGAACCGTCGTCCTATTTGGCTAGGGCGTCACTTGTTTTGTCTAATTGCTCAACGACCCCACTATCTTTAAATATTTGCATTCATTTTCATTAAATTTTCGACCCCACTGGTTTTGTCTAATTGCTCAACGTCCAATAAATAACGATTACAAGAACGTTTTCAACAAATATCCTATAACTATATTTTTCAAAAAATTTGTTAATTTTTAACTTAAAAGGCTTCGACCAACTATTCCATAGTCAAATTAAATTTTGCTTTTCTAAAAAATTAAGTAACTACTTTTAATTTTTTTAAACGACATCACTTATAATGTTTTTATTTTGTTCAAAAATTGACCTCAAAGTTAATTTAACTAATCGATTTTCAAAAGTTGTTCCAACAATATTACTTAAAATTAAGCTATATTTCAATAAATGCTTAATCACTACCACATTTTGAACCATTGTCGGCGATTGGCAATGTTTTTTATCATTACTGACGATTTTTTCCCCAAAAATCGCCGGTAATGTCTTTTTTTTTTTTTAACATTGCCGGCGATTTTTCCGACAAATCGCCGGCAATGTCCCGCCGGTAATTAAAAAAAAAGAAGACATTGCCGGCGACTTAAATGTAAATCAGTCGCCGGCAATGTTAAAAAAAAGAGACATTACCGGCGATTTTTCCCAAAAATCGCCGGTAATGATAAAAAAACATTGCCGGCGATTTGCAATGGTTCAAAGTGTGGTAGTGAATTTTGATTCGTTAACTTTTAAAAAATTATTAAATGTATATAATTATTAATTGCATTTCGAACATAAGAGAAAATCATTTAGTACACTACTTCTTATTCTCATTATCTATATTCTCAATTTCTGGTATAGAAATAGGGGATGAAAACTTAAAATTAATTTAGGGAATCTCTAAAATAAAGAATGATATAGCAAATATGTTGGAGCTAATATTTGAGAAATATCCTCATACTATTGGTGAAACTCACATTTAAAAGATATGATGGAGCTACTATGAGGAGAGAGAAAATAGTTTGAAGTTAAGCAGTCTAAATATTTCCAATTTCTGTTTTAACGTTCCAAATTTTCATTTTTAGTTTGAATTTCAAAAAAAATATTTAAAATAACCTTAAAGTAACTACTACTACTAAATAGAAAGTTAAAATATGAATAGCTAGATATAGCTATTGAGCAAATATAATTATAATATTTAACTTAATTCTTGGAGATGCTCTAAAATAAACTCCTCGTTTGGTTTTAGACTAGGTGGTTGCCCGCCCTGTTACCACATCTGATACAATATGTGATGGTACATCAATCTTGATCACGCTGTTGTCCAACCAGGGTCTAAGCACCCTAGGGATATTTTTCAAATGAGGACACATGTTGCGATATCACTGGTTACATTTTTTAACATTTTATTTGGACGACTGAGCTTACAATGGGATAGTTGTGGTGGATTACACCACTTATACAGACCAATATTTGTCCCCACCGCATCTCTGCCATCCACCGCCATCACCGAGTTCATCGCCGCCGCCGACCATGAAAACCCTCATCCTCTCTCTCAATCTCTCATCTTCCATTTCCCTCCCGCGGCTCCACTCACGTACGGGCAAGCCATCGATGTTCCTATTGGGGCCCTGACCTGAAAAGGAAGCTAGAACTGGAGCGACTTTGATTATGTTAAGAGCCTTAAGCCCTTAACGATCTCAAGTATCCAATTAGAATTCGATTACAGTCCTCTGGAAATCGATGATTGCTGAGGGAGTCTTGGTGGACTTGGGATGGAATTCGAGGCAAGATTTGGGGTTCATGGAGCTGGAGAGAAGCAAAGAAAAGAAGGAGGGGAGGAGGTCAACGTGGAGGGCGACTGATCGAGATTGGCCGTTGCGTGGTGCTGGGTGTCCAGAGAAATCGGTGCAACGAAGAGAGAGACTAGGTGGTGGCCGGAGAGAGATAGATGAGAAAGGATGTCGACGCTAAAAGAAGAGAGAGGAGAGAGGAAGATCTGCCAGATGAAGAGGGAGGAGAGGCAGATCGGCTGAGACATTCACAGTTGGGGAGAGAGAGAGAGAGAGATCACCTGTGCGAAGCTTACAGTAAGCTCAGTCAATCTTGAAAAGGTTGAAAAATTTATCCAATCATATACTGACACGTGTCAAGATTAGAAAAAAATCTAATAGTGCATAGACCTGGGGTGCATTCAAGAATTATCCAATCAATCAAACAAAACTTTGATCTTTGTAAAGGATGTGTTATAAGCGGTACTAAATAAAACTCTATAAAACATGGTGTTACACATAAAACTTTGATCATGGAAGTCTTACTTTATATTATAAAATATATACATGAGTGACAAATTAGAAAACACAAAAATGAAGCTTTAAGTTAGAGAGTCATCATCCTGTTATCTACGATATAAAAGTTGGCTAACAATAAGTCTGATTCACCACAAAAAATTGCGCTATGAAATAGAGTCGACTCCGAAGAGTCTGAAAATAGAGACCTCTTATAAGCAATCCAAAATAAAACTCCAGCGTCTTCATAATCTATTCTTACACACACAAAAAATAAAAAAATCTTTAACATCAAATGTAGTTCAATTAAAAATGTCAGTTAACTAAGATGAGAACATAATGTAATGTGTAGAGATGAGATGCCTACCACATAGTTGATGACTTGCTATTGTGAAACTTAAATACTTAGTCTCAATGTCACTTTGACTTTCAGACAAATCAAAACCTTTGAATTTTGGATAAAGAAAAAAAATAATATGTCGGATAAAGAACTTACCAAGTTTCTTTTTTGAAGGATTAGTCCTCAATTGAGTGATTTAAGCGAGATCATCAAAACAGGCCCAGATGCCAAATTCAAAGGCAGAGAAAAATTAACAGTTCCAAAAGTTCAAACTGCAATTCAAACTGAAGTAGAGGAAAACCAAAACCTTACAAAAGTCAAAGTCTTATTTGACTCAAGTTCTTAAAACCCCAAAACTCCCAAAAGTTCAAAAAAAAACACGAAATTTTACAGTAAGCCTTCAGCTTCAACGACGTGCTGTCTTTTGCATTGATTTTTAGTCAGTCCAATCAGGCGATGCATTTTTCAAGTTTGAGCAGTATATCTCCAGAAAAAACATAATAAATAACCTGATGAGAGGAGTTGATCAGGAACTACCAACAATATAAAAAAAATTCATATTACTATATAAAAAATCATATTAGTGTTAAAGGCTTGAAACATATTAGCAAGATAAGTACAGAGTAAAATATAGAACCCCAGAAAACGAATAAGAAAATGTAATTATACGCTCGAGGAAATATACGTAATTGGTACTAAAAGTAGATTACAATAAATAAAGGTATATACACCAACTGATCATGACTGTGGAATATGAAGCTCCCATATGCAACCCACATCTCAAAACAAAAATACAAAAATAATGCTTGTTAGTGGGAAGAATAAAGAGTAGAGTAATCATTCACCAAGTGCAACATAGATCCACACTAGAAAGATACTAAAAACATAGCATTGAAGTATATGAGATAAAATAAATGGTATGTCCATATTCAAAACCAATCTAATTCAAACCCATAAGAAAGCCTAGGGTGTAAAGACCCGTTTAAGCTGTGTAGACTCCTGACTTTGAAAAATCATAACTTAATCTACATAATTCATTGGCAGTGATTCTAGGTCTGACATATTTAGGAACAGGTCATAAACAACTTCTATGAAGACACCAACTACTTAACATAAACATGTTTATACAAAAATTAACTGAAAGAATGAGGGGTCAGAAAATCAAGAAAACAGCATGAGCAGTACAAAACTCCATTTCTAAGCCTAAGTTTAACGAACGAAATACAAATATAATTCCATCAAACTATACAGATCAAAAGCCTGAAGCAAGCACTTGAAACAAATGCAAATGGTTTCTCAAATCAAGAAGCTATAACATGTATTTAAATAGAGAGCAAAGGCCACTGAAATCTAAGCACAAAACTATGTATTTCACAGTCTATCATGTTTAACAAAGTGCTTAAATTGCAATAAATGACATTATAGCCGAATCAAATCCAATACCTTATACTCAAAAGAACGTGCCCCAGTATGAACCTTGAATTTGGTAGGACTCGTTGTTACATTTTTCATCACTTCCAGCCTCCATTCCCAGCTCCTAAAGAACAAATTGTTATGTTTTGGTATTTTTCCTTATGCTTCATTTTGCACGTGTTTTGAGTAAAACTCACCATAGATGTGTTGGAGACATACTCATGAAGAAGACCTCTTGCCTTTCTGGGTTAAGACATGATTCTAACCATTCTGCCCAAGTCTATAATGCCAACTTATATGCATTAGTCACATTCTATTCTTGGGCATCATATAGTGATCCATATCTGAGGGAAAACACACAATACAACAAAAATTAAGACATAGCTCTAAAAGTTGAATCTCTTTCTCTGCTGAAACTAAAATGTAAAATGTATTCCCTATGCAGATGCCACTCACATAGCATTTATTGTAGGCTTGTTCATCCACCATACATAGTTCTCAAACACCAAAATATCTAGTCCTTCCCAGTACTTGCCATGTTTAGCTATAGTGTCGAGCTTCACCAACCGTTTCGGCACAGTATATTTTTGAAAATTAAGATAATTGAACTGAATGTGAAATTTTTTGAACCAAGGCCACAAACATCACGAATCATCAAGACATCGATGTTAACCCAAACATTGTCACTAGGGCTCAAATGGGCTCTCTCATAAGCCCTAGCTAATATCGTCTCCATCAAAGTCATTCCCGTCTTCATTTGCACAGTTTTACCAAAACCTAGCATAAAAAACAGCTATACCAACAACCCAATATCACAAAATCAATATAAAAAAATATAAATAAATTAAATTAAATAAAAAGGCTAACCGAGCCAGTAGCATCCCAACACATTAATTTTCAATACAACATTTCACAGATCAAAAATCAAATATAACAAAATTCTTACCCTTTCGGCTCGTTAAGAGCAAGATAAACCTTGAGAGGCAGTTACCTTGGAAGCCAATTCCCATTAACATATATATATATATATATATATATATATATAATGCCTCTCCTCAGATCAACCGAAGTCTACACATAAACCAAACTTTACTACTACAGTAAAGATTAAATATTGTAACTTTAACAATATTATTCTTAGCAAAAAAACTTTAACAGTACTATTAAGAAGCTTACTTGAAGAGTATTGCACACAACATCATTCACAGTCACCCATTCAAAAACAAATTTGTATACTCTAACAAATAAAAAAAATTGTGTTATAATTATTTGCATTCATTTTCTTTAAAAATACCTTCCAAAATTAATTGAAAAAAAGTAATTATATTGACTATTTATATTTGATTTAATCAAGTACTATATTATATATTTTGCAAAACATTCTTGTAAACTATATTTTTTTGTATAATTATTTGGTATATCATTATCGTTATTTATCATAATCTTTAAGTCTTTTTTTTGATGTAACTCTTGATAATGCAATGTATAATTGTAACAAAATTATAACTTTTTTTTCCTTCGCTCAGCGTTTTCTCTCTAGAGAAAACCTAGACAGAGGCGACGCCTCTTTGTTTCTCCCCGATCTTATCCGGTGGCGGCCGGGCTTGGGCTGGCCATTCGGCCTCACCTTCACTGTAGGCATTGCTACTAGACGGGAAGTCAAGGCCGGTATTTCCTAGAGGTTTTTTTTTTCATGTACAGGCTTTGAAAGTTTTGCGGCGAGGTCCAACAGCGCAGGTTCGTCAGGGTTTCTAAGCATCGTTTGGGGTCAGTAATTCGATTCGTGGGTTGATTAGCATTGGCGTCGATCAATTTGGGTTGAACTTTGTTTTGGTTGTCCGAGTTTCTTCGTTGATGAGATCTGTGGGGCTGGCAATCTAGCAGTATGGTGACGACGCAGTTTTCTCAACAGTAGGAGGCTTATTGGGGGTTTGACGGTGTGTGTGTGACCTTCTGGTTGATTGGTGGGAGGTGGCGGAGGTGGGAGGTGATGTTTGGTTGATATTGGTGGCTCCGTTTTTTAGGGTTTAGTTGTAGGGCTTGTTTGGTGTGTACTTAGGCTTGAACTTCTGGGCCAACTTGTTATTAGATAGTCATATCAGTGAGGCTTTTCTTAATATGGAGAAATTTTAGGTCAAGCTTGACAGGTGACAGGTGACCACAACTTCAGTGTTGACTTTACCAGTGATAGTGGGGAATTTACTGTGTTCAGTGATGCCTCTAAGTTAGGTTTGAGTTGTGTGTTAATGTAGCATGGAATGGTGGTTGCTTATGGATCACGATAGTTGAAACCTCATGAGGTGAACTACCCCACACACAACATGGAGTTGGCTGCGATAGTTTTTATGTTGAAGATCTGGAGACATTACTTATATGGTGACAAATGTCAGATTTTCACTGATCATAAGAGTCTTACGTACCTCCTCACACAGCCAGAATTGAACCTGAGGCAGAGAAGGTGGATGGAGTTGATAAGCGATTATAAATGTACCTTCGAGTATCACCCTGGAAAGGTGAATGTGGTAGCTGACGCTCTTAGCAGAAAGTCTGGAGCTTTCTTGTATCATATTCAGATGGCTCTGGTACCACTGCTTTCGGAGTTGCGAGCCACTAGAGCAGTGTTGTTCACTGATGAGAGCGAGAATGGAGTTTTATTCGCCAGTCTGCAGGTTCGACCCGTCCTTATTGACCAAGTACATGAATTCCAGAACTCTGATCCTTCTGTTTTGAAGCTAAAGGGAGCAGTGCATGATGATGGACAACCAGATTTCACGATAAGGAGAGATGGGTTGCTGGTATTCAAGGGTAGACTCTGTGTTCTGAATAATGAGGAGTTGAAGCGGGAAATACTTGATGAGGCTCATTGTTTAGCTAATGCTATGCACCCGGGTAGCACAAAGATGTACCGCATTCTCAGAGAATATTATTGGTGGTGTAATATGAAGAGGGAGGTAGCGACATATATGAGTCAGTGTCCTATTTGCCAACAGGTGAAGGTGGAGTGATAGAAACCTTCTGGTTTGATGCAGCGATTGGAGATTCTAGTTTGGAAATGGAATCATGTCACTTTGGATTTTGTATACAAACTACCTCGTTCATCTAAAGGTCATATTGGTGTTTGGGTGATTGTGGATCGTTTTACTAAGTCTGCACATTTTATACCAGTCTCAGAGTAACTTTCGATGAGCAAACTAGCTATGTTATATATGCAGAAGATCGTGAAGCTGCATGGTGTAACAATATCCATTATATCTGATCGATGTTCTTATTTTACTTCACAATTATGGAGAGTTTTACTGGAGCCTTTGGGAATCTAGTTACGATTCAGTACAATTTTTCACCCTCGGACTGATGGTCAGTCTGAGAGAATTATTCAGACGCTTGGGGATATGTTGAGATCCTGTGTGCTGCAGTTTCCGGGAAACTGGAATAATTATCTGCATTTGATGGAGTTTGTGTATAATAACAGTTTCTACTCCAGCATTGGAATGTCACCATATAAAGCTTTATACGGGAAAAAGTGTAGGACCTCATTGTGTTGGAGCGAAGTATGAGAACTGAGCCTCATTGGTCCAGACATAATTCAGGAAAACACTAAAAATATGCAGATCATTCAAGACAGATTAAAGATCTCTCAAGATAGACAAAAGAGTTATGCAGATGTCAGACGTAAAGATCTTGAGTTTGAGGTTAGAGACTGGGTATTCTTGAAGCTGTCTCTATGGAAGAGGGTGATGTGTTTCAGGAACGCAGTAAACTCCAACCCCGTTACATCGGACCCTATAAGATTATTAAGTGTGTTAGCATTATAGCTTATCGTTTGGAGTTACCCTCAGAGTTGACGCGAGTTCATGATGTATTCCACATGTCTATGTTATAGAAATACATTCTTAATCTCTATCATGTCATTGTGCCTTAGCAAATTCCACTACGGGAAGACTTGGTTTATATTAAGGAACCAGTGGAGATTCTTGACCGTAGAGAGCAGTTTCTCCATAACAAAACCATACTTTTAGTCAAAGTATTATGGAGGAATCATGTAGTAGAAAAAGCCACCTGAGAACCAGAGCAATATATGAGGGAGCAGTGCTCTCATCTTTTCTAGCAGGTATGTAAATTTCGAGCACGAAATTTTTGTAAGGGGGGTGGATTGTTATAACCCGAACCGAGGTTATATGTTAATTACATCATTTTACGGTTTATCGTAACTTAGTCGCGTTCTTAACGAGTTTTTTCTCGAACAAGAATTGGATTTGACTTCCTTCGTGAAAGTCATAGAGAATTTTATTTTGAGTCCGTAGAGGGATTTTTCGGATAAGTGAGGTATTTTTAATGTTTGTCGGAAGTTCATGGAAGGAAAATATTTAAATATTATTTATTTATGGCAATTTGATTTGGACCATTGGATCTTGATCAGATCAAATCTGGATCGCTGGATCTGATCTGATCAAGGGGTATAAGTAGGTTGATTTTTGAAATAAAATTAGAACAATCAAAAACTCCCATTGACCATGACTTGTTTTCCTCTTCACCAACCCGAATGGAAATTTTGACCTGACCCGGCTTTTTCGGTCACCTCCGGTGACGAAATTGGTAAATTCTTGAAGCCCTTTTTTTTAGTTGATTGATGTGATTAATTGTGGGACTTAGTGAGGTTTTGGGTGAACCCGATTAAGGTTTAGGCACTAGTTTTTGCCGTTGTCAGTGGCGGCATTCTGGCAAGGATTGGAGGTGATGGTTATGGGTTTTTGGATTCCATTAACGTCCACGGCGGAGCTCCGGCAAGGAAAGCTGAGGGATTCTTCGACGGGATTTGCAGGGTTATTTTTGGGGCCAATTTCATTAGTTTTACGTATATTCTAATATCGTATGATTGTCATTTACAAGACAACGCGATCGCGACCATAGCAGCAAAGGGAATTCCGCTGGACCCCTGCAGTAGTCGCAGACTTGTGAGTTGACCTTTTATTTTCACAGTTGTAGCGAGTTCTTATTTTATCAGCATGTTCTACAGTTTTATTCTAGAGCTTTTTAATTTGGAGGTTTATTGTGATGGTTTTTTTGTTGCATCGATGCTCTAGTTATTCCACTGATTACCGAATAGTTTAGTCAAGGGAGGTTTTGTGGCCTTGTCTGACTCAGATCGACTAAGGTTAGGTGGCTTGGGGACGGTCCAATCACATTTATTTTTCTTACAGCTATCCAACTCAGGTTAGGTGGCCTAGGCGAGCGCCTCCATTGTTTTCAGTTTATAGTTTTTGAACTCGCCGTATTTCACGGAAATCAGTGAAAATGTAGGATATGACAGCTTTATCGTTTTGCGCTGATTATATTATTTTTGCCCACTCACGCTAAAGTTTTATATTTTATTGCCTTTCCCTGGACTTTTCGGTTTACGTTGCCCATGTTGCAGTTTTTATTTTGAGAGTGCCTGGTAGCGTCGAAGGCTTCGAGTCTACTAGTCATATTTCTAGCAGTATATTAGCTTACTGTCGGTTTGTATCTTATACGATATATGCTAGTAGTGGTCACTCTGAGTACTGTTTGTTTATCTCGACTCCTGTAGTACTTATGTATATAAAGTGTTCATGTAAATAGCTGAGTCAGCTTCCGTTGTATTCTAAACCAGTATATTGTTATAATGTTTTAAATTTCTGAATTGAGTTTTTGGTTCTAGTTTGTACAATTTGTTGAGAAATCCGGATGGACACTGGTGGTCCACGGTGTGTCTGTGGAATAGTTTGTGGAGTGTTATTTTTTCTGCAGGTTTTTGGGTTGTCCAGTTTTCAAAGGGGGTTATGTCAAAATTTTTGTAGAACTTCTTAGAGTTTAGTTAGTCGTTAGGATTTAATTTTAGTTTACTAGTTAAACTATCTAGTTTACTAGCTAAATTAGGGTGAAGTCCTTTCAAACATAATTCTTACAATGTAAAAGACAATAGAATCAACTATTTTATAAATGCTACTGAATCTGAAAATGTAATGCTACTTTTTCAAAATAAATAATCAACTAAATTCTAATACCTGAATAGATATTCACAAAAAAAGAGCATCTGGGTAGTAAACCTGTAGAAAACACTCACCTTCTCTACCACGTCAAGCATTGTCCATAAACCTAGCTCGTTATCTGAAACACAACCTAGTTGAGACCTTGCTACAAAAGTTGTAGGATGTATAATCATTTTCCAAATCAGAATTAAGTAGTGTACCAGACTTGCAGTAAAGTTCACAGTCATATAAAAATTGTAGAATTAGTGTACTCTTTCATTCCACCCACAGGATCCAAGTAATTTTCTGGTCTGCCATTAGGCTGGCATTCGGCAAGATACTTCTTATCTGCAAGGTGTTGACAAGTATTATTGTAGATATTCTAGTTTCCTATTGTAATTAGAATTGATTCATTCTTTATTACAGATATTCCTTCCTATTAGGAATCTGTCTTGTAAAGCTGTATAAATATCTAATTTGAAAATGAATGAAAATATTGCATTCTACCCTAAATACTTTCTGTCTATACTTTTCTATTTGGCATCAGAGCCAACCCTGTTGACCTACCGACAAAATCCTATTTTTGTCACCCACTACACCTTAAATCTGCTGTCATAGCTGAAGGATCCAACACTGCTGTGATCCCTTCTCTTCTACCTCCACCACATCTACATCAATCTATTACCATCAGTAAAACTCATATTTCCCCATTGGAGTTCTTTTGGATGACACCAATTACTCTACATGGGCTCCTACTATACAAATGAGCATTGGAGGCCGGAACAAGCTTGGTTTTCTTACTGGTGCCTCAGTTGCTTCACCTCTTAGAACCCCTGAACATGCTACTTGGGCGATTGACAACGAGAAGGTGAAGAGTTGGCTGATTTATAACATATCTCCGTCTATAGACCCTGCTGAAATTTGGAAGGCCTTACAAATGACCTACTATGATGATCAGGATTTTACCCTGATTTATGAGTTGCACTACCTCTGCTTCACTGCCAAACAAGCAGGGTAGCCTCTTTCTGTCTACTACAATGAGTTGGTGGCATGGCTCGAGGAATTGGATCAACGTGTGACCTATTTTTTTGATACTATGGCTGTAATTGTCCAGGACAACAACTACAAGATCTATGCTTCGGGTTCACATGTTCTTGGGAGATATAGATCCAGAATTTGATCAAATTCGAGGGGAGCTTCTTCGCAGAGAGGAATTGTTGAGTCTTGACAAGACTTACTTTCATGTCCGTTGAGCTCACACTGATCATCTTACTTATTTTGCTGGCCCGAGTCAGCCTGTGGTCATGACCACCACTACCTCTACACCATCCCTATCAGCGCTGGTTCCCGCTCCCGACGCTCAGGCTACTATGGCTCAACACCGGTCTGCTTCTACTTCCCACTTTTCTGAGTCCCCTCGTTTCGTCCACCCTCCAAATCCGTATGCCAACTCTATTTGCCCACTGTGCAAGGATAATGGCCACTCCCCAAACAACTGCTTTGCTAAAATTGGATATCTAGATTAGTGGGGCCCTCACCCACACAAGACCCTTCCTTCTACCAATGCCTCTGCTAATATCGTCCAATCAGGTATGTCTGGTAAGGTTTCTCTTGCTACATCTTGTGGGAATAATGGTTGGATAATTGACACCGGTACATCAGATCATATGACTAATACCCATAGCTTAGTTCACTCTCTTCGCCCCTCTAGTTTACCTAGTGTATCTACTGCAAATGGATCTCCTTCTTATATTGTTGGTGAAGGCTTTGCTACTCTTTCTCCTAACCTCACTATTGATTTTATCTTAGTTGTCCCCGCTCTAGCATATAACCTTCTATCTGTTGGTTAAATCACTATAGCTATTTCTTGTTTTGTCACATTTTATCTCAACTATTATATTTTTAGGACATTTTAATGCGACAGATTCTTCGTTATGGTGTTAGACGGGGGAAGCTGTACTATCTTGATTTGACATCCAGTGGAAAGCAACAGCTGAGTTAAGCCAATAGTGTTAGCAGTTTACATAAAACCAAGGAGTCTGTCTCGTTATGGCATCGTTGTTTGGGTCATCTTTATTTTGGTTATCTTCGGAAGTTACAACCCCATCTGTTTTTGGGTGTTGATGAGTCTGAGTTTAAGTGTGATATTTGTGAACTGGCTAAGAGTTACCGTGTTACTTATTCTCCCAGTTTGAATAATTGCTCAGTTCCTTTTATGAAAATTTTATTCTGATGTTTGGGGTCTTGCTCGGATTTCTACGCCTACTGGGGCTCGTTATTTTGTTAATTTTATTGATGAGTGTACTCGGATGACATGGGTTTGCTTGATGACTAACAAGAGTGATGTGTTCTCCCGCTTTGTTGACTTTCATAAGATGGTGGCCACTCAATACCAGCAGCCTATCCGGGTTCTTCAATCTGACAATGGTGGTGAGTATGTCAACATCACCATGTGTGTTTATTTAAGCTCTCATGGGATCCGTCATCAAAATTCTATTGCTTATACTCCCCAACAGAATGGCTAGGCAGAGCGTATGAACAAGACTTTGTTAGAGGTTGCTCGTGCCTCTTTATTTGGCATGAACGTCCCTCATTCTTATTAGGGTGCAGCTGTTACTTCTGCTGCTTATTTAGTCAACTGTACTCCGTCCCATGTCATTGAGTTTTAGACTCCATACCAGAAGGTTCATGAGATGCTAAATGTCAATTCTCTTCCTAATTTGGAATCTAGAGTCTTTGGGTGCACTGTATATGTTCATATCAACAAGCAATTTAGAGGCAAGCT
Organism: Geum urbanum; assembly: GCA_946800695.1. Classification (NCBI taxonomy): domain Eukaryota; kingdom Viridiplantae; phylum Streptophyta; class Magnoliopsida; order Rosales; family Rosaceae; genus Geum; species Geum urbanum. The sequence goes on along the minus strand of OX327017.1, from coordinate 26,007,034 downwards.
TGATCCTTGTGCTCTAAAGTGTGTCTTCATTGGTTATGCAGATTTTTAAAAAGGTTATCGGTGTTATGATCCTCATACCAAGAAGACTCATGTGTCTCTTGATGTCTCTTTTCAGGAGTCTCTACCTTTTTACTCAGGGGGAGTGTCAGAGTCTGCCCTTCAGGGGGAGAGAAGTGAATGTGAAGGAAATACTCTGAGTCTACCAGAATTTAAAGAACTTGAAGATTTGGAGTTGAAGTTTGGGACGATAGATCAGGGAGGTGCTTTCGATGGGTGGAAAGATCCTCTAGATCCATCGAAAGAAACGACGGACAAAGGCCAGGATGATGGCTTCGATGGGTCGAATAATTCCCTCGACCCATCGAAGGTTTGGAGCAGTTCGGACCAGGGTGATCACCTCGATGGGTCGAGTAATCCCTTCGACCCATCGAAGGCTTGAAGTAGTTTGGACTAGAGTGATCGCCTCCATGAGTCGAGTAATCCCTTCGACGCATCGAAGATGTTGGATGGTACAGTACAAGATGCTTCCTTCAATGCATTGAATGGATCTTCTCAAAGCATCGAAAATCCATTTTTTGGAAGAGTTGATTTCCCCTCAGATCAGTGAAAATCTGACAATTGATTTACCTTTTGAACAACATCAAGAAAGTCTGAAGCCTCTATTCCCCTGTCTACATCACCAACTGAGGTATCCATTCAGAATGCTCCACCTGAGGTAGGTAAATCTAATCGTATCACTAAAGGAGTTCTAAGCAACATTATGAGCCTAGGATAGATGCCAAAGCCAAATACCATATTGTCAACTATATTTCCCACCATAGGTTGGTCTGATTCTCATGCACTTGTTGTTAATCAATTATCTTCAGTATCTATTCCTAGCAATGTACATGATGCCTTGACAGATCCCAAGTGGAAACAAGCTTTGAATGAAGAACTAGAAGCCCTACAGAAGAACGAAACATGAGATATGGTCCCTATGCCACCTGGTAAGAAGAATGTTGGATGTTGTTGGGTGTTTACTGTGAAGTTTAAAGCTGATGGAAGCATTAATCGCTACAAGGCTAGGCTGGTTGCTAAAAGTTATATCCAGAAGTTTGGAGTTGATTACCAGGATACTTTCGCACCTGTTGCCAAAATTAACATTGTAAGAATCTTTATTGCTCTTGCAGCCCATTATGATTTGACTCTATGTCAGTTTGACGTGAAGAATGCCTTCTTGAATGGTGACTTAGAAGAAGAAGTATACATGGATGCTCCACAAGAGTCAGATGTAAACCAGGTAATGAAGGAAATGTGTGTTATTTGAAAAAATCGTTATATGGCCTGAAGCAATCACCTAGAGCATGGTTTGGGCGTTTCTCCAAGGCAATGAAGAAGTTTGGATATCGCCAGTGCAATTTTGATCATACCTTGTTTGTTAAATGCAAAGATGGTAAGATTTCTGCCTTACTTGTATATGTTGATGACATGGTGGTTATAGGAGATGATCCATGTAAGATGGCAAGTCTTCAGAAATAATGGTCGCTGGAATTTGACATGAAGGATCTGAGAGACTTGAAATATTTTTTGGGAATTGAAGTTGCAAGGCCAAAGCAAGGGATTACATTGTCTCAATAGAAGTATATCTTGGATCTTCTTGCTGAGACAGGACTGTTAGACTGCAACCCTGTTGTTACTCCTATTGAGCAAAATCACAGGTTATAGTTTCTTCCAGATCAAGTTCCAACGAATAAGGCCAGGTATCGGCGTTTAGTTGGGAGACTTATTTACTTATCACATACTAGACCTGATATTGCATATGCTGTCAGTGTGGTGAGTCAGTTTATGCATAACCCAATAGTAGATCATATGAGTGCAGTACTACGTATTCTCAGGTATTTGAAGGGCACACCTGGTAAAGGTTTATTGTTTGCAAGAAACAGTGAGTTTTGTGTTTCTGGCTACATTATTGTGGTGTGTATTTTAGGCTACAGCGATGTAGACTGGGCTGGTGATCATACCAATATGGCGTTTACTTCTGGTTACTTTACTTTTGTTGATGAAAGTCTGGTAACTTGGCTAAGTAAGAAGCAAAATGTATTTTCTAGTTCTAGTGCAGAAGCTGAATATCGTGGGATGACGAATGGAGTATGTGAATTATTGTGGATCAAGAATGTGCTTAAAGAGTTAGGTTTCAGACTTCAGAAACCTATGGACTTGCATTGTGATAATATAGTTGCTGTTAAGATTGCTCATAACCCAGTACAGCATGACAGAACTAAACATGTGGATGTGGATAGACGTTTCTTAAGGGATAACCTTGACAAGAAGATTATTCAGTTTCCCTTTGTGTCGTCTGAGGAGCAACTAGCTGATGTGCTTACTAAATGATTGTCACATGAAGCCTTCAATAGATGGATGGTCAAGTTGGGCATGATTGACATCTACGCGCCAACTTGAGGGGGAGTATTGACAAGTATTATTGTAGATATTCTAGTTTCCTATTGTAATTAGAATTGATTCATTCTTTGTTGTAGATATTCTTTCCTATTAGGAATCTGTCTTGTAAATCTATATAAATTCCCAATTTGAGAATGAATAAAAGTATTGCATTCTACCCTAAACAATTTCTGTCTTTACTTTTCTACTCAAGGAACAACCACCGATTAATTACACAGAAAAAGTTCTTATGAACAAAAATAGTTGTTGCTCTGGGTCCCCAAAAGAATACATAAATGGGAGGGAAAGTATGAGTAGAGGCAATGCAGACACAAATGTTCCTTTTCATGGATTTTTCAAGTTTTAACAAAGACTGACCACCATAACGCACAAGTGAATGTATTTGCAACTTATTTTGTGTGCAAACTCCAAGTAGTAAATGACTGTTTCCTGAAGATAGGCAATTCAAGGAAACAGGTTCCTGATAAAATAGTAATGTATCTTCTAACTAAAGAGATCATGCACCTAAAAGATTCCCATATATGAAGAGAGCCAAAACTGTATCTAAAGAAGAATCCTTAAATATGGTTGCAACCTTATTACCATAATCAAGACAAGCATATACAACTAAATGGCCCATATTTTCCACAAACAATCCCACAAGTTCCCCTGGAATTTAAAGAGCTGGTGGTTCATCAAGTCTACTCTTCCAAAATCTCAAAGTACCATCAGAGTAGGACCCGACCACATTATTGGATGTGTATCAAACTACCTGGATAAACCCTAGCAAACTTGTAACCTCATCATGGATATATGTGATGAGCATTGAGCAAGCATTTACATTAAGACAATGTCTTATATTGGCAAAGGTAGGTTTAAATCCCCCACATACTACATTAAGAACCATTTCTAGTATTAACACCATAACATATAGTAGCTTTCAGATAAATCAAATGTATGCAAGGCGGGGAATGACTATCGTCCAGCCAAGGTTTGGGTACATTCTTATTCAAAAGACTCTTTTGCCCTTTTACATGTTGAAATTTACAATGATGTCATTATCAACTTGAAAGTGACCATTCTATATTTTATTCTTTTATTTTCCGAACAGAGTCACTTCTTTGCCGGTTCAAGCTTTATTTTCTTTCTAATAGGGACACTTTTTTGCCGATCAGATCAACTTCTTTTCTTTTTAGTTGTCATGCTTTCCACTTCTTCCTTATCTTTTTTTGGTGCTTCTTGGTTTATCTTCTCCTTATTCTCTATATCTTGCTCATTCATCTTTATCTTTTCCTCTGCTCTTTGCTTATCCAATTTGTTTTCTTATCTATAATTCTCCTGCTTCACTCTTCCATCATGATTTCATCATATTGTCAAGATTATGTTCTTCTATGTCATTCATTCTTTCCAGGAAGTAATATGCTTGTCTTATAGCTTCTTCTGCTTCTAATCGTTCTATTTCTCTTACAACTGCTTCCCAAAATTCTCTCTTTATTTTCCATGCTTATGCTAATTCTTGTTTTTCTCTTTTCAACTCATCATGTGTTTCTCTGGTAATTTTACTCATTTTAGTTTTGTATCTATCACCTAGTCTGGGAAGACCTTCAAACTTCTCACTGGTATACATATTTATGGTGCTAGTTTGATACACTAAGTGCAGATCATTGTCATTCTAGTATTCTTTTGTGATCAATTGTGCTGCTCTAAACATATGGATATCATCTAAATTTGGTATTATTGAGTCTCTGGCGAGGGCGAGAGAGTTGTTGTTGCCGCAGAGGGGGTAGGCTCGGTTGTGGTTTGGTGAGGAGGTTCGTCTTGCACTACTTGTTCCTCCAAGTCATCTTCGATGGTAACCTCACGGCGACGTTGTTTGCGTTTGTTAGAACCATCGACTGTCAAGTCGGTTCGAGTCCGCTTGTGAGACCGCTGGAATAAAGCAAGATAGTTATGTTATTTGAAGGCTTAAAATGGTGAGGCATTCAGAGAATGGAATACTTACAGCTCATGGAAGTTCTTCTTATTCTTCTTCCATCCTCTGGCGAGGCTCTTCATTGACAGCCGCATTTCGGGCCCCAGGTTCTTCAGAGTGCTGTTCAGATCCAACAAAGGAAAAGTGAATTAAAATAATGCAGAAATATCACCAACATCTGTGGAAAAAGTTTAGCAAGAAAAAATAAGTAAGTATAGTTAACATACCACTGGCCAAAGGGTGTCATCAGTATCCTCATGGACCATATGCAGCAAGTGCCGATCAGAGTCATCCACAAATTATTTCCTAAAATTGCTGAAGATGGTAGCAAAAAGGGTTAGTGGGGACTTACGTCTGATCCCTACCTAGAATTGGGCTTTCTAAGCTAGATAGTTGGCAGTCATGTAAAGGGATGGTGCAATAAGATGCTCAAAGTTCTGTTCAGGAAGCATGACCAGAGGAAAGCCGTAGTAACCATCAATCAAGTCACTAGGATCTGGGCGAGAGGTGGCTCGCCAGATGTTGTAGCGGTTCACTGAGCAAACGAGAGGCATAGGGGCACGCTGGGATAGCTTGAGTTTCCTGGCGAAGAGGTTCGAGGCGTATAGTTTGTGCCCAGGTGTAGAAGGATCAGGAACCAAAAGGTCGCCAAGGGGAAGAAGTCAGTGTCAAGGTCTTGAAGGAAGTTGCGGCTCAGAATGGTATAGACCGCCACCGCAGGAAACTCCGAATGAGAGCAAAAGGCAACAAAGCATGTTTGGTAAGTCCACCCGTCAAAAGAGTTAGTGATCGCCAGAGTCTTACCCAGAACTACGTTTCTCTCGAATCGTAGGATTTCAGGATGAGGGAAAATGGAGAAGTATATTCGAAGACATAGCTTTACCACCCAGAGTGGTCCTGGTTAGCTGAGGTTTAGTCGTGAGAGCATAATCCACCTTAGGCTGCGATAGATGTTAGCGAGGATAGACTGTGCAAGACCTAATTCTGTACCCTTAAAAAGATGCTCGATGAGAATGGTCCAGCATTTATTTACCTTCTGAGAAAAGGGCAGAAAATATATTTGGATAACCAAAATTCAAGGAAAGCTATCCCTCCTTGATCAGTGTGGTTGTTGATGAAGATGTTGGTTCAAGCGGAGTATGAAGCAGGGCAATGAGAATTAGCATGGAGTACATTCGATGTGATCACCTTGTTTCCAGATGGGGTTGGCGATGGGAACTCCGAATATAACATAAAGATCTATGAGAGTGATACTTACATCGCCACAAGGTAGGTGGAAGCAGTTGCAGGCTGAGTCCCCTAAGCAGATGGCGATAGCGAAAGGAGCGTGATTTCCACCACTGGGGAGTGCGAAGCAGAGGCCAAGAAGTTGATCAATGCCAGCCGCTTGCCGTCAAATTAAGTCCAGTTCTCGGTAGCTGGCGTACCAAGCGCGATCATTCTCATTGGTGTTAGGCCATTTGCCAATTGAGAAGGAGGTGTCCTTCTTCGTCCATCCCTGAGGGTTAGCTTTCGGGTTATCTTGAAAAATCAGTGTTGAGTTACAATAAGGGCGGCGGAGCACGGAGAAGAGTTCTGGGTTAATTGGTGTTTTGAGAAAGGGGCCTAGGGGGCCGGTGCCTTTGGAGGTGACTCTGAGAGTGAGAGTAAAGTCTGGTTGTCTACAAGCTGTAACAGTGCAAACATCGATGACAAGGCGGTTTGGCTCGGTTTGGGTGAGATCTAGGAATCTTTCTTTGTGAGGAGGCATGTTGAATAGTCAGAAATTAACGGCGGCGGAGAGACAGAAAGGTTGGCTTTTGAAGGAAGCTTAAATTTTGAATAAAAAGAAGAGTTTGTGTTGGAATTGAGGACTGACGCGAATGTGCACTTTTTATGTGACGTCAACCGAAGTGGCACAGCTTTTCATGAGAGAAGAGACGACGTGACGCTTGTATATAAAGTTATCGTTTGGTATTATCGGCATGTCGTTTGTTAAAACAAGCCTTTTCGTTTGCATTGAATTTAATCTCAAAGCTTGAGGAGCAATGTTTGGGCCCGAAATAAAATATTTTTTATTGGGTTTTGAGGGCTGGATTGGGCGAGCGGCCCGAGTGGAGTGTACAAGTCCGGGTTGGAATGGCTTGAAGGAAATGATTTTGAATGTTGATCCATGTGGCTATTTTTTATCTAACCTTTCCTATAGTGATTAAGACTCTGTTATGAGAGTTATTTATAAGTATCAGATGAGCTTTATTGATTACTTAGAGTTGTGTTGTGAGTCCAATTACCGATATTAAAGAGTTCCAAGTGAAGTGGAATATAGCTACAATCTTCTATATAAAGAGTTGAAGAGCGATTTGGAAGGGATTGATAGTTGCATATTTATGCAACATTTATGTGCTTAACCGAACCTTATATTTAGTTCTTTCGTTACGTTTTTAAGCGACTTATTATTTTTATTTGTTTTATAGGTAATTAGAGGTAAATAAATAAAAGATGGTTAATTGAGCTTTCCTAGCCCAACGAGGAGTAACAATAGGCTGTCAAGAGGTAAATGGACCAAGTCCAACTTGAAGATGGATTACTAAAGCCTTATGGAATGTGGATTCAGCCCATTTAGTATTAATAACCCAAACCAAATCAGTTTTTATGATTAAATGAAGAGAGACCAAATCAAACCAAAAGAAAATGGAGAAAAACTGAAATCACATGAAGAAAAGGAGGGAGAGATGTGAAATAAAAGAGGGAGAGACGCAAGAGAAGGCGTGAGAAGAGGAGATGAAGACGTGAAAAAGAAGAAGAATAAAGGGAAGAAAAACGTGAAGAAAAAGGGGGAGCACTTCATTGTGTAATTTTTCTATCTTTTCTCTTATACTCTTATGGCAACCATGAGGAGCTAAACTCCATTGTTAAGGGGCTGTTTTGAAGCCCTGTTCATGTCATCTAAATTACTTATGCTTGTTAACTAAGGATTACTTTTGTTATTCGAATGAGGTTTCTTTGTTGTTTATACATTGATGATTCTTATTTGTGTATGCTTTGAGTGCACGCTTAGTATGCATATTTAGGAATCTAAATCTAAGTAAATTGATGGCTATTGGTGATTATTACCTTCCTAAAGTTTCAATCTTAGAACCAATACATGCTTGGTATAAGAAACCCTAAGTCTAGCGAGAAACGACCGTAGTGTACTTGTAAAACCTTGTAGATTCTCAAACCCTTTCTAAATCTTAATGCTTTTCTCTTCGTAAATTCGAGTCCTTGACTTCGGGTTCTTTGAGGGATATACAATATTGATAAGCATACATTCAATGTTGTAAACGTAAGGATTAGGTAATAGGTTGTGTTCATAGCTTTGAATCTTCCTGGGAACTTTCTTTCATGACATTAACATGATTTTGGTTCTGCATTTGTTGTCTAGATGGTGTGACGATGGTGGATAACACTCTCCTTAACTATTTTTATCATTGATTGTCAACTTTGCTCTTAATCTGTCTACAGTTTCAGTTTCATAATCTGATTTGCAGAATTTTTTTCGATAACCAAATCAACTCCGATTGTATTAAAAATTTGTGTGGTAGTCCACCACTGTGTCTGTAGTGTCCAGTATTAATTTCGTGATTTTAGATTGAGTCTAGCTATTTTAATTAATTAAGTTAGTGTCAGTTATCGAAGCTGTTAGGTTTCTAACTCTCGCGTCTGTTTGTAGTTTAGAATATTAGGTCTCATCTTTCCCTATGGATTGACCCCTATATTATTATACTTCATTGATAAGCATATTTGAATTTATTATAGGGTAACTTTGGTAGGTGATAAAGCATCGATCAAATTTTAGCGTCGTTGCCGGGGAAAGATCTAGTCTTTATATTCTAACGTGTCTTTTGTTTTCAGTTTTTGTTTTGTTTTGTTTAATTTATTTTGTAGTATAACGTGTCTCATGTGTGTAGGTACCTAGTGCATGTAGACTCGAAGGTCAAGAAGAACTAAGCCACTATTGCTTGATTTAAAGGTTGAGCGCTCAACTAAGCAAAAACGGAAGCAGAAGAGGCAAGCAGAACTGGAGGTTGGAAATATGAGTGGCACAGTGTCAGAACCTGAGATTGAGGTAGAAAAAAGTTTGAATTCAGAAGAAGAAGTACCTCAATCGCCACCACAAGGAGCAGCAATAGGAGAACAACCAAGAACGTTGATGAATTCCTTTGTACCTAGTGCTCAGGGGAATTCATCACCAATAGTGTTGCCAGCTCTTGGGACATATTCAGTGCCTCCTGCTTTACTTTCACCCTTACCTCATTATAGGGGGTATTTTCAGAAGATCCTTAACAACATTTGGCGGAGATTGAAGCTTTAGCATCAACACAGAACTTACAAAATGTTGAATCTAATGTGTTGAAACTAATTTTATTTCCTTTTTTTGTGAAGGAGGGAGCAAAGATGTGGTTCAACTCTTTGGCTCCTAGATCTATATAATCATGGGATGAGATGAAGGTGGCATCCATGAAAGGGTATTTTTCAGCCCAAAAGACTAAGCAGTTGAAGAAGGAGATTAATAGCTTCATACAAAAAGATGGTGACATGCTTCATGAGGCATGGAGTCATTTTAAGGAGCTATTAAGGAAGTGCCCACATCATGGGTATGATATTGATAACAGGATGACTTTCTTTTATGAAGGTTTAGAGCCAGCTAACAAGACAAGAGTGGATTATGCGTGTGGAGGTAAGTTTATGTACCAAACAGGTCAGCAAGCTCAGAACACCATAGAGAAATTGGCTGAGAACACCAAGCAGTCCTACACAAGAGAGAGAATATTGGCTAGCAAGAAACAACAATCTGTATTTGAGGTCACTTTAAATCCTGATATGGATAAGAGAATGAAAGCAATGGAGAAGTAATTGAAGTCCATTGCTACTGCAATCAAGAGCCAAACAACATCATCATCATCTATATCTCAGGTATGTTCTGTTTACTCTATGTCGGATCACACTAACGAATCTTGTCCCTTTATTCCTGAAGAAGAGCAGGTGAATTTTGTGCAACAACAGGCATCAAGAAATGATCCTTATTCGAACACATACAATCCGGGGTGGAGAAATCATCATAATTTCAGCTATGGAAATACCAACAATGTGTTGAACCTACCCACCGGATTCAAGGTAAGACCTGAATATAAGCAGGTACAACAGCTGGTTGTAGCTCCAGCTCCAGCTCCTGATCCCATCATGGCAGCAATATTGGCTAGGTTAGAGGGTATTGAGATGCACAACAAGAACTCTAGCAAGGCATTTGATATGACGACCCGAACCAGAATCAGTTATGTATTCGGCATGATTCACGAGATTCTGTTTAGTAGCAGTTTTACGTTGTATATGTGGTTTACCGATTCTATTCGTGACTATATTTTCAGTCGAGAATTTGAGTTGAGTGTCTTCACGGAAGTTGTAGAGTACGTGATTTTGAACTCGTGGCCGGTTCCGGAAGATTTTTCCGATAATCGAGGAATATTTTATGATTATTTGAAGTTTCAGTTTTCGACGAGTTTATCCGATTGTTTCGTGTTTATCCGAATCGTGATGGTTATCCGTTTCGAATCATCGATTGACCCGAGGCGCGAGTATAAATATCGGAATAGTCGAGAATTAGTCAAAAATTTCATTTTGGGCTTTGACTGACGTTGACCTGCTTTGACTTTCCTGTTTTGGAAAGTTGACCGTTGACCACGAAGGGAGAAGTTTCCCGTTTCGGCTTGCCGTCCGACGACCCATTTTCCGGCCACCTCCGGTCAAGTAGAAGGTATGGTTCGCTTCCTTGTGTAATTTCGAGTTGGTTGGTAATTGGTTTGAGTGGAATTGATGCCGTTTTGGTTGAACCTGAATCGGGTTGGTTCGTCGGAGTTCGCCGGAGTTGGGGTGAATAGTTCCGGTGGGTTTTGGAGGTGGAATTGTTGGGGGTTTTGCTCCCCACACCTCGGTGATGCTTTCTGGTTAACTGGTTTGGGACGAGGTGGTGTTTGGAGGTGAACCCGATTAGGTTTCCGGTGTGAATTTCGATTTGGGTTTCACTGAAATTGGTGATGCTAGGGTTCGAATTGATGTAAGTTGTAGTTATGAAGGTGACTCGGCTTGGGGAGAGCTTCAATTCTGGAGCTTCCTCGCCGAAAAATATCACGGTTGACGGCGCGGCGGCGGCGGCGGTCAACGGTGGTGCTCCGGTGAGGAGTTGACTTTTTGGATTTTGATGTAATTAATGTCATTTTTCTCGTAATCGCGCCCTGATTATCATCCAGAAGTTTTTGGATTGATTTGGTTAGCCGATTTTTAGTTGAGGTTTCGAGTGGGGATTTCGGAATTTCTGTTATTCATTTTGTACTGCATTGCATATTTCCGGGAACGGTTGGTTTCCGTGATTCAGTACAGGGTTGTGGACTTTGATTTTGATCCGTTATGTTTATGAATATTTAGGAGATCGAGATCGAGATCGGGATCGTGACCGTGCTTCAGGCGAGGGATCTTCCGCCGGTCCTCGAGATTAGCGCAAGTGCGCGTTTTGCTCACCTGTGAGTGGACAATTTCTTTTCACGGAAATGATTGCGAGTCTTTTAATACGATTTTCGAATTGAGCATGCGTACGAGATTACAATTTATACGAGCATGTGTTAGTCGATTATGCTTAAATCATTATATATTACGTATATGCACTTATATGCTGTTTCATGCATTTGCATCGAAATGTTTATGATTTGGTTTACACAGAGTACAGTCGTTATATGTTGTTGTATCGATACACTCGCATCCCGGCTGATCCCCGAGGATGTGTACCGGGGGAGGCTGTGACTCCTGACCCGTGACCTGTACCGGAGGGAGGCAGACCTCTGACCTGAGGCCTTTCTGGCTAGGATTGCGTGGAAGTCTGGGACTCCGTGATTCTGACTGTACTAGCACGGATGTGTCCATGAGTGACCCCGTGGGATTTTTACTTGCATGCTCAGTACGCTGGAGGATTATGGTTTTACCTCGTGTACTTTAATATTTTATTTACCTGGATTCGCATATGTTATTTTAAACATATATATCAACTGGTGAAAGACATTTATTTTCGTTCACTCACTCTAACAGTTTTCATGTCTTTCCCCTGGGCTTTTTCGGTTTCCGTGCCCAGTTGCAGTTCAGGTTTGGTGTTTCACGTCGCGGTTTGGAGGCTAGTGATCTGAGCTACCTGTGCTTTCCAGTAGGTTCTTGTTTCGCCTACTGATGTGTATATTGTATATATTTTACTCTAGAGGTCGCTCTGATACATTCTGATACTTGTTTATATGGATTTTCTCGGATATATATATACATACTACAGTATGGTTTACTGTTTATGATTCATATATTGATGTTGAGAAATCCGGATGGGATTGGTACCCACGGTTTGGCTTTTGTGGCATAGGATGAAGTGTTATTTTCAGGGTGCAGGTTTATGCAATTCCACGTTAGTAACGTTAGTAACGAAACTCTGCCGAAATTTTGAAAAGTTTTTGTTGGTTCGTGCTTTCAGAAGGGGTTCAATTCCGATTTAGGTAACTGAATCGGGGTTGGGTCCTTTCATTTGAGCTTATGGAGAAGAAATTAAACAGCTTGCAACAACAAGTGTCAACAAGAGAACAAGGTACTCTTCCAAGCAATGTGGTTAAGAACCCAAGAACTCAACATGAAGCGAATGTAATCACATTGAGAAGTGGACGAGTGGTTGAAAAGCCTACAAAAAAGTCCTTAGAAGAAAATGAACTAATCCTAGAAAAGGTATTACCGTTTCCCCTAATTCAGAAAAATCCGAGGGAAGCTTTCGATGGATTGAAGGAAATCTTCGACCCATCGAAAGCAGCAGAATAGGGGCAGAAAGATGGCTTCGATGGATCGAAGGAATTTCTTGACCCATCGAAGGTAGCACACGGGAAGAAGCAGGAAGATGGCTTCGATAGATCGAAGCCAATCTTCGACCCATCGAAAAGTGCACCTGGACAGAAAAATCCAGCAATCCAAAAATCAAGTAAGTCAATCTCTGAACCTTCTCCTTCAATTTCTTTACATGTTCCTTTTCCTGGCAGGTTGAAAAACAAGAATAAGGATGTGTTGGAGCAAGAGATGTTAGATACATTCAAGAAGGTGGAAGTAAACATTCTGTTGCTTGATGCGATTAAGCAAATACCAAAGTATGCAAAGTTTCTTAAGAAACTTTGTACAATGAAGAGGAAGTTCACAGGGACTGAAACAGTAGCCTCGAGTGAGAAGGTGTCAGCAGTGCTTCAGAGGAAGCTACCACCTAAGATGGGAGATCCGGGACGATTCACCATTCTATGTACAATTGGTAACACTAACTTTACAAGAGCTTTACTTGATTTGGGTGCATCAATAAATTTAATGCCATACTTTGTGTATAAAACTTTGAATATTGGTGCATTACAACAAACTGGTGTTACAATTAAATTAGCTGATCGATCTAACTGCTACCCCAGAGGTTTCATTGAGGATGTTTTAGTGCAGGTAGGCAAGTTGATCTTCCTAGGCGATTTTTTCGTGTTGGAGATGGAGGCAGAGCCTCAACCATAAGAGTTATCACTGATACTTGGTCGTTCATTCTTACGAACCGTTAGGACTAAGATAGATTGTTTCAATGGTACACTCTCCATGAAAGTAGACGGAGAGAAGATTCACTTCAATATTTTCAAAGCGATGAGGCATCCTAGGGATAATGATTTGTATTCCTGTTTCTCTATTGATACATTTGATAATTTTATGCAAGAGTTTATGCAGCACTCGATGGATGAGAATGAGGATATGTTGAGGAAAGCGATTGAAGAAGGGGGTAAGAAATGTGAAACTCCTCAATGTTCTAAAGTGTGGGATGAACTTGAGGATTTGATCACCCAAGTTTGATCCATGGATAAAGAAGAAGAAACGATGAAAATCAGCTTAGCTGAAGAGTTAGTGATGAGAGAAGAGTACGATGACGTTGTGGCAGCCCTTGAGTCAATGCCATACATAAGAGGTAATTCAAAATCTCTTCCCCTTCCTATTACTAATGACACACTTCTTTCTTCCATTGTAACAGCACAAAAGCTTGAGCTCAAGCCATTGCCTGAAAATTTGAAGTATGCATTCCTTGGAACTGGTAAGACTTTACCAGTAATTTTATCTTCAAAACTAACCGTGTTATAGGAAGAGAAGCTAGTCACTGTACTCAGGGAGTACAAAGAAGCAATTGGTTGGACAATTACAGACATTAGAGGAATAGATCCAACATTGTGTACTCATAGGATATTCCTTGAAGATGAAGCAAAGCCAACGAGAGAACCGCAACGAAGACTCAACCCTCCTATGATGGATGTGGTAAAGAATGAGGTTATCAAACTTCTCAATGCAGGTATCATTTATGCAATATCTGATAGCAAGTGGGTGAGTCCTTGGAAGTGGTGCCCAAGAAGTCAGGCATCATGGTGATTAAAAATGATGAGGATTTGCTGGTGCCTAAAAGAATTCAAACCGAATGGAGAGTCTATATCGACTATCACATGCTTAATGCCACAACCCGTAACGATCACTTCCCTCTTCCTTTTATTGACCAAATGTTGGAACGTCTTGCAGGTCATGCGTATTATTGCTTTTTAGATGGGTATTCTGGCTACAACCAGATTGCCATTGATAGAGAAGACTACTTTCACGTGTCCCTTTGGCATGTTTGCTCACTGGAGGATGCCATTTGGGTTGTGCAATGCACCAACTACCTTTCAGAGATGCATGATGAGCATCTTTTCAGACATGGTCGAGAACATCATCGAGGTATTCATGGATGATTTTTCTATTTTTGGTGATTCTTTTGATACATGTCTGAATAATCTGTCCCTAGTTTTAGAAAGATGTGTGGAAATTAACCTTGTGCTAAATTGGGAAAAATATCATTTCATGGTTGAACAAGGTATTGTTTTGGGACATGTAATTTCTGAAAAAGGTATAGAAGTTGACAAAGCTAAGGTTGATGTTATATGTACCTTACCACCTCCCTCTACTGTAAGAGAGGTGCGTTCTTTTCTTGGACATGCAGGTTTCTATCGTAGATTTATCAAGGATTTCTCCAAGATAGCCCGACCTCTCAGTGCACTGCTCCAGAAGAGCGTGACGTTCGATTTTCTGAGGATTGTCTTGATGCATTCAACAAGCTCAAGGAGCTATTGATCACCGCCCTAATCATCCAAGCACCAGATTGGAACTTTCCATTCGAATTGATGTGTGATGCATCAAAATATGTTGTAGGTGCTGTGTTAGGACAACGGGTTGAGAGGCTACCACATGTGATTTATTATGCCTCTAGAACCCTTAATGATGCTCAGTTGAACTATTCAACCACTGAGAAAGAGCTTTTGGCTGTTGTATTTGCTTTAGAGAAATTTAGATCTTACTTATTAGGAACTAAAGTGATTATTTCTCTGACCATGCTGCATTGCGATATCTTATGACAAAGCAAGATGCAAAGCTAAAGCTAATTAGGTGGTTACTACTCCTTCAGGAGTTTGATGTGGAAATCAAAGATAAGAAGGGAACAGAGAATGTGGTTGCAGACCATTTGAGTCGGTTGACACATGGATCCAATAAGGAGGAGGATAACCTCCCTTTGCATGAGAGTTTTCTGGATGAGCAACTATTTACTATCCAGGATTCTGAGCCGTGGTATGCGGATATTGTCAATTACCAAGTTTCAAAACTGGTACCTACTGACTATACCCGAGCTCAGAAGGAAAAATTGAAGAAGGAGGCAAGATATTATGTGTGGGATGATCCATACCTATGGAAACATTGTCCAAATTCAATCATCCGAAGGTGCGTACCCAAATCTGAAATTTATTCTATTCTTTCTTTTTGCCACTCACATGTAGGTGGAGGACATTATGGAGGAAAGAAAACAACACTCAAGGTGTTAGAGTGTGGATTTTATTAGCCTAGCATCTTTAAAGATGCTCATGAATTCTACAAGGCATGCCCAAGATGCCAGATGATAGGTAACATAGGTACTAGGGGATCAAATGCCTCAACACCCAATTTTGGTGGTTGAAATTTTTGATGTGTGGGGTATTGATTTCATGGGTCATTTCCCTTCTTTGCATTCTAATGTGTACATACTTTTAGCAGTTGATTATGTGTCTAAGTGGGTGGAGGCAGTTGCCACCCGAACTATCGATTCTGTTGTTGTGCTTAAATTTTTAAAATCCATATTTGCTAGATTTGGCACACCCAAGTACATCATTAGCGATGAAGGCTCTCACTTTTGCAACCGCACGTTTGCTGCGCTCCTGAGGAAATACAATGTCCAACACAAGGTGGTGACACCTTATCATCCTCAGACTAGTGGATAAGTAGAGGTGTCAAACCGTGAAATCAAGAAGATCCTTGAGAAGACCATAGGCCTTGCCAGGAAGAACTGGAGTCAGCGATTAGATGAGGCTTTGTGGGCATACCGGACAACTTACAAAACACCTATAGAGATGTCTCCCTACAGGCTTATTTTTGGCAAAACTTGTCATCTATTGGTCGAGCTTGAGCACAAAGCTTATTGGGCGGTCAAACTGTTCAATTTTGATACTGATCAGGTTGGGATTCACAGAAAAATGTAGCTGAATGAGCTGGCGGAAATCAAGAACAATGCATATGAGTCCAGCAAAATTTACAAGGAAAAAACTAAGGCTTTTCATGATCAAAATATCAGGAGCAAGACTTTTGTGATAGGACAAAAGGTCTTGGTATTCAACTCGAGGTTGAAACTGTTTCTAGGTAAGCTTCAGTCTAGATGGATTGGCCCCTTTGTGGTCACTAATGTTTTTCCTAGTGGTGCTGTAGGTGTGAAAAGTGACAGAATAGAAAAAATTTTAAGTTGATGATGGAGCACACTGTTGAGCAAGTACCTCTCAAGGATGTGCCACAGGATAAAGAGTGATACTTGGTACCGTCTGACTGAAGGCGTTAAACTTAGCGCTACTTGGGAGGCAACTCATGTGGATAGAGAAGTTTGGACCACATATTCGATTTCTTTCTCTATCTTTCCTTTATTCTTCTCCAATTTAGTGTATGTTGTGTCTTGATATGGTTCTTGTTCATATTTGATGAATGTGTTACATGCTATACCTTTGATGCATTAAGGACAATGAATTTTTCAAGTGTGGGGTGAGGTTGTATCATATATTTAGCGTCTAGATAGAACTTTTTTGGTTTTTGAGTCAGAATTTTTGTGACGACCCTAACCAGAATCAGTTGAGTATTCTGCACGATTCTCGAGATTGGTTATAGTCGCACTGTTACGTTATATATGTGATTTGTCGATTCTATTCGCGACTATATTTTCGGCCGAGAATTTAAGTTGAGTGTCTTCACGGAAGTTGTAGAGTACGTGATTTCGAGCTCGAGGGCGGTTCCGGAAGATTTTTCCGATAACCGAGGAATATAATACGATTATTTGAAGTTTTAGTTTTCGACGAGTTTATCCGATTGTTTCGTGTTTATCCGAATCGTGATGGTTATCCATTTCGAATCGTCGATCGACCCGAGGCGCGAGTATAAATATCGGAAATAGTCGAGAATTAGTCGAAAATCGCAGTTTGAGTTTTGACTGACGTTGACCAAGCTTTGACTTTCCAAAACTGGAAAGTTGACCGTTGACCGAGAGAGGAAAGTTTCCATTTTGGTTCTTGCCGTCCGACGACCATTTTCCGGCCACCTCCGGTCAAGAGGAAGGTATGGTTAGCTTCTCCTTTCGATTTTGAGTTGTATGGTGTTTGGTTTGGTTGAAATTGATTTCGTTTTGGTTGAACCCGAATCGGGTCGAACTGGGTTATGTCGCCGGAGTTGGTTGGCCGTGTTCTGGCGAGCCACGGTGCCTGTGAGGTTAGGGGTTCGACTCCCCTTGGCCTAGGGATGCTCCCCATGTGAATAGTTTTGGGTTTGGTGGAGGATTTTGTGCAACCCGATTAGGTCACCGGTGAAGAATTCCGTTCGGGTTTCGGGCTGGAATTGGAATGGTTCCCTTGAGATTCGAGACTTGTGGTAGTTATAGAAGAGGATGGGCTTGAGGAGAACTCCATTTCTGGAGCTTCCTCGCCGTGGGATTCCACCGTTGACTGCGCGCCGCCGCCGCCGGCGGCGGTCAATGACGGTCCACGGTGAGGAGTTGACTTTTTTAGATTTCGACATTCTTAATGTCATTTTCTCATAATCGCGCCCTGATTATCGTCCAGAGGTTTTCGGATTGATTTGGGTAGTGGATTTTCAGTCGAGGGTTTCGAGTGGAGATTTCGGAAATTCAGTCGGTTATTTTGTACAGTTTAATATGTTTCTGGGAACGGATGGTTTCCGTGGTTAAGTACAGGGTTGTGAGCTATGGTTTTGATCAGTTGTGTTTTTGTGAATAATCAGGGGATCGAGATCGAGATCGTGATCGTGATCGTGATCGTGCTTCAGGCGAGAGATCTTCCGCCGGACCACGAGATTAGCGCGAGTGCGCGTTACGCGAGTTTTTGAGTGGACATTTCTTTTCACAGATTGATTGCGAGTCTTTTATATATGATTTACGAACTTGAGCATGCAATTTGATCATGATTTTACGAGCATGTGTTTTACGATTATGCTTATACGAATATACGTATATGAATATACATATGTACATATTATGTTTTATGCATGTGCATGGAAATAATTTATGATTTGGTTTACACAGAGTACAGTCTCAATATATGTTGTGGTATCGATACACATTGGCTTCTCGGCTGATCCCCGAGTACGCTCCGGGGGGGGGGGGGGGGACAGATATCCTGACCCGAGGTCTTTCTGGCTAGGAATCACGTGTGGGTCTGGGATCCCGTGATTCAGACTGTGCTATCGCGTGGTAGTCCATGAGAGATTCCGCGATATATTTACGTTGCATGCTCGGTACGTGGGTGGTAGTCAGCGTCTCCTCACGTACCATTTGATTTTCATGCATTTGACTCGCATATGATTTTATACGTATATATTACTTGGTGAAAGACATTTATTTTCATCCACTCACTCTAACGTGTTTTATGTCTTTCCCCTGGGTTTTTCAGTTTCCGTGCCCAGTTTGTAGTTCAGGTTCTGGTGTTTCACGTCGTGGTGGGAGGCTAGTGATCCGAGCTACCTGTGTTTTCCAGTAGGTTATTGTTTCGCCTACTGATGTGTATATTGTATATATTTACTCTAGTGGTCACTCTGATACACTCTGATACGTGTTTATACAGATTTTCACGGATATACTATATATAGTACAGTTTGTTTATTGTTTATCGTTTATATTATGATGTTGAGAAATCCGGATGAGATTGGTGCCCACGGTTTGGCTTTTGTGGCATAGGATGAAGTGTTATTTTCAGGGTGCAGGTTTATGTAATTCCACGCTAGTAACGAAACTCTGCCGAAATTTTGAATGGTTTTTGTTGGTTCGTATTTTCAGAAGGGGTTCGATTCCGGTTTAGGTAACTGAATCGGGGTTGGGTCCTTTCAATTTTCAATTTTTGAGTGTCGTGTGAATTTTCTGACATAGTTATAGGTCTCATAAAATTCTGAAATTTTTAGAGTGTCTTAGTATGTGTGTCTAGTGTATGGTCACAAAATTTCAGATCATTTGGATGTGTGGTTAATTATGTAGAAAACATGAAAGTCAGAGTGCGCAGTTTATTCAGTTTTGACCGTTTTTCATAAATTCCAGAGAGGTACCTTCGATCCATCAAAGGGATCCTCGACCCATCTAAGCACACCCTCAGAGAAGACCAGCGAGCATGCTTTGACCCATCAAAGACTAGCTTCGACCCATCGAAGTTTTTTGTCAGTTTTGAGTGTTTTCCTTTGTTTTCTTGTGTGTTTTTGAGTCCTTTTTAATAAAACAAAATATAAAAGTAAAAAGTGTCAAGAAAATACCAAACAAATAAGAGTCTTTGGTGACCTTAGCAAGTCAATAATGTATTTATATCTTCCATTGTTGTGATTAAGAGTTTGTTATGTCTCTCAAGTTTCTTTGGATGATTTTGACATAGATTGACACTACCACGTTTTGAAACATTACCGGCGATTTTTTGAAAAACAAGGCTGACGACTGGAAAAGTCACCGGTAATGATCATCATTGCCGGCGACTTACTCCGTTGCCGGTAATGTCAACGAAAAGTCGCCGGTAATGTTTCAAAACATTACCGGCGACCTACTCCGTCGCCGGCAATGTCAAGCCAACCATTGCCGGCGAAATTCTGGCCGGAAAATCTCCGGCAATGGTTGGCTTGACATTGCCGGTGACGGAGTAGGTCGCCGGTAATGTTTTGAAACATTACCGGCGATTTTTCGCCGGAATTTCACCGGCAATGTCTCCATTTCCGGCGATTTAATGAATCGCCGGCAATGCCTCTTATATTAGATGCAGATCGCAGCAGCTCATTCATTTGGATCGAAAAAAATCCGGTGAAATCGAAAGAAGGAAAACGCTCTGAAATCAATCCTTCGGTATTGTCAAAATTAAGGCGCGCGTCGAAAACTCGATCACTCGGGAAGCTATATATATATAGGTACATGTATATATACGTATATGTGTATGTATATATATATGTGTGTGTGTCGATCGATCTAATTAATTAGATCGATATATATATATATATGCATGCATGTGTTGATTTAATTAGAGTTGAATTGAGATATCGCGTCGATTATTAGTAGTGAATGTGTGTATATATAATACGTAAAATTGTTAGAATTTTCAGGATGGACAAGAGTTGGATGAGCCTCGAAAGATGGGATGTCAGATATCATCAGGGAATTAGGAGTTTTGTGAATTTTGTGAAGGCTAATTGTGGAGACACTACACTTCATTATTGCCCGTGTAAAGAATGTAAGTGTCGTAGCGATCGATTTCGTTTTCCCATTGATAAAGTCCAGAAACACCTGAGTAAATACGGGTTTTGGGATAAGTACACTTGTTGGATTTATCACGGTGAAACATTGTTAGCGGGTCCGCATGATCATGGACAATTTGGTGAGAGGGCCAGTCCACGCTATGATCATGGCGATTTTACTGAGAGGGGCAGTCCATCCTATGATCCAACATCGATGTTAATCAATGATATGTTTCCTCATGAGAGCGGTGTATTTGCTGATGAAGCACCAAATGTCCCTCCCGTTGTTGAGGGTTTCCCCCATATTGAGCTAGTCGAGCCATTACCTGGAGCTCATGTCAACACAAGCGGTATGGACAAGTACAACAACCTGATTGCATTGCAACAGACTCCGTTGTACGACGGTTGTAGGAAGACTGTTCTTGAAAGTGTCATGGGAGTGATGCAGCTCAAAATGGAGAACAAAATGTCTGTCAAAGCTATTGATTCTTGGCTGAAGTGGACTGCTTCGCTACTGCCACCCGGTCATCGTCTTCCTACCACTCATCATAAGGTGCGACATATCCTGAAAGATCTTGGGCTTTCCTACATCAAAATCTATGCATGCAAATATGATTGTATTCTCTTCTGGGGAAAAGATCTTGAAGACCTTGAAGCCTGCCCGGTATGTTTTACAGAAAGGTATAAGTTGACTCCTGCAGGCAACAAGAAAGCTGTGAAGATACTTCGATATTTCCCGCTTATTGATAGGCTGGAGCGGTTGTTCATGTGTGCTTTCACGGCCGAAGCTATGAGATGGTGGGCTGAGAGGAATTTGCCTGACGATGACACTCTTATACACCATTCCGACGGAGAGGCTTGGAAGCACATGGTCAGGGAGTTTGATCATTTTGCAGCAGAGGTCCGAAATGTTTGGCTAGGGCTCTCATCTGACGGATTCAACCCTTTTGGCAACATAAGTCTTCAATACAGTATATGCCCAGTTATTTTGGTACCGTACAACCTTCCACCATGGATGTGCATGAAGAAGGAATACAATATGCTCACTCTGTTAATTCCGGGCCCGGGTTATCCAGGAAAGTGTCTCGATGTGTATTTGAGGTCTTTGATTGAGGAGCTTAAGTACCTGAGTGAGTGTGGCCACCCCACTTACGATAGGTTCAAAAATGAGATGTTCCATATGCATGCCATGCTTGTTGGCACCATCAGTGATTTTCCTGCCCGCGGTATGTTGTCGGGCAACGTTACCAGGGGTTACAGGGCTTGTTCAGAGTGCATGATGGTTGATTGTTGCAGTCCTCATTGCAGTAAAATTGTTCAGATGCGTCACCGATGTTGGCTTCCATATGATCACCCATTTAGGCAGGATCCAGACGCGTTTGATGGGATTGTGGAAACAGGTGTGGCACCTAGGCGATGGACAGGGGAAGAAATTTTGGAAGTGTTGAATGAATATGATTTTGGCCAGCTGAGCAATCATCCTGACATAGTGGCGTCAATTCCAGACAAGCCCAAAAGGTATAAGTTTTGGACACACAAGAGCATATTCTGGGAACTCCCCTACTGGCCCAGGTTGCCTATCAGACACTACCTAGATGTCATGCACATAGAGAAGAATGTGTGTGAAAGTGTGGTGGGCACAGTTCTTAACTTGGAGGGGAAAACAAAAGACATCCCTAAGGCACGCATTGATCTGAAAGCTATGGGACTGCAGAAACATTTGTGGTTAAGAGATGGTAAGAGAAAAATGCCGCAAGCTCCTTACACCGTAAAGCCGAAGCATAAGCATGAAATTTTTCGGTGGCTAAGTAATGTCAGGTATATATTCTTATGGCTATGCAGGAAATTGGCCTTAAATTTTTACCGGCTTATGGTTATATGCGAGAAATATAATTGTTGGCTATGGCCATATATATATATATATGCAGGTATCCTTATGGCTATGCAGGAAATATAAGCAGGTGTGTTAACTTCCGGGACAATAAGATGTACGGATTAAAGAGTCATGACTGCCATGTACTGCTTCAACGCCTTTTCCCTATTTTCATTCGAGGGTACCTGCCCAAAGAGGTGGTGGAGCCGTTGGTGGCCTTGTCAAGATTCTTTCAGAAGTTATGCACCAGGGAAGTTAAAAAATCAGATCTCAGGGAGATGCAAGATGACATTATTTTTATCATGTGCAAGCTTGAGAGGATATTTCCCCCAAATTTTTTCGACATCATGCCTCACCTGATGATCCATCTTCCCGAACAATTGTTGCTTACCGGTCCCGTACACTACACTTGGATGTATCCCATGGAAAGGTACAAATGATTCATACATTTGGTTTGCCTCTGTTTTTATATGTAAATTCTTATTTTTTACGTAAGTTAACATGCACTTGTGTACTTGTAGACAATTGGGAGCCTATAAGGACTATGTGAAGAATAAATATGCACCTGAAGGGTGTATCGCTGAAGCATATGTTGCGCACGAGTGTGTAACGTACACCAAAGTGTATTTGGGAGAGCTTGAGGACCCCCAACAACAGATGCCGATAGATGAACCCCAGTTCAACCTTTCTATCATCTCTAATGACGTGGTAGTACAGGGAAGCTTGCCAAAGTTGTACAAGTTGGATGGAAATGAGGTAGCCATTGCCCACTGGTTGGTACCGATTAACTGTCAAGAAGTACAATATTGGAAAAACTATCATCTTCACTGCCCTGCTATTGCCGGAAATGTTGATTACCACAACAGGACGTTTGCAAACTACTTTGGTCAATGGGTAAGGGTATATGCGTATATGTCTATTTTTTATATATATATCCTTATATAGCATGTGTGTACGTACGTGGTTTTGTGGTTTCTATGTTCATAATTTCTTGTGTGGTTTCTTATCGTTTTCAGATGAACCATGTAGCAAATGATGGTTGCCCAGAGTGGTCAAACGAATTGAGGGTCCTGGCGATGAAACCGATAGCTTCAAAAGTTTACTCGATGTGTCAGGTCAATGGCGTGAAATTTATATGTGAAAATCGAGATGACCGATTGAAAACACAGAATTGTGGGGTGATGGTCCATGGTGGGCATGATGGCGTTGACTATTACGGTGTCCATCATTCAGTTGTTGAACTAATTTATGGGAACCGCATGAAAGTGTACTTGTTCAAGTGTAGATGGTTTGATACTAGCCCGGAGAACACAAGGACCGATCAGTACAGAACATTTTCGGTGAATACTGCTACTAGCTGGTATGAAGAAGACCCTTTCGTTCTTGCCTCATCAGTAAAACAAGTGTTTTACCTTGACGATCTTCTTAACAAAGTCCCGTAGAAGGTGGTTAACCATGTTGCTCATAGAAACATATACAGTGCTGCCACACTTGGTGAGACCGCAGATGATGAGGAAGTTACTGCATACCAAGAGCCGAACGCTTTTGACATTCCGGAATCATCTACGATTCGCCTTAATAATTTGAGATCTGGGAGTGTGGTTCGAATTACTGGAGCAGAACTTCTCGATGTTAATCCATATGAAGTTGACGCTGATTCAAATGACGAGGAGCGACACATATTTCCAGAGGTTACCTATGAAACCGAGTCAGACTCAAGTGATGAAGATGATTACGATTATCATCCTTAGTACGTTAATGATGTACGTATTTTAATTATAGTCGGAAATTGTAGTCGGAAATTGTTGTCGGGAATTCTAGTCGGAAATTGTTGTCGGAAATTCTAGTCTGAAATTCTAGTCGGAAATTCTAGTCGGAAATTCTAGTCGGAAATTCTTGTCGGAAATTCTTGTCGTAAATTGTAGTCGGAAATTGTAGTCGGAAATTTGATCGATCTACTCGAAAATTATAGTCGGAAATTAAAGTCGGAAATTCTAGTCGTAAATTGTAGTCGAAAACTCTAGTCGGAAATTCTTGTCGTAAATTCTAGTCGGAAATTGTAGTCGGAAATTGTAGTCAGAAATTTGATCGATCTACTCGGAAATTATAGTCGGAAATTCTAGTCGTAAATTGTAGTCGGAAATTCTTGTCGGAAATTCTAGTCGGAAACTCTAGTCAACTTTGTAGTCGGAACTTCTTTTGCCGGGAATCATTATCATTACCCACGAGTTGCTTCAACTCGTGGGCAATGTCATTACCCACGAGTTCAAGTAACTCGCCGGTAATGTCTCATCTATTATTTCCAGATCGGGCAGCTAGCTCCTCCTCCTCCCCTCACTCTCCCTCCTCCACATTTTCCTCTCCAAAATCTCCCCCTCTCTTCCTCACCT
Organism: Geum urbanum; assembly: GCA_946800695.1. Lineage (NCBI taxonomy): Eukaryota > Viridiplantae > Streptophyta > Magnoliopsida > Rosales > Rosaceae > Geum > Geum urbanum. Next base: position 25,982,487 of record OX327017.1, on the reverse strand, counting down.
CGCCCCCCCCATTTTTATTCCTCTCCTCAAATCTCTATCTCCTCCCCTCTCCCCTCCCCTCTCCCCCCCTCCCCTCTCCACACAAACACCCAAAAACCCTAAATCTCCCCTCCTCCTCTTCTCCTCCCCTCCTCCTCTACCTCCTCCCCTCATCTCCGTCGCCGGAAAGTCTAGTCGAGCTCCACCATGGCAGGTGCAAGCTCACTCTCTCTCCCTCTCTCTCTCTCTCAATTTTAATTTTATTTTTATGCATTTTAATTAACTTGATTAATTAATTTTTGATAATTGTGGGGTGATGTATATATATGTGATGTATGTATGCATGTGGAAAATATTTGAAAAATTTAATTAAGGTGATGTATATATATATGTGATGCATGTATATATGTGAAAAATTAATTAATTTATATGCAATGTATATATATACGTATGTTTGAAAAATGTGGAAAATTAATTAGCTAGGGTGATTTGGATTAATATGTGATGTATATATATATATATGTGAAAATTAAATTTAATTAAGATGCATGATGTATATATATGTGATGTATATATATATGTGGAAAATTTAAAGTCGGAAATGATGTATGTATATATGTTAATTTAGGTGATATAGTTGTTAATTTAACGTATAATAGGTGAAAAATCGGAATCGGAACGGTTTGGAAACAGAACGGTTTTAAACCGGAACCGCGTGGAACCGGAACCGTTTGGAACCGGAACTGTTTGTAACCGGAACCGTTTGAAACAGAACGGTTCCAGTTCCAAAAGGTTCCAGGTTCAAATGGTTCCGGTTCCAAACGGTTCCGGTTCCGATTTGTTATAGAACCGAATCCATGACTATTACGGTGTCTAGGAGGTTTTGTGGCAAATTGGCTTGGAGGCATCAAACGGAGAGGGACACGAAATAGTGGAGGGAGCAGTAGTCAAGCTTCCTCCTCAGCCGCAGTCAGCAATACGCGCAGTGGGCCAATGATGAATGCTCGCACACAAGCCCTGCTAGCTGCGCGAGAAGAGGAGGAAGCTGCACGATCCGGAGCCGTGCAACCGGAAGTCCAGCCTCGAGCCTCAGTCAGCAGACGTCCCTCCGTCAGCAGACCCTTAGACGAGTGACAGTCAATGGGGGCATCAGAAACTCCCTCCATCTGAATGCCCCCTATTCGCCCGGTGCCTACTCCCGTTTCATGGGAATCATCTGAGGCAGATGATGCTGACGCCTCATCGTCCAGGCCTCGTCTATCTCCGCCGTCCGGTCTCTTCCTGCCTGACGAGATTCCTGTGATCCCTGAATTCGATGATAAGGAGATGCCTATTTATGTTGAAGGACGGTCGGAGTTCCTGAGCGTGGAGGAAGCGTACAACTTCATCCCGTTCGACCCCGTGTATCTTTGGAGTGTGAGGTGCACCAACCAACAAACGGACGATGCAGGTAAATTTTATTTAACAAGATTGATTACTTAATTATTACTTAAGACTTACGATAGGTTCAATTAATGATATCAATTTGTTGACATTGTATTATTAGGCAATTTCATTAATGGTACTGGAAAACGGAAAGGGGCTAGAGGCACCTGCACCGGGAAGAGACTTGAGCAGGCCACCGGGGGAAGGAAAACGCCCATTAGGGCCAATGAGGATGGCGAGGTGATCGAGGCATTTGACACCACGCGAAATATATCAGCATGGCCGGGGCGATCGTGCGGGACAAGGTCCCAATGCTTTGGCTAGATTGGGAATCTGTGCCTATCTACGTGAAGATGCAAGTGCATAATGCACTGAGTGTGAGTTAAATCGTATTTTCATTACGTAAATTTTACATTTATTAATTAAGTCCGAATACATATATAATTTTACTGTTTATATATTCATATTGCAGGTGTGGTTTGACGTGGATGAATGCCTTATTCACACGTGGGTAGAGCGTCAACTACATATGAGGTGATGTGCTTCGAGTTATTTAAGTATATATCGAGTTAGATTTTTGTTTATCTATTCCGGTAATATCTCTAACTTTTTTTTCCTGGTGTTAATATAGGTATAAAGAGTGGAAGAACGAGCTTTCTTCCCATTACACTGTATACAAGGAGCTAGGCCGAGGTTCTACCCCTAGCGAATTCCGGTTTAGGGAGTACGAGTGGCTGTGGCTGATAGCCCACTTCGAGCACCCCAAAGCTCAGGTATGCATCCTGAATATATCTTACAAGCCTAATGTATCGTATCACATTGAAATAGTTAGTTACTAATTTTTTTACATATGTTTATCAAACAAGGCGATTTCGAAGACGAACCGGGCGAATAGATTGAAAAACACCAGGGCCCATCATGCAGGTTCATTCAACTATTTGGGTTGGTCGAGTAAGGCGCAGCAACAACAAGAAGTGAACCCGTTGGTGTATATCAGAAGTTCTATCCGCAGTGCCCTGAAGAAGCGGTAAGTCTTTCGCCTCTACATGTGTTAATAAAACTATTTTTCGATATTAATTTATTTTGTTAAATAATACGTTATTCATTTTCGCTTTTCAATTAGGCGAGAGTGGAGGAGGCGACCACAGAAGTGACCATGAATATAGCTCGGAATAACCATCATGACTGCTCCGAGGAAGAAGTCACCCAGTATGCCTCTCAGATCGATCCGCTTGATCGCCCTATAGCGGCTTAGATCATGGCAAAAGCGTGCGAGACTGGAAAGAATACCTACTACTGCAGGGGAATGGGCTCAGCGGGCGAAGGAGTATTGAAGAACACTTCAGAATACTCTACCGGTTCAAGAAGTTCAACTTCTAGTCGTAACCTCGCAGCGGAGCTTTAGAGGACGCAGAGGGAATTGGAGGAGCAAATGAGGCAGATGGAGGAGATGAGGCAGATGGCCGAGCAGCAGGCAGTCAGAGATGCCGAGTACCGAGGGATGATCGAGCAACACCGACTCATGGTCCAGCAGCAGACACAAATGTTCACCTGGATGCAGACGATGTACGCGGCTCAGACTACCGGACAACCGCTCCCCACACCTCCCCCGGTCCCTGTGTTCCCCAGTTATCCACCACCACCACCGCCGCACCAGTCACCGCCACAGCAAGACCAGGGTAGCCACCTGAGTTCAAATGAGTACATGGATTTCTTCGACCCTGACCCGCAAGTTCCTCGACCCTGACGTGTAGTTGTAGTTAATTTTCGTATCGTTGCTATTTGTACTGTACGTTGGACATTTATATGTACTGTTGAACTTGTATGATTGTACGGTTTATGTCTTTCAATGCAGGTTCTGGAATTGGGCCCAATCCAGAACCGGCTTTTTTTTTCAAAATTTTTTCAAGCATTGCCGACGACATGGACCTAAGTCGCCGGCAATGACTTCAAATTTCGGCCACGACGGCGCTGACATTACCGGCGACTTGAGTCGCCGGTAATGTCAACGACATTACCGGTGACGTGAAACACCGTCGCCGGCAATGCTATCTCCGGCGGGCAATTTCCGGCGACTTGTCGCCGATAATGACATTTCCGGCGAAAAAAAACAAGGCTGGCGACATAAAGTCGCCGGCAATGGGTCTTAATCTGGTAGTGTGAGTATGTGGACTTGTAGTAAATATAGAAATGAGTTAACATGGTATAGGTTTTTGAGCATGCATAGACTTTATTGAGATTCATTTAACCATGAGCTTTTGAGCCTTTATGAGAAATACATGCTTTCTTTGATTGAGTGTCAATTACTTGCCACCGATTAAGTTAATGGACTCTAGAGGTTACTAGAACTTGCTCTTATACTTTTCGAAACTTATAATCAATACATGTTCTGATTGAGGAAGTGATAAAGGTATTTAGGGGAGACCATCTTAGCCATATAAGCCTGTGTCCTGATTTTGTGTACATAAGTTGTGCACCCCTTAGTTAACCACTTTGAGTCTATGCCACACACTTCCAATGGTCGGAGGTCACTGTTGTAATAGCTGACGTCCAAAGCATTAGCAGATACGGAGTAAGGACGAAGATCAACGTCAATAACTTCTGCCTCACCTAACTCCATATTCCAAAGCACCATCTGTTGATAAAGAGAAGAGGGTACACAATAGCTTCTGTGAATCCAATCTCATCCCAGGATTGCGCTATATGGTGATGTACATTCTGCCACAAAGAATGTGTATGTGCCTGCGGCTGCTCTAACTTGCACGTGTAGGAAGACAATTCCTAAAGTTTTGAAGATGTTGCCTTGGAAATTTTGAACATTCAAAGCTATTTCTTGAATAGCGGACTTGGGAATACCTAGTAGTGCCATTGCTTTGACAGTGATAATGTTGACGGCTGCCCCTGAATCTACCAAAAGCTTATTGATTTGGATACTCCAGACCTTCCTTGTGACATATAATGGTCGCATATGCATGGTCATAGTCAGGGAAGGCTTCGTGAACATCATATACGCCTTCTTTAAAGACAAGTCAACCTCTGATTGCTTGGCGAGCAACTGCTGATCAGATGATATAGTGTCATCTTCTGTGGTCGCCAAGTTGTTCACATATTTTACTGGGTTAACGTCGACTTTTATCGCTTTTGTTGAAGGTCCTAAAAATTTGGAGGGTAAGACAAATACCATATTAATATTAATATCTACCTCATCCTCGTATTCTTGCATGTCTTCCTCCTCGTCTTCACCGTAGTCTACTAGTTCCTCATCGTCGTTGCCTTCAACACCTTCTTCAGTCTTCTCAGCATCCACGTCTACATCGTCAGTGATATCTAATGTGACAACGTGTTGTTCTTGAACCTCAGGTATAGGTTCAAATGTAGTTGGTTGAAACAAACCAGAACTTTTCTTTTTAGAGGTAGGAAAAGACTTGTCTAAGCTAGCCTTTTTCTTCGTTTCTTCCTCAATAAGAGGCTTTGGCCTCCAATGAAAACCCTTTGTTTCGCTCATTGTAACATGGCCTCGCGTAATCTCCTTAGTTCGTTGAGGGCTCTTTTCTATTCATGTAGCTTCCTCATCAAAGTGGAGACGTTACCTGGCCGTTCTGTGTTTCCTTGGGTCACGGGGAACCTCGGGTACAGGTTCTGGTATCTTCTGTCTCGCCCATAACTCTGGGTTACGATTGAAAACACTTAGCCTGGCTGCTCGGACTTTGGGTTCGTGAGATTGCTTTCCAAAAACAATCAGGGGATTAATGGCCAAAGCATTCAGACGCCTCTACAATTGTTCTAAGGTGTACTTCAACTGTTCTTCCTACACCAAACCCATCTCCAATGCCTCCAGAGCTCTCTTAGCTTCTCCAAAGCGCCGTTGTAAGTTGTGTCTCCTACTTGGAGTCACCTCCACTGTCTTACCTTTCTCCTTTACATACCATACATTCTCTTTAGTGATGTTTCTTGAAGTGGGTGGAATATATGGTTTAGCGAATGTGTCGACTACGGCTGCTTCGGATTTCTCTGATCTGCCAGACTTCTCCATAGCTCTTCTTCGTTCGAAGTCTTGAGAAGTCCTTTGACTTAGCTCCCTTGGGCTACTTGGTTGATAGTGTTCAGGTGTTGAGATCAATTATGGACAGACTTTAACTACTTCTCTTAGTTCTTCATATGTGGTCGTCAACCCACTGTGGAACTTGCATCACGAACACAAAGCCACTGGAAATTCGTCCTTCGGGTCGACCTTCTCCTTCCCTTTTGATGTACTATCTTGTGTTCTCCTAGAAGTATCCTCGCTACTGGTTCGAAGGTTGAGGGTTGGTTTCCTTTTGTTTAGGTTGCCCCTTAACAACTCTATCATTCCAACCATCAACACCTCTTTGATTGCATGATCTGGTAAGGGTGCTACAATATTCACTTCTCCCTCATCTATTCACTATTGAATTCTATACATTAAGTTAATGCATTCATTAATGGAATAACACCCCCATTTTTTATGGTATTGGCAGTGAGGTAAACCTTTTACATCTTCAGGATTTGGGTCTAGAGTCCCCCAATTATCGGAAACCACTGTTATCCCTGCTTGGAGTAGCTCTTCAAAAATCTCTGCTCGCCTAAATGCATCATATGTGATCTTAGTTTGCCTGGGTTTGACGAATGCAATATTGCGCTTGGGCTTAGGCCTTCGTCTTGATCTTCTCCATCTTTGTGCTGGCCCAAATGTATCGCGAGACGAGGAAGTTTCTGGTGCTGTAATGGAAGGCAGTGGTGTCTTAGAATGCCATTCTACCACCTCTTCTTGGCTAACTATAATCACTTCACAGTTAATCAAACCCTGAATTCTATCCTTCAAGGAAGAACACATTACTGTTCGATGTTCGAATGTGTTGTGGAACTTGCAAAAATGCTCGTTTGGCCATTTATAATTTAGATGTCTTAGCTTGAATACTAGCCAGTAAACGATAAGTTTCATCTCTTGCAGTCCATCTACGACTTCTTCCACATTATCTTGCAGAAAAGTATACCATGGGTGAATCAGTGCATTCTCTTCCTCAGCCCCTACTGCAAAGCTCTAGGTTGGCGACCAACTGACAGTTACCATGTTAACCTGAGGTGCTGGGAATGGTTGAGAATCGACTAGCGGGGCTGTCTTGGAAGCTCCTTCTAAAGCTAGCTGGCCTTTGTTAATCCACTTCTGGATCTGATCCTTGTTCTTGATATAGTCTTTAGTTGTATGGTTCCATGCACCATGGAACTTACAGTACTTCTTCCCTTTTAGTTGTTCCGCACTGGGTAATGGGCTGAAGTTTGTCTTGGCGGCTCACATACTAAAAAACTCGTCAAGTATTTCATGAGCCATGTTGGTGTCATATATGTACGTCTCGAACTCTGGCTTTGCAAAAGCCACTATTGAGAGCTTTATAAGACCTTTGTTCTTCTGAAGCTTGCGGGAATTTAGTACTTTGTTTGTCACCAACTCAATAGCTCCCACTTGTTCTTCTTCAGAGTCAGATTCTTATTTAACTTGATCCTTTATATAAGCCATAGTTTTTGGCTTTTGTTTATCGTACGACCTTGATACATATGTGCCCTTTGATGAGTTGCGCTTGTTATCACACTATTGCATAGCACTATGAGCTTTTGTCACAGCCGTAATAAGCTCATTTAAGGTAAAATATTTGTTGTTGAAAAATAAATTGTAATACTGGTCTGGTCTTCCAAGCCATTTGTGGCCATTTCAATAACTACATCTTTACCTAGTGGGTTCTGCACAGGTTGTACTCGGATTGGAACCGGTGAAGGAAAGCTACTGAAGTTTCTATTAACGATTGACTCATGGCCACTAGCTTTCCGGGCTTGTAGTCTTGAAATGGTCTATGAACAATGCTTCCATTGTTGCCCACTCTGTGATGGACCTCTTCTCCAAACCCTGTATACCAAACGAGGGCTAATCCGGACAAAGATGAACCAAAAGTTCTCAGTTTGAGCTCTTCGTCATCAGCAAATTGCCCTAGCTAGAGGGTGAAGTATGCCAAATGTATCACTGCGTTGGCATCGTCATCTCATGTAAAGGTTTGGAAGTTGATCAGCTTGTAATTTCTCGGCCACTACCAAGCCTTAGTGTCACCTTTCTGGATAGGCAGAAAATGAGTTTCGTACGGCTCGTGTGCTTTGGCAATTTGAATGTCACATTCATCCATGAATCTTTCTAAACGCTCTTCCCATGCAGGCGGGAAAGCCTCTGCTTTCCGTGTTCTCCTAGTGAGATCAGAGACAGACTTAGTGAGAGCTGAGATGTCTATTTCCATTCTCTGAAATTGCATGGCCACCGCTTTGGCCTGCTTCGTGATGGTTGTATCCAAGGTATGCATGATCTCTACATGCATCCTTTCTTGACCCTCTGCGAGGGTTGCTATCTGAACCTTCAGCAGCTCCTGGTCTTCCAAGCCTTTGTTATGTTCTCGCCTGAGAGCTTTAATTTCAGCTATCGCCGTGTCTGTCTTCTCACTGCTGGAAGCAATCAGGTCTGCTTGCTCTTCAAACCTTCACTCGATAGATTCAAAGTAACCTCTGAGCTGTACATCTCGCCTAGCGGCATACACTCAATACTCTTCGTAACTTAGGTGATTAATCTCACCTTCACTCAAGAAATTGATGTCCATACTCGAATGATATTTTGTTCCAAAGATGATGTCAACTGCCCTCTCAGATGGTGAATGGCACTTAGAAGAAGTGTGTTCCCGATACTTCAAATGTCGATGTTTACAACACTGGGGGTATTCCTTTTTATAAGGATCCCTAATTGTCGCTTAGAGACACTAAAGTCTTCTCCCACTGGGCGTGCTAAAATGTTTAAACACAAAAAAAATCTCCTAGCGGACTCGAGAGATCTCGCAAACTGTCTCTTTTCCTCGATTGTGCTTCGTGCGCTGGCGTGCCATCGTCTCACGACGGAATATTGATTTGTAGGCTAGCGGCTACTGACTTCTTAATAAGTAATTTAGACAAGGAGAGCACTAACCTTGCCTGAATGGATCCTTCTTACCTAGTGACCTAGGACTTGCTGTTTTCGTGTCTCTAGCTGAGCCATGGAAATCGATACTCTACACTCCTCCTGGTGCAAAGCAAAGTAATCTCCTTGACGCGGTGTTTAGAACACAAGGGTGTTGCATCCTTGAACCTCGAAACTCTCACTCTTCTTGGTGACAAGCCTCTTGATCACCAGTTGCAGGTTTTTGCGTCCTTCAATCGCAAGAATCTCACGCTCTTCGGGTGACAACTCTCTTGATCGCTGGTTGCAAAGATTTTCTCATGATGAGTAGGATAGTTTGCTGGGAGAAAAATATTTATTTGATCGAGGATCCCTTCCAAATTGCTCTTCAACTCTTTATATAGAATATTGTAGTCATATTCCACTTCACTTGGAACTCTTTAGTATCGATAATTGGACTCACAACACAACTCTAAGTAATCAATAAAGCTCATCTGATACTTATAAATAACTCTCATAACAGAGTCTTAATCACTATAGGAAATGTTAGATAAAAATAAGCTGCATGGATCAGCATCCAATATCATTTCCTTTAAGTCCATTCCAACCCGGACTTGTACACTCATCTTGGGCCGCTCGCCTAATCCAGCCCTCAAAGCCCAATAAGATATATTTTATTTTGGGCCCAAACATTGCTCCTCAAGCCTTGAGATTAAATTCAATGCAAACGAAAAGGCTTGTTTTACTAAACGACATGCTGATAATACCAAATGGTAACTTTATACACAAGCGCCACGTCGTCTCTTCTCTCCTGAAAAGTTGTGCCACTTCGGTTGACATCACATAAAAAATGCACATTCGCGTTAGTTCTCACTTCCAACACAAACTCTTCATTTCATTCAAACTTTAAGCTTCCTTTAAAAGCCAACCTTTCTGTCTCTCCACCACCGTCAATTTCTGATTATTCAACATGCCTCCTCACAAAGAAAGATTCCCAGATCTCACCCAAACCGAGCCAAACTACCTTGTCGTCGATATTTGCACTGTTACAGCTCGCAGACAACCAGGCTTTACTCTCACTCTCAGAGTCACCTCCAAAGGCACCGGCCGCCTAAGCCCCTTTCTCAAAACACCAATCAACCCAAAGCTCTTCCCCGTGCTCCGCCGCCCTTATTGTAACTCAAAACTGATTTTTCAAGACAACCCGAAAGCTAACCCTCAGGGATGGACGAAGAAGGACACCTCCTTCTCAATCGGCAAATGGCCCAACACCAATGAGAATGACCGTGCTTGGTATGCCAGCTGCCGGGAACTGAACTTAATTCGATGGCAAGCGGCTGGCATTGATTAACTTCTTGACCTCTGCTTCGCACTCCCCAGTGGTGGAAATCACGCTCCTTTCGCCACCGCCATGTGCTTCTGGGACTCAGCCTGCAATTGCTTCCGCCTAACTTGTGGCGATGTAAGTATCACTCTCCTAGATCTTTATGTTATATTCGAAGTTCCCATCGCCAACCCCATCTGGAAACAAGGCAATCACATCGAATGTACTATCCATGCTGATTCTCATCGCCCTGCTTCATACTCTGCCTGGACCAACACCTTCATCAACAACCACACCTATCAAGGAGGGATACCTTTCCTTGAATTCTGGTTATCCAAATATGTTTTCTACCCTTCACTCTTAGTTGATACTCAATCTTGTCAACGGGTCCCATCTTTTCAACTAAGAGAATCTGATGGGGTTGTTTCTGTTCCTTTACAATAGGTTAATCAGCATCATAGATTCAGCAGATATAGTAATGAGGTCAATGCAGTAGAACAGTAGTATGCTAAGTTGTTTTTTGGCCATTTAGTGATGCTTATCAATGTTCAACCATTATTTCATTCATTTTCACTTGCCCCAAAATTATCCAAATAGCACCATTGTGGTACTTAGATCTGTTAGATGATATGTAAGTGCACTTAACTGGATGAATAAATATCAGAACTTCTCTTTTCTTCAATTTGAGCTGACATTAGATGATGGATGTTTCCAGGTGATAGTAGGTAGCTTCATATGGGGTGGTATTGAGGCAAAGATCAAGAAAAAGGAAGCTATGGAAGGTGTCACAGACTTCGACCATCAGACAGTTGACAATTCAGTCCCATTTAATAGCATGCCATCTGATCATATTTTTACTCAGGAGTCACCGTCGGCTGTGTGGCCATCACCACGACCATTGGACATGCGTAGTCATGTTGACATTGATTTGATGCGAGGATGATGATTTATTTTGCGCAGGCATTGTATGTATATTTTGGTTTCATGGCCAATCAGACCTATATTTTGTAGAGGCACCAACGAGAAAAACAGAAGCCAGCTATTCTAACTTCAGCTAGTATTTGGGGACTTTATCTATCTGGTCAGACGAACTCGTATATTTTTGTTTTAGTTAAATTGAGATTTAGATTGTGAAGGTATATGATTATTGACATGTCTTATATGCTAACAAAATATGATTTAGAGGACTCTAAACAAGTGAAGAAACAAGCAAAAAGATCAAAGATACATCATAAAGAACTCATAGGCTCAAGGTAAAAACATGCATACATGCATACATTCATTGTTTTTCACAGAGGATATCTGCATAGGTTCCTATCCCAAAAAGTCCCTGCCTTCACAAGTTCTTCATGTTTCAGGTTTATTGAATCAGCTTTTTATGAATATAAAAACCTTTTCCAAAACATATCTATATATCTTTTACAATGTTGTGTTGGTTAAAATGATGCTTATGTTTTATACAAAACATACTCTCACTTTACCTTGAAGATAAGAAAGATATTTTGGTAAAGTTTCTTAGCTGTCTACAGCCCATTACATGGCTGTAAATTTCAATACAGCTTGGATATTTAGCTGTGAGCTGTGCTCTCTTGGCAAGATCTTTTCCCAAACAATAAAGAATGTTTTGTGTGGTGATCAAGCCTCAAATACATGGCTAGGATCAGTTTTAACAAAAGCTCTCTCCTCCATCCCGTGGCTATATATATCAAACAGCAGCCCATGTTGTTTGTTGGTTGTTTAGATGATAGTCACTCTGTTTTTACAGAACAGTTGCTAAGCTTGTGCTTATTACTTTGTGTTGTGCTTTATGTTTTAAAGTCTACATAAAAACTCTTTCATCTCATCTACATACATCTTGCATTCCATGAGTTCTTTGTGGTAGATGCAAGCAACCCGGAAAGTTTCCAAAGGTGTTAGTTGTGCGATAGCTAAGCTCATTGGTTAAACTGTTGTAAACTTCCGTGTGTAAAATTCTTACTTACAAGATGGAGTATAGGTCTTAGTCTAGTGCGCGAGTCTAGATAGGATAGCACCGTTTCCTTGCTATTATCGGAACTATAGTCTTGTATAAGAGTTCTTACATATTGAAAAGCTTTGGCCTTCAAGAGAAAGGGCCACGCAGTTTTCATCCCTGATTGCAGGGTTTCTGCGAGATAAAAAACATACTTGTGTTATTTGTCCTATGTACTTATAGCATTGTATGTTTATCAGGTTCATCTAATTGTCAGAATAGTTCCACATAACTATCTCTGATTATTAATCACCATACTTTTGAGTAAAAGTCGTTAAGGGTCTATTCACACCCCCTCTAGGACCTTTAGATTGACATTTTGGCATTCATGATTTCAATTTATGTTAATCTTTTGGTACAGTAAGACTTGAATCTTTGATGAAACGGAAAGGAGAATGAAGTATATTCTTGATGAACAAAGTTCAGATGCTTGATATGTAGTGAAGGGAACAATGCTCTGTTGTGAAACAGAACAGTTGCAGATTTCTAAGATCCCCTAGTTAAAGAAATCCAGCAGAAGGAGAAAGTAAGGCTTAATGTTTACCAAGATACAGCATATCCACAATCATTAAAAGTTTATAACTCTCTTCCAATACACAACTGCTAGAACATATTCCACTGTAGATACATCTCATATGGCAACAAAGGCAACAAGCTAGATAAGTAGTACTAATGGGGAGCAACTAAGCGTCGGTCCATGTGATATCCAAGCCACCCCAGTTGCCTTGAGACACCCCCAAGGCTTTCCAGACTGCCTTGGAGGCGTCGACAATGTTGTTGGGACACGGAGGTTGGTAATCGTGGTCCGCATCACATCCCTCGGTCGAGTCACATTCGTCCACCACCATGGCCACCACACTGTTTCCATTACCATTTATTCTGATGTTTTTGAGGCACCTTGATCCACCGTTGTACCACCCTGTGGACAATGCCACGACTGGAGTGTCGTCATTGTGGTACTTACCGTCACATTCGGATGGACCTCCACCGTCACCACCATCCTCGAAGCTGTTCAGAGTGAGGTATGCTCGAGTGTTGCCCGACATTGGTGGTGAGCAAGTATACGTCGGATACATTTTTCCGGCTTTGCAACAATCGGAGTCATCCTCCGTGTTGCATTGTCCCGGAGGAGGCTTCCTTCCTCTAATCCTTCCGCTCGGACGACATTGCTGAGCTTCGCTAACCAAGCAAATGGCCAAAAGAAAAATGGCCAGAAGAGAGACTTTTGATGAGAAGAAGCTCTTCATCATTTTCTCTCTATTTCTCTACTTGTGTTCCTGTGTTGAATGGTTGATGCATTCAAGTATGTGAAGGTGGGAATATAAAGCCATTTCGATTCCTACAAACAAAATAACTTTCTTTGCGATGGAGGAAACTAAATGACAATCAAAGGTTCAATTACGTATAGTGTATCTACTTACTGCATCAACGTGAGTGCGTAACGCCACCATATCTTGCTATCTTCACTCTCATCCATATTGACAATGTGCAACACCATGTGGTACAAAATTGTGGTCGTCCATCCATATATATAACAAAGTACTCATGCAGTCATGCAGCACTATGTACGCTCTCTCTATTGTTATGTCGGGGGATGGGAATGACTGCTGAAAAACTTCAACATAATATCAACTACTACATATCAATCTTCCCCTGTAGTATACTAATTTGTGCTACTGCTTCATTTCCCTGTAACAACTAACAATTCATCCACCGACCACCGTGGTTTTAAAACTACAGAATATTTTCAGAGTACATGGTGGATGAATGGCACTACCTATTCTTTCGATGAGAATACTACTCTGTCCATGTTACTGAAGAAAAAAATTTAAACTACCACAGAAGCTTGTTCGAGCATCTATCGGAATAGTGAGGTTTTGGCTGGGACTATCCTGAAAATCTAAAATTAACCTGACCTATTGGACACGAGCGATTTTGGACCCACCAAATACTTCACCTCATACTACACAGCAAGGCGTGACAGCCAAGTCGGTGTGGGGGTGTTGTTTAACACAAAAATTTTCTAGCGGACTCGAGAAATCTCGTAAACTGTCGCTTTTTTTTTCGAATGTACTTCGTGTGCTGGCATGCCACCGTCTCACAACGGAATATTGATTTGTAGACTAGCGACTACTGACTTCTTAATAAGCAATTTAGACGACGAGAGCATCAATCTTGCCTGAATAGATCTTTCTTACCTAGTGACCTAGGACTTGCTGTTTTCGTGTCTCTAGCTGAGCCACGAAAATCGATACTCTACACTCCTCCTGATGTAAAGCAGAGCAATCTCCTTGACGCGGTGTTTAGAACACAAGAGTGTTGCGTCATTGAATCTCGAAACTCTCACTCTTCCTGGTGACAAACCTCTTGATCGCCGGTTGCAGGTTTTTTCATCCTTGATACGGAAGAATCTCACGCTCTTCGGGTGACAAGTCTCTTGATCGCTGGTTATAAGGATTTTCTCGTGATGAGAATGATAGTTTGCTGGGAACAAAATATGTATTTAATCGAAGATCCATTATCAATGCTTTACCACCTACCAAAGTTACCCTAATGAACTCAAAATGCTTATCAATGCAGTATAATAATATAGGGCTTAATCCACAGGGAATTTTGAGACTTAATACTCTAAACTACAAATAGACGCGAGAGTCAGAAAACTTACAGTTTCGATAATTGACACTAACGTAATTAATTAAAATAACTAGACTCAACCTAAAATCACGAAATTAATACTGGACACAGTAGCAGACTACCACACAAATTTTCAATACAATCGGAGTTGGTTCGGTTATCGAAAAAAATTCTGCAAATCAAATTACAAAATTGAAACAGTAGACAGATTAAGAGCAAAGTTGACAATCAATGATAAAAATGGTTAAGGGGAGTGTTATCCACCATCATCAGGCCATCTAGACAACAAATGCAGAACCAAAATCATGTTAATGTCATGAATGAAAGTTCCCAGGAAGATTCAAAGCTATGAACACAACCTATTATCCAATTCTTACGTTTACAACATTGAACGTATGCTTATCAATATTGTCTATCCCTCAAAGAACCTGAAGTCAAGGACTCGAATTTACCAAGAGAAAAACATTAAGATTTAGAAAGGGTTTGAGAATCTACAAGGTTTTATAAGTACATTATGATCGTGTCTCGCTAGACCTATGGTTTCTAATACCAAGTATGTATGGGTTCTACGATTGAAACTTAAGGAAGGTAATAATCACCAACAGCCATCACTTTTCTTAGATTTAGATCCCTAAATATACATACTAAGTGTGCACTCAAAGCATACACAAATAAGAATCATCGATGTATAAACAACAAAGAAACCTCATTCGAATAACAAAAGCAATCCTTAGTTAACAAGTATAAGTAATCTAGATGATATGAACGGGACTTCAAAACAGCCCCTTAACAATGGAGTTTAGCTCCTCATAGTTGTCATAAGAGTCTAAGAGAAAAGATAGAAAAATTACACAATGAAATCCTTAGTTAACAAGCATAAGTAATCTAGATGACATGAACGGGGCTTCAAAACATCCCCTTAACAATGGAGTTTAGCTCCTCATGGTTGCCATAAGAGTCTAAGAGAAAAGATAGAAAAATTACACAATGAAGTGCTCCCCCTTTTTCTTCACGTTTTTCTTCCCTTTATTCTTCTTCTTTTTCACGTCTTCATCTCCTCTTCTCACGCCTTCTCTTGCGTCTCTCCCTCCCTTTCTTCACGTGATTTCAGTTTTTCTCCCTTTTCTTGTTGTTTGATTTGGTCTCTCTTCATTTAATCATAAAAACTGATTTGGTTTGGGTTATTAATACTAAATGGGCTGAATCCACATTCCATAGGGCTTTAGTAATCCATCTTCAAGTTGGACTTGGTCCATTTACCTCTGGCCAGCCCATTGTTACTACTCGTTGGGCTAGGAAAGCTCAATTTTTCATATTTTATTTATTTACCTCTAATTACCTATAAAACAAATAACAATAATAAGTTGCTTAAAAATATAACGAAAGAATTAAATATAAGGTTCAGTTAAGCACATAAACGTTTCATAAATATGCAACTATCAGAATACCTCACACTTAGTTTTTGCTAGTCCTCAAGAAAAACACTAAACTATGACTCAAAAACAAAGACATAATTTATGAACACTACTATAATGCCCTTAACAAACTGTCTCAACAATCTTCCAAAAACCGCAACACCAAGTTTCATATGTACCAACAAGTTACCAGAGATCACTCCAACATATAACACACATGTAACATGTAGGACAAAGACATAATCATGGTGAAAGAGCTGAAGCATGTACAAACAAATCAAGATTCAATCTCACAAAAATATGCTCTCAAAGTGTTTCACTCATACGTGTTTAAGTTTAATGCTCAATTCAATTACTTGCCAAATGGACCGAACCATATGCTTACTCTTGTAACTAATCTCCACAAATCAAAGGCTGTAATCTTGAAGATCAAATAGGGCTTCATAGGTTATAATGGGTCTAGGCTCACAAGGGTTAAGAATAACAAGGATATGGAATTCAAAAACAAGTCCTAGAACCTAGTAAAGCATCGAATAAGAGACTTTTCTCGGATCTTGCAACCATAGAAGTTCTCATTATTGTGGCCGGATTTTTTTTTGTTGGGCTTTCACATCATTCTCTTCATTAACAGTTAACTCGGGTATCAAGCTAAATCTCAATTTAACTAAAACAGAAATATACGAGTTCGTCTGACCAGATAGATAAAGTCCCCAAATACTAGCTGAAGTTAGAATAGCTGGCTTCTGTTTTTCTCGTTGGTGCCTCTACAAAATATAGGTCTGATTGGCCATGAAACCAAAATATACATACAATGCCTGCGCAAAATAAATCATCATCCTCGCATCAAATCAATGTCAACATGACTACGCATGTCCAATGGTCGTGGTGATGGCCACACAGCCGACGGTGACTCCTGAGTAAAAATATGATCAGATGGCATGCTATTAAATGGGACTGAATTGTCAACTGTCTGATGGTCGAAGTCTGTGACACCTTCCATAGCTTCCTTTTTCTTGATCTTTGCCTCAATACCACCCCATATGAAGCTACCTACTATCACCTGGAAACATCCATCATCTAATGTCAGCTCAAATTGAAGAAAAGAGAAGTTCTGATATTTATTCATCCAGTTAAGTGCACTTACATATCATCTAACAGATCTAAGTACCACAATGGTGCTATTTGGATAATTTTGGGGCAAGTGAAAATGAATGAAATAATGGTTGAACATTGATAAGCATCACTAAATGGCCAAAAAACAACTTAGCATACTACTGTTCTACTGCATTGACCTCATTACTATATCTGCTGAATCTATGATGCTGATTAACCTATTGTAAAGGAACAGAAACAACCCCATCAGATTCTCTTAGTTGAAAAGATGGGACCCGTTGACAAGATTGAGTATCAACTAAGAGTGAAGGGTAGAAAACATATTTGGATAACCAGAATTCAAGGAAAGGTATCCCTCCTTGATAGGTGTGGTTGTTGATGAAGGTGTTGGTCCAGGCAGAGTATGAAGCAGGGCGATGAGAATCAGCATGGATAGTACATTCGATGTGATTGCCTTGTTTCCAGATGGGGTTGGCGATGGGAACTTCGAATATAACATAAAGATCTAGGAGAGTGATACTTACATCGCCACAAGTTAGGCGGAAGCAATTGCAGGCTGAGTCCCAGAAGCACATGGCGGTGGCGAAAGGAGCGTGATTTCCACCACTGGGGAGTGCGAAGCAGAGGTCAAGAAGTTAATCAATGCCAGCCGCTTGCCATCGAATTAAGTTCAGTTCCCGGCAGCTGGCATACCAAGCACGGTCATTCTCATTGGTGTTGGGCCATTTGCCGATTGAGAAGGAGGTGTCCTTCTTCGTCCATCCCTGAGGGTTAGCTTTCGGGTTGTCTTGAAAAATCAGTTTTGAGTTACAATAAGGGCGGCGGAGCACGGGGAAGAGCTTTGGGTTGATTGGTGTTTTGAGAAAGGGGCTTAGGCGGCCGGTGCCTTTGGAGGTGACTCTGAGAGTGAGAGTAAAGCCTGGTTGTCTGCGAGCTGTAACAGTGCAAATATCGACGACAAGGTAGTTTGGCTCGGTTTGGGTGAGATCTGGGAATCTTTCTTTGTGAGGAGGCATGTTGAATAATCAGAAATTGACGGTGGTGGAGAGACAGAAAGGTTGGCTTTTAAAGGAAGCTTAAAGTTTGAATGAAATGAAGAGTTTGTGTTGGAAGTGAGAACTAACGCGAATGTGCATTTTTTATGTGATGTCAACCGAAGTGGCACAACTTTTCAGGAGAGAAGAGACGACGTGGCGCTTGTGTATAAAGTTACCATTTGGTATTATCAGCATGTCGTTTAGTAAAACAAGCCTTTTCGTTTGCATTGAATTTAATCTCAAGGCTTGAGGAGCAATGTTTGGGCCCAAAATAAAATATATCTTATTGGGCTTTGAGGGCTGGATTAGGCGAGCGGCCCAAGATGAGTGTACAAGTCCGGGTTGGAATGGACTTAAAGGAAATGATATTGGATGCTGATCCATGCAGCTTATTTTTATCTAACATTTCCTATAGTGATTAAGACTCTGTTATGAGAGTTATTTATAAGTATCAGATGAGCTTTATTGATTACTTAGAGTTGTGTTGTGAGTCCAATTATCGATACTAAAGAGTTCCAAGTGAAGTGGAATATGACTACAATATTCTATATAAAGAGTTGAAGAGCAATTTGGAAGGGATCCTCGATCAAATAAATATTTTTCTCCCAGCAAACTATCCTACTCATCATGAGAAAATCTTTGCAACCAGCGATCAAGAGAGTTGTCACCCGAAGAGCGTGAGATTCTTGCGATTGAAGGACGCAAAAACCTGCAACTGGTGATCAAGAGGCTTGTCACCAAGAAGAGTGAGAGTTTCGAGGTTCAAGGATGCAACACCCTTGTGTTCTAAACACCGCGTCAAGGAGATTACTTTGCTTTGCACCAGGAGGAGTGTAGAGTATCGATTTCCATGGCTCAGCTAGAGACACGAAAACAGCAAGTCCTAGGTCACTAGGTAAGAAGGATCCATTCAGGCAAGGTTAGTGCTCTCCTTGTCTAAATTACTTATTAAGAAGTCAGTAGCCGCTAGCCTACAAATCAATATTCCGTCGTGAGACGATGGCACGCCAGCGCACGAAGCACAATCGAGGAAAAGAGACAGTTTGCGAGATCTCTCGAGTCCGCTAGGAGATTTTTTTTGTGTTTAAACATTTTAGCACGCCCAGTGGGAGAAGACTTTAGTGTCTCTAAGCGACAATTAGGGATCCTTATAAAAAGGAATACCCCCAGTGTTGTAAACATCGACATTTGAAGTATCGGGAACACACTTCTTCTAAGTGCCATTCACCATCTGAGAGGGCAGTTGACATCATCTTTGGAACAAAATATCATTCGAGTATGGACATCAATTTCTTGAGTGAAGGTGAGATTAATCACCTAAGTTACGAAGAGTATTGAGTGTATGCCGCTAGGCGAGATGTACAGCTCAGAGGTTACTTTGAATCTATCGAGTGAAGGTTTGAAGAGCAAGCAGACCTGATTGCTTCCAGCAGTGAGAAGACAGACACGGCGATAGCTGAAATTAAAGCTCTCAGGCGAGAACATAACAAAGGCTTGGAAGACCAGGAGCTGCTGAAGGTTCAGATAGCAACCCTCGCAGAGGGTCAAGAAAGGATGCATGTAGAGATCATGCATACCTTGGATACAACCATCACGAAGCAGGCCAAAGCGGTGGCCATGCAATTTCAGAGAATGGAAATAGACATCTCAGCTCTCACTAAGTCTGTCTCTGATCTCACTAGGAGAACACGGAAAGCAGAGGCTTTCCCGCCTGCATGGGAAGAGCGTTTAGAAAGATTCATGGATGAATGTGACATTCAAATTGCCAAAGCACACGAGCCGTACGAAACTCATTTTCTGCCTATCCAGAAAGGTGACACTAAGGCTTGGTAGTGGCCGAGAAATTACAAGCTGATCAACTTCCAAACCTTTACATGAGATGACGATGCCAACGCAGTGATACATTTGGCATACTTCACCCTCTAGCTAGGGCAATTTGCTGATGACGAAGAGCTCAAACTGAGAACTTTTGGTTCATCTTTGTCCGGATTAGCCCTCGTTTGGTATACAGGGTTTGGAGAAGAGGTCCATCACAGAGTGGGCAACAATGGAAGCATTGTTCATAGACCATTTCAAGACTACAAGCCCGGAAAGCTAGTGGCCATGAGTCAATCGTTAATAGAAACTTCAGTAGCTTTCCTTCACCGGTTCCAATCCGAGTACAACCTGTGCAGAACCCACTAGGTAAAGATGTAGTTATTGAAATGGCCACAAATGGCTTGGAAGACCAGACCAGTATTACAATTTATTTTTCAACAACAAATATTTTACCTTAAATGAGCTTATTACGGCTGTGACAAAAGCTCATAGTGCTATGCAATAGTGTGATAACAAGCGCAACTCATCAAAGGGCACATATGTATCAAGGTCGTACGATAAACAAAAGCCAAAAACTATGGCTTATATAAAGGATCAAGTTAAATAAGAATCTGACTCTGAAGAAGAACAAGTGGGAGCTATTGAGTTGGTGACAAACAAAGTACTAAATTCCCGCAAGCTTCAGAAGAACAAAGGTCTTATAAAGCTCTCAATAGTGGCTTTTGCAAAGCCAGAGTTCGAGACGTACATATATGACACCAACATGGCTCATGAAATACTTGACGAGTTTTTTAGTATGTGAGCCGCCAAGACAAACTTCAGCCCATTACCCAGTGCGGAACAACTAAAAGGGAAGAAGTACTGTAAGTTCCATGGTGCATGGAACCATACAACTAAAGACTATATCAAGAACAAGGATCAGATCCAGAAGTGGATTAACAAAGGCCAGCTAGCTTTAGAAGGAGCTTCCAAGACAGCCCCGCTAGTCGATTCTCAACCATTCCCAGCACCTCAGGTTAACATGGTAACTGTCAGTTGGTCGCCAACCTAGAGCTTTGCAGTAGGGGCTGAGGAAGAGAATGCACTGATTCACCCATGGTATACTTTTCTGCAAGATAATGTGGAAGAAGTCGTAGATGGACTGCAAGAGATGAAACTTATCGTTTACTGGCTAGTATTCAAGCTAAGACATCTAAATTATAAATGGCCAAACGAGCATTTTTGCAAGTTCCACAACACATTCGAACATCGAACAGTAATGTGTTCTTCCTTGAAGGATAGAATTCAGGGTTTGATTAACTGTGAAGTGATTATAGTTAGCCAAGAAGAGGTGGTAGAATGGCATTCTAAGACACCACTGCCTTCCATTACAGCACCAGAAACTTCCTCGTCTCGCGATACATTTGGGCCAGCACAAAGATGGAGAAGATCAAGACGAAGGCCTAAGCCCAAGCGCAATATTGCATTCGTCAAACCCAGGCAAACTAAGATCACATATGATGCATTTAGGCGAGCAGAGATTTTTGAAGAGCTACTCCAAGCAGGGATAACAGTGGTTTCCGATAATTGGGGGACTCTAGACCCAAATCCTGAAGATGTAAAAGGTTTACCTCACTGCCAATACCATAAAAAATGGGGGTGTTATTCCATTAATGAATGCATTAACTTAATGTATAGAATTCAATAGTGAATAGATGAGGGAGAAGTGAAGATTGTAGCACCCTTACCAGATCATGCAATCAAAGAGGTGTTGATGGTTGGAATGATAGAGTTGTTAAGGGGCAACCTAAACAAAAGGAAACCAACCCTCAACCTTCGAACCAGTAGCGAGGATACTTCTAGGAGAACACAAGATAGTACATCAAAAGGGAAGGAGAAGGTCGACCCGAAGGACGAATTTCCAGTGGCTTTGTGTTCGTGATGCAAGTTCCACAGTGGGTTGACGACCACATATAAAGAACTAAGAGAAGTAGTTAAAGTCTGTCCATAATTGATCTCAACACCTGAACACTATCAACCAAGTAGCCCAAGGGAGCTAAGTTAAAGGACTTCTCAAGACTTCGAACGAAGAAGAGCTATGGAGAAGTCTGGCAGATCAGAGAAATCCGAAGCAGCCGTAGTCGACACATTCGCTAAACCATATATTCCACCCACTTCAAGAAACATCACTAAAGAGAATGTATGGTATGTAAAGGAGAAAGGTAAGACAGTGGAGGTGACTCCAAGTAGGAGACGCAACTTACAACGGCGCTTTGGAGAAGCTAAGAGAGCTCTGGAGGCATTGGAGATGGGTTTGGTGTAGGAAGAACAGTTGAAGTACACCTTAGAACAATTGTAGAGGCGTCTGAATGCTTTGGCCACTAATCCCCTGATTGTTTTTGGAAAGCAATCTCACGAACCCAAAGTCCGAGCAGCCAGGCTAAGTGTTTTCAATCGTAACCCAGAGTTATGGGCGAGACAGAAGATACCAGAACCTGTACCCGAGGTTCCCCGTGACCCAAGGAAACACAGAACGGCCAGGTAACGTCTCCACTTTGATGAGGAAGCTACATGAATAGAAAAGAGCCCTCAACGAACTAAGGAGATTACGCGAGGCCATGTTACAATGAGCGAAACAAAGGGTTTTCATTGGAGGCCAAAGCCTCTTATTGAGGAAGAAACGAAGAAAAAGGCTAGCTTAGACAAGTCTTTTCCTACCTCTAAAAAGAAAAGTTCTGGTTTGTTTCAACCAACTACATTTGAACCTATACCTGAGGTTCAAGAACAACACGTTGTCACATTAGATATCACTGACGATGTAGACGTGGATGCTGAGAAGACTGAAGAAGGTGTTGAAGGCAACGACGATGAGGAACTAGTAGACTACGGTGAAGACGAGGAGGAAGACATGCAAGAATACGAGGATGAGGTAGATATTAATATTAATATGGTATTTGTCTTACCCTCCAAATTTTTAGGACCTTCAACAAAAGCGATAAAAGTCGACGTTAACCCAGTAAAATATGTGAACAACTTGGCGACCACAGAAGATGACACTATATCATCTGATCAGCAGTTGCTCGCCAAGCAATCAGAGGTTGACTTGTCTTTGAAGAAGGCGTATATGATGTTCACGAAGCCTTCCCTGACTATGGCCATGCATATGCGACCATTATATATCACAAGGAAGGTCTGGAGTATCCAAATCAATAAGCTTTTGGTAGATTCAGGGGCAGCCGTCAACATTATCACTGTCAAAGCAATGGCACTACTAGGTATTCCCAAGTCCGCTATTCAAGAAATAGCTTTGAATGTTCAAAATTTCCAAGGCAACATCTTCAAAACTTTAGGAATTGTCTTCCTACACGTGCAAGTTAGAGCAGCCGCAGGCACATACACATTCTTTGTGGCAGAATGTACATCACCATATAGCGCAATCCTGGGATGAGATTGGATTCACAGAAGCTATTGTGTACCCTCTTCTCTTTATCAACAGATGGTGCTTTGGAATATGGAGTTAGGTGAGGCAGAATTTATTGACGTTGATCTTCGTCCTTACTCTGTATCTGCTAATGCTTTGGACGCCAGCTATTACAACAGTGACCTCCGACCATTGGAAGTGTGTGGCGTAGAGAACAATGGCCGCCCAGTTGGAGTAACATCCTCTGAATTAGCTCAATGAGGTATCATCCAGGTAGGTGAGGATGATCGCTGACCTTATACCATTGAGCTACCACTCAAATCATTCCAATGCTAGGGTCTCTATCAAGCATAGAAACCAAGGCTTGCTTCTCACTGTACGAACTGATTCCACAATTTTCTAATGGAGAGTCAAGCCTATGAGAGTATTTCAATGATTGCAGAATTGGAATACGTGGATGATGATGTACTGCACGAGTCAGATGAAGAGGAGGAAATCCAATTAGCTCCAGCAACTTTAGACGATACACCTTCTAAGGTTAAAGATCCCATCGAAAAGATTAACCTTGGGACTTCGGAAGAGCCAATGACTGTGGCTATAAGTGCCATCCTGGAACCTGAAGAATGACAGAAGCTCATTGAAATGTTGAAAGAATATGCAGACTATTTTGCATAAAAGTATGAAGACATGCCAGGCCTGTCGCTAGACCTAGTGTGCCATAACTTACCTATCCTAAAGGGTAAGAAACCTGTGAAGCAAAAGAAGCATCGTATGAACATAGAAACTGCAATTCTAGTCAAGGAAGAGATTGAAAAAATGCTTATATCAGGCATTATTAGAGTAGCCAAATACAACGAGTGGCTTTCAAACGTAGTCCCGGTAAAGAAGAAGAATGGCAAGATGAGAGTTTGTATTGATTATCGAGACCTTAATAATGCAACTCCGAAAGATGCATACCCTATGCCTATAGCAGATTTGTTGGTAGACTCAGTCGCACGCCATGAGATGTTTTCGTTCATGGACAGGACAGCTGGATATCATCAAATCTCAGTCGCAGAAACATATATGCATAAGACAGCATTCCGATGCCTAGGTTTTGCAAGGGTATTTGAGTACGTGGATATGCCATTTGGACTCAAGAACACAGGGGCGACCTATCAGCGAGCTATGAATTTAATATTTCATGACCTCATAGGGAAGTCCATGGAAGTTTATATCGATGACGTGGTGGTCAAGACAAAGTGTAAAACTGACCATACCGAAGACCTGAGGCAGGTGTTTGTTCGAATGAAACAACATCAATTGAAGATGAACCCAGCCAAGTGCGTTTTTGGGGTACAAGTGGGAGATTTTTTGGGTTTCTTGGTCCATCAACGGAGAATTGAGGTCCCAGATGATAAGAAGGAAGGACTTCTGAATGTAGTCCTGCCAAAGAATAAGAAAGAGTTACAGAGACTATTGGAAAAAATAAACTTCCTTAGGCGATTTATTGCAAATGCAGCCAGAAAACCACAGCCATTCTCACATTTACTCAAGCTGCAAAATCAAAAAGACTTTGTATGGGAGCTTGTTCATCAAGAGGCTTTTGATACCATCAAAGTGTATCTAGCGACGTGACAACCCGAACCGAAAATGGAATGTTTATCGACTTGATTTGCGGGTTTCGCGATCAGTCGCGATTTTGTCGTAATTGGTTAATATGGCGGCCTCGCTAATGACTAAATTATCGGGCAAGAATTTGATTTGAGATTCTTCAAGAAAGTTTTAGAAAATTTAATTTCGAGCTCGTGGGAACTTCCGGAAGATTATTTTGAGTTACGAGGAATAAATTATGAATATTTTCGGCCGTTGGATTTTGTCGTATTTATCCGTTTGGGATTCGATAAGTGTACGGTATAAATACGGGCAAATACGTGACAAATTGGGAAAGTTTCCGAAAGGGGAAAGCAGGTGTTGACCCGCGTTGACCACGGGTGGGTCGACCCGTTTGGAGGCGGAGTTCTTTGCGCCGTCGTGGAGCTCGATTCCGGCCACGGTTGGCCGAGGTCTCTTCATGGAAAATGTTGGGCTTGTGCCCCTCTTCAATTTGGTAGGTGGATGGCCTTGTATGGTGGCCGGAGGAGAGAGTATTGATGCGGCAAAGGAGGGCGATTTTCGGCGAGAAATCGGTGGCGAGGGAGGCAGCGTTTTCGGCGGCGATGGAGCTCGGGGTTTGAGGGGATTTGTTAGCCTTGGAGAGAGGAAGCTTTTAGAAGTGGTTTCAAGCCTTGACGTGGCCGGACGGAGGAGATCGGAGGTGGTGAAATTTCGGCGAGGGTTTTGATTTTCAAGGTGAGTTTTGGATCTTTTCCGGTCAAAATTGGGCTTAACTTTGAACTAGAAAGTTGTTGGAAATATCGAGATTTTCAAATCCATGTGTAGGTCGAATTTTTCTGGGCCGATGACATTTTCCGGCGGCGGTGGCAGCGGCGGCGGCCGGTGCGCCGCCGTGCGCTGCAGCGATTTTCAGGCCGAGGTGTTTTTCGACAAGTTTTATGTCGTTTTGCTCGGAATCGCGCACCGATCGCTGTGGTGAGATTTATATTTTGAATTGAGCATTGGAAATTATATCGAGGTTTTATGGTGTGTTTATTGGATTTTTGACGATTTCGTCGATATTTCGTTATATGTTTCCGGGAATGGTTGGTTCTCGAGATGTGGTTCAAGGTTTTGAATTATGATTTTGAGCAATGGAATTTATGATTATTCAGGTGATCGTGATCGTTCGTTTGGCGAGGGATTTTCCGCCGGATCACTGGATTAACGCGTATTGCGTTATGCTTATCTGTGAGTGGACCTTTTTATTTACAATGTCGTAGCGAGTTCTTGATTTTCATATTTATTTATGGTACGATGTTGAGATTATTTATTGTTTTTGGAGGTATTGTTTTATATTTTATATGGTGATGACATTTATTTAGCATCGATGCATTGGCTACTTGGCTGATCACCGGTAGTCCAGATCCGGGGTTGAGAGATTCCCTTGATGTGCCCACTAGGCTTGAGAGATTCGCCTAGTCTAGCACTGTCGGGCTTGAGAGATTCGCCTGACACCTCCATTCATTTTATGAACTCGCTTTGTTTTATGATATATGTAAATGGTGAAAGGCATATGATTATTTTCGTCAACTCACTCTAACGATTTTATTTGCCTTTCCCCTGGGCTTTTCGGTTTCCGTGCCCATTTTACAGTTCGGATTCTGGTGTCGCACGTCGCAGTCTGAGGCTTAGTGTTCGAGCTACCTTGCTTTTCTAGTAGGTTTCTTGTTTTGCCTACTGTGGTATATTTATGTATTTATACACTAGAGGTCGCTCTGATTATTCTACGGTTATACTTTCATATGATTTTTCCCCAGATTTCTGTAAAGTATAGTTTTACTTATTACTGTATATTATTGTTATGATATTGAGAAATCCGGATGGGATTGATGCCCACGGTTTGGCTTTTGTGGCATAGGATGAAGTCTGTTTTCGGGTGCAGGTTAATGGCAATTCCACGTTATAGCGAAACTCTGCCGAAATTTTCATGGTTTTCGAAAGTTCGTGTTTTCAGAAGGGGTTTGATTCCGGTTTAGGAAACTAAATCGGGGTTGGGTCCTTTCAGGTGAACCCACCAATTTTGGTCCCACCAAGACCAGGGGTGGGTCCCTCTTAAGCTATATATATCAGCTACAGACCATTCTATTAGGAGTCTATTAGCTCAAGACGATACGCCAAGCGTCGAACGTGCTATTTTCTATCTTAACCGAACTTTGACAGATTATGAAACATGATACTCGCCAATGGAAAAATTGTGCTTGGCCTTGTATTTCTCTGGATGCAAGTTGAGGCACTATATGTTATCCTTCACCACCTACGTAATTGCACAAACCGGTCTTGTGAAGTATATGTTAGCACGACCTATACTAAGGGGTAGAATTAGAAAGTGGATCTTGGCACATTCTGAATTTTCACTGCAGTATGTACCACAAAAGGTAGTCAAAGGCCAGGCAGTGGCTGATTTTCTTGTCTACCATTTGATGATTGATGCTCGCGAAGGTCCAGAATTGGACTTAGCTCGTATTGATCTTGCCCCATGGTGTTTATACTTTGATGGCTCAAGTACTAGCACTATGGCTAGGGCAGGAGTCGCCTTGGTTACTCCACGTGGCCAAATTTTCTCGTATTCTTTCAGGTTGGAATTCTAGTGTACAAATAACCAAGCGAAGTATGAAGCACTTATCATAGGATTAGAACTCTTGCTGGATTTGGAGATTACAGACGTACACGTATATGCAGATTCCATGTTGGTGATTAGGCAACTCGAGACAAAGTATAAGGCCATGCCAGTGTTAGATCTGTATGCCAAGCTAGCCTGTGATTTACTCAAGTTGTTCACTGAAGTAGAATTGAGTCATATTCCTCGCGAGGAGAATTATGCAGCGAACGAGTTAGCACAGTTAGCAATGGGAGTACGCCTTCAAGATGGAGTACGCAATGGGATTCTAAAAGTTGAACTATGCACACTTTCTTCTTTCTTTGCTCGCCAAGAAGAAAATAATGAATGGTACATCGCAACACTTGATCGTATAGATATAGACTGAAGACAGCCCATCATCTCGTATCTCCAGGATCCTAACAAACCGATAGATAAACGCATCCAGTTTCTGGCCCTCAACTATGTGCTTAAAGATGATGCGCTGTACCAGCAAGGAGAAGAAGGTCTGTTATTACGATGCGTGTATGGATGTGACGCTAAACGGGTAATGGGAGAAGTTCACTTAGGGGCAGTAGGAGCACACCAAGCTGGTCCAAAGGTGAGATGGTTATTACGACGTCATGGTTACTACTGTCCAGGAATGCTCAAAGACTGTAATACGTTTGCCAAAGGCTGTGAAGAGTCTCAAGCATATGGTCCAATCAGCCATATGCCCAATATCCCCTTTACAACCAATCACCAAGCCTTGGCCAGCATGAGGATGGAATTTGGATTTAATTAGGATGATTCATCCTCATTCGTCGGAAGGACATAAGTTCATCATCGTTGCAACTGACTTTTTCACTAAATGGGTGGAAGCTAGGCCTTTAAAAGTGGCTTCCGCGAAAGCCATTCGCCAGTTTTTGTTTGAAGATGTCATCTGTCGATTTGGCATTCCAGAATGTTTTGTATCAGACAGATGGGCCGATTTCATATCTGGCGAGGTAGGGGAGCTAATGAAAGATTTAGGGATATATTTTCTTCATTCTACCCCGTATTATGCTTAATCTAATGGTCAAGCTGAGGCAAGCAATAAGATAATCATACATATCCTGAAGAGAATGCTCGCCAGCAATGCCCATTTGTGGCATGAAGATTTATTCAATACATTATGGGCATACCGAACAAGTAAACGAAGCCCCACTGGAACGACCCCTTACGCATTAATACTCGGCTACGATGCAGTTCTACCATTAGAAATCAACATTTAGTCTATGCGGGTTATGGAACAACACGATTTGATTGGCGCAGATTATATGCAAGCAATGTGGCAGGAGCTTGAAGATTTAGATGAGAAACGATTGGAAGCTTATGACCACATATGCGCTGAGAAACAAAGAGTATCGTGTGCTTATGGCAGGTGCACTAGGGGAAAAAGCTTTGCAGAAGGAGACTTCTCTAGCTACAAGGCCAATTTCTGTGGCTAACTTTCGGAGCGAAATGTTATTATTTTTCAAAACTTTTTACAGCCAATTCCTGTGGCTAAGTCTTTTGTCAATATTTAGTTGTTAGTTTGTACTTGCCAACTTTTGTGGCCAAATTTGTGAGCATATTTTTAATATACAAACTGTGTTCGAGTTTATCAATACCAACAAAGTTTTGTGGAGAGAAACTCTTTTCTTTAAACACAAACATATTACATTAAAACACAAGATTACAAAGGCTTTGCGACCATAAGTTCTAATACCATATGAAAATAGGCTACGATTGACAAGAAAAACAAGAAGGGAAAATGGCGTATATTCCCCAAAATCCTCAAACGGTTGATAACTAGTCTCTGGGCACGCGTATCAAATATACATACATGGAGTTTGGACCTCAAGAGACAAAAGAATAAGGATTTGAAGCGCCAAGGAAGCTAGTTCAGCATCCCAAAAAGAGTGCTAAAAGCAAGTTAGCATTATGCTTTCCTTCCCTGGGTTGAATGCCCTGTCTTTCCTCTCTAGAACAACCGTGTTCATAGGACCTTCAGTCTTTATGCACAGAAAAATAGATCGGTTGCTAGCAAGGAAGCGAGCGCAAAGTTATCCCCGACATTTAGACTTCGTCACCCTATAGATACTTAGGGTGATTTCGCCAAGGAATCATCTAGACATAGATATCATTATCTATCCCAGATTTGGACATAGATATCACTATCTAAGGTTTATAGTGTGAGAGAATTATATCTGGAGGTTTCTTTTGAAGTGAGAGCCAGAGTAAATACAGCAAAAGGGAATTCATCGAACGAGAAAGTGATGAAGGGATGCATAGATGCAAAGAATGAGAATGACCTTTATATGAGAAATAAATAAATAGAGCGGTAAATATTATCGGGATAAAACGCGGCCATTAATGAAGGACGCATGCCTAAGGGGATTGAGCAACAGGGTGGTCTATTTATCCCAAAAGTGCCATAATTAGAGATTTTTTGGGCAGTTAAACGTATGGACATTTCACGGATGGGACAACACGTTCCGGACTTCAAATCTGAGATTAAAGGCCATTAAAGTTGAACAACAATAGTAGTATGGCAGGTAATTTCCTTAGTAGGCCAGTTATTGTTGGATTATTTTTAGCTGGCCTATATCTGAGGCCCAGTAATATATTCAGAATCTAAATGGACCGTAATAATACCAAGATAATTAAATTTTTGTTTTGGGTTCATAAAATACAAAAGTTGGGCTTAATACTAGAGGCACAAAAAACTATAACAGGAGAGCCTTTTTCTTCAATCCTACTTTAAAGAACTCGAAGTCTGTCCAAGCCAAGCTGTACGAATCTAGGAGCTCTGAAGCATCATCCTTGGCTTTGGCGAGTTGGTTTGCGTGACAAGAGCTTTCTTCCAGAAGTTGTTGAGTGCTAGCATGAGTAGAACTAGCATTAGCTCGCAAGAGTTCCACTTTAGCCTGTAGGAGTGCTAGTTCAGTTTCCTTGATGGCTAGAGCTTCTCTTTTGGTTAAAGCACTCTTCAAAAATTCCTAAACTCGACCCCGATCTTGCTATAATTGGTTGGAAATCTCGGCTACCATCTCCCGTTTGCGGTCCACTCTATGCTTCAAGTCATCTAGGCGGCTATATAATTTGTGGAGCTCCCGAAGATCTTGCTTGAATTTAGAGATGGTATCGAGGAGCTCGCCAGAGGCAGTTCTGCTCAAGTCTCTAACTTTATCTAAGGAACTGTTAATGTTCTCAAACGAGTCCAATTTGGCTAGAGAGAGTTCTTTGAGAACGGCTTGAGAAAGAGCAATGTCGGTCGGAATTGGACTCAAGACATCAAGCTTGGAAAAAAGTTCCTCCAAACTCAGAGCTTGATCTCGAAGAGCGGATACTCGGCTGGCGGGTCATGAAGATGACGAGGCCCCCGGAGACGCTTCTTGGTTACTAGGAGCTGCTTTAACAATATTGATGGGAATTGAACATTCTTGTAAAGCAGGCTGAGCACCGGAAGTAATAGAAGAAGTCTGAGGTTAGGAGTTCTATTAGAAATACTTGATTCAGAATAAGGGTTGGTGCAATTTGTAAAATGAAGAAGAGGTTGTTATAATAGGCATACCTTAGGCTCGCCAAGTATATGTGATTCAGGCGAGTGCAGAATATCAAGTACCCTTTGTCCCAGAGATGTGTTAGGCTCGCTCGAGGGTTCTGGATGAAGGATAGGTATTAGGCGCCCTTCGGACATGGCGTGTTGTTCCTCCAGAGTACAATGTAGAGAATGATAAGAGAAGGAGGCGGCACCGCCTTCATTTGTGGTGTCTTGCTCCTCAGACTCGTTAGCAAAATCCAGGAAATATTGGCATTGGGGCAGTCTGGCATTCGGAGCAGGCTTATAGATGAGCGAGTCAGAAGTGTTCACCTGAAAATCAGGAGCATTCTCGGTTGTAATAGCTTTAGTGTTGAGGGCGGTTCTCTCTTCAGTATCGGTGAGCAGATCCTAAAGGCAATGAACGTTTAGGAGTGTAATAGTGTAACTAAATGTAGCCCAGGGTGTTAAAGAGATTAAGTTATCTTACTTTGAGAGAAGGTAAAGGGTTAATTTCAACCAGCTCATGTGGTTGCTCGGCAGAGTCGTCATTAGTCGCGGGGGGGGGGGGGGGGGGGTGCGGGATAGAACGACTGCGACTTTGTAAAGAAAGATGTTGATAATGCTACAACCTTAATGTATTATCTTTTACATCATCAGGAATGTGAAAAAATCTCTCTTTTGCTAAAGCTTGTAAAAAGTACGGATTTTTGGTTTGTGCCTCTAACAAAGATGCAAAGAAATATTTATCAATATCATGTAAATATTCTATCATTTTTTTTTTTTATGATTTAGGTTTAATCTACGAAAATACTCAGTTATTATATTATGCTTCTCTTGTAGGCTACAATATTGTGTTTTACCAATATTATGTTGTTCACGAAGACTATCAAGCTAGGAATGAACTCTACATAATGTGCTTGGAGTTTATGGTATTCTTTTACTACTACTTCTTTATCTACTCAATTGCTTAAAAACTCTTGCTCTAAAGCTCTGACTAATATTTCCTATCCTTTTCTCATACCTTAGAGTTGTCTAATAAGACTTTTTGTTTAGTAGATAATAAGGGTGAGCTAATAAACTTGAGGTGCGGTTCACGAATTTCTTGAACTTGAATGCTATTATAGGAATGGGTGATTGTCGCTGGTGTTGCTGTCATTAGTGGTGGATTACCACTTTGTGCTTGTTGATTACTCGAAGATTAGGGTCGAAAGGGCGGCATACCTGTTTACAAAATAAGTCTGGATAAGATATTCGCTAATGTATTGTTAGCTCCTTTTATGTATCTAAATTTTGGCTTAAATCCATTTCCTATAATATAATCAATAAAATTGACCCATCTACGGGTTACTTGCCTGTTAGTAGTAATTTTGCTATAATGTGATACTATATTTTGACAATTTGTTCTAATAGTAAAAACTTCATTATGTAAAAATAAAGAAAATGCTTCAAGGGAATTAATTATTCCTAATATTTCTAAATATGTTGTTGGTAATCTATATTGTATATCATTAAACTTACCAGAAGCATATCGACATATTTGTTCTTCTGATTTTGTTAAATTTTTACTCTTTTTCTGGTAAAGAATTCATGCCCATCCTAATGATGAAGCATTTGTTTCGACTATTTTATAACTATTGTCTAACGGTAATGCTAAAGGTTTTAATTGTATAATTTCTTGCTTAATTTGTTGTACTAAGTAAATATCTTCCGTATTGAAGTATTGTTGACCTGTCTTGCTAGTTTTGCAATGTAAGACTGCTATTTTCCTGCCAAGCTCTTTGCATAATTCAAAAGTCCTAAGAATACTTGTAATTTCTTTTTATTTTCTAACTTGTCTGGAAATTCTACGACTTTTTTAGCTATATGTTCCTGCAATTGTATAGTGCTTGATTTAATATAAATTCCTAAAAACTCTATTACCTATTTTTCTAAGTCTATTTTGTTCTTGCTAATAATAATACCATTGTTTATAAACTCGTTTAGAATTATTTCTAAATGTTTTCTATGTTCATTTCTATTTTTGCTATATCACTACCACAATAAATACTATAGCCGACGAGATCTGTAAAACTATAACCGGCGAGATAAAAATCTCGTCGGTTATAGTGGAAAAAATATTTTTTTTTTAATTTTTTTTTAAAAAAAATAAAAAATCTCGTCGGTTATAGTACTATAACCGACGATAATGGCTAAAAATCTCGTCGGTTATACTATTACCAACCCCCTTTAACCAACAGACTATATCCGACGACCCTTAAACATCGTCGGTTATAGTCCGTTGGTTAAAGGGGGTCGGTAATAGTATAACCGACGAGATTTTTAGCCATTATCGTCGGTTATAGTACTATAACCGACGAGATTTTTTATTTTTTAAAAAAAAAATTAAAAAAAAATATTTTTTCCACTATAACCGACGAGATTTTTATCTCGTCGGTTATAGTTTTACAGATCTCGTCGGTTATAGTGTTTATTGTGGTAGTGTATATCAGTATATCATTAACATATACACTACAAAAAAACTATCGTACTTCTTAAAAATTTGATTCATTTTTCGCTAAAAAATAGAATGTGCATTTTTTAGTCTAAAATGACATGACTAACCCATTCAAAATGTCCTTTTGGACAAGTGAATGTTGTCCATTTTATAGATTCTTCGGCTAATCTAATATGCCAAAATCCTGACTTACAACTTATTAAAATATTTACTCTCTTGAATTTTGTTTATCAATTCATTCTTATTTGGTAATTTATAACTATCTTCATAAGTGTTATCATTTAATCTCCTATAATTATATAATATTCTAGCTTTTCCTCTCTTAGGCTCTGAATGTTTTCTAATTATAAAGACCTGATCTATGTCTAGATTTTGAAGGTCTAATTACTTTAAGGTTTAACAACTCTTTTATCTGCTGCTCAAACACATATTTATCTAATAAATTACAAGGCATATCTGCTGGTTTTATTGTTAAATCTAGGTTTATAATATCTAGCTTAGCTGAAATTCTATTTTTATTCTAATGCAACTGTGGATCTTCTCCAATTATTCTAGTTTGTTCTGCTAACTGTAATAACTATTCTAATGTTTTAGGTCTATCAAAATGCATTATTTCATAAGGTGTTTTTTTTCTTTCTAAAGATGGATAATCTAACTCCAATATTGACTCATCATAATCTGCATCTTGTTCATCTAAATTTTCATTCTTTAAAGTTTTCAAAGAATCATCTTGCTTTTCATTTGACTCTTCAATGCTAAAGTTATTGCAGGCTTCAAATAAATTACTCTGGCCTGTAGTAGTTATTGCTTTCTTATAAAATGTTATATCATATGGATTATAGTAAAATCCTTGTAAGATTTTAATAAATTTTAACCCTAATATAAGTTGGTAAGATCTTATGGGTGATACAAATGTTGAGGTCATCTTAAATTAACATATTTAAATTCTTCTTGTTCCTCTAACATACATATTTCTTCGTCACGTTCACTACTTGAACTATCAAAATACTCAGACTCGGATTCAGATAATATATTTATGCTATAAATGCTTTCATTATCGCTAAGATTATCTAAACTATAGATTGACTCTAAGTCTTCATCTGCTTCTAAATCAAACAGCTCAAGTACTTGTATTCTCTCTCTAGGCTGTTTTCCTAATTTTGGATATTTAGGTCTAATGTGTCATACTTCACCACAAAAATAACACTTACAAGTGTTTTTATCTTTTGGTGCTTTATATTTTCTTATCCAAGATTTAGTAGTTTTTTTTTCCTATATTGTTTTGGAATATATTTTCTTTTCCTAAAGGTCTTAGAAGTTTGTATCACATCTTCTATATTGCTTGTAAGATTTTATATTTTTTCCTATAACTCTTTCTATAAGGTTTAATTTTGCTATGAATTCGAAGCTTATCCTTCTATATTGAGGTAAATCTATATTTTTTAGGTAAATCCATATTATTTAGGTAAATCTATATTTTTATAGCTCATGTAAAAATGTTTTCTAATATGTCTTTTTGCTTTTATTTGACAACATTCTTCTCTCAAGATATTATATACATGTTGTGTTCTAGGTCCTATGGCTATATCATTTTTTCTAGGGTGATTTTGTCATTCTTTCCATATTTTTTCTCCTATAGGTCCTTTAATTTTAGTCATATATGTATTAAGTAAATTAGTATCATTAATTCTACATGTTCTACCTAGATACTTAAAGAAATCGGAATTATATTCTCCTATATACTGTAAATCACATATCTGTAATTGTTCTAAGTTTCTTCTTGCTCTTATTTGTTCTTGGTCATTTTTTTCATCTATTCTATTATGATCTAAAAACTCAAATTTAATAAGTTTAACAAAAGTATCAATATTAAAAGCTAATTTTGCTACTTGGTAATCTCCTGAATTTTTTGCTTTCTATGATTGAAAGAAATCAAATACTATGTCATCTAAAGTATGTTCAAAATAATCTAACATATCATTTGTATTATTAAAATCTAACATTAATGTTGCATGTACACAACATTTTCCCCATCTTTCTATTGTTTTTTTTCTTCTAATTCTGAGGGTCTACTGGATCTATGTTTAGTATAGGGCAAATTTCAGTTTAGTACCTTGTGGTTTTGGTTGTTCTTTATGTTATTACCTGAGGTTTTAAATTTTTCAGTTTACTACTTGAGATTTGAATTTTTCTTCATGTTACTACCCGATGTTTTAAATTTGTCAGTTTACTACCTGATGTTTCATTTTCTCATCACTTTTTATCTTTTCATTAAAAAATTATTTAAAGAGGGAGGGTATTTTGGTCAATTTATTTATCTTCAATAAAAGAAAAGTCTTTATTTTCTAAAATTTTATTTCTAGCAAAATAAGTTATATTAATTTTCTATATAAAATGATTGGTTGGCTAAATATGTCATGTTTACCCTTGATTGTATAGCGTCGTAGAAATATCAAGACATATGAGCCGGTCACATAATTTGTAGGAACTCATAAGATTGACTTGCTTGGCTAACCCTTAATTATTTTATAGAAAAAAATGTAAAATTGTTATTCTTAACTAAATAAGTGATACTAATTTTCTAAATTAAAATCATGCTCATAGCGATTTGATAAACTTGTTAATTATAATAAAGAACTAAACCATGCTCATAAAATTTTTATAGTCAAATACAAATGGTGACTTAGTGGCTGTTAAGAAAAAAAAATTTAACTTTCTTTTCTAAAAGTAAGTGTCGGCCAAGTGAGTTAGCCTAATGAATTTTCATAAATTATGTCACCAGACTATATGTCTTGATATCCATACAACACTAATTAAAAAATTAAGGGTAAGCATGGTATATTTCGCCAACCAACTATTTAAAAAAAATTATAAGAACTAATTTTGGTAGGAATAAAAAATTTATAAAATTATTTTTTATTAAATATAAATAAATTTACCAAAATACAATCCCTCTTTAAATAATTTTTTAATGAAAAGATAAAAAGTGAAGAGAAAATGAAACCTCAAGTACTAAACTGACAAATTTAAAACTTTAGATAGTAACATGAAGAAAAATCCAAATCTCAAGTAGTAAACTGAAATATTTATAACCTCAGGTAGTATCATGAAAAACAACCCAAACCACAGAGTACTAAACTGAAATTTGCCTTTTAGTATATTTCTTGCTATACTTACATGTTCAGTTTCTGAATAAAGAATCCTATTTTTTCTAGGTCTAGCTGCTTCATAATTACTATTTGCAGTATCTCTTTTGTTATAAGCCTCATGAGTTGGTCTAATGAATTGTTGTTCAGATCTTCCTATTGAAGATTCTACCGGAATACTAGAAACTCCTATTGAAGTGATTTAAAAAAATTTGTGCATTATCAGGTTGTCTATTTTTCGATCCTTGAAGGTTAGGTAATAACCATTGGGTTCCTTCTAGGAAACTACTGTCTACTGGTCGTGCTTCTATCATGTTTACATGTTTACTACCAAAAGTTTGTACTAAATTTGGAAATTCTACCTTAAATTATAATTAAACTTATCAGACACTTTTCCTTCATACATTAACCTGACACTTAGATTTTTAAAATTTTCTTTCATGTTATAATTTTTTGTTCTAATACTCACTTTAAGATATTTGCTAAATTCTTTGGTTGTCATTACAAAATTTGGAATGCAACCAAATATATCTAAGTTTGTACTAAGTTCTACTTCAGCTATTGTTATTGCTGCTTGTTGGTGATTATCCCATCTATCATCATAGATGTACATAAAGTCTTTCGTTCATACTTATGCTCTAGTTAATCCTGCTGTACTAATTGATATAGTTTCTATATGGATTTGAGAATAATTTAATTTCTTAAGTTGTTCTATTGCTTGACTACTAAGTAAATTTAAAGTAACTTCTTTATCGATACAACTAATTTCAAGCTGACTAATGTTGCTTACTATACTATTTCGATTTTCAAATCTCCCGAATTGATACAAAGTATGTTTATTTCTTTGTGATTTTAAGAAACAATTTCTAAGAAATTCTTGTGCTTCTTCTTCATTATGGTAAATATCTTCAGTTCTAATTATTTCTTTTCCTTTTTGTTTAGAAAGATCCATTTTGTATTATCAAAAGGGTTTCTTTGTGTGATTATTTATGCTAAGTTGTTCTAACTTCTTAATTAAGGCTGGTGGTATAGATGTAGGTGAATTATTTAAAATATTATTAATTTATGCTATTTGTTCTTCAATTCTATCTAATTTTTCAGCTAAGTTTACAAATAGGAATATTATTACTTGGTACATTAGCTGTGACGTCTGAAAATCCTATTGATTTTTCGTCTATTTTATTAACTTCTTTTAGTGCTTCTAAATACTTATTATTATCAGACATTCAACTAATAATCTATCGATCTTGCTCAGTTAACTCTTTCTGTACTAACTGGATTTTTTGTACTTCTATTATCAGGTTTTCTACTATTTCTAGAGACTGCAACTCTACTTGCTTCGGCTTACTGTCGAATATGTCTACAAGTTCTATAATTTGTTTTCTACCAGGAAACTTTTGTATATTTTTATTATTATCTTCTAATTGAGATAAAAAAGAACTTAAATTTTGTCTAATTATTTGTAGAGAATTCTCTGAAATACTCTAAAATTTGTTATATACTGCTGCTATGCTTATTTTGTTCTACTTTTATATTTTCTGTTTGGCTAATTAAAAGGTCTATTACACTATTTACTTAATGGATTATCCTCACTTTGTAAAATATTTTTATGATTTTTCTGTGGAAAATAACAAATTAAACTATTTTGATCTAAAGTGAATTTAATTCTGTTATGTTCACTAATTTCTAGGTAAGGTAGTCGATCATAAAAATCAAAACTCTGTTTTTGTTTTAGTTTTCCTTCGCTGGTTGAAATTAAGGTTTTTGTCTTCAAGATACTTCACTAATATAACTATACTATTATAAAGCTAACATAAGCTCTGACACCAGAATTGAGGGGGTAGCTGCTACGGTTGACCCGGCCAACTGAATCACTAAATATTAAGCCTTGAACATGGACAAAAATGTAAGACTGCTTAAGAAAGCCTACTCAAGGGTCTATAAGGAGCAGAGACATCGGTTTTTAGACTCAGAGGTCCCTTGAATTGACTAATTTCTTGCGATCAACCCGACAGTATTCAAGCATAATATGATTATCAGTTTAGCTGTATAATAATATAATTATGCTTAGTGTTTTCCTATATTATACTAGAAGCCTATCTAAAGAAACTGAAAAACGTAAAGTTGGAAGACCAACCTTTATGTGCTAGTATAGTATGTACAATCTTCTCTTTAGAACTTCAGTTGGAAACCACAATATTGTTTGATACTGGTTACTTGTTGAGATTATGCTGGAATTTGAGTTGATGGTGACATATATATGGATTGGACAAGGTGTTTATGAACAAAGGAAGTTTTTATTTATCTGAAAGCGTTCGCATAAACACATGAGATTTCTTCTTCTCGCTCTATGTTTTGATTCTACTCTCTCTTCTCTATTTATATAGGCTATCTTCACTATCAAACACTGACATGATACACATTTCAAAGCAAGAAGATGGATATCTTCTTCAAAACCTAAAACTAGCCTGATGAAAACAAAACAATACGCAAAAGTAGAAAATATCAACATGAGGGGTACTTCTGTCTTTTCAATTGGGTTGTACTCTAAACTTGTTTGTACCTGATTTTACAAGTACAAGATATGTCGTTAGCCGACCATGATTTTCGTCGGCCAAGGATAAAATGTAGTCGTCAAGATAGTTGATGATTGATGCGTGCATGCGACTGACGACGGGTCATGTCACGTTCAATTACGGTCCATTTGGTGGCCAGCAAAAGCAAGATTTTTCTCTAAGTGATATGTCTGACTCAAACAACAAGGTTTGTTAGTCACTTGAGCGTGATGGATCTAGGCGATCGACATATAAGTGTTGGGTGACTAAAATGGGCCGAGCTCAAATGTGAGTTAGTTGGGTGACTTGTTGGATTTTGACCAAGAAAGTGAGATTCTAGTCCATTGATATGAATGTACAATTCAGATAAGGAAAGCTTTTAATGCGAAGATTCTGATAATTGATCAGAATGAGCTTTCATGGATGGATCATCATCATCAGAGTGGTTGAGTTCGAGAAGGAATGAATCAAGTTTTGGTCGAGATAAGGAAGATTTTACTCAAATGAGATCAAGGAATTCAAGTTATATTGGGATTCGTTTTCTAGATGGACGAGTTAGTTGGACTAGGGTTTCATATAGATTGTATATATAGAATATTTTAGCATATTGTAAAGGGTTCTTCACTAAATACACAACCTACTTACAAAGTTTCTAGCTTTTGCATCCATAGGTACTTTACCTTATTCATCCTTTAATTTGATAATATAGATTCAATTTTCTCCATTTATATTCGTGTTATTTACATTCTTGCAATTTACTTTACGTTCTTTAGGTTTTGCACTTTCAATTCTTTGCACTTAGGAATAGTTGGTTAACTTAGTTTTCAGACTCATCGATCTCTTTCGGCCAGTCCGGATTGGGTCGATGAGCTTTGCCGTTCACATTCACTTTACATCCCAACGTTTCAACAACCGAGTCCATTTCACCTTCATATTCACAGTGATTTCTGAGTACATCAACCTTATTGATTTCACGTTAGTCACACGCACTTTCGAGTTCACTCAGAGCTTGGAAGTGATCGAGAACCAAGATTAAAGCCTTAGTCAAGTCCTTCCGTACAAGGCATTCGAACCAACGGCCGAGAGGTTCCTTCCTCGGCCATCAGTCACTTAAAGAGTCAGGTCCAGCGCATACATATCAAACTTGCTCGGCCGATAGGCCGAGAGTTGGCATGCCCATATCAATCAGAAGGACATTTTGAACCAGAAGACTATCGGCTGTCGTGATATTAGCCGTGACAATTTTTTGAGCAAACATCTTTTGGCATGCCCAGTGGGACTCATTCCACTAAGACATATTCAGTGAATGCAACAGAATGCATATTCAGTATACAGGGGAGAAACTTGTCTCAAGTGTCGACGTAAAGACCAACATCGGCTAATTGCCTGAAGAGAAGATTTACCAACAATGATACAATCATGAATTCGCCCAAACTGACAGACAGCTCGCTACATCAAGCACCTCATCTAAGTTAACCTCTGCTACGGGTAGCACTATGAGTACCTCAACTTCAACCTCTAGCTCAGAATTTCATACGTCTAGAGCACCTCTAATCAGGTCACGGGAGATGACTTTACTCTAACCGGGAGGCAGAATTCTTAGAAATCAAAGTTTCTCAACCAAAGGTTTTGCTCGAATAATAGTCGTTGAATAAACAAAGATGATTAAGAAGACTCAAATTACGATTGGAGCAATGGATCGAGACATGAATGTTGGGCCGCAGAATTTAAACCAATTGGCCACAAGCATCAACAATAGAATTGGAGATATAAGCAATAACATTGAAAATATGAGCAACACTTTAACGCTCATTTATGAGCAGTTGATGGCTAACAACGCTCAGTTGAATGCGACACAACCACCACAAGCGTTGGTCCAAGCATTGGTCAACCATGTAAACGACCAACCTCATGTACTACCAAACAAGCTGGATAACAACCAACATGGTCATGGTATACACCCCAAAAATTATCAGCTACCAATACCCCATAATCATTAACCATTAAAAGGATCCAATATCAGCCTTACTATATGACCATAGAGATAGGATTTGGTCAACAAGGGTATATGCAGCAACCAAACCAACTCAACCAGAATGCAAAGATTCAACATCAGCCAAAAACCAGGGGGTTTGGTGAATCAACCCAACAACTTTGGAATCGGTCATTTGTTCCCAAATGAAAATATAGGTCAAGTACCACATCAAAATCATTACAATGGATGAAAGGTTGACCATCTTGTTCGACTTAATGAATTTCAAGCCTTGGTCGAAGATCTTATGGGAGCATTATCAAGGTGAGTAGAAAGGTCAACCTATGCCAAGCCATATCCCGAATACGTTGACCAAGTTCTGTATCTGGTGGGATATCATATTTCATCTTTCACCTTGTTCTGTGGAGATGCTTATCAATTCACTATAGAACATATCAGCCGATTTACGGCCCAGTATGGTGAGACGAACTCTGACAATCACAACCTATGGTTATTCATCTATTTCCTAACAAGGCCAACTTTTTAATGGTTTTTGAATCTCCCTCCAAACACGATCCATAGGTTGAGAGAAATAGAGAAAGCTTTTCATGACAACTACTATCAAGCTCAACAAGACATTCACCTAGTGGATCTTGCTAAGATTTCCCAAATGAGTCATGAGACGCCACAAGAGTATTTGACTCGTTTCATGTCAACCAGAGCAAGATATAGAATTCACTTTCCCGAGCCAGAGTATGTGGATATGGCAGTCGCTAGTGTGACCTTCAAGTTCAAAGAAAATTTTGAAGGAGTGGTGTTTAGTGACCTATTCGAACTTGAGACTAGGATCGATCCATACGACAGTATATTGAAAGAAGAAGTGCAAAGGCGTACCGCTTCTAAAGGTACATACTTCAAAAATTAGGCCGTTAACGTGGTGGATACCTTAAGCCCTTTGAAGGATGAGGATTCAGTGGAGGTGAATTTAGCCAAGTTGGTTGTCAAATAATCTCGGGTATGCAAAACCTTGGAAAAAATTGACTTGAAACAAACAAAACCAACATCAAACCAAAGCACAAGCACAACAAAGATCAATACACGCACTTACACTTGGCCGATAATATGATTAAACTTCCATTCGACTAGGTACTCCCTAAGGGCGAAGATGAAAAGGAAAATCTTATTATAAGTATCATAAGTCATGGAAGCATGCAACTAATAATTGTATTATTTTTCGTGATATGATACAAGATCTTGTCGATGCCAACACGCTCAAGTTTCTAGAATCAAAATCCGCGATGAAGGTGGACGTGAATCCTTTTCCTGAGAACCATGTCAATATGGTGCATGTGAGAGTATCGGAGAAAGAAAATCCAGGTAAGGATAACAAGAGTTAGTCGGCCGCTCCGAAGGCTGGTGAGATCACCATTGGAAGTTTCAAGCTTGAGTCACCCAAAATGGTGGTTAAGTGCCCACATTGTTAAGGTGAAGTTGTACTAGAAGGCACCCTAAAGATTAAGCAACCAGAAAATACGAAAGAGCAGTCACAATCGGCCAAGCTAACCGACCAAGGCGCATCAAATAATGACAGGGGCTGCCCTGAGGCTGACAAAAGGGTTGCAAACCCAAGCCAAACAATAAACTAAGGATCTTCAAGGAACAATATCGTCTATAACGATGACAAGAGGGTTTGGATGCCTATTAATGTGGCCAACCGAAGGGAAATCATAGGCTCCTATGATCTCCCAGATGAAAGGAAGAGTGAGTCTTGCTTGGCTAGATTGGCCGAGCCAGAACCAAGACATGACAAGAAAGACCAACCAGATAATAACCAAAGATTAGGGTCATGG
This sequence comes from Geum urbanum, assembly GCA_946800695.1. Classification (NCBI taxonomy): domain Eukaryota; kingdom Viridiplantae; phylum Streptophyta; class Magnoliopsida; order Rosales; family Rosaceae; genus Geum; species Geum urbanum. Next base: position 25,939,554 of record OX327017.1, on the reverse strand, counting down.
AGAAGGCGGTTATCTCGTAGCCCATATTTCTCTATGAAGCACGGTTCTCTCATCCCAAAAATGGTGCCAAAGGAGTTTTCCACCGACTTGACAAGCCATACCTTAAGTTATAGTGAGAGAACCCGTGAGGAGGAGGCTTAACTATGACATGCCATTTTATGATGAAGAATATCACGACCTACATAAGTTAAGGGCAAATGATTATCAAAAAGGAAAAGGTAGGAGTCGAGACAATTATAACTGCCATGACAACTCTATTCAACCCAAAGTTTACAAACCGCCAATCGTCCATGATAATATGTGGTATGGTCAAAACCCATATCAATCAATCGGTGTTTTGACCAAGTTATAAAAATGTAGGTATCAAAGGGAAATCCAGAGTGAAAAGAGAGCAAGGCTCGACCAATCATCTGACACCAAACACAAAGATAACTTAAGCTATGATGACTTAGACATGAGCAATAGATGGGCTAGCTAGCCTAAAGATACGTCGCTTGATGACAAGGCTGGGTTCAAGAACCAGGATATCAAGACTATGGAAGTAGACAAAAGTACATCAGGGATTTTGAATGCCAAATTCAGAGAGTCAAGTCCTCCTCCCTTAGTTATTGTTGAAAGAAAATGTGAACCCCTATTTACAAGGGAGGGTTTGGTCACCATGAGGGACCACCATCTTTTGCATTCAACCATAGTGCTATATGGGTTGACAAACGACCAAATCATTGAACTGGAAGAAGTTCGCAATGGATATATTTCACCATATGATCTGATGTTGCCCACTAGGGGAAAGAGGGCTGAGTTCCAGAGACATCGTGAGACATATTACCCGAACAACTTCGAGAACCTTCTGATCACAAAGGATGATCTGACATTTTTAACAAAATACTTTAAAGACCATTTGGTCGAGAATGTTTTCTGTTTGACGATAGAAGAACAAAGATTGACAAACGAGTTCGAGAGGGAGATGAAGAAAATAAATGGATGAAGTGTTGTGGTCAAAGATTCCTCGCTTGGAAAAATTGTTGAGGATGGAGCACTGGTCAAAATGTATAAGGACATGACACACCATTCTCAACGATAGGACTTTATAAACTTAAGAAATATCACCAAACTCATTCAGCCTTGGCTCTCTACAGGCCAACGAACAAGGAGGTTGATATCTTGAAGTTGATTAAGGACTACCCTTCCAAAGCCTCGAAGTTTTTAGACTTGGATGCTAGTTCAGGGCTAAAGGTTTTGTATCAAGCTGCATATGAGTGTGTTGAGCTCAGAGCCAATGCAGACGACCTACCACTATCATTCAAAGATTTGAGGTTCTTAAGAAAATATCATAAAATAGTGTCTGATGCCGACACCTATGGGTTAACTCCACTCGAAAAGGGCTTACTATCTCGTTTTGATGATCGGGCCCATGAAGAGAAGAAACATCGGGAAGAGCGTATTGTAGAGTCCTCAGATGATGATCAATCTGGTGATGATAACACCAATAGCAATGGTCTTGAAGGCCGAAATAATAAAATAGATGAAGAAGCCACTAAAACCTTGGCCGAGGAGACCAACAAGACGAAGGTGGTGAAGAAAGAATAAGCCAAGTTGGCCAAGATGATACCCCATGAGTACACTGGAGACAATGATCTAGATGAAGGGGTGGATTATGGTGAGGATGAGGAAGCTGACGACCTATTTGGCGAAGAATACCAGAACGATTATCCAGAAAACAACCAAGACGACTATACTAACATGGCTGATTTCACTTCGTCCAAGCAACATCATCTTGGACAAGCCAATGATATATCAGTTCATACCCCAACTGATGACGACCTCATGATCAACATGATGAGTATACTCCCAAGTAGTCGAAGTCTTACAGGTCAGGTTGCAAGTGACAAGAGAACCATGGGAGTTTTTTTTAATAAACCCAACGAATACATGGTCAGATCATATGATCCTCTATACATCAATGTCATGCTAGAAGGGTAAGAGGTTTCGCCGGTGTTAGTTGATGGAGGATTAGCCATTAACATCATTTCTTTTTTTGATCATGACCAAACTTCGTAAGACCACATAAGACTTTGTCCCTTCTGATGTGGATTTATTTGACTACACCAAAGAGGAATCTCAAGTGCAAGGAGTCATTCCCATCGAAAGTGTTGAAAGTTGTCATACAACAACCTGCTTCTTTGTTGTTCATATGGATGCTCCTCACAAGGCTATCCTTGGTCATGATTGGATTCACCAGAACATGTGTGTCCCATCCTCAGTACACCAACTCTTGGTTATATGGAAATGACACAAGATTGAAGTTATTAACTCTATAATTTCAGGGATCCAAAGAGATAGGTCCGCCAACATGACATATATCCTTCCATCTAAATTCCAAGCTCAGCTAGGTCAAATAAATATGATGGAAGGTGATGTTTTAGAGGAAACGTTCATTAGGTTCAAGTCATAGAGGAGGCCAAAGCTTGTTTCAGCAAGCCAATTGTGGCCATGTCCAAACATATCACGCTATTGTACATCACGGCTCAGTTAGAAGCCTATCCGATTTCCAAGGTCTTGGTAGACGGAGGAGCAACCGTTAACGTCATACCCTGGTCAGTTGTAGATAAATTGAAGAAGTTTGATCGAGACATAATATAATTTGACATAGCTATCAGTGACTTTTTGGGTGAGAAGCAGATTCGTGGAATCCTACCAACTAAAGTCACTATTGGAAATAAAAGCATGGTAACTTGTTTTTTCGTGATCAATTTGAAACCATGCTACAATGCCATTTTGGGCCGAGATGGGATTCACCAGAGCATGTGCATCCCATAATCATTGCATCAACTTCTTATCATTTGGAATTGTGTTATGGTCCAAGTGGTAGAGGTTGATGTTGCACCCTTGAAAGCCTCGGCCAACGCGGTCGACGCACAATAATATTATGATGACGTTGGTTGTTCTCAAATACAACGCCACAATGATACTGGTCGGGTAACAAGGATCACATTGAGAAAGGGTTTGGCCTTCAACGTTGAGATTATCCGCGAGGACTTAGAGCGCCCAATGTTGGTGGATTTTTTTGATCCAATCTTCCATGGATAACAACTAAGAGATTGACGAGTGAAAGACTGCAGTCAAATTGACTTCGAAGAGATTGCTGGCCTATTGGCCCGAACACTCAATTATGAGTGATTCAGCTACAAATTTGTTAGATTTTATTACAGAACAAAAGCAAGACGACCAACCAGAGTTCGTGGACATCGGCCCAACATCGACCGAGTTGGAGAAAGATTTGTTCGAAGGAATTGACCTAATGAAATAATTGAATCTGGGAACAACTGACTAACCACGGATGGTTAAGATCAGCAAGCTCTTATCCCCAATGTTGAAGAAGAAACTGATAACTTTGTTGATAGAGTTTCAAGATTGCTTTTCTTGGAGTTATCATGAGATGCCAGGCTTGGATTTGAATGTAGTTGAGCATAGATTAAATTTGAATGCAGCTTGTAAGCCTTATAAGAAACTACCTTGGTGATCTGATGTCGATGTTTTACCAGAAATTAAAGAAGAAATAGAATGATTATTAAAGAAGTATTTTATTCGAATGGCCCATTATGTTGAGTAGTTATCTAAAATTGTGCCTGTCAGGAAGAAGAATGAAAAGCTACGCATATATGTTGACATCAAGAAACCTGATTTTGGAAACTTCAAAGGATGAATACTCTATGCTTGTGGCCGACCAACTCATTGATGGGGCAGCAATACACGAAATCCTTTCTTTCATGGATGGACATGTCGAGTACAACCAAATATTAATAGCCGAAGAGGATGTTTATAAAACGGTTATTTGTTGTCTTGGGTCCATTGGTACATTCGAATGGTTGGTCATGTCTTTTGACCTCATAAATACTGGGGCAATGTACCAATGAGCCATGAATATGATTTTTCATGACCTCATCGACCGAATTGTGGAATTGTACATTGACGATGTTGTTGTCAAGCCGGTCAAGAGATATGATCACATAGCTGACCTTCGACAAACATTTGAAAGAATGAGAGCTCATAAACTCAAGATGAATCCATTAAAGTGTGACTTTGGCATCTCTGCTAGGAAGTTTCTAGGTTTTGTAGTCCACCGAAAAGGTATTAAAGTGGACGAGGCCAAAACAAGAGCCATTAGAGAAGTACCCCCACCAACCAACAAGAAAGAACTCCAATCGTTTCCGAGGAAGGTTAATTTTCTAAGACAGTTCATCTCTACCTCTGTTGGGAAAATTCAACAATTTTAATTACTTCTTCGACTCAAAAGAAAAGCTGACTTTGTGTGGAAAGAAGAGCATCAACAAGCTTTCAACGAGCTCAAACGATACATGTCCAATCCTCCAGTGTTGGTACCTCCTGTACGAGGTCGACCGTTGAAATTATACATTTTGGCCTCGGACAACTTCATTGGAAGTTTACTAGCATAAGACAATGAGAAAAGTAAAGAATGTGCCGTACATTATCTGAGTTGGAATCTGTGGAGATTCATTATTCGTTAATTGAAAAACTATGTCAGACTCTATTTTTTTCGGCAACCAAGCTTCGACATTACATGTTACCATCAGTTGTCCAAGTTATATCAAACACCGATTTGATCAAAAGCTTACTCGACCAATCATCCGAGGCCGAATAGGAAAATGGACAATGACTTTGTTAGAGTTTACATTCCAGTACGTGCCACGAAAAGTGGTCAAGGGACAACCTTTGGCTGATTTTCTCGCCCATCACCCATCTATAGATATTGAAGGAGCTAAAGATTTTGATATTGGAGCGATTTATGTGGCATCAATTGTAAATAACCATTGGATTATATTTTTTAACAAGTCGAGCACTAAGCTCGTTGCAGTCGTTGGGGTTATTATAAAGACACCTGAAGGCCAAAAATTTCAGTTTGCAATTCAATTGAATTTTCAATGTACAAATAACCAGGTCGAGTATGAGGCGCATATTATTGTACTCGAGATCCTCCAGGAGATGGGTGCTAAAAGAGTGTTGGTTTATGACGACTCGCAACTAGTCATCAACCAAATGAATAAAGAGTACAATTGCACAAGTTAGGCTCTATTGGCCTATCATACAATAGTCGACCAATTAGCAGACACATTTGATAGAATATCTTTCTTTCATTTGCCCAGATCGGCCAACTCTGAAGCTAATCAAATGGCTCATGTAGCATCAGGTATTCACATTCCTAATCATGAGGATAACATGGTGGTTAAGATCGAGAGACGTATTCTCCCCACTCTGGAGGACAAAGGAATGTCTGAGGATGTGTTCTCTATTTCCTTTGAGCTTGATGATTGGCAATAGCCGATTGTCAAATTTTTTAATAACCCGAAAGGACAGCATGACTGAAAAATTCGATATCTTGCTCGAAATTTCATCATATATAAAGAAGTAATATAACGCAAGGGATTAGACGATCCACTCCTCCTTTGTATAAGGGGGAAAAAGACTTTGGAAGTCATGCATTATGTTCATGAGGGGATATGCGAGGCTCATCAAGCCAGAGTCAAAATGAGATGGTTGATCAAAAGATATGGATTTTATTGGCCTACAATTTTGAAAGATTGCATTGAGTTCACCAAGAGTTGCAAGAAATGTCAAATTCATGACCCAGTGCAAAGAGTGTCTGAAAGGACTCGATCCCGATTTAGTTGCCTAAATCGGAATTAAGCCCTAACGACATCTGAGTCAACAAAAATTTTACCAGAGTTTCTTCTAGAATCAAGAAACCCAAAAACCTGCAGAGAAAACACACTTCTAAAATGTCCACAAAAATAAACCGTGGGCACCAAATCCCATCCGGATTTCTCAAATCAACCAAAATATAAGTTTACTATAAGTATACACTGTTTACAGAAGGTGATAAGAAATCTGAGAACTATGTGGAAAATAACACATACCAAAGTCAAACTCTATGCAGTATTCAGATCGACTTCTAATACAAGACTAGCATGTTAAGTTAGAAACCTACTAGATGAGTATAGTAACACAAACTCCATGCCTCCGTCTCCGACGTGCAATCACAGGATAACGACTGCAAACTGGGCGGAGAAAACCGAAAAGCCTAGAAAAAACATATAAAATAATAACCGTTAGAGTGAGTGGACGATAATAACTTCAAAATATATAATGTAAAATCTACATTATGCATTTCTGTAAATAAAATCATCAACTCTGATAGCGAGTCAAGAATACTGAAAATGTACAATAAGGATACGTCGAGGGGGACACCTGACCCTTCTCGAGTATCGTGCTCAGGTGGAGGCAGTGACTGAGGTCCTCTGACCTCGAGCCACTAAAGTCGTCCGGTGATTCCTGACATAAAGACAACGTGAATGCCAGGGGGTAAGTGCTGCTACTTCCCTGGAGCCACTCGAGGATCAGTCGAGTAACCAATGCATCGATGCACAACTAACTGAAACAAGCCTCCAAAAATATATACTGAAAGCACAAATTGAACTGGAACTGAATATAATAATAAATAGACTCACTAATCAACTGTAAAAATAAAGTGTCCACTCACAGTACAAAGCTAGCTCTGTGGTCCGGCGAAAGTTCCCTCGCCAAAATCTCAATCATGATCTCCTGAATAAATAACGTAAACATTTAATACTGGAATTCGATAAAACGTGCGAAAATCAACTCAGAAACTACCCCAAAAATTTCTTGAAAAAAATTACGATTTACCCTCCCTAGTGGTGGCCACGCGCCGCCTCCAGCAACCAACTTCGGCGAGGCCTAAATTTCACATGTAGCCTCCTCACATGCTCCCCAACAATTCTTCCTTTTTCGCCAGAGGCCAAATCAGTTAGGAAGACGTCGAAATCGCCATCATCGCCGGCGGCGGCGGCCACCACCAACCACCACGGATGGCGGCAATTGACCACTCAATCTCTTTCTCTCTCCAAGTCCAATCATTTTCCCTTCTACCACTAAGGCCAATTCACATCACGCCGGCCGGAATTTCACTCAAAAGTCGTCGGCCCCAAAATCGTCGGCGTGACTTTCCGGCGTGATTCCGGCAACGACGCCACCCCTCTCTCACCGAGACCACCCGCAAAACACTACCCTTCATGCCCACTACCTTTTCCCTCTATCTCCGGTCTCCCCTATGGCCGGAGCGCCGCCGTCTGACGGCGATACCGAATTTCCAATCAGAAATTCGATTAGGTTGCTTCAAAAATCCCCCAAAACTCAAATCTAAGTATGCCAAGCCACTCATGGGCAAGAGAGGATGAATTTCCATACCTCAAACCCGAAAATTGGTGGCCAAATGGTGAAAATTCCAACGGGTCGCAAAACGGGTCGGCGAATCGGGTCAATCAACGGATCGGTCAACGGGCAGTTCAACTTTCCAAATCGGGTAACCCGGCTATTTTCGGAAACTTGCTTTTTATAGGGGGAGCTCCTCAATCGATCAACGGTTATTATTCGACTATATCGCGATCGTACGGTCAATAATTAACCGATAAAAAGAAGTTTCTTTTCGATTTATACATTACGACACTTTCCGATAAATATCGCGATAGTTATCCGAAAACAAAAACTTCCAAAAATCATAACAAATAACTCGTAAATCCGAAAAAAAATTAAAAAATTTCTACGACCTTGAAATTAAATATTCTACAACTCTCGTGAAGGAAATCAAGTCAAATTCTTATCCAATAAAAAAGTCGTTAATAACTCACGTGATACAACTAATTCGCGATAATATTGTTTCGTTCTAATTAATATATGAACTTTGGTTCGGGTTGTTACAGTGTCAGCTAACATTTTTCATCCTATCGTTAAACCTTGGCCATTTTGAGGTGGACAATAGACATCATCGGAACCATCAAACCGCCGTCTCCAAAACAACATGTATGGATCTTGGTGGCAATAGATTACTTCACCAAGTGGGTCGAAGTAAAGACATATGTTACAATCACAAGTGCAATAATGATCCAATTCATAGACGAGTACATTGTTCATAGGTTTTGGATTCTATAGACTATAACGACTGACCGAGGATCAATGTTCATAGTTGAAGCCATACATGACATGACCAAAAACTTGGGCTTCAAACTGATACATTCCACACCATATTATGCTCAAGCAACGGTCAAGCTGAAGCAAGTAACAAAGGAATCATCAACATTCTCAAGAGAATGGTTAAAGATAAACCAAGAGGCTGACACAATTTATTGTCTGAAACGCTATGGGCATTCAGAACGTCAATACGAACAACCACTGGAACAACACCATTTTCTTTGACGTATGGGCATGACGCTATATTGCAAGTGGAGGTGTAACTTCAAGCCCACCGGATCGCGGCTTAGTATGGTTCGAAAACAGATAAATACTCTCAAGCAATGATACAAGAATTAGAAGAACTTGACCAAGAGAGAATTGATGCATACAATCACATGGAGGCTCAAAAGAGAACTGTGGCTCGTGCATATAATAAACGAGTCAAATTCAAGTCATTCGCTTAAGGCAATTTGGTGTGGAATGCAGTTCTACCTATAGGGACCAAAGACAGGCGATTCAGAAAGTGGTCACCAAGGTGGGAAGGGCCGTATATCATTCACCAAATTCTGGGTAAAGGCGCATATCAATTAAAAGATCAAGAGGACAAACTACATAACATGCCTATAAACGGCCAATTCCTCAAGAAGTACTTCCTGACTACATGAGAGATGAGAGAGCAAGGGTCTTTCGACTAATTTGGTTAGTAAGGTTATAATGTTCAAATAGTTTCGACGACCGAATGACAAAGTTTGTAAATTCGGCTAATCAATTGTATGTCAGTGTAGAAGTGGTAGCTTCAATTTAACTCATCTATGCATCACTTAACATAACTTTGATTTACTTCAAAAAGTTTTGCTTGGCCGACTTTCATTGCTCGGCCAACTTTTATTTCAACCAACTCACATTTCACTCGGGTGACCAAGTTGCTCGAGTTGACGCTTACTTTGCTTGGCTAACTCTCATTTTTACTTGGGCCACTCTAATTGTGATTGCATTTTGCTTGGGCGACTGTCATTGTGCTTGGGTGAAATTTTTTCTTGGGAAACTATTTTGCTTGGGTGATTTTTTGCTTGGGCAACTTATGGCGTCATAGATGCCCAGTTTCGTCCATGTATCACTAAAATGAGACTCCATACATGGCACCCATTTCTTCCATTCAGCCGTCAGATTCGGCCAGCTCGCTTGAGGGCATCTTGATTTCTTACTCCATGCCGACCACTGAGACCCCTTGAAAAGCGTGGAATGATCAACCATAGAAGTCTCTAGTACTTTGGCAACAGTCGAGGGCATGCCATAACGGTAGTGTGAGCCGAGGACACAAGCAAGTTGAACATCGTTAGTGTCTGTGAAATTGCATATCACGGAATTCATACATAACTGCTTAATGCCATTCAATGCTAACTCAAGCTTACGCACGAAAGCCTCCGACTCTTCATCTAGCTTCTCATTCTCTATGGCTTAATTGTCTAACATTGTCTTTGTTGTAGACATCAATAACTCGTTTAACCTGTTACACAACAATTCGAATCGACTCAGACAATGCATAACTCATTTTGGGGTAACATAGGTCGAGTTGTTCATTGAAGGGAGGACAAGGGAGGATACGTGTAAAAAAAATGAGAGAAGGAGTTATGTACATATAGAACTCATATTCAGCTATGTGTACATACCGGAAGTCCAGAAGATAATTGGTAGACAGGTGCTCCAGACATATAGCCGACTATGATATCGGCACAAGGCACATATTTCTACAAGACGATCATTCATCAATAGCTACCAACACTTTACCTGTATTACATAACAGTGTTGCAGGACATGTGCTTATCTGTCATATCTCAGCAAGTGTGAAGAAGATGTAAGCACAGAACAGAGCTAACATATTTGGAAAACGGGGTTTAAAAAGGAGTAGTGTTTGCTCACCGTTTGAAATAGTTTCCCCTGCTGATAGGTGATGCCGAGCTTACAGTCTAATTGGTCTCTACTTCAAGATTTTAATTTCATGGCATCGATTGAAGCTTTTAGTCGAGAATTTGCTGTGAAAAATCATACCTGAAATTACAATTGAGTTATGAGTCACTAAAAGTGATGCTATGGTAACAACATGAGCTTTGAGCAATGAATTAGAGAAAGGGGTTCATTTGAGGGGGACTAAAACAGTAGGTTACTAACGACCGTAGGCGGGGGGGGGGGGGGTTGGGGTGGGGGTCTTGGTTTGGAATGGAAATCGAGCTTGAACCTGAAGAAGCCCTCACCCTGTGACTTCATCAACGCCGGTCTGAATATTGAATGTAGAATAAAAGAGAGGAGGTAAATCAGTACCTAAACATCTATGGTTGTTCCAATGTTGAAGACAGACTAAAATGGAGATTAGTTTACTCACCGGTTACTGATTGCGGCCACCGTCGATGACGAGGTAATTGGAGTCATTTGTTTCAGCGATGTTTCACTGATGTTTCATTTTTTTTTACTCACCTGACAAATTCTTAATTATATCCCTAAATTTCTCGTAATTTTCCAATTTTTGTTAATATTTCCGATATATCGGTGATATTCCAGATTTCTTAAAACTTTCAAAAACATTTCACATGTAGTTTGATAAATGTCTAATCTTCACATGGCTCAATGTCTAATTCGGTGGTGGAGGCCATGGATGCGGTGGAGGAGGCAGAAGGAGTGAATGCAATCTAAGAGAAAAGGGTCAAGAGAGTTTATCAAGGAATGTCAAAGATGTGTTATCCACCATTTTTGGCTCAATAGGTGTTGGAGATGGTAATTACCGACCATATCATTAAGGTCAAAAGTTTGTAATGCCTTATCCTTCATATGTCATGCCTTATGGTCTTCCAACAAATGACAATCGTCACAATCACAAACAAATGCCTCAAATGATGATAACAATGGAGAAAGTCAAGCAATGTCTGGTTCATACTACAAGCTCCAGAATTCTCAAAGATCGCCCCCTGACCTGTATAGTTGGCATATAAGTCAACGCATGCAGAATTATATGGAAGAGCTAGCAATCATTTAATGATTACTCTTCACAATACACATATGTTTCTGCATAGGGAGATGAGAAAAATAGAGTGAATTTCGAACCTCATAGGTCCTCTTCGTTGTTTTGAAGTATTTGTGTATTTGATTTTATGATGTGTGATGTGTAACATATTGTACAAAATGCATGATGACCTAGTTGTTTTAGGAAAAAATAAAAATAAAAGTATTAAATTATATTTTAATAATTATCAGTACTTAATATGTACTAATTCATATAGTAATATAGCAAATTTATATGTCTTGATTTTGTATCAATATTTTATTTTCACATAGGGTAGATAATTAATCATATAACAACCTCCAAAAGTTTCATTACAAATTTTCATGTATTTTTATTAGTTTCCATTTTTTCCGTCAGAATTTTCACTAGATCGATATTTCATCGATATATCCAAATTTTGGATCGTCAATATATGCTCGATATCCGATATTTTACTCCTTGGAAACACCTCCCACTGGTGGTGTCGGGTATCGAATACCGATACGATACACCTTGAAAACGCGTGGATACGTTGTGATACGGTATCCAAATTTTGATACCGATTGGATACGTACGTATGTTAAAAGAGACACACCAAACTGTAAATTCTTAGTTTTCAGACTCATCGATCTCTTTCAGCTAGTTTGGATTGGATCGATGCGCTTTGCCGTTCACACTCATATCACATCCCAACGTTTCAACGATCAAGTCCATTTCACCTTCATACTCATAGTGATTTGTGAGTCATCAACCCGGTTGATTTCTCGTTGGTCACACGCACTTTCGAGTTCAATCAGAGGTTGGACGTGATTGAGAACCAAGATTAAAGTGTTAGTCAACTCTTTTCGTACAAGACATTCGAACCAACGGCCGAGAGGATTTCTTCCTCGGTCATCAGTCACTTGAAGAGTCAGGTCCAGCGCACACCTATTAAACCTCGCTCGGCCGATTGGCCGCGAGTTGGCATGCCCATGTCAATCAAAAGAACATTTTGATCTAGAAGTCTATCAGCCGTCGTGATATTGACCGTGACGATTTTTTGAGCAAACAAAACTGTCAAGTACAATAGAAGTTCCCTGCAAGGTGACTTCCAATGAAAGAGCTTAAAACCCATTCATTCAAAACACCCCAAAGCAAAACATTACTAACAACATCTTAGAACTTTTTGACAAGTCGAAAGCATGCAACTTCACTTTGGGTAAAAGAGATTGAGATCAAAGGAAAAAAAAAATTTGGTGCATACTGGTGGTGGGTGTTGCCGGAATACACAGATTGGCCACCGACATGGTTTCAATCTCAATTTAACGTATATAAACATCGTATATACCTTTTCTTAACAACCTTTCTTCTCTGCTTGCTGTTATCTTGTGTAGTATATTAAGATTATAACAGTATACTAAATGTTGTTTGTTGTTTTTTGTATAACAGCTATACTAGAGTTCTTTTGTCATCTCTCTTGGAGTCAATTGTCTGGAATTTTCAAATAGGTCATCGTAAAAGGAATTTAGGTAGAGGTCATTCCTCATCTTCTCCTCCTCTTCCCAAAAGAGTCAAAAGTAGTGGATTTGAATTCGTTATTGAACACAATGTCCTCAACAAGAGTTGTACTGAACTCAACTTTGTCCAATCCTACATTGCGTCCCACAACTTGGAAAAATTGGCTTACGAGAATGAGGGGTACTCAGAAGCAATTGTGAGAGATTTCTATTGTTCTTTGGCTTACACGGAACCGATCGAGGGTAAATACACTTTCAAGGTAAAGGGTAAGGAGATCTCTATTAGTGTGGGGATTCTTCGAAAATTTCTAAGCTTGTCTGAAGGCATACACATGAATTGGCATTTCTTTGACGTTTGACAAAACACGATAAGACTCGATTTTCATCCAGACAAGAGATGGAAGATGTTGGCATCTCCAAACTTATCTCTTTGGTACATCAGGTAGTTCATTCATTGCATATCATGTTTTCCATCTAGGATATGATAGTGTGCATGTATCCCTGCTGTTCTGGTATGATTCTGTGAACATGTTCTCATCTGGGTTCGGTTGCTTAAGTTAATCTTATTTCAGTATGCATGTGCTTTATAGCAGCCTAGGTTAATCTTTATGCATGTACCCTGGTTCTTGCTAGTTGACCTTAAAATTCAAATGTGTTAAGCCAACATGTGATATTTAGGATTTTGTGCTACTTTATGCATGTGCTTTACAATCTGAAATTATGATAGCTTTGGCTTTCACGTGGAACTACTTTCTGCTGTTTTGCCATTTCTGGTAATAGATTGGGTATAGTGTTTTCCCTCCTAAAATACATCTTACCCCAAATGGAAAACTGATGTTGACTTAGCATTTTGCCTTGAAACATGCCTCTGCTTTGTTTGCTGTGTCAAATCTATTTAGTCAAAACTGAGTTGTTTCTTGGACTGCCATAAGCCTCTTCTTATGATAGTTGACCACGTGATTTGGTGCTATGCTTGACCCCTATGTGTGTAGTTTCTCACTAATTTGTTTTACTGGGTATAAGGAAATACAAAAGCTGTTTTGGTTTCTTTCTTCCCTATAGTTGTGCAGTTGTCCCATCAGTTTGCAGACCTGTTTTGCTCTCTATTAGGACTATGCTTAGGCAGTGTTTTGTGTTGCTGTGACACGTGCTTTTCAGCTGTCTTTGACTCCTTCTTTGCCTTACTTACTTGCTGCATTGTGCTGCTGCTTTGTATGGTCTATATAAGGTGTCTAAACTGTGTTGAAAAGTTGGTTGGTTGAGTGAGATACTTGGGTGTTTAGGTTATTCTGTTTTGGTATTCTTTGAGAGCACTTTCGAGTGTAGTTTCTCTTCTGTCTTCTCTTCCCCTTCTATGTCTTTTGGTTGCTCATAACTGTGCATAATAGACGTGGTTTCTAAAACATAAAAACTGTTTTTCAAAACTCATATGCATCATTGCATTGTGCATTCCATAGAGATAAAGTGTGGAGATGCCCAACCCATGAAGTTGATCAAGAAGGTTTTAACTTGAAGAGTAGTTAAAGATCTGTTTTGATACTTCAGTTTCTCTTTCCAAGTGTAAGCACATAGATTAAAGTAGTGTAGCTCTGTTTGTACTAGTGGGTAGACTAGTCAGGATAACATAAGGGTTATGTATCTCCAGAGTGCCAGAAACTTGTAATTGTGTGAGTTACCAACTAGTGGAAAGGTTTGTCCCTCAAGAGTTAGGGGCACGCAGTTTTGATCCTGGTTGTAGAATTTCTGCGTCACCAAAAACATCTGGTGTCATTCTTTCCTTACTGCTTTTCTCTCTATTACTCGTATCCTGTGTTTCGGGATATGACAATATCTTGCTATCCCGATAACAGACTAAACGAAAAAGTGGTAAAGGCCTATTCACCAAGTGTTTCGGGATAGGACAATATCTTGCTTCCTGTGTCGAATGATGATGAAGTGGATGGAAATGAAGATGTCTATATTAAGACTATTGAAGGTCTTTCTCGTACTAATGTTGTAGGTATTCTTCACGAGGATCCTGCATTATATAATGCTCAGAATGAGAAGACACTTTCCCCAAAGAATCGAGCTTTCAAAGTAGGTAGTCTTAAGAGTGATCTCTAAGCTCTCTGGTTATTTGTAAAGCATAAGCTCTCATCACTTGAAGATTCCTTTTACTAGTGCTCAACACTTGGTAGCTATTTCCACCTTAAATCATATTGACATCCCATTTGCACAGTTCATCTTTGATCGAATTTTGAAGTGTGCAACTAAAAAACAGAGTACCAAACTGTTCTATCCTTGCTTTATTACAAGGTTTCGCTTGCTTTATTACCTTCATATGTCATTCTAGATGTAAGTACTATTCAAAGAGGTAAATCTAAACTTTCTGTTAATGAGCCATGGGCAAGAGATTCTTCCGTCCTTTTGGACCCTCCCATAGTTTCATCTTCTTAGACCACCCCATCTTCTCAAACCGTCGGTACCCCTCCTTACTTTTCATTGATTGATCCCAATCTTGTGAAGGTTTTACAGTACTTTCAAACTTTAGGTTAGGGGTTGAGAAACGTCTCAGTTCACTTGAGGGAAGTATGAGTTCACTTCATGATCAAGTGACATCAATACGTATGACACTTGAACCACAAGGTCAACCAACCGCTAATATGGAGAATGCTAATGAAGGTGATGAGCGTTATCCACCTTTTACATTCGCAACTTATTTATTTTTACTTCATTTTGTGTGATGTTGTTGACTATAAATTTATGATAGATGACATGTATAATGAAGACTCTGGAAAGAATCATGATAAGTTGACTGTGGACCCAAGAAGAAAGAAATTTCTTGTGTTTGATCTCAACGGGTTACTAGTCATCATTCTTCCTAAATCGAAGGTGCCAGTAAGTGACCATGGTGTTGCTGCTGGGAGCTTCCGTTCTAATCTAGGTAGTACAAACTATACTCTGCTCAATATATTTTGGATCGTTCCTTTGCATGTGATACACATGTATATGCATATATGCACTCACCTTTAATTTCTTTGATGACATTAGGTAGTTTTCAAAAGACCCTATATTAATGAATTCCTGGAATTCTGCCTTGAAAGATTTGAAGTTGGAATATGGTCTTCTGCATTGGAGTTAGTTTTGAACTTTTATAAACTTATGTATTCTATATGTTGTCTTGTTATGTAAATATCTTGTATACTGTGTTTATTCTTTTTAACTAATCGATTGCCAGGAAAGATGTTGAGATGTGTTGAATATTGCGATGAAAAATATTCAAAGACAGATTTTCATTTGTGTGGATAAATTCATTTGTGTGGGTAAGTTTGAGCAGGTAGCTTGTGATGGGTCAAGTCCCTCCTTAATTGGAGGATGAAATCATGTGGTGAATTATACACATGAGAAAAGCAAGATACACTGTTATTTTGGAGACCCATTAATTGAAGAAGCTATAGCTAAAGGTAGAGCTATAGGACGGAGCAGAGAAGTTTGAAGAATGAACCCTATAATTATAGGGTGGGTGTGCAGCAATGTTTGAAGATGGTGAAGACGTGCATTGATGGGCATGCCAACATTGATCCGATTTTCGTTTTCTAATGGATGCTTTTGAACTGTGCATCTATAGAACCACACGAACTGGTATAGAATTATTTCCATAGCTTTGCAGTTGCAAAAGTGGACGCTCAAATTTATGTGAAGGAAAACCCAATTGGAATGTTTGCAGTTACATGGGACCATCGTCCATGGAAGGGCTCTGAGATCAGGCGTCACTAAGTACATTTCACCAATTAGATTCTTATATTCTGTTGATATAATCTGGATTAACGTCTTCTTCTTTATCATGATTAACTTTGGATAGCTAATGTAGTAATCATAAATATGTTGTTCTTTACAATTGATGTCTTTCCTTTTCCTTTTCAGGATAGGAGGAAAGCGAATACAGGAATTGATGGGTAAGACTTGATGAGGCGATGGTTTGATTTTCCGAGGAGAGCACTTGTCCTTTAGGTGTACTGACTAGCTTGCTAATGTCTAATGTTTTTAACGAAAATATGAATATGGGTGATCATTTGGTAACTTGCTATCAATGTTTTGACTTGTTCAATATAAGAACTAATTCTGCCAATAAGCATTTTAGTTATGTTGTTCAATACAAAAGTTATAATTGACCAGAAATTCTTTGTTATGCAGATTTGAAGGTGCAGGATTTTCAAGCATTTAGAAGCAATGAAGAAAAAGCTATAAGACAGCCAAGGAGATTCTACTGAGAAGCAGTGTATTTGTGTGATGATGTCAGTAACATATTTGATGCTCCGTGGTAGTATCATCTGTCATGTGTTTTAGTATGCTTAGTTCTGTTTAGTTTGGCAGATTGTATGTGGGCGTGTGATAGTATAATACTTGTAGATTCTGTGTTCTAAGTAGTATGTTTGATGGTGGATGGTAGTTTTGTAGGTATATTCTACTAAGTAGTATGTTTGATGCTCTATGGAAGTTTTATTGTTTTAATGCAAAAAAAATTCGGAAAGTAAGTGAAATGATCTGATCCCAATTTAGCTGCATAAACCGGAGTTAAGTCATAACGATTCTATTAACATAGTTTATACCTTCTATTTGAAAACCGAAGTGGAGATCCATAACTCGAATATCACAAATTAAGGAAATTTTTCACATAGTAGTTCGCTACTAAAATATAGAAGATAGACAACTGTTTTCGACATCAAAGCAGCTAGACAATCTAAACTGACTGTGCAAACTAAAATACTAACTCGCAGGATCAATTGGAATTGCTATTATTTGGCCCAAATACTCCTGGTTCCTCCGCATGGCACTTCTTATTTTTTTGATATATCTCTCCACTCAATGGTTTCCAAATGCACTCTGATTTTAGAATTTATCAGAACCACATGACTATGTAGAGTCATGAAATTGTAGGTGCTTATTAATTATGAATTATGATTAAACAGCTCAGTTTCTGTGTTCAAAATGAATTTTGCTCATGTTCGATGCAAAAATATCTCTCGCGGAGAGGTCCTTCTCGCGAAGCAGTCTCTTTTATGATTTCGGATGTTTTAACCGCGTGAGCCGGTTTATCCTGCTTGTGCTTTATATGCTGGCGTGCCACCGTCTCTCGACGGAATATGGACTGTTTGCAGCCGCCTAACTTCTTATATAAGCGATTAGAATGGGGAGAGCACCAACCCCACTCGAATAGGTCCTTGCTGCCTAGTGTCCTAGGACTTGATATGTGAATCTCTAGCTAAGTCTCTGAAATCAATACTCCACACGCCCTTATCCGTGCAAAGCAGAGCAATCCCGCTGACAGAGTGTTGAGAACACTACTTCCTTCGTGTGCCCGAACTCTCACCCTTATGTGACAAGCTCTTCGACCGTCCGGTTGTCGAAAGGTTCTTGCTCCCTTTAAGTCGCAATACTTTCACCCTTATGTGAGAAGCACTTTTGACCTTCTGGTTGCAAAGAATAGAATCTCGAAGACGAGATGTCTAGGTACTTGCGTATAGCAAATGTTTGTATTTGATCGGGGACCCATTCCACAAAGCTCTTACTCTTCTTATATACTCGCTTAAACAACAGTCATTCACTCTGTTTCAAACTCTTTCTGCTCTCGTAATCACAGTCTGAATCTAACACCAGCATACATGTTGTAATCCTCGTAGATCTTCTAATACTATCATAACTCCTCTAAGAAGCCTATCTAAAATAGAACAAGCTATAATAGAATCCAAGCGCGTGGAACCGGCTAATTAACAAGACATAGTTCTTAACAGAATTTAAAGCTTGCTCCTGGCGAACGCTCGCCAGGCGTTGTTCTCACTTGACCCTTCGCCAAGCGTCTATGACATAGTGGGCCGCTCGCGAAGCCCTCGGCCATCCAAGCCCAAAATGAAATACTTTATTTTAGGCTCAAACATTGCCCCTCAGGTCTTGAACTTGGAACTTCCTGAACAAGCGAAAAGACTTGAATATAACTTGACTGACGTGCTTAAGACTTTATAACGGTATCCCATCACTCAAACGCCACGTCACCCAACCTTTCAAAAAAGGTGTGACACTCGACTGACACAGTATAAAAGCACCAGTCCATATCCACAAATCTCATTTTTCAACAAAACCCTTTTCACCTGCACTGATCCTACACTTTCTAACCCTCTCAGTCAAAAAGTTCAAACCTTTCCTTCTCACCGCCGTCCACAGCCTCTGCCCTCTGTCACCGCACCCCTCCAACGCCAGCCACAAATGCAAGCCCACAAGGCAGACCGACTTCTCTACAGCCTAGACCATGCATGAAAGCCCCCACACAACTGTCGTTCATACGCCTCAGATCCCCACACCTAGGACTGAGAACATCACACCGAACAACAACTCTCATTGATGGCATAATACCCGTCCGGCTGCACCCTCAGAGGAGGGTTGCCGAACGAGGAACATTAGAATGAAGAGGAGAAGTTTTTTCTTTGCGGCTAGGATTGTTTCTTTTTTTATGCCCAAGCCTATTTTGAACTCGAAGTCATGATGGATCGTTTTGTAAGCTTATGATTTGAGATTGTGGCATTCATTTTTGTACTCACAAAATATTCACATGCATATATTCGATATTAATTAATAATGCAATGTTCCCATACTACCTCTCAATACGTACCGTATCCAATTTTGTACACCTGAGTAGAGATTAATCAGATTATTGTTTGGAAATGAACGGATTTATGGAAATTTTGCCTTCACGTATTGTGATCGGGAAGTATCATAATCATATCACATGATCTGTATGCAAAGTGTCAATTCAAAGCAAAAGATCAGGTCAGGTGATGCCAAAATTTTCTTCTTCTTCTTTCTTCTTGTATTGTAATTGCAAAGCCTAGCTTATTGCATGTATATACATGTTTAGAACCAACTAGATCAAACGAGCGGTAAAACTAGGTCCCTAATCTGTCGAACTCGTAAGTGTTTGGTTATCTGTGTCCATATTTTTGCTTCAAACCATCATACATTACAGATTGGAAAAACAAAACTATTTGAAAAGACGAGCCAAAATCGAGTAATTGGCCTTTGGCAGATCCTTTTGGCTCTTTTTGGCAGAAGAAGAAAAATCATATGGTTGCAAGCTGAAATATTCCCTATTTTATTTTCTTAGAAATAAAAGAATATTCTTGCAAAAGGAAATGATTCAAATCTCACCAAATTGATCTGTGACATTAGTTAGCAGATTTCATGTATTACTGTTAGTTAGCTGTACACACTCAAATTTAGGTAATAATTGTGGATCTATTGTATAGAGGTTGTATATATAGCCTGTAACTCATTTTGTATCAATTAAGAAAATAAATATATTCTTCACACACCGTTCCTTTTATGGTACCAGAGCAAACATCCTGAGACATAAAGTGAAACACAAACACAAAACCCATGACAGGAGACGGAGAGAAGAAGCTCATTGAACATGGCAAACCTTCAGGCTCTTCAAGAATCCCTGAACCATGGGAGAATCTCAATCATCCTTTGTTTCTCCACCACTCAGACCAACCCGGCACGGTGCTCGTCTCGCAACCTTTGATGGAAGATAATTACATCACATGGATTCAATCCATGAGCATGGCCCTTGAAATCAAGAACAAGCATGAATTCGTTGATGGATCCATCAAGAGGCCAACTGAGCGGATTGAAGAACAGCAACAATGGGAACGCTGCAATACACTAGTAAAGACATGGTTGTTAGGATCAATGTCAAAAGAGATCAAAGGCAGCTTTATTCACTACAAATATGCCAGAGGTATGTGGCTTGAATTGCAAGAACGGTTTTCTCATACAAACTGTTCAACTGTTTCATGTAGAAAATGCAATCCACGATTGTGACCAAGGCACCAATTTCGCCATGTCATACTTCACAAAGTTGAAGAGCCTCTGGGATGAGAGAGATGCACTCTGCGGGATCCCTCCTTGTAGCTGTGAGACAGCGAAAGAAATCATGACCTACATGGAAAATTAAAAGACAATGAAGTTTTTGATGGGTCTCAATGATACCTATGCTACAATTTGTAGCAATGCAGTGGCGATGTAGCCTCTCCCAACTGTGAACAAAGCATACTCGATGGCACTACGGCATGAAAGGCAAGCAGGAGTGTCGAGTGGGAAGGACATAACTCAACTAAAAGCGGCAGCCTTTGCAGTGAAAAAGGCGAATCGTGACTTTAATTCTGGAGATGGTGAAACCAGGTGTGAGAAATGCCACAGGACCAACCACGGCACCAAAAATTGCCGAGCACATCTCAAGTGCACATTTTGCAATTATACAGGTCATACTTACGAGTATTGTCGTCAAAGAAAGAAGGCTGCTGCGGCTACTGTTTTGAAAGACAAACCAGAGGCAGCAATTAGTTTTCCCTTTTCACAAGAGGAATACAAGCAAATCATGAATGTGTTGAGGAAAAACAAGATTGCAACAGCAAACCAAGTCGGTAATGTGCCAAATTATGAGGAACTCTCAGGTAAGGCATTTACTTATGCTCAAAATGGCAAAAATAACGTTTGGATATTGGACAGTGGTGCTAGGGACCATATAGTTTGTGACCTTTCTCTCCTTGCTTCTTTGAAATCTGTTCACAATCGGATGGCACCTCAGCTCAGGTCACTCACATTGGCAAAATAGTCTTCTCTCTCCATTTCATTCTTCAAAATGTCCTGTGTGTGCCATACTTTTACTTGAACTTGATTTCCATCAGTATGTTGCCATTCGATTCATTTTGTGTCACCATCTTTCTCAGACAATTTTGTGTCATACAGGACCTGCAATCGAGGAAGATGATTGAGATGAGAATTGAATGGGAGGGACTCTACTGCCTTGAGAAAATACAGAAAGGAAGATGCAACTCTGTCCGTAGTCATCAATCCAATCTTTGGCATCAACGCCTCAGCCATCCTTCTAGGAAAGTTTCTTCATTATTCCCTTTTTCTGGAAATAAAACTTGTGATGCAAGTGAATGTTCTATTTGCCCTTTGGCCAAACAAACAAGAAAGTCATTTCCATTAAGTATTATCTCAAGTGAGTCTGCTTTTGCCTTGATACATGTTGATATTTGGGGAGGTTATCACGTTCCCTCACTTTCTGATGCACGATATTTCCTTACCATCGTTGATGATTACACTAGGAGCTCTTGGGTATACTTAATGAAACATAAATCAGAAGCACGCACTCTCCTAGTTAATTTCATTCACTTGATCGAGAATCAATTTGATAAAAAGGTCAAAATTGTGAGTAATGATAATGGTCCCGAGTTTAAACTCGAACAATTTTATTCTTCAAAAGGGATAGTTCATCAAACTAGTTGCGTCAACACACCACAACAAAATGGTATCGTTGAACGCAAACATAGGCATTTGCTTAATGTTGCTAGAGCCATTCTGTTTCAAGCTAATTTGCCTAAACAGTTTTGGGGGGATGCCATACTCACATCTGCATATCTCATTAATCGAACACCCATACCACTTCTCCAAGGCAAGACACCATTTGAAAAATTATTCAACAAAGTGCCAAATTATTCCCATCTATGAGTGTTTGGTTGCCTGTGTTTCACCTCAACTCATCCTACCAAACCCACCAAGTTTGATCCTCATGCAACAAAGTGTGTGTTCTTAGGCTACCCTCATGGTCAAAAAGGTTACAGAGTTTATGATCTAGAGCAACACAAAGGACTTGTTTCACGAGATTTCCTGTTCTTTGAAGATACTTTTCCATTTCAGTCCATCTCCTCTACACATTTTCCACCTACTGCGTCACCTTTTCAACCACAAACACATATATCTTCATTTGACACAGACCCTCCTTTCTCTACTTCTAGTGTCCCAAATCTTGAAGACTCACTAATTGACACGCCACCTGAGGACCCTATCATCCATTCTTCACCACCATCACCAAATACCAACATATCTTTGCCACCAGATCACCATGATCCATCATCACCACCACGACGCTCTTTTGGACCTACCAAAACTCCAACATTTTTGCAGGACTTTCATGTTGAAGTAGCCCTCCCTTCATGGACTGTTTCATCATCTTCACCAGACTTGGTCACCACTCGAGGTACTGCTCATTCTCTTTCTAATGTTTTATCCTATGGTAGACTCTCTAATAATCATCGAGTATTCACCACTAAGCTTACCATCCAGAAAGAGCATGCTCATTTTAAACAAGCAGTACAATATCCTAAATGGAGAGAAGCTATGCAAAAACAGATTCAAGCCCTTCAAGCTAATCACACCTGAAGTTTGGTGCCTCCAGCACCTAACAAACAACCTATTGGTTGCAAATGTGTATACAAAATCAAACTCAATCCAAATGGCACAATTGAACGCTACAAGGTGCGGTTAGTTGCTAAAGGATACAATCAAGTTGAAGGGATTGATTATGGTGAAACTTTTGCACCGGTTGCCAAATTGACAACAGTACGAGTACTCCTCAATCTTGCAGCCTTGCAAGGATGACATCTACACCAGTTAGACGTCAACAATGCCTTTCTCAATGGTGATTTATATGAGGAGGTATACATGCAGATTCCACCTGGATTCTAACGAAAGGGGGAGACTTGAGTTTGCAAGTTGCATAAATCCATTTATGGTTTGAAGCAGGCTTCCTGTCAGTGGTTCATTAAATTATCAACAACTCTTAAATCTACAGGGTTTTATCAATCTTGGTCAGATTATTCATTATTCGTCCGAAATCGTCCAGGTAGATTCACAGCATTGTTGGTTTATGTTGATGATGTAATCTTGGTAGGAAATAGTATGAAGGATATTACAGACACCAAACAATTTCTTTCAAACCATTTCAAGCTAAAGGATATGGGTCAACTTAAATATTTCCTTGGGATAGAAGTAGCAAGGTCAAAGCAAGGAATTGCATTATGTTAGAGAAAATATGCCCTGTAAATTCTTGAAGATATAGGTTTTCTCGGTGCAAAGCCTTCAACTTATCCTGTTGATCAAAACATGGCACTCACACAAACCAATGGTGATCTCCTGGATGATCCATCTCAATACCGAAGACTTGTAGGCTTGATATACCTCATCATTACAAAACCGGACCTTGTTTATGTTGTTCATATATTAAGTCAATTTATGGACAAGCCTAGACAACCACACCTTGAGGCAGCACACAGGGTCCTAAGATATATCAAGCAAGCTCTTGGTCAAGGAATTCTTCTCCCTTCAACAGGTACATTGGAACTGAAAGCATTTGTCGATGCTGACTGGGCACGTTGCAAGGATACAAGAAGGTCTGTAACCGGATACTGCATTCTACTTGGACAAGCACCGATTTCTTGGAAAACAAAGAAACAAAGTACAATGGCTCGCTCAAGTGCAGAGGCAAAATATCGTTCTATGGCCACTACATGTTGTGAGGTAACATGGTTACACAATATATTGAAAGATTTGAATGTGAATCACACACAGCCTGTCAAGTTATTTTATGATAATCAAGTTGCTATACATATTGCCTCAAATCCAGTTTTCCACGAACGCACAAAACATATAGAGATTGATTGTCATGTAGTGCGTGAAAAAGTGCAAAGAGGAGTTGCGAGAACAATACATGTCATAACAAAAGAGCAACTAGCGGATATGTTTACCAAGTCGCTGAGTTCGAAACAGTTTGATACATTGCTCAGCAAGTTTGGTGTGATTAACATACACTCCAACTTAAGGGGGAGTGTAAAAGGAAAGGATTCAAATCCCACCAAATCTGCAGAAGATTGATCTGTGACATTAGTCAGCAGATTTCATGTATTACTGTTAATTAGCTGTACACACTCAAAGTTGAACAATAATTGTGGATCTATTATATAGAGATTGTATATATAGCCTGGAACTCATTCCGTATCAATTAAGAAAATAAATATATTCTTCGCACCGTTTCTTTTACAGATTATCTGTGTCCATATTTTTGCTTCAAACCATCATACATTACAGATTGGAAAACAAAACTATTTGAAAAGACGAGCCAAAATTGAGTGATTGGCCTTGGGCAGATCCTTTTGGCTCTTTTTGTACGTGGAATTCTGGGATATTATGAGAAGAAGAAAAATCATATGGTTGCAAGTTGAAATATTCCCTATTTTATTTTCTTAGAGTATCTCCAACAGCTCTTGTATAAAATCTCTATTATACAAGACTAAAACACAAAATTTGTATAATTGTTTGGGGTCAACTCCAACAGCTCTTCTATTCTATTCTTAAAAAATAAATGTTAATCTCTATAATTTAATGAGTATAGAGATATTTCTCAAATCAAGTCAATAAATTGTAGGAGAGAGAAAAATTGATGTGTTTTTGTTCATATTTTGAGGAGAGAATGTTGAATTGTGTATGTGAGCAATAAATTTTAGAGATTTTTAGATGGTTATACAAATTTTGAGTTTTCTATAGATATAGGGATTCTCTCTCCTCTTTATCCATTTTCTATAGAATACAAGACAGTTTACAAGAGCTGTTGGAGCCAAAAAGATGTACTTTTTCAATAAAATAGCAATTCTTGTGTTTTTACAAGAGGTATTGGAGATGCTTTTAGAAATAAAAGAATATTCTTTTTAATTTCATTTTGGTTCGTTCAAACGGACGAGGGAGCTAGTCAGAAGCTGATTGGGGGAACTCTTGAGACTCTCAGAGCTATTTTGGAAACATTTTCCCACGAGTCAATTAGTAGAGACCAGAGCTCAACAGCCTCAACTCTCTCACTCATTCTACAGCTAGAGGCTTAGAGCCCAACTCCTAAATCCTAAACGACGACGTTCAGTCTGTTATCAGCTTCATTTCATTTCAAAAACTCCGCCTCTGGATTCTTGAGCTGTTCATCCGATTTGATCGGTTAGTCCGCCTCACATGCAACCCCCTTACATTTCCAATATGTTTATCTATTTTTCGTTGTGGGTTTTTGTTTCTGTTCATTGAAACGAATTAGTATATTGGTTTTGCTTTGACTAAAATGAGTAAATGTTCATATTTGTGTGTGTTTTGGTGTTGGTTTTGGTTTGTGTATATAAAAGTATTGGTTTTGGGGGGTTTGGATTGACGGGTTTGTGAATAGAGATGGAAAGTTTGAATCTTTGATTGGATATTTGGATTCAGAGATACTGAAGTTTTCTACTTTTTTTGTTGTTGTTTATTGGTTGACTATTGAATTTGTTTGTCCAGATGAGGAAATGAGAGTGCGGGAAATGTGATACTGATATTGGTTTGGAGATATTGGGAGTGTGGTTTTTCTGTGGAGGGTTGTGGTTTAAGTATGGATCTTGCGTGTAGTTTTCGACAGCCGAATGTGTTGTGTGGAAGTGAAGGGGGGAGTTATAGAAAGCTGAATACTGTTGATTCACAGATATTCTTTGGAGGGAAAGATGGATTTCGAGGTAATTCGAGAATTGTTGAGAAGCCGTGTTTGGGCAAGAAGGTGAAGAGGACTGTGTGTGTCAACGGTTGTAGGATTTTGCGTTTGGCCTGTAGAGATAATGCTGATGATCGGCTCTGGAATTCGAATAGGAAAACACCACTGTTTTGTACATCTGGTAATGGTTTTCAAGGGCCGAGAGTGGTTTGGTGGTTGCGTTGTCAGAGCCATGACTCATTAGCATATGTCAATGGAAATGGCCGCAGTGTAGATTATGTTGAAGGTCATGATGAGAGCTCAGGAGTTGGCCCTATCCATGATGATGACTTGAGTGGTTTGAAGGAAGAGGACGTTGGCAAAGAGAAAGTAGACGAATCAGAGGTACCTACTGTGGATGAATTGAGGGAGTTGCTGCAGAATGCCATGAAAGAGTTTGAAGTTGCACGTCTTAATAGTGCCATGTTTGAAGAAAAGGCTCAGAAAATATCAGAAACTGCAATTTCCCTGCAGGATGAAGCAGCAACTGCTTGGCATGATGTTAACTCAACCCTTGATACTATCCAGGAGATTGTCAATGAAGAGGGGATCGCCAAAGAAGCTGTTCAGAAAGCAACACTGACTCTTTCATTAGCAGAGGCAAGGCTTCAGGTGGGAGTAGAATCGTTAGAGGGTGCCAAAAAAGGGACAGGTTCGCTGGATGTTGCACAAGAGAGTGATGCCGAACATGATTCCCAAGAAGTTGCAAAAGCATTTTCAGTTGCACAGGAAGAAATTAAGGAATGCCAGGCAAACTTGGCTAGCTGTGTGTCAGAATTACAGCGCTTGCAAAGTAAAAAAGAGGAGTTGCAGAAGGAAGTGGACAGGTTGAATGAGATTGCTGAGAAAGCACAGCTGAATGCTTTGAAAGCAGAGGAGGATGTAACAAACATAATGCTATTAGCAGAGCAAGCTGTTGCTTTTGAACTTGAGGCTGCACAATGTGTGAATGATGCAGAGATTGCATTACAAAGAGCAGAAAAATCTCTCTGCAATACCACAGAAAACAACCAGGAACATGTGTTGAGTGATGATGCTGCTGCCGAGGAGGAGGAGAAGGTAGTTCAAGGAAGTTCTGCTAATATCACTACTGAAAGGGATAAGGATGTGCTTATTGATGGTGATATATCTGCTGTCAGGCCCGTGTCAGAGAGCATTTCTGATCGAATAATTCACGGTGTTGAAGAAATGACCCAATCGGCTGGTTTAAGTGATCACGAAAATGGAAAATTAGGCATTGATTCTATTAAAGAAGCTGAAGTAGAGACTGAAAGGTCAAAGGTTGTGGTTCAAACTAAAAAGCAGGAACCTCAAAAGGATTTAAGTAGGGAAAGTTCACCCTTAAATTCTCCCAAGGCACAAGTGAAGAAATCTTCTCGTTTCTTTCCAGCATCTTTCTTCTCATTTACTGAAGATGAGACTGATTCAACAACAGCATCAGTTTTCCAGGGTCTGATTGAGTACACAAGGAAGCAATGGCCCAAGTTGATTGTCGGAATATTCCTGTGTGGCATAGGGTATGTTTAATATTCCTTCTTCTCCAATTATTTTTCTCCTAATTTGGTACAAAATGGTTTATATGATGTCTGGTAGCTATATTTGAAAATTTGTTCTATGGCTAATGAATGTCATGACATATCTGGACTCTGTGTGGATCTCTGAGGGAAGAGAATTCTACATCTTTAGGAATGCTGTGTATCTACTTTGTTTTTGGAGATGCATAATCTACATTGCAGAACTGAGATAAGAGTCTCCTGCATTGGTTAATCAAGTGCTGATTCACCAAGCCAACATGATGTTATAATGATGCATAGGTTCACATCTGCAGATTGCTTCTCGTTTTTGCTGTCTTGTTTATTTTAAAATAATTATAAATTTATAAGGCTTGAGAGGCTTCCTTTGATCTCAAGTTGCTGAGATATATTACAGGCTCACCTTTTACACTAATCGGGCAGAAAGAGCCACTCAACTTAGACAACAGCCGGAGGCCATTACCACTAGTCTTGAAGAAGTTTCCTCAACTACGAAGCCTCTAGTTCAGCAATTACGCAAACTGCCCCAAAAAATTAAAAGCCTAATTGATATGCTGCCTCATCAAGAGGTATGTGGTTATATTGCTGGACATAATTGCCTTACTTTGAGTTTCTCATATTTCATTTCATCATATCTACTTACTGGTATGATCTATTCTTTCCTTCAGGTGAACGAGGAGGAAGCTTCCCTCTTTGACATGTTATGGTTATTGCTAGCAAGTGTAATATTTGTGCCTATATTCCAGAAGATTCCTGGAGGTAACTGGATCTTAATTTCTGTATCTAACATACTGGCCCTTCTTACTTTTTCGACTTGAAGGTCTGGTCTACCTATTATCTTTTTGGTTAGAGAATCGCCTTGCTTTGCAGGATTTAGTCCAGTACTCCATAAGAACATGGTACCTGCATATTTCTTGATTTGTTATTAAATATATTAGCTGTGGATATATTTAGGTGTTTTGTTTCACCTGCTCGTCATCGTTCGGTTGTTGCTATAATTGAGACCTACATCTCTCAAAATGAATGGAACTTAAACTTTTAGTCTATGTGAGTTTCATTAAAAGGAAATTTTTTTATGGATTTGGAGTCAATATATGTTGCAGGCCTAAGAACTGACTTCTGAGATTAATAGTGCCAATTCACTAATGGGTGTTTTCTATCCGCTGTATCTTTAGGTAGTCCTGTTCTTGGATACTTGGCTGCTGGTATCTTGATTGGACCTTATGGCCTCTCTATTATTCGTCATGTACATGGAACAAAGGCAATTGCTGAATTTGGAGTTGTTTTTTTGTTGTTCAACATTGGACTTGAGGTGAGATTAATTGAAGATTGATATTCTATTTACGCACTTAATCTTCTATATGATGAGATAGCGAGATACTATGTGTTTGATCTGAATAAGAATGAGGAAGGCTAACAGGACTTTGGTTTCCATTTTAGCTTTCTGTTGAAAGATTGAGTTCAATGAAGAAGTATGTATTTGGATTAGGCTCTGCTCAGGTGATTTTCTTCCACTCCTGTCAGGCCACAGTAAATCTTTTCATATGTCAGTGATAAATAAGCTTTAAAGAATCTTATTATCCTTGACAACTGCAGGTTTTGGTTACGGCTGTTGCAATTGGCTTGATATCTCATTATGTTTGTGGGCTACCTGGCCCTGCTGCTATTGTAATTGGCAATGGCCTTGCTTTATCTTCCACTGCAGTTGTGCTGCAGGTAATGGTTATGATCAATAATAGTAGGAATTTTGCATACATGCATCTTTAATTCAATACATTTGCTCCATATTAGAGGTCTTTTCCGTGTATTTGTTTTTCAAGATTATTATGAAGGCAATAACTTCCTATTGGATCTGTGTGTTTGGCTGACGAGTTAATCTTTATCGACTTTGTTTTCAGGTCTTGCAAGAGCGGGGTGAGAGCACTTCACGCCATGGCCGTGCTACCTTTTCAGTTTTACTTTTTCAGGTTTTCCTTACCTGTAAAAGCTATTCTCAAATTCCAAAATATTAAGGTTCCCTTGGTTTGAAAAGATATTTGTTCTAAACACCAAATCAGCTTATTGAACATAGTAAGGGCATATTCTAATGAGCTGAATGTGAGACTAAGAATATATATTAACTGAACATACTGTCATGCAGACATATATTGATCTATGCTAAACATAGTAGAGCCATATTCCAATGAGTTGAATGCGAGACTGAGCGTATATTCAACTGAATAAGTTTTCATGCTGACATGATTAATGATTTTTCGGGTCCTTGCATATTGGATCAGTATGCATATTGCTTGTTTTCACTGCTAACAGTGGAAAGCCATGTGCTACGTTTAAATTTATTGACACGTGTTCAAGTATTAAACTTGTAAGAAACAAAAACATGTAGTTAATCCTTTTGTTTGCACTCTCACGTTTATATTCTTGCAAATCTTGAACATAAAGTTAGAATATTCCTGATTTTTTATTGTTTTTCAGGATTTGGCTGTTGTGGTTTTGCTAATACTTATACCTCTGATATCACCGAACTCATCCAAAGGAGGGGTAATATTACTTACTATCATTTTAAGTTTCTCGACCTTCTGATACTGCTTGAGTAAAATGCAATACCTATCTCTTTTTTGAGGGAATCATTGGTTGATAGTAGAACATGATTTTCTGCTCTGTGATCTGATCTATACTGACGATAGGTGCTGACCTGCTTAAGAAAATTTGGGATAATCCTGATATACTAAGAAGAAAATCAATAGGTTGATAGTACTAATTCTCTTGAATTTAATCTATACTGACTACAGGTGTTGACCTGTTTAAGAAGAGTAATATCAAGTAAATCCTCCTCTTCCTTTACAGAATGGCTGTTACAGAGGCCAGAGATGACTGCTCTCTAATTCTATTAGTTTCTGAATATTCAAACACCCTAAGTAAAGATGTAATTGTCATCATCGAACATAAATCAGGAAATTATGGGAACTCTCTTGCTGTACTTTGACTTTTGGGGGATTTTTGTGCAGCTAAATTTGTCAAACCGAATTCTGAAAACTTTGTCCCCTACCTTGCAGATTGGTTTTCAAGCCATTGCTGAAGCTCTTGGACTTGCTGCTATAAAGGCAGCAGTGGCTATCACAGCCATTATTGCTGGTGGGCGCTTGGTAAGCCTTATGCGTGTACAACATTAGGGGAGTTAATCAATTAATTCACTAAATTCCTAACATGAGTCATTCATGTTATCAAACATTGTATAAATTAGCTCTAAATGCAGCAATTATTTATCTATTTTCAACTGTTATGATCTTGATCAAAAGATTCAGAAGTAATGCAGATGTTTTTGGGCAGACAGTGTTGCATGAGTCCCATTTTATAAAAATAGTATGTCTATTAGTCTAATGTATGCAATAGTAAGCCGCAACGATATTAATGTATGTTTTAGGTATCTAAATGTTTATTAAGTCAGACTTACTGATAGTATGTGTTACTGTATTTCTTAGAACTACCTGTTATAAAAGAGCTCTGGAGAATCTTATGATCATCTGGCATGCCCACATCCATCTTTAGTGGCTGAGCAAATCAAAGTCTTACCCTTGGATATTTCAAGCCTTTGACTAGTGAGAATAATTAGGAAAATTTGTAAGAGTTCGGAGAATGTATTGTCTTTTGCATTGGATTTTAATCATATTATGTTTGGGGAAATCTTACTAAAACTTTCTATTAGGATGTGAAAAACTGACAAATTGTCAACGGCTTTAGTTCATCAGTTGGCATTGCTGGATGCGGGTCAAAACCCTGATGCTTCTATTAGAAAGTTAGAATTAAGTATCTAGGAGGAAGAAATAGTTATCTTTTCTAACTGCTAGTTAGGAAGAAATTCGGCTTTAGATCTCATCAGGTTTTTTTATAACGATCAAACTTGTTTCCTGAACTTGATGTTTCTTTTGTGTGGTTTTGCAGCTGCTTCGGCCAATTTATAGGCAAATTGCAGAAAATCAAAATGCTGAAATATTTTCTGCCAATACTTTGCTTGTTATTCTAGGAACAAGTCTCCTGACTGCCAGGGTAGATTCTGCATTCTTTTCTTATTAGTGTTCAATCTTTAGAGCTATCAATCTCTTATAATATTCATTCTTTAGTGCTATAAATCCATTAATCTTTTTGTCTTTTGTAAAGGCTGGACTATCCATGGCATTGGGAGCATTTCTGGCTGGTTTGCTGCTTGCAGAAACTGAATTTTCCTTACAGGTTGAGTCAGATATTGCTCCATACCGTGGCCTTCTATTGGGTCTCTTTTTCATGACGGTAGGTACTTTATGGTGTCATTTGTTGTTGTTGAACTGAGACACAAGTAACTGGAGAGAGAGAGAGAAAGAAATCTTGCCCCTATCTCAAAATCAGCTGATGTGTTTGAATAAAAAAGTTCTTAGTTCTTACAAATTGAACCCCACCACCTTGCCTCTGGTTTTTGTGTTCATTCTGATCTCAATCCGTGATCTTCCTAACATCTCTTTCAATTCCATCTCTTCAAAAAGTATTAATCCCAACTCCATTCTTCTGACACTTTTTCTTTCTGGAACATTCACCTTCATACTTTTATCATCTTTGAAAGCAAGTGTTCAAGTGTCATTCTTTCTGTGATGTTTGATGATTTCCAGCTTTCAGAAACAGCTTTCTGTTTATTATTGGGATCTTCGATATGCTCAATGCAATAAAATGATATTCCTGATTAGTTTTTCTAAAAACTGATACGATGGAGAGTTCTTGACTTGGACATTTGGTCATATGTAGGTCTATTGATATTTATAGTGTAAATTTATATTCTGCAATCTTTAACAACTAATTTGTTGGTTTTTCAGGTTGGAATGTCTATTGATCCAAAACTTCTTGTTTCAAACTTCCCTGTTATAGCTGGATCGTTAGGACTCCTACTTGTTGGCAAATCCTTATTGGTTGCTGTAATTGGCAAGCTTTCTGGTATTTCAATAATTTCTGCAATAAGAGTTGGTCTTCTTCTTGCTCCTGGTGGAGAATTCGCATTTGTTGCTTTTGGTGAAGCTGTGAATCAGGTTTGCTTTCTATTAAGTACAAGTTCAAGTAAGAATTGGTTGTTTGGTATAAGATTAGCAGCCACACTCAGTCTGTAATCTGTAGGGAATAATGACTCCTCAACTATCATCTTTGCTCTTTCTTGTCGTTGGAATCTCAATGGCCCTCACACCATGGCTAGCTGCTGGAGGACAGTTGATTGCATCTCGTTTTGAGCTGCATGATGTTCGAAGTTTACTACCCGATGAGAGTGAGGTAAAAAGGCCTAACTTGAATTCATAAATGTCATTCATCATGTTCTGCCATGGTTTTACTTAAAATATCTTCTAAGTATGATTTATGTAACCACGGTGTACCATGAGTTTGTAAGTTTAACAGTCCAAATGGTATCTACAAATTTCTCTGTTCAATTATGTAGTTTTTATTGGAATCGACACCACCATGTTTTATTATTGAGCCTGTATCATCTAGATATGATTAATTACTGATATCTTGGGCTCTTGACTTGATAATATTCCAGACAGATGATTTACAAGATCATATAATTATCTGTGGATTTGGACGAGTTGGCCAGGTAAAATATAGCATTGTACAAATTGAACTAAATTCATTGTTAATCGTGAGCAGATATTTATAGTTTCTTGTTTCGCCCATGTTCTCTGCAGATAATTGCACAGCTTCTTTCAGAGCGCCTGATTCCATTTGTGGCTCTTGATGTGAGAAGGTAATATTAACATCTAAAAACTATGGTATTGTTTTCAAAGTAGTACTTCTACAGTTTTACAAGTATAGTTGAGGCTGGTTATAGGTTATACTCTTAAGTTTTTTGTCTACTTTTACTATTGCAGGTGTAGTTAGTATATACATCCTAGGATGCTTATTTCAGTAATTTTAGTTTCTCTTAACCATTACCAAGAATATGATGATGATTGAGGTATTAATTGAAGTGTAAGGATTAGTAGGGCTACTCACAAGTCTTAGGGGATGGATGTTGGCTCTTAATCTTCATAATCTTAATTAATAACATTACAGATCCTTGTATTCTTAATTTTTGTATGCTGAGCCAACTCTGCTTTCTTCAAGTATTGAAGCTGTTTAATTTCCAAGTTAATAGGGTGTTTGGTACTCTTTCCGTCAACTATATCCAGGCAAGGTTTTAACGAGGCCACTAATTGTACCTCTTGGTTTGTAAGCTGTTCACAGTATCCATGGAAGTGGTCCTTTTTGGATTGTTA
Organism: Geum urbanum; assembly: GCA_946800695.1. NCBI lineage: Eukaryota > Viridiplantae > Streptophyta > Magnoliopsida > Rosales > Rosaceae > Geum > Geum urbanum. The sequence goes on along the minus strand of OX327017.1, from coordinate 25,905,775 downwards.
TTTTCCAGTTTCTTAAGATTCTTGTGTTTATTTTACAGTGATAGAGTGACAGTTGGACGTTCCCTGGATCTTCCAGTCTATTTTGGTGATGCTGGTAGTCGTGAGGTATGCATAATAAGGTCAAAGTATACCTACATGCAGCTATGCAGATTTATGTGTTGACATGCTTTCTATTATGAATAGGTGCTCCACAAAGTTGGTGCTCATAGAGCATGCGCTGCAGCAATAACTTTAGACTCCCCTGGTGCAAATTATAGAACTGTTTGGGCTCTAAGCAAGTATTTCCCCAACGTAAAAACTTTTGTTCGTGCTCATGATGTTGACCACGGGCTTAACTTGGAGAAGGCCGGGGCAACAGCGGTAATACACTGATCCTTTTGGCTATTGTGCTACCTATGTGTTAGCACTTGTAGTCCCAATATTTAATGTGTTAGAATATTGAATTTGGAATTGTTCATTGCTTGAGAAAAAGTTCCAGTAATGACAATGGTGACTTAAAGATATAATTTATTATCTCTAGTTTATTCTCACTAGGTTTTAGATCCACACAACACATGAGAATTTGACACTGTTGTGAAACTTACAGGTTGTTCCGGAGACCTTGGAACCTAGTCTACAATTAGCAGCTGCTGTTCTTGCTCAGGTAAGCCGTTACTTATCAGGTGTCTGATATGACTATTCACTGAAACATATGTCAGCACATGCCATAATGATGGAGAAACTGGGTTTTCATTTATCTCGTCTTGTTTTTCATGATCAACTTTTCCAAGAATTATTTATGTACTTCCTGGACTGGATGATATGAAGATACTTATCGTGTACTTGTTACTTTCTGTTTCCTACGGTAGATCAAATTTCTGTTCACTCCAATCCTTTTGAGTCCCTGTTGGGCTTTAGTATTATGTGATTGCACCTACTTAGTAGCTGCATGGTGGTGAATCCATGTCTTCCTCCAAAAAAAAGAAGAGAAACAATAACCACATTATTCCTGATGGATCCCAGTCTATAACTTTCTGATTGCCTAACATGATTGTGTGTAAGGTTGTGAATATCTTGTAAAATCTGGTTCCTCCAAAGCATTGAGTCTGTGAATTGGGTCTTGTCCTCTGCAAGGTTGAGATTGCAGTTCCAGTTTTTATTATTTTTTCTCTAGAGGATGATGGTTATCTGGTTTCTGCTGGTTAATTCTATCCTCTTTCAGGCAAAACTACCCATGTCGGAGATCGCATCAGCCATCAATGAGTATCGATCTCGCCATCTTGCAGAGCTGACTGAGGTACTCCCTGTTTGTCCGTACTTCAACTGTTTCTTTTTAACCAAATATTTTCCTACTTATCTCCCTTCTGCCTCAGATTTGAGATGGGGTCCTTAAACGTCTGTTTCTGCATGCAGTTATGTGAAACTAGCGGAAGCTCTCTTGGCTATGGATTTTCTCGTATGATGAGCAAACCCAAAGCTCTGCCTTCTGACTTCACAGATGATAACCAATTTACTGAAGGTACACTGGCAATATAAGAGATGCCCAGTTGTAAACACAGTAAAGGATAAACAAAACTGTATAAACAGCTCAAGAACTGTATAGCAGATTACTTCTTCAATTTTGGGCCCAAGAAAGGTAGACATTTATCTCCCATTTGGGTATAATTTGTACAGAGAATACGCTGAATAGACGATCAATGGAAATCAGTTGACTGGCAAACTGTTTTGTTTCAAGAGTTTGTTGTACCTCGCTTTTAAATTTAACCTTGTGTCTTAAAAGGAAGACTCAAAACAATAGCCTCCTAACCTTGTAGGAAATGCTCCATTATTTTCTTTGGATTTGGATATTTTTACGTTATATTCTTGGTTGAGTCTGCTTAATTGAAATGAAAGTAAAAGTTTACATGGAATGTGCATTCTTGAGGCAATTTCTGTTCCACTGTTTGAATTAGACATCTTTCCAAAATGGGCATATTCTTCTCAAAAGCACACGACAAACATTTCCTTGAAAGAGGTAAGAATGGTTGGTGAGTAGTCTTAGAGCATCCGCACTCGTTTGGAAAATTTTATTGTTCAAGGGATTTTTGTCATTATTCATCAAATAAGATATCATATTTATATTTTTTTGTGCAACAATACTACAAATAGGAATTTTTATTACTATTCATCAATTATAAAAACTTATGTTATTTAATTGTTAGTAATATGTTCATCCAATAACTAGCCGACATGTGTCATTATCGTTTACATTATTGAACCAAATTTTCGATAAGATTTTCGACGAGTCATAATGTGACACTTGTCACTTCCACGTGACGTTATCGGCTAAATTATTGATGAAGATTTCTGACCAGTCATTGTTTGACACATGTTACATCCACGTGTCGTTGTCGGGTAAATAATTGGATGAAGATTTTCAGTAAGATTCCAATGAGGATGTGACACGTGTATTCATCTTCAAACATAAAATTATCTAAATTTTGCTATAAAAGTATTGTTTATGGCTCCTTGAAACCTCACAACATCTAAAAGTCACTTGATATTCTACATCCATAAACACATATCTTCAAACACTTCTTCACGTTCCCTCATCAGTAAGATGAATCCTAATGATTACGAAGAGTCTTCCAGGAGGAGGCGACAACAACGCCTGCAAGCTGCATTGCAAGGATTTCTTCTCGAACAAAAGATGATTGGTGCTCCGAATGTTGGCGTACGGCGCAGTCGTAGATCAGTGTACTGAATACACAAGGATGGAGGAATCAACAACACTAGAATGCATGAAGAAGTGGTGCACACAAGTGGTCTTTCTTTACCAAGACCGTTACATCCGTGCTCCAAATGCAACAGAAATCACTCGACTTCTAAGAAGGGCAAAGAAGCGGGGATTTCCTGGTATGATCGGAAGCATCGAATGCATGCATTGGAAATGGAAGAACTGCCAACAGCTTGGCAAGGGTCATACTCAGGGCGGAAGACTCATCTAACCATAATCTTAGTAGCGGTGGCGTCATATGACACGCGGATATGGCACAGCTTCTTCTGGACGCCTGGAGCATAAAATGATATTAATGTGCTCAACAACTCGGATGTCTTCGATGCGCTCCTTGTCGAAAGAAGCCAGCAATCGACTTATAAAGTCAATGGTATGACGCACCAACACACTTATTATCTAGCTTATGGAATATATCTGAGGTACTCCTCGTTTGTCAAAACAATTTTCAATCCCCAGAATCAACAACAGAAGCTGTTCGCAAGAAAACAAAAGAGATATCGCAAAGATGTGGAGAGGTGCTTTGGCATCTTACAATCTCGTTGGGCAATTATTCGTCATTTAGCTATGTGTCATCACACATCGACATTGAAAATGTTCATGTTGGCTTACATCATAATGCATAACATAATTGTTGAGGAAGAATTTGTGGAGGACAATTTTGAGAAGAACGAAGAAGAAGATTTACAAAACTCATCTAGTGCTTTCACAGTTTATGATGGGCCAGTGGATGAAAATAGTAACCGAATTCCCTTTGAGCCGGTTGGAAGAGATTAATAGCAACAACGGTTTAGCGATCGTCTTGTCGATCTCTAATCAGTTTATCTCCATGGAGAGCTTCAAAAGGACTTAGTGAAACATAACTGGTTTCTTGAAACCGGTGAACAACTCTAAAAAAATGTGTTTGATGTATGTGTGTGTTTTAATTTTGTGTGTTTCCCTTTTGTGTGTTTGAATTTTATGTTGTTTGAGTGTTGTTTATTATGTTTTAATGTAATGTGTTTGAAGTTTAAGCGTTTTATTTCTTGAAAATTTAAATTACATAATGACATGCCAAGTATAGATTTATTATTAAGACAAACTAAACTAATCACTAAAATTAAGATTCTGGGGGCGATAACAATTTGTGAAGCTTGTATCACCAACTTCTTCCTCATCGTCTTCTACTTGCTTAAGGATTTCCGCTTTTCTCTTCATGAAGTACCTCTTTGAATTTGGGGTCATAGCCTGGAAATTTATTATCATGATCTTTGTTTCTTCCTCTTGTGCCCTCAAATGGTAGTTTTTCTCATCGAGCATTTGTGTTGCTTTTATTCGTTTGTCTTTTGCCAATCGGCGAACATTTTTTTATTAGCCACAATGCTCTTCAAAGTCTCATCTCTAACCTCATTCGTAGGTGTCATGGGCTTCTTTCCCCTTCTTTTTGCTTTCTTGGTCACCTTCACTCCTTGAGGTCTAGGTGAACTTGTGGTACCTTCAAGGTTGCTTTGTGGTGTCGGAATCACATCATCCTCACTCAAGTTCATGCTAGGAGACACTTCACTAACGGGAGGAGTAGATTCGAAGTTGGAATGGTAAGAATGTGGAGTGCTAATTTCGACGACTCTAAAAGTAGGATAATCCTTGACCGCTTTCAAACACTTAAAATGCGTAAACTCCTTATGTTTTTTTTTCCACATAATGTGTTTGAGCTTTCCTTAACTACAAAAAAAATTAATGAATTAATATGTCACAATAATATCAAATAAGGCACACTCCACATTTTATATTTCATAAAATTAATTAAAATTGAGAGGACCAACATAAATAAATCCTTACCTCATCTTACAAATTTTCGCCGGATTCCGGATCCCTTCTTGCGTATGCAAGCATTGCTTTCCATTGTGTCAAGTTTGGCTTCAACTTAGCAAAATGGGAGGTAAGTGCATTTAGGGTCCTAGCCTCTTCCCTCTCTTCACCTTGACCCATCAGCCAATTTTCTTGGTAATCGGCGTAGATTTTTCCCACAATTTGTCGACCTTTTGTTTGTTGTCGGAGATATGGCACATGCTTTGACAACAATTTGATATGCACAATTATACATCTTCGGAAATAAGCCTATTGGTAGACATTTTTTGTAAAAAAATAAAAGGATTGAGAGAAGAGGGAGAGAAGAGATGGAGAAGGATGATGAATTTATTGTACACAAATTGGTGTGAGGTGTTTAGAAAAATGAAGATAGTATTCATAGAAAAATAGTAGGGGTTATTAGAAATTTTTTGGATTTTTTTTCCTTCTAGCCATTCTGAAAATTTCAGAATGTCAAGTAGCCGTTATCTTTGAATTAGGACCGTCTGATTCGATTTCTGATTCAAAAATGGACGACCCAGATGCACTTAGCCGTTGGAGAGGCGTTGACCGATAGCTTAGCCACATGGCGGGTTATCATTGGATGGTAAATGGCGGGTAAAAAAAATTACTTTTTAACGACACATGCAAATTGAAAAAAAAGAACGCGTCCTGGCCTCACCCACGTGTGTGGGCTCCGCCAAAGGAAAATCCTCTCGCCTGATCAATTTCAGAACGCTGGAGAGGAATTCCTCTCCGTCAAAGTCAGGTCACCCCCTTGCACCGCTGCACGCTCCGTCGACCCAAAAATTCTTATTTCTGGCTGGGTCTCGCCAGAGGAATTTTGATTTGGAGAAAAATCATCTCCCGGTGCGGATGTTCTTAGTAATCTAATATTGTGATTTACGTAACTAATATTCGCATGACTTGATCATATAATACATAGCTAGAAGTTAATGTCATATGATGGCGGCCTCGATGCTATTCACTGACTGCTCTTCCTTCAATCATTTACGAACTTGGTTTAGCAATCAGATTGCTCATTTCAACAATGTCAAATTCTAGTGCAGAATAAAGAACAACTCTTTAACGCTCATGAAAAATCTGGTTCTTTTTAATGAAAATATTTGTGACGCGCTTCTCAACAATCGAGTAGATCAAACTAGAAAATATTCACACCAAATGGATGTATATTTTGTAGATAGCAGTTTTAAAATATTAAAATTTAAAAAGCTCTGCAAAAAGTAGAGGCATTGATCACGATTTTAAGTTTTTAATCAATAATTTTTTTAATATACAATAAAATTAATCTCTATTAATTAAGGCAAGGAGGCTTATGGCAGTTGAAAAGGAGTTTACGGCAGTTTATGGTAGAACATTGGGAATGCCAAAATTGTCCTTCTATTTCTCTAAGTAATCAACAACCGAATTAAAGATGAGAGGGATAAACCTGTGAAAAGAAGGGAAAGGTTAGTCTGTCTTACGTCATCCCGTTAGTTTGAACCCAAAAACTCCTCCCACACACCCGTATCCTCTCTCTCATCTCTCTATCCATCCCCCCCCCCCCCCCCCCCCCCCCCCCCCCCCCCCCCCCCCCCCCGTCTTCCTCCCTCCTCCTTCCTCCTCCTCCTTAGGTAAAGTGAAATTAAGCTATAAGATTGATCTGTGATGGTTCAAAAGCCTAATTGTAGGGGTGGGCATGGGACGGGATTGAGGTCATCCCACGTCCCGTCCCGGTTGTTACATACGGGACGGGACGGGACGGGCCCAATCCCGCTACAAAACTGGAAACAAAAAAGAAGAAAATCCTGCTTACATTCATAAATCACAACATGCATCTATGATCTGATTACAATTACACAACCTCGATTTGATTAAACGCCATACATATATAGAGTAACAGCTTAACTGTGTGACATGAGTTAGTTATTACCAGTAGCTCCCCAGTTAGGTAGGGGACAACTGCTGTCACAATTTGCGGAGCAGAACGATATACATCATAGATGACTTCATGGTAATCAATTTGATGATTGGTTGACTTGTTGTCGCCTGACATTGATGATATAAGGAACTGTTTTATACCAGGTTCAAGCTTTCCTGCAGACAGCTCTATAACATTCATGGCAAGTCTCCTAGCAGCCGCAGTGATGTCCTAGTATTTGAATTTCCCAAGGGGAGTCAAAACGGAGGGTGCAACAAAATAAAATCTCATTGAACATATTATAATACGAATTGTAAACAGATGAAAGAACAGGAGAGAGATTCATACAGTTCTCTTACGCCCTAACACAGACAAGATGGCATGTAAAAGATCCTCTTGCACATCCTCACTCTCTTCTAAGAGGACAACCATGATTGTTTGCATTGATGACAGAACAGTCTCTTGGTGATCATCCCTGAGTAGTAAAGACAATAAGTGAATGTAAAAACAAATCAATATTTAAAAATTGTACTCAATGGAAAATTTATCATTATCTATGCCGTCTCTGAAAAACTGTATTATGTACACTGTTTCTAATTGACGGACATGATATAGTATCGATGAAAAGAATCAGAAAGGAGAAAGTAGAGTAAAAAAAAGATACATACTAACACTTTCAGCGAAGAAATCAAATACTTGATCAAAGTATATTGATTGATGTGGATGATAGGAATACAAATGGTCACCTTACAGAGATACTAACATGCTTCGTGAAAATGAAGAAACTGATTATGGATAGATAGAAGACTTTATTGATATCAAAGAGGAGAAAATGCACAAGCAGTGGACTGAATATAAAATATACAGCATACACACAAGTCATAACAGGTTTTTAAGAAATAGTAAAACAAACCTGGCAACAGAAAAAAACGTACTGAACATTTAAGTTATTCCTATGAGATCTAGGAGGCTAAATTTCGAGAGGAGGCTGGGCACAGTGGGGAGTTTCAAAAGTTTTGCAGTTTGCTGGGGTTGGTTAGTATTAGCCTATTAGGGTTGAAATCAACGGTGGAGATGAAAAAATCAACGGTCAAAATTAATTTAAATTTATATGCGGGACGGGACGGGCCTAACGGGACGAAAAATTTCAGTCCCGCGTCCCGTCCCATTGTTTTACTGACGGGACGGGACGGGACGGGACAAACATTTTTGGTTTCAAATCCCACCGGGATCGGGACGGGACCGGGATTTGCGGGATTTGTGCCCAGCCCTACCTAATTGAGTTTGACCCCAAGTCCTTCGTCGCTCGCTCTCGAATTCGGAGGAGCAAAAAATTGCGTGGATTACTATCTCTCCCAAATCAAACAAAGCCCAACAGCCTTCTTCTTCTTCTTCTTCTTCTTCTTCTTCTTCTTCTTCTTCTTCTTCTTCTTCTTCTTCTTCTTCTTCTTCTTCTTCTTCTTCTTCTTCTTCTTCTTCTTCTTCTTCTTCTTCTTCTTCTTCTTCTTCTTCTTCTTCTTCTTCACTTGATCATCATCATCTGAGTCTGACACACTCAATTTTGGGGTCGTCAAAGTTTTACAGTAAGTCTTTTATTTTTAGTTTTTTATTTCTATTTATTTCAATTCTTGCTTACTGTCTTCTGCAATTTTCCTTCTGCAAGTTTGTGTTTCGGGCATGAAGGACAAAAACGTTTGCCTCAACAATCGATAATTGCTATCTATATCAGCTTCGATTGTAATTTTGCTTACGGAATTGAACAGGTTGGTAAAGATCGTTAAGTTGTCTGGTAGGGGAGTAAAGCGGCTCATTTTCATTAACTGTGCAAATCGGAAGTGAAAGACAATTGGAGGATGAGAGCAGCAGTGACGCGTGAGCATGTTTCTGAAAACAAATGGTATTGCAGTTGTAGAACGAAGACGATGAGTAGAAAAGATTTGTGAGTTGTACGTAGAATAGGTGGCAATGTCTGTAGGATTGATTAGAGTTGAACGACCTGCAGTTTGATTTATGTTCTCAGAAAGAAGGGTATTAGAATTCTTTAGAGTACATCGACTATCCTGATGTCTATCCATAATCACGTAGTGTACTATTTACTTATGATCACCAATTTATGTTCAATGGTATTCACCTACATTATAAACAGGTTGGTGTTTGATGTGTTCACTATTCGCAGTGTTTGTTCACAATTTTTTTTTTCGTTTCTCTGCACCGTTGCAGTAATAACAAAGAAATAGATTATTGTTAACCAAGTGAACTTCTTTTAAGAGCTCATTAATTGGGCTATTTTATCAATGGTTTCGAAGACGAAATGTGACAACCGAGAGGAAAAAAGGTCGACATTGGTGAGGGATAGAAAAGTTCTGCAGCAAGGAATTTCTTTATTTTCTTTCTTTTTTCAAAGATTTACATATTAGTTAAACTTAATATATTGTATCCTTCTTCAAACTTCATTTTTTACAATTGTTCGGTGTGTAAATTGAAACGGAGAACATGCTCTCTTCATGAAAGAAGAGAAGATAAAAGCTAGAAGACACCACACTTTAGTAAAATGAGACCAAGAAAATTGGTAAATAAAGCATACACTTAATAAATAGTGTATTCTCATTTAGAAATGACATTAGAATAGCAAATAAGACATCGAAAGTGCATGCGCGAGTGTGACGACTTTTGCATACGCATATGCGCGTGAAAGAAGTCTAATAACCAATGAAACGAGAATAAGAAAAGTAAAAGAAGAGAGTATTATGGAGAAGAGTTTTCTAAGAAGTTAGAGGATGATCGAGGACAATGTCACCGGCCGGCGGTGGTGGGAGTGGAAGTAGGAAGCAGAGCAAGGAATGGTATCCTTCAATATTGATCATGCGATATCCATAAAGGGCATGGAAGACTTTTCATGCGATCATTTGGGGATTTTTCAACATTGATCAAAGATAAGGTTAAAAACCAACTTGATCACCTAAATATGGATATTCTTCCCAATTTCTCAAAAACGTTACTTATAGAATATAAACTTTCGTCGATGTATCAATATAATACTCGAACTTAAAAAATTATCAAACTGATATCTAAACTCTCAAAACTACATTTATGTAATACCTAGAGCCATTTTCCGTCACAACACTGTCTATAACAATGACGTGATATTTTTTTCTTCAAAAAAAGAGGAAAAAAATACTTTAATACCCTTATAATTTTTTTATTTTTTATTTTATTTTATTTTTCTATTTTTTCCCCTTGATAGTTTGAGAATTTGGGCATCACTTTTATAGTTTTTAAAATTCAGACCCTGAGAGTGACAAGGCAATGGTGGCAGATCAAGGCGCGATAGTACAATGGATCAAGGCGCGATGGATCTGCCTAAGCATTTCTAATTTGTTATTGTCTAATGATGTTCTTTTTGTAGGCATAGCTTTGTATGTGTACAAGCATGTATGCAACATGTTATATCAAATTTGATTATCTGCTATACATGATTACTTTTTACACAGTTGCAAGGTTCTAAGTTTCGGGTGTCGAAATGGCAGCAATTGGAATTTTTTAGGGGTTTTATGCAATTACAATGAAGAAAGTTTACTTGCATTTATAAGAACTTTGATACTATCATTATCTAAAGGTTTTTTTGTGTATACCAAACTAGAGAGTGATCTGTAATGATGAAATTAAAACTGCCAAATTAAAACAACTCTTTACCACGATTCCTATGTATCTCTATTAATTAAGGTAGAGGAGCTTATGGTAGTTTTGTGGAAGTTAGATGGTAGAACTTTATTAATTCCTCACTGTGTCCTTCCTTTTTATAAACAGAGGATAATAAGATCATTGTAAAGATGGATTAAATCGTAAAAGCATCAAAACAGAGGGAAACGGCTGACATTATCACAAGGCAATCAATAAAAACCAACAAGCTCTCAACTTCTCTACCTTATTACCTTCCCCTGCTCTCGATTCACATAACCCATTTTGCACTACAAAGCAATTCATGCCCAAGTCGCCGTTTATGGTTTCCGAGAAGATGTCTTTATTGCCAATCTCCTACTGGGCGCATATAAGAAATCTGATACAATCTGGGTCTGTTATTTATGCACGGAAGGTGTTTGATACAATACCCAAAGGAATTCGGTTACTTGGTCTTCCATAGCCGAGATGCCTTGAAGGTGTTTTTGGAGTTTCATAGGAGTTGTGATAGGAAGTTAGAGATTTTCAAGGGCCACACAGTCTTATTCCTTCCTAATTTAATTAAACAGAGATAAGAGCTAGAACCAGATGGCTATGAAAAGTGTTAAACAGAGATAAGAGATAGCGGATGATAATCGTTCACTTTTGTTCTCAAACCTGTTATTGATGATTGCAGGTGATTCTTTTGCATATATTATTTCTTTTTCTTGCTTTCTTTGAGAAAATGGGGATTGTTTGTTTGTTGAGGTGAATGTATGATATGAGAATATGAGAATATGCATACATGATGGCCCCTCTCAACAGTTATTCCGTCCGGTTTGGCCTTGGAATATTCCATTCCAGTATTGAAGGTATGATGAGCCCTTTCTCAAAATTCAATCTTTATTGGTTTTTATGATCTAGGTATTGGTTTTATGTGTTGCATTTTGGATTTTTGGGGTTGTTTTTATTTTGATAAATGTTTGTTGGGCCTGTATGTGAATTTGAAAGATTGGTGCTTTAGAAGCTTAGATCTGTGTTTGAATAATAGAGATCTCAATTAGATCAATATTCGAATAATAGAGATAGACCTGAAAGTGCACGATAGTATCTGTCGTGAGCAATGGACTTGGGCAATTAAGTGAAGACGATATAATTGCACACTTTTAAGTATGTCACCGATAAGTCACACGCGCGAGCGCGACGCCTTTCACACGCACATATGCGCGTACAGAAAGGCTAGTATCAAAATTAATAAAATTTATTAATTTAACAAATTTATTAATTAATCGAATATTAAATTAATACTAAAATCTTTAATTTAATAAAAAATATTATTTTAATAAAATTATTAATTAATTGAATATTAAATTATCGAGATTTTACGACTCATTTTTTTAGTTTCCTTTCTCTAAACCCTTAAACCCTTCGGAGGGTTTCCAACACCGAGCGATCATAACGTACACAACATCCCTCCGTCGTCGTCCTCCGCTTACTCACCGTCATCTGATGGCGGCGTCGATGCTATTCACTGACTGCTCTTCCTCCTCCGCCGCTTCCGCTCCTCGTCTCCGAACCAACCCTCTCCTCCTTCTCCGCAGCCAAAATGCCGTCGTTTTCCCTCGCCACCTTTCAAACCCTAGCTCCTCCCTTCCCAGATGCCTCACAATCCGCTCCTCCTCTTCCTCGTCATCAGCCTCGATTGTTTCGGACGAGAAAAGATTGGACTCGAAACTCGAGATTTCGAATAAGAGACTCGATGGGAAGAAAATGGCGGAGAAAATCAGGGGGGAGATAGCCGAGGAAGTGTTGAGGATGAGAAATGCGACCGGAATTGCTCCGGGATTGGCAGTTATTCTGGTTGGAGATAGGGAGGAGTCTGCAACTTATGTGAGCAAGAAGAAGGAGGCTTGTGTGGCTGTGGGCATCAATTCTTTCGAGGTGCATTTGCCCGAGGACGCCGCCGAGCAACAAGTACTTGATGCCATTGCCGGCTTTAATGAAAATCCGGAGGTTCATGGCATTCTTGTTCAGCTACCTCTGCCGAGGGTATGTGCCCTTGTTTTTGAATATGTTGAATTTGAGTTAGTTTTGATGAGAAAATGATCTAATAGGAATATAATTTAATTTGTGGAGAATGCAATTAGTTTCTGTCACCATGTAAATGTGCAAGGATTGTCAAAGTATATGAAGGAATTGTGCTTCCCGGTATATGTGGTAACTGATTTCATGTGCTTTTTATTCCAGCATATGGATGAGCAGAACATTTTGAATGCCGTTAACACCGAGAAAGATGTGGATGGATTTCATCCACTGAATATTGGCTGCCTTGCCATGCGTGGTAGGGAACCCTTCTTCGTTCCCTGTACTCCAAAAGGATGTATAGAGTTGTTGCATAGATATGGCATCCCTATCAAAGGAAAGAGAGCTGTTGTAATTGGCCGGAGCAATATTGTTGGGATGCCAGTTGCGTTATTGTTGCAGGTGACTTTCATTTGCCTGTGTGGGAAGTTATTTCTTTGTCTTCTTAAGCTAATTTGAGATTATAATTATGGTAGAGGGAAGATGCTACAGTCAGCATAGTCCATTCTCGAACCAAAAATCCCGAGGAGTTGACAAGACAAGCTGATATTGTAATCGCGGCTGTAGGGCAAGCAAATATGGTGAGGGGTAGCTGGATTAAACCCGGTGCGGTAGTTATCGATGTTGGGATCAATCCAGTTGAGGTGAGAATGCCTTTGTTGACTGTCCTTAATCTCTTTCTGTATCTCTGTATCTTCCTTTCATGCTTCTATATTTTGTCAAATAATTTTGTAATCAGGAAATGATTCGGGCTAAGTTGTCAGTTTTAGATCATCTTTATTCTTAAAAAAAGAAGGAAAACTGACCGGTAGTCCTACCAAGTTATTATGACCTCTCAGTTTAATGTTTGACATTCATGTCTTGGGGTGCATTTTCCCTAAACCCTAAACCCTAACCCTTTCATCTGACCTCTCAGTCCTAATGGTTGTTGTTATGTTCATGGAACTTGTTTCGTGGCTTTGGAGATGTTAAGAAAGCCAAAGTCCTTTACGGATGTTTGCTCTGGCCAGTATTTTGGGTTTTAGGGTGTCTACTTCTTTTCCACATGTTGCACTGTCTTCTTCTTCTCTGCTATTGGTTCTTTGTTTCTTCTAAAAAACAAACATATGACATTCTTCCTATCAAGTGATCATAAAATGAAGCATTGATCAGATTGTTTGATATATTTGGACTGTCATAGTTAAAGATACTGTACTGATTTTCTGCTTGTATTATTGGACAGGACAAGACAAAGCGGTCGGGATTCCGGCTAGTTGGAGATGTTTGTTATAAGGAGGCCAAAGGAGTTGCTTCAGCAATCACTCCGGTACCTGGGGGAGTGGGTCCAATGACTAGCAATGCTTCTCTCTAATACACTTATATCAGCAAAAAGGATACACAACTTCCAGTGAGTTCATTGCAATGACATTATCTCCTGACCTACTTGTTTCACAAAATAGAAATTCTTTTGGGTCAATTTCTCTAACAGAGTTTAGAGAGCCTTTTTCCCCATGGGGTCAAAACAGTTAAAACCGTTTTGGTCGAACCGTTATGTATAATGTATTTATGGCTGGTGCTCTGAGATGTTATTTGATACGAAATCATAAGGCTCGTCGCTCCTGAGTTCTTACTTATTCAAGATTTCAAATGCAATGTACCCCCTTTTTATTGTACCCTTTTTACAGTACAGTTAATTAAGTGCATTGTTGTGTGTTTTAATATTTGGATTTGTAAGTATGGTCAAAGAAGATACGAGCTTGGTCTGTACTGAATAGAATTTGCTTCAGCAATCCACTGCGCTATCTTGAAACCTTTCATTTTGACATGAGCTATCTTGAAATCATGTCCTGACCTCGGTTATCAAGTCTAGTATGAAAACCATGAACTAAAGGTACATCCAAAGTAGAGAAAAGTGAACTTTTTCAATTTGCTAGATCTTCTTGTGACATAGATAAATGTCACTCAGCAAAAGTAAGATCCATCATAATTGAATGCGGCTCAAATGCGGTACTATTAAAGGGAAGCTGTCTGCTCACAAAACAACAATGGGTGTGTTCGCAAGAAATGTATCAATGGCAATCTTGCTTGCCCTATTCCTAACCATGTCCATGTCTGAAGCTAGTGCTAATGCTAAAGTTTGTGTTAACATCACTAATGATGTGTCTGAGGCAGGTGGAGCTTCGACTACCAAGTATCAACGTTCATTGTAAAACAAGGCGGCACGACTATGGTGGTCAGGTGATTGCTCGCGGTTCGTTCTTTGCATATGAGTTTTCACCAAGCATCATCTTGCGGGATACCAACATGGATTGCGATATCGAATTGAATGGTAGAGCTTGGACCATCGCTGCATACAGAAATACCAGACACTTTTGGCTGACAAGTACTGCAGACCAGGAATTTGTTTGTGGAGTATAAGAGCATCCGCACCCATGATCAGAGCAAGAAGCAGAGCAAGAGCAAATCTTGCTTCAAGCAAAATGTATCCAAGATTTGCTCAAGCAAATCAAGTTTTGCACACACCCATTCACTATTTGCTTCAAGCAAACCAGTTTTGTCATGTAGTGAAATGTATAAAAATGAATTACCGGATAGATTTACCACAAATAATAATGTGACACGTGTCTTGATCGGTAATAATTATACAAGATTTCCGGTAAGATTTCCGACTAATTAAAAATTGACACGTGTCACCGCCATGTGTCATTGTCGGTAAAATAATTGGACTAGATATCCGGTAAGATTTTCGACCAATTACGATGCGACACATGTCACTGCGAGATAGCGTCGTCGACAAAATAATTGAACCAGATTTCCGGTAAGATTTTCGACCAATTACGATGTGACACGTGTGTTCATATTTGACGATCGGATTATCTACAATTGCCTATAAAACGCTCATCTTTCTTTCATAGTTGCCTCACACCATGTACAAGAATCCGAGTAGATAACTCATCTCTCTCAACACTTAGCAACATTTCCTTGTTCATCACTCTGATGGATCCTTTCAGCTTCCCCCATTTTTTCAGGAGGAGACAACGTCAACAAGAAGAGGATGACTATATGGAGCAATCATTCATCAATCAGGTGGTCATGGCGGAAGCACAAGACGACGATGAACCCTCACGACCGAGCGGTTCACGTCGCGGTAAAAAACCGAATCGTGATCGACAGTGGCTATCTAGGGGACGCAATCTCATGGATGATTACTTCATCGAACGTCCCAACTTCGAGGCGGCAGAATTTCGTCGGCGGTATAGGATGAGCAGAAATCGATTCAACATTATCATGACGGATCTCTGCAACCACGACCAATCTTGGCATCAAAGACCAGACGCGACTGGATTGCTAGGGCTTCTTCCTGAACAAAAGCTGACCGGTGCTCTGCGAATGTGAGCGTATGGGGCGGCCGCGGATCAGTGCACAGAAATTACAAGGATGGGGGAATCGACTACACTGGCATGCATGAAGGATTTTTGCAGCCAAGTGTATGAAATCTATGGTCCAAGGTACCTCCGCAGTCTGACATCGGCAGACCTCACGCGACTCCTAGATAAAGGCTAACGCCGAGGCTTTCCTGGCATGATCGGAAGTATCGACTGCATGCACTGGGAGTGGAAGAACTGCCCAACCGCCTATCAAGGGGCGTACTCAGGTCGAAAGGGTCGCCCAACTATTATTTTGGAGGCAGTGGCCTCGTATGATACGTGGATATGGCACAGCTTCTTCGGGTGTCCTGGAGCCAAAAATGACATTAATGTGCTCCACCTATCGGATGTGTTTTCAGAGGTCCTTTCAGGAAGAGGCCCAACTGCCGTCTATGAAGTCCATGGAGAGAGGTACAACCACGCTTATTATTTGGCTGACGGAATATATCCAAGGTACTCTACATTCGTCAAGACTATTTCTAATCCCCAGACGCCGCAAGATAAACTGTTCGCAAAGAAACAAGAGGCATACCGGAAAGATGTGGAGAGGGCCTTTGGCATCTTACAATCTCGATGGGCAATTATTCGTCATAGTTGTACATTGCACCACAAATCGGTAATGACTGCCATCATGTTAGCTTGCATCATATTACATAACATGATTGTTGAAGAAGAGTACGTGGAGGATGAGGATGAGAATGAGGAAGAAGAAGATGTGCAAAATCCATTGAGAGCTTTCCGGGTTTATGATGGGCCGGTGGATCAACAAGGGAATCGAATTCCTTTTGAGCCAATTAGTAGAGATGGAGCAAATATACATAGGTTTCACGACCGTGTTGCCGATCTTGAATCTGGTTACATCCATACAGAGCTTCAGAATGACTTGGTGAAGCACAATTGGAGGTTGGAAACCGGCGAGATACTCTAAATATTTAAGCTGTGTTTAACAATCAGAATATGTACGTGTGTTTAATTTCTGTATGTGTGTTTAATTATGAAGCTTCCGTTTTTATTTCAAGTGTATTTTAATTTCATCTTAATGAATAAATTGCATATTTATTTCTTGAAAATTTAAATTACATAAAATTTAAATTACACAGAATGACGAGCCAAACCCATATTTATTCTTAGTACAATACTATAACTTCTACGGAAAGAGCACGCGACTTGGGTGATAACAATCAGAATATGTTTCATCGGTATGTTGATCTTGACTAGTTCTCCTTCATTAAGGATGGCTAATTTCCTCTTTGTAAAATATCTTTTTGAGATTGGGGTCATTGCCTCCAAATCCATTGTCATGATCCTCGTTTCCTCCTCAAGTTTCTTCAATCGTAACTCTTCATCCGCCCTTGCTTCATTCCGCCTTTGAATTTCTATGTACTCCGCGTAATAATTAAGCTCACTCTCATTATGCGCTATCCTCTTGGATTGCCACGAAGCATGGTCACTAGCAATGGTATGCAAAACCTCAACTCGTTGCTCAATAGGAGTCTTACCTTGTTTCTTTTGTCGCCTCGCTTCCTTTGCCGCCTTCGTTCCCATTGGTCTAGGCGGACTAGAGGGAGCGGGAGTGGGCACGTGGCTTTGAGGTGTCTCATTCACTTCTTCGTCATCCAAATTAATGGTTGGAGATGATTCGGCGGCGGAAGGAGTATGTTGGTCACTACTTGCATATGGAGATGGAGTACTTGGTAGCACCGAAATGAAAGAATGATGATTCTTAACCACTTCCCAACATTCAAAGTGGGTAAACACTTTCTTCATATCCTTATAGTAACATGATTGAGCTTGCTTGACCTAATAAAATAATTATATTAGCTACAAAAATATGCTACAAATAGCTACAAAATTATGCTACAAAAATAAAGTACATATATAAATAATGCTACACAATTATGCTACAAAAATATGCTACAAATAGCTACAAAATTATGCTACAAAAATAAAGTACATATATAAATTATAGCTACAAAATTATGCTACAAAAATATGCTACAAATAGCAACAAAATTATGCTACAAAAATAAAGTACATATATAAATTATGCTACAAAATTATTAATATATGCTACATAATTTAAATACAATACATTATTTAAATTGTATATATAAATTAAAGTTAAATATTGTATATATTTAAATTGAAGCACAATATTGTATATATAAATTGTATACATTATATAAATTTTTATACATTAAATTTGCTACGCATACAAATTTATATAATGTATGCTACATAATTTAAATTATAATATAATTCATCATTATGTTACAAATAAATAAACTTACCTCATCCATTAGCGAAGTGCCGCTAGCTATACGTTGTCGTGCCGCGTACAAACATTCGCCCCATTTTTGCAAGAGTCGCTTAAATTTGTTGTAGTGAGACGAAAGCGCGATTCGGGTCCTCGGCTCTTTCGGAGGATCACCGGGTGCTGGCTCCCAATTTTTCACATAATCTGCATGAATTGTCTCCCACAATTTCTCCCTCTTTTGTTTGTTGCCGTCGTATTCATCAACGCTATGACGCACAAAAGAAATACACATTTGCAAATCTTCGGAAGGAAGCCAATGTGTGCCAATTGTTTAGGAAAAAAAGCTTAACGAAATGATAGAGGAGATGGAAGGAGAAGTGTAATGGTATGCTCAAATTGGTGTGAGTTGAGCAAAACTTGAAGTAGTATTTATAGGCAAAGATTTGGGAGAGTTTGAGATTTTTTGGAATTTTTTTACACTTTGTTTGGATTTAATTCTGTTCTGATAGTCTGCTGAAACAGTATGTGTGCAGTAGCTGTTGGGTTCAAATTCAGGCCATTGGATCAGGCTTCAGTTTCAAAATGGATGGCTTGGATTGATTTAGCCGTTGGTATCTGATTCTACAGCTCGGTAAGCCACGTGGCTTGAGCTGATTGGTCAGTTATTTTTTTTCACTTTTTACTAGCGCGTGTGTTACACGCGCCAGCCTTTAAAAAAACTCAACGCGCTTGACGTCACCCACGTGGCGTGGGGTCCGCCAGGCGGTCGAGCAGACGCCGGAGCAAAACGAGCTCGAGCGTTTGGACGAGCACCATTTTGCCGTTGACTGGGCGAGCAGCAGCTCACCGGTGCGAGGAAGATTTCCGGTTTGCTCGAGCAAAACGACCGTGCCCCACCACTTGCTCGATCACGATCTGCCCGGCTGCTCGCCGGTGCAGATGCTCTAAGGCGCGATGAAGTATGTTGTTTAACTATGAACGAAGTGCTTTTGACTGCGGTGCATGGCTTGTTGAGAGTTCCGACTCTAATTAGTTCGAATTATCTAGGGGTGAAATTCAGGCGGTTTGGTTTGATTTTTGCTAAAAATCATAACCAAACCGAAATATTTTTTTCGGTTCGGTTCAGTTTTTAAAAGAAAAATCGTGATTATTCGGTTCGGTTTTGTTCGGGTTTTTTTTCGAATGTTTTCGGTTTCTTTCAGTTTTTTACATAATGCATAAAAAATAACTTTTGAATAAATAACTAAAAAGTTGTCTATAAAATTTCTTTTTTTGAGTTGTCGAACTTTTTAATTAGATTCTATGAGAGAAATTGAGAAAAATTGTGCATAAAGAAATTAGGATTTTAAGAGTTTAAGGTTTTTGTTTTGAATATATTTATATAATATATTACAAAATTTCCAAAACGATATATTTTATACATACTTCAGTTTTTTGGTTCGGTTCAGTTTCTATAAATTAAAAACCATAACCGAAACAAATATTTCAGTTTTTTTTTGTTTCAGTTTTTTTTCGGTTTGATTTTTATCGGGTACGATTTTTTTCGATCGCGGCTCGATTTGGATCAGGTTTTTTTTTCCAATTTTCGATTCCAATGTCCCACCCCTAGAATTATCTATTTCCTCTGAAACAAATAAGAAAAATATGTACTTCATCTTAAATGAGTATTGGACTTCATTCATCTTAAATGAGTATTGGACTTCATTAATTCTCCTTCTAGTCTATAAATTAAAGGGGAGAGGATTTGCTGTCCCTATTCTGTCCCTTTTCTTTTATAATGACATCTGTCCTTTCACTAAACAGCCTGTTAACATTGAATTATTTAATAATTTTATAATTATCAATACAATTGTACCACCGTCGTCGCCTCGACTTAGCTCGACTCAGCAATTACCATGACTGCCTTATCAACAAAGGCATTGCCGGATTGCCCATCTAATTCTCGTTTTTCATTGTCCTTCTTTTCAACATTTTTAAATATTTTTCTCTATTCATTATGCCCTCAAATTTCAGACTAAACCTATTTCCAGTCCTTATACCGCTGCAGGGCTGCACCTCCTTTCTCTCCCAATCTTTACCAATTTCTCACTCGATTGATATGAATCTATGGTTGTAAGTAATGAGTTACAGGTAAATTCTTGGTTTTGGGTTATGGGTCCCTTCGTTCTTCTCAACCAAGTTCAATCCCAGATAGAATTATCTACAAAACCAGTTGGAGCTCGGTGGAAATGGTTTGACCACCAGCTGAGGATTTAGATTTAGAAGTACAATTGGTTTTCATAAATATTCAACCAATACACCGTCGATTTTGGCTTATGTTGAAGAGTGAGTTGTCTTCGTTGTAGAAGATGAAGATGAAGATGAAGACAACACCCAATTTTCTCTGTTTAGCATTTTTTTTTTCTTTATCGTTTCGAAAAATAAATAAATTACAGAGTTAACAAGCTGTTAGTGAAAGGACAGATGACATCGTAATAGAGAAGGGAATTGGCACAGGGTATTTGGCACAACAAATCCTCTCCCAAATTAAAGAGTTTTTATTATAAATGGTACCTCACAAATGAATCATTCATCACTTCAATACTTCACTTTTGAAAACTATCACTTCAGTACTTGACATTCAAATCTCTACTTAAAATCAGTACCTGCCGTTGGTAACACCGTTAATTTATTGAGAAATTATTAAAAAAATATCAAGTTTTTAGGGGAAGAAAAAAAAAATAGACAAAGAATAAGAAAATAAAATCTAGAAAGAAAACAATAGGAATTAGAAATTTACCCTATAAAATTTGACATTATTTCAAAAATAATTAATAAGTTAACAGTGTTACTAACGGTAGGTATTGATTCTAGGTAAGGATTTAAATGTGAGGTAGCGAAGTGATACTTTTAAAAAATGAGGTACTGAAATGATGAATGACCCATTTGTGAGGTACTATTGGTGATAATTCTTCTAAATTAAATTGGACTTCCTTTTTCTTTATTTTTTGAAAGGGAATTGGACTTCCTTAAGTTTTCTTTTTTTATAGATGAAACGGTAGAATATGAAGCTGGTAAGTTACAAAGGAGTTCACCGATTAACGACCCGATAGAAAAAATCTCACAAAAATAACCTACATTATTACAATTCAATCTGGTACCTAACAACATAACTAAACGTGATTAGGTATAGAACACGAACTAAAAAATTCTGGGCCCCCACACCCTCACAATTTGGGCCCCATCAAGTAGGGCAACCAAAGCCCAACCCTATTCCCACGCCCTAGGATAGTCGAAGCCCATCCCTTACCTCAGGGAGAGGGAACATCACGAACGATAACAACACCAACGTTCCTCACGGCGACACTGTTCTCACTACGCTAGGTTCTCAACAAATGCTCCGGTTTCCCCAGACCTTTCTACGTCTCTATGTCTCAACATCTTATGACCATGTTATATCATTGCTACCTCGGAATTAGACTTTCTTTATCTCATGGCAATGTAGGTTTTATTATATGTACTCTCTCTTTTTGAAATAAGGGCAATGTAGCAGTCCTCAAGGTTTCATTAATGAAACCGGTGAATACATACCTAGGAAGGGCATAAGACTTGAACCCTGTATTAGAATAAGCACAAACAGAGCATCTCGGGCAATCACAATACCACTCATACTTCCCATGCATTCAAACACGCACCAATTAGAGGGAGTGCAACATCGACTACTCTATCCGCTTCAACATTGTGGCGACATAGTAACGAGAAGATAACACGACTACAACGATGCATCATTACAAATAGAACAGCTTTCCAACTATGTTGTCGAACGACGAAAAAGTCGTCGATACAAAGTTTCATCCTGCCACTAAGAGGATGTGACCTTTTTACCATGACACACACCCAAACTAGGTCAAACAAGGAACTAAGAGTGCACACACAGACATACCATATAGATCGCCCGACTAATCCCACCTACAATTGATTGGACTTTATTTTCGGCATACTGCCTTAAAAAGATAAAACAGAAAAATGGTAAAGATCGAAAAATAATAATACTAAAATAAAACTTAAATGGGCCTAGTTTACCAGCCCTAACCATCCCAAGAGACCAATCAAGATACACAAGGCCCAACCCAATCCTTGCGTGTGTTCAGTATCCACCAGCCTGCCACGACCCCTCATGCCGCCGCCCTTATCCGACCTGCCGGACCACAACCACCCCGACTGGACGCGGAACTCGACAAGTGATCGCAGCCAAAGTAGGTGTGTGACGTGACCAAGACAAGACATGTGGTATACAGATCCATCACCCAGCTGCCCCAAAACCCTTGAAAGCACATAAAGTCTCCATCCCAACACCATCGGATTGACTCCGGCCACATACCCTGACCATACTAGTCACCACTCATCAGACCCTATCCGGCAGCACCCACAGCGTAGGCACAGCCAGAGACCAACACCAACATAGGGCCGCCAGACGAGGGTGCACTCGATTTGTGAAAAAACTTTTCTCTGCGCGTGTAGGCACGTTCTAGGTTAAATTTTCCCTGGCTCTCCATTATATGTACTTCTAAAAGAGATGAATTAGGTTGCATGATTGCTTTTCTTTTTTAGGGAAACAACACTATAAATCATTCATTAATAAAAAAAGACTATGATATAAATGAATGATTTATAGCGATATCAACAATATATAAAAAAATATCTCTTATACCACGTACCCTCCGACCATAACGTAGAAGCAAGACCAACATAGACAGTGATATACACTGTTCAAAAAGGCATATTTCTAGCCCGCTTAGACGCTAAAAACAACAAAAAAGTTTAAGTTTTACCCTAGCCTAACTAAAAAACAGATAAAACCTAAACATTCGCATTTTAATATTTTGACTTACTTCAGATTGGAGATGTAGTTTTATATATAGAGTCCACAAGAATATAAGTTAGAGAACTCGAAGTCAATGTATTCTAATGACATTTCTTAATTATTTTGGTATATATTATTCATATTACATCTATATATAATATACTAAATAACTCTCTATAATTAATTTAAAATATAATTATAATAATCCGCTTAGAATCCGATTAATCTCTCGCTTAGGAGGTTAGGCGCTAGACAATAACTCCACCACCTAACGCCTTTTTGAACATCGGTGATATACCATAACGTATATGCACTACCACATTTTGACTCATTGCCGGCGATTTTTAAATCGCCGGCAATGTTTTTTAACATTACCGGCGATTTTTGCCGGAAAAATCGCCGGTAATGTCTCTTTTTTTTTTAACATTACCGGCGACTTACATTCCGGCAATGTTTTGATGGTAATGTAAAAAAAAAAAAAAGACATTGCCGGCGACATACATTTATGTCGCCGGTAATGTTTTAAAAAAAAGACATTGCCGGCGACATAAATGAAGTCGCCGGCAATGTTTTTTTTTTTTTTTACATTACCATCGAAACATTGCCGGCGACTTACATTTAAGTCGCCGGTAATGTTAAAAAAAAAAAACATTACCGGCGATTTTTCCTGCAAAAATCGCCGGTAATTTTAAAAAACATTGCCGGCGATTTAAAAATCTTAAATCGCCGGCAATAAGTCAAAATGTGGTAGTGATGTCATTATGACAATGATAATACATATATGAAACCTAGCTAAATTCGAAACAAAACGGCTAGAGAACTAGAACCGCCTAGATCATCTTATTCTTGCCTTTGTCTAAAGCGCCCTAGCTTGTCACTTGCATCCAGATATGTGAGCTTCAAAGCAAAGGGCCAACTATAGGATCTTTCTCTCTGGAGCTAGATAGCAGCCCTAGCCTAGTGCTGCTCTGTCTGTCAAGAATTACCTTTCTTAACGAAAGGCTCACTCTCGGCTTCTTTGGAGAGACGACGTGCACCTCATTATAGAAGAATTACTCTCTTCATTCGTCATCTCCACATGCACAGACTCTTTGCCTGCAGGCCGCTATATAGTGGACCACCGGTACCACCCTAATTCAGCAGCACCATTGCCTCTCTTGAGGAGATCAATTGGAATAAGCTGGCCTTAACTTTAAACCAGAAATAAGTGATGCATAAAAATATCCTTTGATCAAAGCAAAGAAAGCGCGCAGTGCCATCATCAATGCGATGATGTCCTAAACTCTGGTTATATAATGCATGGAGAAATTAAATCATGAAATAAAGGTGCATCCGGAGTTAAGGAAAAGGTGAACTTTTCAATATGCTAGATTATTTTCTATACAGAAATCTTTCTCAGAAAAAAAGTGAGATCCATCACAATTAATTGAATGCAGCTCAAATGGGAATGATAAGGAATTGTTCATCAAACAACAATGAGTGTGTTGGCAAGAACTGCATCAATGGCAATCTTGCTTGCACTATTCCTAACCATGTCCATGTGTGAAGCTAGTGATAATGCTAAAGTGCATGTTAACATCAGTCACTGTGGAAGGTGGGACCTTCGACTATCCATGTTCGTTATTACGGTGGTCAGGTGATTGCTCACGGCTTGTTCTTTGTATATGAGTTTTCACCAAGCACCATCTTTAGGGATACAAATATGGATTGCGATATCGGATTGAATGGCCGAGTTTGGACCATCGCTGCATACAGAAATACAAGATACTTGGTAGACATGTACTGCAGACCCGGAATTTGTTTATGGAGTAAGGCGCAACGAAATATGTTCTTATAACTATGATCGAAGTGCTTTTGACTGCGGTGCATGGCATGCGGAGGATTTCAAATCTAATTAGTTCGATAATTAATTATGTAATATATCGAGTTATTGAGTATGTCGTGGTTTGTTTAGCACTTTAGCCAGTAAAGTGAGTTAGTAGAAATATATAGGTAGAAGTGTTTATAATAGAATGTAATACTTTCATTTACTCCTAAAGTAGGTATATATACATATTTATAAGGCATATTCCTAATAAGTAAAGAATATCTACAATAAAGAATAAACTAATTCTAATTACAATAAGAATCTACAATATCTACGAGATCAATACTTGCCAGCACTCTCCCTCAAGTTGGAGCGTAGATGTCAATCATGTCTAACTTATCCAACCATTTACTAAAGACATCATGTGATAACCCCTTAGTAAAAATATCAGCTAATTGTTCCTCAGATGTCACAAAGGGAATAGTTTTCTTGTCAAGGTGATCCATTATGAAATTTCTATCAATCTTCACATGTTTGGTCCTGTCATGTTGTACTGGGTTCACTATGCCAAAAAGAGCTTCAGACAATGGTCTAAGACCATCGTCTGGTATAGGGCTGAAGTGTTGTCTATTGAGCTGAGGAGAAAAGTCATATAAGACAATAGTCAAATTACCGTTGTACGAAGAGACATCCATCAACAGTTACCATGAAAAAAAACATTGTTTGAAGTCCAATTAGTCATCGTCATATAAAAAGTGTTATTGTCTGACTGTTCTACACAATTTTTTTTACGTATTTAACATTGTCAATTGACAATTGTACAATGACATAATCATCAAAAATAACATTGTGTCTAATAGTTAATGACACAAGTTTATATATTGTTTAGATATTGTTGTATTAATTAGTGTCACACAGTGTTTTTTTTTCAATGTTGTCTTGTGCACAAATACAATTGTCTGAACTACAATTTTGTGGTCAAATATTGTCAAAATTCAACCAGTCATCAATTATCCTTGCCATTCATAATCTACAAGTCACCATAAATATACAAAATTCACATTATTCAAAAGCATTCACATAAAGAAAATATCCATTTGTTATTCATACTTAGAATCTGAAAGTATCCATAGCATATATTACAAGAATCTAAAATTGCATTATACTCATTATCTTGTAAGAACATAGTAGTTTATACAACCAAATACTCTACTCCATATAAGCTAAATCCTCCAATTCTTTCCCAATTGCACCCTAAAGAAGAAGAACATCTAATTAAGAACCACAAACAAATAGCAAGTGTTACAACATATATTTTATCCAATAATGAGCTGAACAAAAGATAAATACACATATAGGATATCACATGGCAAAAAGAGTAAATGTAAAGTAGGCTCACATTTCCTATTGCAAGTAATCCTTTGTCAACGAAGAAAACCATTCCCATGAATGAGAAAAACACACCAAATCCTCTCAATCCCAGTCCAATCTCTGCCACATATCAAAACTTTATCCACTAGCAGTGACCCCAAATAATTAAACTAGAGAAAATACCATTACACTCAGCTATGTGGTCAACAACGTAAAACCTATTTGATATGATCCTAAAAGCTAAAACTTTACAAAAATAGTTACTCTTCAATAATTTTCGACTTCATTCAGAAACGGAAACACTATAGCACAATGACCTTTCGGATCATGCGTC
Source organism: Geum urbanum (assembly GCA_946800695.1). Lineage (NCBI taxonomy): Eukaryota > Viridiplantae > Streptophyta > Magnoliopsida > Rosales > Rosaceae > Geum > Geum urbanum. The sequence goes on along the minus strand of OX327017.1, from coordinate 25,879,517 downwards.
TCATATTCCTCCTGTACATTCAAAACCACAACAGAACTTCAGACATTTCACCAACAACTAACACCAATACCATACTACCACCAACATATCACATAAAACAAAGTATTAAAACTTCAGTATCCAAACCATAGCAAAGCATCATCAACATATATGTAACTAAATCAAGTTCTTAGCCAATATCTGCAAGAATGCAAGCAAGGCGTATGCAACCTATCCGTCTAATCCTCACATATGTTGTAATTCAATAATATCATATTATCAAATGTTCTATATAAGAATGACGATACTAACCTGCACTACCAGATTCTGATCCTTGGTCTTCGACAAAGCTCCAAGCTCCTTGTTATCCAAGTACCAAAAATCCACAAATAGACACACATAATCAATATTCCATACAGTTCAAGCCTAACAAAACAATGAAACTATAAACAGAGTTTCATTTTCATTACCAGGAGCATAACAACTTGAGGAAGATCACGTACATTCTTTGTAATGCCTCCGAGCTCTTGATCACCAAAATTCTCATTAGCATGAAAAAATATCAAGTCAAGAGAACCCAAGATATCAGTAAATAATCATATCTAGATGATACAGCCTCAAAAATCAAACATAGTGGTGTCGATTCCAACAAAAACTACATAATTGAACATAAAAATTTAAAGATACCATTTGGACTGCTAAACTTACGAACTCATGGTATACCGTGGTTACATAAATCATACTTAGAAGATTTCTTTGGTAAAACCATACGTATTAATATGGCAGAGCATGACGAATGACATTTATGGATTCAAGTTAAGCATTTTTACCTCACTCTCATCAGGTAGTAAACTTCGAACATCATCCTGCTCAAAACGAGATGCAATCAATTGTCTTCCGACAGCTAGCCATGGTGTGAGGGCCATTGAGATTCCAATGACAAGAAGGAGCAAAGATGATAGTTGAGGAATCATAATTTCCTACAGATTACAGACTTAGAGTGGTTGCTAATCTTATAGAAAACAACCACTTCTTACTTGAACTTGTACTTGATAGAAAGCAAACCTTATTTATAGCTTCACCAAAAGCAACAAATGCAAATTCTCGACCATGAGCAAGAAGAAGACCAACTCTTATTGCAGAAATTATTGAAATACGAGAAAGCTTGCCAATTACAGCAACCAATAAGAATTTTCCAATAAGTAGGAGTCCTAATGATCCATCTATAACAGCGAAGTTTGAAACAAGAAGTTTTGGATCAATAGATATTCCAACCTGAAAAACCAACAAATTAATTGTTAGAGATTGCACAATATTAATTTACACTATAAATATCAATAGAAAACAATTTCATTTAGAATAAATTAACTATAATTATTTAATTCTATATCCGTTTATGAAAGTTTGAAGAACATTTTTTGTTTACCTTGACAACAACATAAGAGAAACCAACAACCTTCATAGCCGTGCCCTCAGAATCAATCTTGCACAACTGTACATAACCATACAATCAATACAAAAAAATGCTAGCCATATTCACTTTGCTATGAGAGTACCAGATTAGATCCATTTTGGATCTGGACTTGGGATCCAAGTGGTTTGTAGTCAATTTAGGTTTTAGTCTTTTTGTTGGGGCCTGACTGTTTCGTGCCCACTTCAGTAGGAGGCTAAAGCTTAAATGGTCTGATTCTGATTTGTCTGGGCTTGGGGATCTTCCCGTCTCGACAATGTCCTTTAATCATGGTCACATGGTTTCGTTTGTGCTTCATTCTAGTGGTTGCATTTTTTCGATCGAGGTCATGTTCGATTGCATAGGTTCTTTAGGAACGTTAGTGTTCTTCAGCTCGTGCCCTTAGGGTGAATCTATGATATTGTAACCCATTATATTATTAATGTGACGTATTTGCTTCAATTTGTTTTTGAGAGTACCAGAATTGAGGGAATCACTTACACCAACCCACTCTCCTAGGGTCTTGGCATTGGGAACAGTCAACATATTGACATTGTGCTCAGCACAAAGACCTTTGACTAGTTTAACGTAGTCTTGCTGCTCGCAGTCCTCAGGCAGTACACAAAGCTGAGCAGCATGCTTCTCAACAACCTTTGCAGCCTTATGAAGACCTTGAACAAGCCCACCGTGAGCCAGTGATTTTCTGAGCACAAGCTGCTTAGTGAGCCAGTGATTTTCAACATTAAAAATAGGGTGGCTCCAACTTCCATGAAAACATAGTAATAAGAAAAACCCAGAAGGCAGCAATGGATAAGTAAACCAATTGATCATTGCTTTAATGGAGATAATAGAATAACTGAACAAGTAACCTGCTTAGCATGTGCAATTATAAGCTATAACCAAACACCACTTATACACGTCGACCCCGTTGTAGTTCATAACCAAGTGGTCTCCATCCTTTGTGTTATGCTTAAACATAAAACATCATATCAATGCCAAACTCAGTAGAGTATGTTATCACAATGTGAAAACTGAGAGAGAGAGAGAGAGAGAGAGAGAGAGAGAGAGAGAGAGAGAGAGAGAGAGAGAGAGAGAGAGAGAGAGAGAGAGAGAGAGAGAGAGAGAGAGAGAGAGAGAGAGAGAGAGAGAGAGAGAGAGAGAGAGAGAGAGAGAGAGAGAGAGAGAGAGAGAATAAACAAATAAAAACTTGAAACATGGAACAATATGCATCTTCAAGACTTCAATAATACATGGAACTAAATCCATTGAATCCAACTTTAAGAACAACTTGCTGTCAAAGAGAGGCTACCAAAATGAACTTCAACTTGAGCTTGCTAAGTTGCTTTGGAACATAGGCCACATAATGAACTGTCAAATCATGGAAATTCGATGAATGAATCAACTACACTCACGAAATCAATTACCCAATCATAAAAATCATAGTTCACAGCATCATAAGCCATTCATAGTTTCAAGCACATAAATGAAAAAGAAGAAAACATGAATTATCCTCTTCCAATATTTCTGATTCTCTAGTCTTTAGTGCCTTCTTCACTATAATTATAAGAAACTCTAATTTCCAAGCAATAAAAGAATCAAGTGCCCCATAAACCTCTTCTTTCATATTTGACAATGCCTTAAACTACACAGCAAAAAAAAGATACAAACTTTCAACACTAACTATAGAACTACGCAAAAGGGGTCCCCAAAATTTATTCGTAAACTTACACACTCAACAAGCTTTATTGATTTGGAAATGGTACCAACTTCCTATTGGCTTTCCAAACTCTTGGGTATTTGGGTCTTGGTTCTTTCAATCCTCATACCTGAGATGAAAGAAAAGGATGAAAAATTTAACAACAAATCCAGTCTTTCAGCAAATTACAGAAATGGGTAGCCCATGTTTGAGTTGAACCTTACCTCTATGGTGGTTCTACTATGAAAGATTATGGTAATTTCCAGACACCTAGAAAAGAGCGACGGTCGACGAGGTTGCGAGCGGTGATGGTGGTGTGCGCGGCGTGGATGGGTTATGCGGAAGAGAGGCAGCTAAAAGGAATCGATGAGGGGCGCATAACTTGGAGGCCACAAGCACGTGATGCAGAGCTTCTAGGGAGACAAGTCGACGAGATCGATGTGGTGTTCATCGGCGGCGGAGGACGGAGTCAGAGCAAGACGAGCAGAGGAAATACTACTATGTTTTTCGGTTTTTCGGTTTTTCGAGAGAGAGAGAGAGAGACCGAAATGAGAGAGGAGAGGGGTTAGGTTTTTCATTGGAAGAGAGAGAGAGAGACTGAGAGGGTTAGGTGATCGAGAGAAAGGGAGGGGATAGGTTAAGCCAACCTCACACATGCCGCACTCTTGAGATTTAGTAGGTTCAAAATTTGGCGAAGTGTTGGGAGAGAAACTAAATTTTCGCTCAAGTGTGGGGAGGGAAACCTCCCGCCCAGACAATTGACCTAAACTACATTATTGCCTACTTACAATTCAGATAATAGACAAAACAAACTATTGTCTGAAATGACACAATGAGAAAAAAAATATTGTCTGAAAGAGCTTCATTCAACAAATATAAACAATTGTGTAACAATATATCATACAACATAAAAAATAATGAGTTTTGTTTAAATCTGGTGGCACAGACAATAGAAAAAAATGGGTGTTGTTAAAACATATTACCATCTACAGTTGATTAAAGTTTATTATCTCCTTGGCACATCTGGGCACATTCAGACAATGGTTTTTTTTTTGTCTACATTTTTTAGACAATGGACAAACTGCTGGCTGTTGTCTATTATGTGTTGCCTGAAGAAGTTTTTGGCGTAGTGGTTATGAGCAATCTCAACAATAGTTGTATTATCATAATGTAAATCCATAGGCTTCTGAGGCTTGAAACCCAGTTGTTTCAGAACATTCCTGATCCACAACAATTCACATACTCCATTTTTCATCCCATGGTATTCAACTTCTGCACTCGAGCGGGCAATCACATTTTGTTTCTTACTGTGTCAAGTCACTAAACTCTCACCAATAAAAGTAAAGTATCCAAAAGTAGACGCCCTATTAGTATGATCACCAGCATAATCTGCATATGTGTAGCCCGAAACATACACATCACCAATGTAGTCTGAAACACACATCTCACCAGTGTTATTTGCAAATAACAAATCTTTAAAGGTGTGCCCTTTAGAGATCTAAGAATGCGTAAAACAACACTCATGTGTTCTATTATAGGACTACGCATAAACTGACTCACCACACTCATAACATATTCAATATCAGATCTAGTATGTGATAAATAAATAAGTCTCATAACTAAACGTTGATATCTGCCCTTGTTTGTTGGAACCTGATCTAGCAGAAGTTCCAACATGTGATTTTTCTCAATAGGAGTAGCAGTAGGTTTACATTCTAAAAATCTGGTCTTAACAAGAAGATCCAAAACATACTTCCTTTGGAACAATGTAATTCTTTGCTTGGATCTTGCAACTTCAATTCCCAAGAAGTATTTTAAGTCACCCAGATATTTCATGTCAAATTCATGTAACAACTACCTCTGAAGACTCTCCATCTCGCATGGATCATCTCCTATAACAACCATATCATCAACATACACAATTAAAGCAATAGTCTTACCATCCTTGCATTTGAAAAACAAGCTATGGTCACAATTGCACTGGTGATATCCAAATTTTATTGTCTGGAGAAGCGTCCAAACCACGCCCTAGGTGATTGCTTCAAACCATAGAGAGACTTCTTCAAATGACATACTTTTGCCTCATTACCTGGTTTGCAACTGATTCTTGGTGGAGTATCTATGTATACGTATTCTTTCAAGTCATCATTCAGGAAGGCATTCTTCGCATTAAACTGGTGTAAGGGCCAATCAAAACGAGCTTCAAGGGCAATAAGGATTCTTATAGTATTTATTTTAGGAACATGTGCAAAAATTTCCCGGTAATCAATGCCATATTTCTAAGTATAACGCTTGACAAACAATCTCGCTTTGTAGTGATCAATGCTTCCACCAGCTTTGAGTTTCATAGTAAACACCTAGCGACATCCAACAGTCTTCTTCCCAGGTTGCATAGGAACTATGTCCCAAGTTTCATTCTTCTGCAAGGCTTCTAACTCCTCATTCATAGTTTGTTTCCATTTAGGATCTGTCAAAGCATCATGTACATTGCTAGAAATAGATACTGAAGATAGTTGACTAACAAAAAGTGCATGAGATTTAGACAACCTATGGTGGGAGATATAATGTGACGACTCAAACTAGAATCAGTATAGTAATTGGCTTAATCCATGAGTTTATGCGTAATCACAGTTTTCCGTAAGTTAATTGATTTGGCGGTTCGATTCACGACTTAATTATCGGGCGAGAATTTGAGTTGAGTCTCTTCTCAAGAGTTGTAGTTCGCATGATTTCGAGTTCGTGGACAGTTCCGGATAATTATTTCAACGACCGAGGAATATCTTATGAATATTTGAATTCGTGAAATTTCGACATGTTTATCCGTTCGTATTTGAGTTATCCAAAACGTGGATGTGATCCGTTTTGGACCGTCGATTGTATCGAGCCGCGAGTTTAAATATCGGAAATAGTCAAAAAATTGTTGAAAACACTGTTCGAGAAGTTTGACCTGCTTTGACCATGAGTTGACCGTTGACATTTGGTTGACTGGAGTTTCCACCGTGCAAAACGAACTGCCGCCGTCGGGTTTGACAATTCCGGCCACCTCCGGCCTGGATATTGGTATGAAACGATTCCTCTCTTCATCTGCAACTATTTAGAACTTGGAATTTCTTGATTTGGTTTCGAATTGATGGAGAACGAACGGTTTGAAAATTGGGGAATTCTCGCCGGAGTCAGGATCGACGGGGAGTGGCGCTCCGACGACTTTCAGAGGGGGGTTTTTGGTGGAAACTGTTGGGCTTGAGGTAGGGAGGTAACCTCTTGAGTTTGGGAGGCCGAGATGGCCTCACGGCGGAGATTTTGCCGGAGAAAGTTTTCCGGCCGGTTGTGTTTTTGGAGCTTTCGAGTTGTTTTCCGGTAATTTGGGCCGGAATTGGGTGATGACTCAGTTGGGAAAGATGCTTGGCTTGAGGAGGAGAACAGTTTGGGGGCTTGGCCGCCAGGAAATCTCTTCGGTTGACGGCACGCCGCCGCTGGTGGCGGCGGTCAACAGCGGAGCTCCGGCGACCCGTTGACTTTTTAGAATTTGATGATTTTTATGTCGTTTTGCTCGTATTCGCGCCCTGATCATCGCCTTGAGGTTTTCGAGTTGATTTGAAAGCCATATTTTTAGTCGAGGGTTTATGTGGAGATTTCGGGAGTTTACGTCGATTATTTTGTACCGAGTTATATGTTTCCGGGAACGGTTGGTTTCCGAGGTGTGGTACAGTGTGATGAACTATGATTTTGATCAGTTATATTTTGTGATTATTCAGGGGATCGAGATCGTACGTTGGGCGAGGGATCTTCTACCGGATCTCGTGATTAGCGCATGTGCGCGCTGTGCTCACCTTTGAGTAGACCTTTTTATTTCACTGTCGTAGCGAGTTCATGATTTCCTTATTTATTTACGACACGATGTTGGGATTATTTATTGTTTTTGGAGGTATTGTTTTATATTTTATATGGTGATGACATTATTTAGCATCGATGCATTGGCTACTCCGCTGATCACCGATTGTCCAGATCTAGGGTTGAGAGATTCCCCTGATGTACCCACTAGGCTTGAGAGATTTGCCTAGTCTATCACCATCGGGCTTGAGAGATTCGCCTGACCGTCGGGCTTGAGAGATTCGCCTGACACCTCCACTTATTTTCTGAACTCGCTTTGCTTGATTTTATGATATATGTTAATGGTGAAAGGCATATGTTTATTTTCGTCCACTCACTCTAACGATTTTATTGCCTTTACCCTGGTCTTTTCGGTTTCCGTGCCCAGTTTGCAGTTCGGATTCTGGTGTCTCACGTCGCGGTTGGAGGCTTAGCGTTCGAGCTACCTTTCTTTTTCAGTAGGTTTCTTGTTTTGCCTACTGTTGTATATTTTGTATATATATACATTAGAGGTCGCTCTAGTACACTACTGATATACTTTTATATGTTTTTCCCCGGATTTCTGTAAAGTACAGTTTTGATTACTACTTTACTTTATTGATATGATATTGAGAAATCCGGATGGGATTGGTGCCCACGGTTTGGCTTTTGTGGTATAGGATGAAGTGTGTTTTCCGGGTGCAGGTTAATGACAATTCCGCGTGCCGAAATTTTTGTGGTTTTTGCATGTTCGTGTTTTCAGAAGGGGTTTGATTCCGGTTTAGGAAACTAAATCGGGGTTGGGTCCTTTCATATAATTAGCAATAGAGTATTTGGATTTTGCATCTATTCTAGGCTCATATTGTTGTTTGGGAATTTCCTTAGTAATTCGGTTAGACTTACGTACCTCAAATGGAGCACCCTGAAGGAAAATCTCAGTTGATGATGTAAATAGGGGAGCAGGTGCTTCAATACTATCTCGATGTTGTATAATTAGCAGTTCTTTCTTGTTAGCAGAATCTTCGACGAGTTGAGATTCCTCATTCGACGGGTCGAAAACAAGCTCATGTTCCTCCGATGCAATTTTTTTGACTAGTCGAGTCTCACTCGACGAGTCGATGGTAAGCCTCTGTCCTTCTGGAGCACCATTTTCGACGGGTCGAGAACCTCCGTTTTCAGTCCAGAATTTTTTTATATTCCAAAACGTGTCTCCAACTACTCAAGCTCATCAAATTTTGACAAATTAAGAGTATTTACTTCACAACCTCTCTCTCCCTGAAGGGAAGACTCTGAAACTCCCAATGAGTAATTAGATGCAGACTCTCGAAAATGGTGCAACATAGACAGTGCAACCCAACACATGAGGCTCAAGATTTGGAAGGAAAGAAACATTCAACAATTCTTGTAATTTCTGGAGTGGACTCTGGAACTCAATAGCACGAGATGGAGTATGGTTGATCAAGTAAGTAGCAGAAATAACAACTACATCCCAATAAGACCGAGACGCATTTATACCAAACAATAAAACACGAACAACCTCCAGTAATGTTATATTCATACGTTTTTCCAAGCCATTATGTTTAGGAGTATAAGCAATAGAGGTTTGATGACGGATCCCATGAGAGGCTAGATAAGCAGACATGGCGTAATTAACATACTCACCCCCATTATTCGATTGAAGGACTCGAATAGACTGTCGGTATTGGGTAGTCAGCATCTTATGAAACTCAATGAAGCGAGATAAGACATCACTCTTGGTAGTCTTTAAAGAGACCCATGTCATTTGAGTACACTAATCAATAAAAGTAACAAAATAACGAGCTCCAGCTGGTGAAGAAATTCTAGCAGAACCCTAAACATCACAGTGAATTTTCATAAAAGGGACTGAGAATTTCTTCAAACTTAGGGAATAAGTAATATTGTTGGCCAGTTCACAAATATCATACTTAAAATCAGACTCATCAACACTCGAAAACATATGGGGTTGTAACTTTCCAAGATGACCCAAACGACAATGTCATAATTAGATAGTTTCCTTGGCTTTATTTAGGCTGCTAATACTGTTAGCTTGACCAAACAAACACAACTTCTTTTCTCCACTAGATGTCAAATTGAGATAGTACAGCTTCCCCCATCTAGTACCATAACCAAGCATCTGCCGAGTCAGAATGTCCTGAAATACACAAAAAATGGGGAAAATGTGACAGAACAAGAGAGGGCCATAATGATTTGACTAACAGATAAAATGTTATATATTAGAGAGAGGAAAACTAAGATAGAATCAATGGTTAAGTGTGGAGAAGGAGTAACAATGCATTCACCAACAATAGAAGAAAGAGAATTATCAGCAGTAGATACACTAGGTAAAGAAGATGGACGAATTGAATGAACTAAGCTAGGGGTATTGGTTATATGATCAGATGCATCAGTGTCAATTGTCCAAGCAGTATTCCTAGAAGATATAGCAAGAGATGCCTTACCAGACATAACTGATTGAACTACATTAGCAGAAGCAGCAGATGTACTTGTGAAAGGAAGGGTCTTTGAAGTGACCATTATCCTTGCACATTGGGCATATAGATTTGGCATAAAGGTTTGAGGGATGAACACCAAACCGGGAGGAGTAATAGGAGTAAGAGGACGAAGGCCGTTAGTGAGCCATGATGGCCTGAGCAGTTTAGACCGACGTTGGTAGAAGCGGCGGGGGAGGTGTGGTGGTGGTAGTAGTCATGACCGTAGGCTAAGCAGAAGCTGTAGTGTGAGTGAGACTGTCGTTATGAGCCAGACGAACATAAGCATATGTCTTATCAAGGCTCAATAACTCCTCGCGAAGAAGAAGTTCTCCTCAAATTTGATCAGATTCAGGATCCTGATCTCCCAAGACAATGTAGATCCGGAGCATAGATTTGTAGTTGTCGTGGACAACTGCAGTCACGGTATTAGAAAATGAGGCAATATGCTGGTCAAGTTCCTCGAGCCAAGCAACCAACTCATTGTAGTAGACAGAGAGGGGTCACAGAGGTGGTGCAACTCATAAATCTGGGTAAAGTCTGAATCATCATAGTAGGTGTGGTGTAGGGCACTCCAAATTTCTACGATAGTCTTAAGACGAAGATAGCAGTTGATGATAGATGGAGACATGTTGTCTATCAACCAACTATTTACCTTCTTGTTGTCGGTAGCCCAAGTAAGATACTCAGGTGTGCTTGTAAGAGGAGTAACGAAAGCACCGGTAAGGAATCCAAGCTTGTTACGGCCTCTAATATGCATTTACATAACAGGAGCTCAGGTACGGTAATTGGAATCATTCAAGAGAACTCCAATTGAAAAATAGGTGTTTTCTTGGTGGTAGTGGAATCTGAGGTTGAGGGTGGGGAGAAAAAATCACAGCAGGGTCGGATCCTTCTTCCATGACAATGGAATTTAGATGTAGTGGGTAACAAAAAATAGGGTTTTGTCGGTAAGTCTACAAGATTGGCTCTGATGCAAAGTAGAAAAATATAGGTGGAAGTGCTTAAGGTAGAATGCAATACTTTCATTCACTCCCAAATTGGGTATATACATCTTTACAAGGCATATTCCTAATAGGTAAAGAATATCTACAATAAAAAATAAACCAACTCTAATTATAATAGGAATCTAAAATATCTACAAGATCGATACTTATCAACAAAGTTCACATGTTAAAATTATATTCATATCATGTGCATTTCTGGTGAAACAAATAAGGAAAAGATTAAATATGTTCTCGAATGAGGTATTAGACTTGATTAATTGTTCTTCTAGTCTATAAATTAAATTGGACCTCCTTTATTCCATGGCAATATAGGTTCTAATTTATTGTATGAACTTCTTAAAGAGATAACGCGCGCTATAAATCATTCATTAATCATGCAACAACCATACTGTCCATACATACTGGAAAATATCTATATATACTAGGTATTCTTCTACCATTACGTACAAGTAAGACCAATCATAACACAAGAAAAAATGATGAGACTTTGAGAGTTGGGAGATTCGGTTGAGAGAAAAAAACTCTAGCCTCCATTTTTTTGAATCCCTGAACCTAAGAGAGAGTAGCGTTGCTGTCTCTCTTCCTCTTCTTTCCTTCTTCTCCTTGGGCTTCCTTGTCTCCCTCATGGGGGAGGAGACTGATGAAGTTTCTGATCGCCTAGCGGCTGTGGGGTTTAACCCCGAATTGGATGAGATCGAGGTTATGGATCTAGCTCTCGATGGCGGTGATGATGTTGATAAGGACTATCGCTACGCTGTTGTACAGCTGTTCGGGCTAGTAACTTTGTCAGAGGTCCAAAAGCAGTCATTCAAGGCAGTGATGGTCCGTCTTTGGCACTGCCCCCCTTGGCCCAGCAAATATCTCGCTTCAACGCCAAGGTCCCGATCGATTTTCTATAAGTTCAAAGAGATGGTGCCTCTTCGGCGTGCAACATGAAAGAGACTGTAGTTTTATCGAGATCACATGGCAGTGGTGAAGGAGTTTGATGGATTCTCCCCATTGATGATTGTACTAACGGTGAAAGTGAAGGTGCCGACTGCGAAAGTGACGGTGGAGGTGATGTTTTAGAATGTTCCCGATGCCGCAATGGACAAGAAATGAGCAAGAAAGCTTGGCAACGCTATCAACTCATTCCGGGTTCATGATGATCCTCTCTTCTAGTCAGGAAAGTTGAAGCTGTTGGTGGATTTAGACCTCTGTCGCGACATAGTGGTAATGAAAGCTTTTCGGTTCGCTCCCGAATGTACTTAGTTGGTTAGTTTTGGTTACCCCACTCTTCGGGGTTATTGCGATTTGTGTGGGAAGTTTGTGCATGGCGAGGAATGTTGCCGAATTTTGCAAGCCTGGGAAGTAAACCTAGCAGCGATGACGGTGGCTAGGGATAAGACAACAACCTTGGCCGGTGAGGAATTCGAGTGGATCCACCCACTGTGATGGAGGATGTGGTGCCGGTGATAGAGGCAGCGACGACTGAGGTAGTTGACAGCACGGTCTTCGAGGCTGGACATGCTGACCATGTGGCAAGCATGTAGGAGCCTCGGGTTGAGCCCATGGGATACGTGCACTATATGCATGACATCTTACCTCATATGCACACTTGCAACGGCCTCCTTCGACATCTCCATAGGGACAGACTCTTCACCAAGTCACGATAGTTTACCACCACGTACTAACTTAGCATCACCATTGCCTCTCTTGAGGAGGTTGTCAATTAGATAAGTTGGCCTTAATTACATGACTTCAGGGGAGAAATAAATGAGGCATATAGTTTTCTCTGCTCAAAGTAATTAAAGAAATAGACAATTACATATAAGGTCTCTTAACAAAAGTTTTATTTCAATTAGAGTTATATTCACGCAAAGAAGAAGTGAGTGAGAGAGAGAGAGGATTGGACATTTTGGCGAGATAATGTTACAATTGCAATACGGGTAAGGCTTAAATTCTTCATTTCTATACATGTTTTATGTTCAGTGATGTTCGATTTTACTTTGTTTGAGTTGTGATTTCAAATTTCCATCTTGCATTTTGATTTCAAAATTTGGTTTTTCGGTTTCGTTGATTTTATATTCTGGTACTATTTATGATGGATCAATGCATCATAGTGATACTACTGCATGCTTGTTTCTTTGATTTATGTGTTGGAAATGAGTATGAAGTATCATATAATGGTACTACTTGTGTTGCGTGAACATACTACTGCAAGCCTCTAAGCACACTAGTTTATTGTTCTGTAAGTTTCCTCTATGTTATACTTAACAATACTATCAATGTTGCCTAAAAATATTATTGATGGCTATTAAACATACTACTTCTGTTCTGTGATTTTGATTTAGTTGATCTTTCATATTCTGAAACTGTTTCTGATGGATCAATTTATCCTAGTGTTATTATTGTATGCTCATTTTGTTGAATAATGTGTTGTAATGTGCTTGATATTGCTGATTTATGTTTCATGACATAGAATATGAAGTACTATATAGTAGTACTAGATCTGTTGAGTGAACATACTATTGCAAGCCTCTGAATATACTAGTTTGTTGTTTTCTAAGTTTTCGTCTGTTTATTTTTCATTGTTGCACTTAACAGTACTATTAGTGTTGGCTAAACAAACTAGTGATGACTATTAAGCATAATAATTTAGTTATGTGAGCAGTTTTTTTTTTATTTGCAGATAAGTAGCCATGAGATCAGAATTGTGAAGTGCCTCTAGAACAACCACAAATCATGTTCTTCCTTACGTCTACCATAATGAATTGAATGAAACTCTCATTGTGAAGCCATATTTGACGAGAATCTCATTTGACGGTCCAAAAACTACTCGTGTAAAGTCTTCTATTGATAGTTAGAAGACAAAACTCATTAAATATGGTCGACGTGGTGACGTTGGGAGACACAAAATGAAAACTTCCATAAAAGCCCTCAACAACTCAAATCTGAAGTTGTAGTATATTTACGAGTCACTGGTAGTGTGTTTGTTAGTCATGTGTTATATGTTTAACTTGAAGGGCTATACATTTTTGTCAAGCTTAAATAATATGTTCTTGTTCCTTTCATTCAATTGATATTTTTGCTTGCTTTGCATATTGATTTAATGTTATCAAAGCTGATTGAAGATGTAGTATATTTATTAGTCATGGGCAGTGTGTATGTTAGGCACAGATAATATATTTGACCTGAAGGACAAGACATTTTCTTGGTACATGTCAACTTTATTTACATAACACATCTAGGTTTTTTTTGTCAAGTTTAAGCAATATGTTCTTCCTCTTTCAATTCAATTGATGCCTTTACTTGTTTTATGCATTGATGAATGTTACTAAAGTTTACTGAATTTGTGGATTCTCTATGTTTTATTCATGGAAAAATTTGCTTGACATATTGTTTTTCTTTTCGAAAACCAAACACAAAATAATGTCAAATGTCGAATCATTCAGTCGCATTAGATATCATATGTAATGAACATCATATTTCTTCAATGTATCATCACATTACAGATCAATACTTTGAAACATTAAAACGTACTACTGTTGTTTTCAAATACACTACTACATAACAACAAGTACACTACTAATGTTTCATAAACATACTACAATATAAGTAAACACTATAAATTGAATGCAAGCTACTTCTTGGGATTCTTTGTTGCTCTTCTTGTGTCGATTTGTCAGGTTGCGTTGCCTCAGGCACTCTTGACTTGGGGTGTGTTGATTCAGGTTTTGTTTCTACTTCACAAACTTCTTCTTCATTTATTTCATGTTCTCATCATTCTCCTGCATGTCAATACAACGAAGGCAAGTAAATATATTACTAAAGTTAGATACACTAACTATCGTTGCTAGCTAAACATACTACTGTAACAGCCAGAATATATGACCAAAGTGTTTTAAGATTTTTACCTAATTGTTGTATTTCTTATTGTGGTATGGCTCGTCTTCTTCTTCTTCATTATTTATGTTCATCATCGAGAGTGTCTTGCACGTAATCAAATCGGAAACATAAAAGTTAAGAAATATATTACTAACAGCAATGAAACATACTATTGCATGCAAAAAAATATCCTACTAGTTTTGAGTAACAGAAACACTACCACATACCATCAAATACACTACTAAACACCATCATACACACTACTCATATTATCATAGTTAAAGAAATTATTCTAGCCATACAAAAATGCTACCACAAACCATCAAACATACTACAATTATCGTCATATATAAAAGTACTACTTCATTCAAACAAAAACACTACCAGAGGCCATCAATTACATTATTAACCTTATCCTCATCTACAAATACAACTTCATGCATAAAAACAGTTCTTTAACGCCTTCTTCAAACACACTACCACATATTTTCATGCATAAAGCATATATCAACAAAATTTCATGCATAAATTAGACGGATGAGTACCTAGAGGCGGAAGGCCTACAATATACTCCTCAAATCTAAATATACTACTTAAGATCTACAATAACACTACCAAAGACCATAAAGCATATTACTGAGACCATAAAACGTACTACAATCGTCAAATATACAAATATTACTTCAGTCGCAAAAATACTACTAGATATCATCAAATATACTAATGAGACCATCAATTATACTACTGCGATCATCAAATGTACAGAATTACTTCATGCTGCTAAGATACTACCATATACCATCAAACATACTACTGAGTTCATGAAATCTACAAATACTACGTGAGCTATGCAGAAATACTACTCAGATCATCAAACATACTACTGACATCCAGATATGAACTCTGGACACTAATACCACATAACAACGAAATTTCAGGCATAAATTAGGCGAAAGAGTACCTAAAGGAAGAGACAAGCACCCTAATTTTGGTTGAGTGTGGTGGTTCACCACGGCCGAAACTAGTGAGAGAGAGAAAGGCGACGACCAGATCATGTTAGGAAGAGAGAGAGAGACGACCGAATCTAGTGTGTGTGAGAGAGAGAGAGGCAGTAGCCGAAGCTTTGATGGTGGCGTGGAGTAGGAATGGTGACAGAGGTTAAAGTTTTGGAGAGGAGAGGAGAGAGATGAGAGTCTCTGTCCACTGAAAAGAAAAATGGAAGTTTTGGGTGTTTGGTTTCAGTATATATAGGATTGCATGTTCGTAAATAATGTTAAATTAAAGGTTATGTTTATTATAGAGTAACCTGATTTAGAATAAAAATATTAGGTAATATTATTTGGGATAGATTTTCTGTAAGTGACCTTATATGTAATTGAGGGAGTCTGGAATGGGCTTAGGTTGTGGGCCTTACTGTGTCTTACTTTGCCCAAATAAGGATCTGGGTTTGGGCTCCACTAGTGAACCTAACCTGAACCATGTTGTTTTTTAATGTTTTGTTATGTTTTCAAGTATTAGTTATAGGTCTAAAATAAGTCCATGCCTCAAGGAGATAGTTCAAGTCGGGCTTTATGCCTTGTTGTGCATCTTTGATGCTTTGCCTTTAGTATGTTGGCGGTCAGTCAAATTGACCCTCCTAGAAAGTAGAATGAAACTTAGTACCGACGATTTGATAGTTGTTCGACAACGTAGTAGGAAAACTGGTCGATTGGTATTGATGCGTCAGTTTTGCATTGTCTTTCTGTTACTATGACACAACTATTGTAAAGCGGATAGAGTTGCTCTTGTCGCACTCTCTACTAATTGGTGCGTACTTGAATACATAGGTGTTCTGACTAACCTTGTTATTATTTGAGGTTCTTTGTGTGTGTTCTCTGCTACTGCTGCTGCATGGATGAAAATCGATCATTAAATGAAGTCGAGGGTGCATCCAAAGTTATGAAAAAGGTGAACTCTTGAATATGCTAGATCATTTTTTGTTCTATAGAAATCTAACTCAGCAAAAGTGAGATCCATCACACTTGAATGCAGCTCAAATGAGATACTATAAAAGGGAGGCATTAGAAGGGATCTTCTCACCAAACATCAGTAATGATGCAAAAGTCCGTATTAACATCACTAATGATGTGTCCGAGGCAGGTGGACCTTTGACTATCCATGTACATAGTAAAACACGGCGGCACGATTATGGTGGTCAGGTGATCGCTCATGGATTGTACTTTATATATGAGTTTTCGCCAAGCATCATCTTCCGGGATACACGGATTGCGAAATCGAATGGAATGGCCGAACTCGCAGGATCGGTGCATACAGGCGACAAATGGTAGACTTGTACTGCAAACCTGGAATTTGTAACTGGAGCATAAGGCGTAATGAGGCATGTGCTTTTAACTACAAAGGAAATGAATTTGACTACCAAGCATGGCATGTGGAGAGTTCTAACTTCTAACTAGTTCGATCACTTACGTGATATGTACTTCATCTAATCGAGTGTGTTGTGATCAGCTGACTAGTTTGTTTAGCGAGATGTCGTGAGAATCACATGTCCAAATGGCACTGGCATCATGTTTATTTTTCATTGGAAAAAAATAAGAAAAATAAGTACTTCATCTTGAATAAGTATTGGATTTCATTGAAGCTTCTTCCAGGATTTATTTGAACAGAAAATGTAATACGGAAATAAGGCGTGAATTTAATCTTTGGCCGAGTTCACTAATGGAAATCTGGATTAATCTTAACGTGAATTTAATATAAAACCAATCGGTATGGACTTGATCTTGTACCTCTAGACAAGATTTAGTGAATCCAAATAGTAAAGACTACAGAACCATTGCTTTTAATCCTTTTACAGCTTCTCTTTAGCAGAAAGATCAATTCGTGCTTCAAAATGGTCTACTCCAGTTTGCCTTTGCAGTTTTGTATTCCTGAGAATTGAAACCTGTGATAGAAAACATTTAAATCATTATCTGACAAAGGAATCAGCATTATTCGATAAAATCTTGACAGATATATAATTATGAGCAAAGAATCAGGCTTAGTTGCCATCAACACTAGAACCCCTAACTGACTATCGTGACTACGTATTCCTGGGTTGTGATGGAAGAGCAACTGTAAGGTCTTTGATTTAAACAACATCTGCACATCTCATTTAATGAGTATTCGAACAAATTTTTACTCTCCAGTAATGATTAGATTGTTCTGGAGCAATAATACAAGAATAATGTATAGATTATACACACTAGCCAGAGAAAAGGTAATAAAAGATAAGATAAAAGACGGCTTCTGACCAAAAAAAAAGACGGGTATACCTACCTTTGGCCGTGCCATAGAGCTTCCATAAAATCCGATTCCAAAAGATAAGGAAGAGTATGCAGCAGCAATCTCAATAGCTTTTAACTTTGGTGAACTTCCTGAAACCTAAAGCAACTTATGAACATCGAAATTGTTCCCCATAAACCAGCACAAAGAAAAGAAAGAACGAAATAACAAAAATGGTTTGAGCTTGGAACTCACCGTTATATGAGTATCAGCTTGCACAGCCAGGAATCCTGCACTTCTATCAGTAAAATTTCGATTACTCTCCTGAACAATAGAGTGTAAAATTTTCTTGCAAGCTGAGGCAGGACCTGCCTGTGATCTAAGCAATAAATATGGATGTCAGGTTCACATATTGATCTTTACGGGTGATGAATAAGGAATCACTTTAATACGCGTACAATGATGTTCAATGGTTCTAATTATAAGCAACCATGATCAATTTAACTTTGGTCACCTCAATAACAGGAACAGTAATGTTGGTGTGTGTGTGAGTGAGCCTATCTAGAATTTGATATTCATGTCAAGAAAACATATATTGGAAGACTCATAGTCAAACATACAGTGATAAAGAGACACAGCATTCCCGAGCAGCAAATCCTTTCATCAGAAATTCTCCAGCACCACTTACACAACATCCAACTATACATGGAGCATCCAGAAGTTCTTTGGAGGATGCCCAACAGCCTGAACCATGCATTGCTGCTAAACCCACACGTCCACCAACCTGTAAATTTTTCAAATAAAAGCAGCTTGTTAGATTATAGTCATTAAAAACAGTGGAGTGGACATTTTTATAACCATTCCTCACCTTTAATGCAATGCCACCACTTGAAGCTCCAGAAACAAGTTGTCCTTCAGAATTCACGCAAATAACTCCAACAGTGTCCCTGACATGATCCTCCTCTGCTCCAATTTTCTTCGAATCACCTTTAATACAAAAAAAAGCAACATCTTTAAAAGAAGAAATACTTGCTTAATGTATAACTGATGTTTAAACATTAGAAAGTGATGAGGTACCTGGAATTGTATCAATCTCTTGAGAACAACAAGAAAGTCCAGCAGCAGGAGTTTCTGTCTTTGCTTTTGCATCGTCTACCATTCCTTTGTACTTTCTCCAATGGGCTTTCGCCCTTTCTGTCACCAGCCACTGTTTTGAAATATACAAGATCAATTGATGAAATCTAAAAAAAACTGATGGCTGAAATGAGAGCCTTGAAATTTTAAAATCAAAAGATTCACCACAATGAAGATTAGTGGCGTTTGAATAATTGGTTAACAATTGTATAAAAAATAGTAGCAAAAATGACCTCATCACCGGCTGATGTGTTTTCTGACAAAGCAATGCCCTTAGTCTTGGCCCATATGCGAGCCCCTTCACCAACCAGAAAGCTACACATCAAAGAGGTTGCTCCATCAGTAATTGAGTAAGAGGACATGACAGAAATTTAAAAAGAAACAAAGGAATGAGATAGAACAACAGAGACAAGAAACTGATTATTACATGGGAGGTATTCGGCCAAACAAGGAGGATCCCAACATTTGCTCCTTTGCTAGTAAAGCAGCAACCTTGATGGGGTTTTTGACACCTGGTCTACATCATATGCATTCTAAATTCAGTAGCATACGGGAAAAATTTATAGTACACACGAGTAAAGGAGATTTCAGATAACCAGCAGTTTCTATAGATAACAGTATAACCGGCTCAGTGAGGAGAAAACCTGGCATTGCTCCAACAGCTCCAAACACTCCCGAGTTTCCGTCCATAATACTGGCATCACACTCCACACAACCATCTTCTGTCAAATTGGACCCACGGCCGGCATTGGTGATTGGATCATCCTATAGGGAAATAATAACCATATGCAACAGAAATGATAAACCATACATGATACATGTCACATGACTCTGGACTAAGATTCTCTGAATAATCTCTACATTCCCAGTTAAAAAACTTATGCAAGTCTTTGATTCGAAGAAAACTTATGCAAGTCTCCGAATAATCTACACATGTACTAGGCACATTACAAATACCCAGTTGAAGATACAGTCTTGGAAGAAGTCAGCAACAGTAAAAAGAATAAGAACAAGTTAACCAAGTGAATAAAGATGTACCTCCAACACTTGAATAGCTGCAGTCACAGCATCAATGCATCCAATAGAGCCCTGAAAGTAAAACAAGAACATAAGAAACCAATTAGAGAGGCTATTGATCAATGCTTTGAGATTTTCTTGGTCTAGAGAGAGAGAGAGAGAGACGTTGCGGCGGAGCAGTGAAGCGGCGGCGAGGCAAGCGCGATTCATGGCGGAGCGGAGAGCTTTCTCGTTGGAAGGCGCGTGGTAACCAGCGCCGACATGAACGGCTACGAAGAATGTCTCCTCGTCGTCGTTTCCGTCTTCTTGTTGTCTCTGCTGTTCTTGTTCTTGGTCACTCATCTCTCTTGTCTCGCCTGCTTTCACTCTCTCTCGGCTCGGTCCGACGACACAATCTTTTCCTTTTGTACTTCAGTTGTTTGACTCGAAAAAAAAGTTAAAAGTAAAAATTAATTTATTTTACTACTGTGTACACGATATTTCCGTATTTTGGACAATCGATATATCTTCGATATCCGATATTTTACTCCTTGGATTTAGTCCACGATTACTCTAACAGCTGCAAGTGGTTCAGCTGATAAATATCCCATTACTCCTTAATTTCTTCTTTCCTCATCCCATTACTTTTTACACCTGATAATATTTTTTCAAAAAATTGAAAATGCTAAATACATCCTAATTATATACCTAAATATCCTTTTTGAGGTGTATATATTGTGGTAGTGAAAAAATTGAAGTTACACCATAATTCTTATTCTCATCTCATTCTTCTCCCATATAACAAAATCGCAAAAAAAAAAAATTAAACTTTTGAAGAAATATCGAAGCAGGTAAAGAAGCTGATAACAAATGCATCTACTATTGTTCGTGAAGATATTAACAAATAATTTACTCTAATTTGTCAAGAGATAAACAAATTACACATTACTATTTTTCATAATATAAACAAAAAAAGATTATATGTTTGTTAAGAGTCTGACAAACGAAACATTCACTACCAAATGACTCTACACTCACGTTCGTCAGGATCTTAACAAATATTATATATTGTTTGTCAAAAGGTCAACAAATGACATATTACAATTTATTAACATCACATGTTTATTAAGATTCTGACAAATGATCTATTGACTACCAAACAATTCTATACTCGCGTTTGTCAGGATCTTGATAAATATTATAATATTATTTGTCCGAATGCTGACAAATATCATATCAACCTTTGTTAATGCATTGTCAAATATTATCTTATAGTTTGCCAAAAGTTTGACGAACAATCAATTTTTAAACGTTCCTCGTTGATAATGACAATAATAACAACTTCAAGAAAATTGAAGAACGACTCTTCTAAGTCTGGTCATGCACACACACAATTTAACAAGTATAATTTGAGTGTAATATACTTGTTGAGGTTTAGAAGAAATAGGAATTTAAAATATGGACGTTTATGTAAATTTAAATCAGGATAAAATAGTAATTCAGTAATTCAAATGATGTGGGGTGAGAAGGAGAAAATTGGGGTGTGAATAACCGCAGCCTGGATTCTATTACAAAAAATGTTAAAGATGTGAAACTTGTGCTACATAATGTAATTGTGGAATGAGAATTTTACTGGAGAGATCACTCATGTTTAATAGTTCAGACAGATTGGTCATTCATGTTTGACAAATATCGGATTGGTCATTTATGTTTTACCCTTTCAGATTAGTTACTTTGTCCGTTTTGTACATAAAAAAATATTTTCTTTTATTTATAAAGTGGATATAAATAAGTTTATTAACTTAACAATGACAAAAATATTTATTTAAGTAAAATATGTGTATATCATAAGTGTGGTTTTTAACATCTAAAATGGACAAAGTGATCAATATAAATAACAAGATAAAATATGAATAATCAATCCAACATTTGTCAAACATGAGTGATCAATTCATTTTAACTATCAAACATGAGTAATTTCTTCAACAATTTTCCCTTCTGGAATTGCTAAAGTCTCATTGTGGGAAGCTGATTATGTCTTCTGTTTTTACTGTGTTCGAAATGTTCCGATAAAATGGCTTTGGATGTGAGAACTGAGAACGTCTATACATAGAGCAAGAATGCCTTTTTTAGATAGACATGGGAACAAATACAAAAATGCAATGCAGCACTCTCGACAGACATATTTGCGTCTATAAATAATACAGGTTTTCGACTTCTGCTCAACATTTACTCTCACTGGAAATATAGAATTACACATGTCATACAGCTTTTTATTCTTGCTGTAAAAGGGGCATATAAGTGATATAACTGAAAACCAATATATTGGTTTCATATCAGGGTGTCAGGAAGAGAGCTTTGCACTGCTTGATTGTATCTTCAGGACTGGTAACTGCAATTCAGTAGAGCATCACCATTAATACTAATTAAACATGATGAGGTGACGGCTGTGGTAGCCGGAACTTGACATGCACAATTTACCTGTATGACCCACGGTTCGTTCAGATTCATAAATTTCGTGGTCATTTCCGCCCTGAAGAAAGGTAGATCACAAGTCTCAATCAGAACCCAAACAAAGAAAAGGTGATAACATGAAGCATAAAACATGAGGCTACAACTTGAGAATTCATCAAAAAGGTGTCAAAATGGTAACATAACTAAGATGGATCAAGGATAAACCATATCAACTATAAACTATGAACCTTGTACGTTTTGTCACCAAAGAAATGGATATCTTGAAAGTCGTCTAGGTATCTCAGGCAGTATGTCTTGTCCCAACCTTGAGGGAAGACCTGTGTTAGCCCAAAAAAAAACATCTAATTTACTAAGTGATTCCACTAATCACCATTTAGAGCTACGTAACTTCTTTGTTCCAAGATTCCTCAAAGCGTTAATGAACATCAATTGTCACTTACATCAAAGCTTATCTGTCCTCCAATGGAAAATGTCAGGTTTAAGTGAGCAAACTTCTCACGAAGGATAGAAACCATTTTCGGGCGTATGTTGTGAATCTACAAACCATATGTCATCTTTCATGTTAATGCATAACATATGTAAAGGAGATCAATGTGATTCATGATTAAATAGAAAAGTATTCGAATTTAATAATTTTGTTTTGGGCAACTATCTAACCTTGTCATATTTTTCAAAGTCATCCCTTTCTTCTTGGCTACAGTTTCGCCCAATTGGCGATACATTAATCATCCCACTTCGGAACTCTATAAATGTACCCCTATTAATATGAAAAGTATAAGTTTCACCATACACAGCTTAAGCATTATCAAGGGTTTAACTCCACCAACCTCTTTATCGGTATGTCCAAGTCAGCAATATAGTGAAGTGTAAAATTGATAAATTCCTGCACCAATGTAAACAAATCTATTTAAGAAAAATGCTTCAGACTTGCTCCCTTCCGAGAACGTAAATCAGTACAATAGAGTGGAATATATGTCTTACCTTGAGCTTATCATCTCCAAGATGTGTTTTCAAGCTCTACAAAATGATTAAAAAAACGCCATCAGCCTGGTACTTAATGTGGAAAAGAAAGCAGAGCATAACTCGTGAATCGTATCATTTACAAATGATCATTTGTGAGCATCTATAGCGTAGAAAAAGGCTTCTCAGACTCAGGCAAAGTGATTTTTTGTTTCCCTTTGTTTTCATCCATACATTACCCAGCAAAGGATCATAAGTTGCAATCAAAACATCGTTTTGATCATATGATGTTTAAGAATATCAACTTGCAACCTATTACATTATATATCAATGAAGCACCACCTAATCAGCACATACCATGAATGTGGCAACATTTCTTTATTTAAAACTACTAAGCTTTGTAATACCTGGGTGCCAATGAGCTTCCCATCTTTGTGAGCCACAAGACCATTCTCCGAAAATACGTAATCATGGTCATCAATAACTGCAAAGACAAAGGTATATTCAATACGTACATACAGTGAACTGGAATGAGACAACCGTGACAAGAAAGGCTATATAGGTTATGCAATTATCCCTAAAAACTAATATATATAAGATTTTTAAGAGTAAAAGGAAAAGAGCATCAACCTTAGAAAATTGTGTTATCAAAGGTATCTGAAAGCCAAAAACACAAGGAGCGAAAAAATTGCAACCACGTATACCTGTCTTTCCAAGCTGCTCCGTTATCTTAATAAGGTCAGATCCTCCCACAATGCCGACTGTAACAACCTGCAACCAGACAACATTATAATCATCCAAAAAGCACTCTTCAATCCAACCCCTCATCAAAACAGATCCCCTGCCAAAACGTAAAGCTTCCGCTTCCAGAGTAACAAGAAATGTACCTTCCTAAGTTCTCGCATGAATGTTAACATCTGGGGAGTAACCTCCTATAATTCCATTGAAATATTTTGAATTAGATATATTATTAAGCAACATGTTACATATATGATATATGCATTATCCAACAAGAAACGTAAACATATAGTAAATTGTTATGTAAGATCTTGATGTATGAACAAATATAGAGTTGGAGAAAACTAGCAACCAGATATCTGTACCTTCCTTGGAGCAGTGAGAGTGCCATCGACGTCAAACAAGGCAATCACTCCAGGTTTCAAAGCAGCCATGTACACTCTGCCAATTCACAAGAACACAATCGTTCAATCAAAAACTTCATCTTTGGTGACCACCAGCTAAAGAAACCAAAAACCCATCAAGTTTTTAAACTAAAGAAACCAAAGAACCCAAATTTATAAGAAACCCGAATGAGAATTAGAACAAAGATTCAAACTTTAGTAGTTAGTCAGAATGAGATTCAATGAGAGTTAATGGGTACCAAATGTTCACCTTTTAATTGGGTTAATGTGAAGAGTGAAGAGAACGATTGTAGAGAGCAGAGCAGTGAGAATTCAAAGAACAAATGTAAAGAGAATGCAGATGAGAATTTTGAAAAGCCGATCTTTATTTGGACAAAGTTGTTTTAATAGAAGATTGTGCAGTACCAGAATGTACTGACTGACGAAAGCCAATCAGTGCTCCACACCTGGCTTTTCCCTCTTTTATTCTTCTTTTTGAGAGGTAACTTGAGTTGAGGGTGACAAGGCCTTGTGGGCGATCTAGTTTGAGATCTGAGCAATGTGGCCGAGAGAAGGTATCAATATGGAATATGCTCAAGAAATGTTGGGTTTTATCTTTAAACTAGGGTGCCACCCGCCCCTTGGGGCGGTGTGTCAAGATTAGAAATACTTGCTTAATGTATAACTGATGTTTAAACATTAGAAAGTGATGAGGTACCTGGAATTGTATCAATCTCTTGAGAACAAGAAGAAAGTCCAGAAGCAGGAGTTTCTGTCTTTGCTTTTGCATCGTCTACCATTCCTTTGTACTTTCTCCAATGTGCTTTCGCCCTTTCTGTCACTAGCCACTGTTTTGAAATATACAAGATCAATTGATGAAATCTTAAAAAAACTGATGGCTGAAATGAGAGCCTTGTTAGAATCAAAAGATTCACCACAACAAAGATTAGTGGCGTTTGAATAATTGGTTAACAATTGTATAAAAAATAGTAGCAAAAATGACCTCATCACCGGCTGATGTGTTTTCTGACAAAGCAATGCCCTTAGTCTTGGCCCATATGCGAGCCCCTTCACCAACCAGAAAGCTACACATCAAAGAGGTTGCTTCATCAGTAATTGAGTAAGAGGACATGACAGAAATTTAAAAAGAAATAAAGGAATGAGATAGAACAACAGAGACAAGAAACTGATTATTACATGGGAGGTATTCGGCCAAACAAGGAGGATCCCAACATTTGCTCCTTTGCTAGTAAAGCAGCAACCTTGATGGGGTTTTTGACACCTGGTCTACATCATATGCATTCTAAATTCAGTAGCATACAGGAAAAATTTTATAGTACACACGAGTAAAGGAGATTTCAGATAACCAGCAGTTTCTATAGATAACAGTATAACTGGCTCAGTGAGGAGAAAACCTGGCATTGCTCCCACAGCTCCAAACACTCCCGAGTTTCCGTCCATAATACTGGCATCACACTCCACACGAACATCTTCTGTCAAATTGGACCCCCGGCCGGCATTCGTGATTGGATCATTCTATAGGGAAATAATAACCATATGCAACAGAAATGATAAACCATATATGATACATGTCACATGACTCTGGACTAAGATTCTCTGAATAATCTCTACATTCCCAGTTAAAAAACTTATGCAAGTCTTTGATTCGAAGAAAACTTATGCAAGTCTCTGAATAATCTACACATGTACTAGGCACATTACAAATACCCAGTTGAAGATACAGTCTTGAAAGAAGTCAGCAACAGTAAAAAGAATAAGAAAAAGTTAACCAAGTGAATAAAGATGTACCTCCAACACTTGAATAGCTGCAGTCACAGCATCAATGCAACCACTAGAGCCCTGAAAGTAAAACAAGAACATAAGAAACCAATTAGAGAGGCTATTGATCAATGCTTTTAGATTTTCTTGGTCTAGAGAGAGAGAGAGAGAGAGAGAGAGACGTTGCGGCGGAGCAGTGAAGCGGCGGCGAGGCAAGCGCGTTTCATGGCGGAGCGGAGAGCTTTCTCGTTGGAAGGCGCGTGGTAACCAGCGCCGACATGAACGGCTACGAAGAATGTCTCCTCGTCGTCGTTTCCGTCTTCTTGTTGTCTCTGCTGTTCTTGTTCTTGGTCACTCATCTCTCTTGTCTCGCCTGCTTTCACTCTCTCTCGGTTCTTTATGAGAGCATCCGCACCCGTTTAGGACATCCTATTTCGAGGAATTCCTATTTTCAGGACTTCCTGTTACTATTCAGCAAATAAGACTTCCTATTCAATTTTTTTGCGCAGCAGTGCAACAAATAGGAATTCCTATTACTATTCATAATCATAAAATAAAATTTTGATTAATTATTTTTAATATGTTTATCCAATAACTAGGCGACACATGTCATTATCATGTACATTATTGAACTAAATTTTCGGTAAGATTTCCGACGACTCATATTGTGACACGTGTCACATCCACGTGTTACTGTCGGATAAATTATTGATGAAGATTTCCGGTGAGATTTCCGACAAATGATAATGCGACACTTGTCACATCCACGTGTCACTGTCGGATAAATTATTGCTGAAGATTTCCGGTGAGATTTCCGACAAATCAGGATGTGACACGTGTACTCATCCAGAAGTGACATTTCCGGTAAGATTTCCGACGACTCATATTGTGACACGTGTCACATCCACGTGTCACTGTCAGATAAATTATTGATGAAGATTTCCGGTGAGATTTCCGACAAATGATAATGCGACACGTGTCACATCCACGTGTCACTGTCGGCTAAATTATTGATGAGATTTCCGGTGAGATTTCTGACAAATCAGGATGTGACACGTGTACTCATCATTCAATATCAGATTATCATAATTTTGCTATAAAATCACCCACGCTGGCTCCAATACATGAAACCTCACAACACGCATAAGTCACTTGCTATTCTACACCTAAACACAATTCTGCCGTTTTTCTCATCCAGAAGATGAATCACAACGATTACGAAGAGTCTTCCAGGAGGAGGCGCCAACAACGTCGGCAAGCTACCACAATGATGAATTCCTTCATCAATGATGCAACCATGATAGTTGCCACGTTTGATGATGAGCCACCCCGCCGCCGCCTTCCAAACCATCCAAGGCAAAGGGAACCTAGGGGTCAGAATCTGCTTGAAGATTACTTCGTGGAACGCCCTGTTTTCCACGAGCGAGATTTTCGCCGGAGGTTCCGAATGAGCACGCACTTGTTCAACCGGATCAAGACAGACCTCTGTAATCACGACCCATTTTGGCATCAAAGAGCAGATGCCACTGGATTGCAAGGACTCCTCCCCGAGCAAAAGATGACCGGTGCTATACGAATGTTGGCGTATGGCGCAGCCGCAGATCAGTGTACTGAGTACACAAGGATGGGGGAGTCAACGACGTTGGAATGCATGAAGAAGTGGTGCACACAAGTGGTCTTGCTCTACAAGGACCGTTACCTCCGCGCTCCAAATCCGGCTGACATAACTCGACTTTTAAGAAGGGCCAGGCAACGGGGATTTCCTGGTATGATTGGAAGCATCGACTGCATGCACTGGGAATGGAAGAATTGCCCAACAGCTTGGCAAGGGTCATACTCGGGGCGGAAGGCTCGTCCGACAATAATCTTAGAGGCGGTGGCCTCATATGACACGTGGATATGGCACAGCTTCTTTGGGACGCCTGGAGCACAAAATGATATTAATGTGCTCAACTCCTCTGATGTCTTCGATCAACTCCTTGCATGAAGAAGCCCGCGAGCGACGTACAAAGTCCATGGTATGACTTACCACCATACTTATTATCTAGCTGATGGAATCTATCCCAGGTATTCCTCGTTCGTCAAGACAATATCCAATCCGCAAGATCAACCACAGAAGCTGTTCGCAAGGAGACAAGAGGAATATCGTAAAGATGTGGAGAGGTGCTTTGGCATCTTACAATCTCGGTGGGCTATCATTCGTCACTCAGCCATGTGTCATCACAAATCGACATTAAAAATGATCATGTTGGATTGCATCATAATGCATAACATGATTGTCGAGGAAGAATTTGTGGAAGACGATTTTGAGGAGAATGAGGAAGAAGATTTACAAAACCCAGTGACTGCATCCACACTGTATGATGGGCCGGTGGATGAAAATGGTAACCGAATTCCATTTGAGCCAGTGGGAAGAGATCAACATCATCAACGGTTTAGCGACCGGCTCATCGATTTACAATCAGTTTATCTCCATGGTGAACTTCAAAAGGACTTAGTGAAGCACAACTGGTTTCTTGAAACCGGTGAACATCTCTAAATATGTGTGTTTGCAATTTGTGTGTTTCCCTTTTGTATGTGTGTTTCCCTTCTGTATGCGTGTTTCCTTTTTGTATGTGTGTTTCCCTTTTGTATGTGTGTTTCCCTTAATAATCAATGAATTTAAATTTGAAGCTCGATCTAAATAAATAAAGTGCATTTTTATTTCTTGAAATTGAAATTACATGAAGTGAAATTACATGAATTGAAATTACATGAATTGAAATTACTAAACTAATCACTAAAATCAAGATTGCGGGGACGATAACAACCGGTAAAGCTAGCATCGCCGACTTCTCCTTCATCGTCATCTACTTGCTGAAGGATATCTGATTTCCGCTTCATGAAGTACTTCTTTGAATTTGGGGTCATAGCCTCGAAATTCATTGTCATGATTCTTGTTTCTTCTTCTCGTGCCCTTAATTTGTAGTTTTTCTCATCAAGTATTCGTTGACTTTCATCATTTGCCCTCGTCCAATCGGCAAACATTTTTTGATTAGCCGCAATGCTCTTCAAAGTCTCATCTCTAACTTCACTCGATGGTGTCATGGCCTTCTTTCCCCTTCTTTTTGCTTCCTTGGCCGCCTTCACTCCTTGAGGTCTAGGCGGGCTTGAGGTTCCTCCAAGGTTGATTTGTGATGTTGGCATCACTTCATCTTCATACAAGTTGACGATAGGAGATACTTCATTAACGGTAGGAGTTTCTTCGAAGTGTGAATTGTAAGAAGGTTGAGTGGTAGTTTCGATGATTCTAAAGGTAGGATGATTTTTGACCACTTCCCAACACGCAAAGTGCGCAAACTCCTTCTTTTTTTTCCCCACATAAAACATTTGGGCTTTTCTTAACTACAAAATAAATTACAGGTAACGACTTAATATTTCACATTATATATTTCCAAAAATTAATAAAATTTGAAAGGACCAACATAAATAAATTACTACCTCATCATGAAGATTTCCGCCGGATTCCGGATTCCTTCTTGCGTATGCGAGCGCTGCTTTCCATTGCGACAAGTTTGGCTTCAACTTAGCAAAACAAGATGCAAGGGCACTTTGTGACCTCGGTTCCGCCCTCGCTTCCCCCTCTGTAATCACCCAATTTTGTTGGTAATCGGCGTAAATTTTTTCCCACAGCTTGTCGACCTTTTGTTTGTTGCCGGAGATAGGGCACACACTATGCCGACAATATGAAATGCATAATTGTACATCTTCGGACATGAGCCAATTGGTCGACATTTTTGGCAAAAAATGAAAGAGGATTGTGAGATAGGGAGAGAAGAGAAGGATGAAGAAGATGCTAAGTGGTGCACAAATGGGTGTGAAATTTTTAGAAAATGAAGGTTGTATTTATAGAAAAGTAGTAGGGATTTTTTAGAATTTTTTTGGAATTTTTTTGAAATTTTTGATAATTATTTGAAGTTGCCGTTCTGAAAATTCTGAAAATCCTGAAAAATAGTCAGTTGCCGTTGCATTTGAATTACCACCGTCCGATTGAAATTTGATTTCAAATTGATCGGCCCGTTGCCAGCCAATTGGCCCGACAGGCTGACACGTGTCAGTTTGTGATTGGCTGGTAACTTCGGTTAAAAAAAAAATTACCGATTAACTGGCGCGTGTATTACACGCGCCAGATTCAAAAAAATTTCGGTTCCCGCCTGACGTCACCCATGAGCGTGGGCTCCGCCAGGGGAACCTCCTCTCCGGCGTGCTCCTCGCGAACGTCCTGGAGGACGTTCTCCTCGTCTCCGTGCGGTCAACGCTCCTCCTTAGCCACGGTGCACGCCCAGATCGCCGAGGACGTCCGATTTTCGGCGGGCCCGGCCTGAAAACGCCGAGGACGTCCTCCGAGCACTCCAACGCTGCGGATGCTCTGACACAATCTTTTCCTTTTGTACTTCAGTTGTTTGACTCGAAAAAAGTTAAAATTAATTTATTTTACTACCGTGTACAAAGTTTGAAATAGATTTAAGCATGGAATGAATGAAATATGGATAATATTCTTGATATTTTCATAATATTTTTATTTTTTAGACTTCTCAATATTAATCATATATATCAATATCTTTCGTTTGATATGTTTTGAAATATTCTATATTTTTTTATTTATCACCGAAATTCTCGATATTTTCAAATTTATTCGAGATTTTGACTTTACATATATGTTGATCACACTAAATCTAAAACACAAAACCCACCACGTCAATAACCCAAAAACTCAATCAAATAATCTCTATTAATAATCAACAAAACACAAGTTACAAGTTTCAAAACACATATTAATCATATAAAAAACTCATAAAGTTTTTATACAAATTTTCATGTATTTATCTTAATTTCCGTCGATTTTTTATTGAATTGATATTTTATCGATATTTCCGTCGAAATATTCGTATTTTGGACAATCAATATATCTTCGATATCCGATATTTTACTCCTTGGATTTAGTCCACGACTACTCTAACAGCTGCAAGTGGTTCAGTTTTGAGTTCTGGGCTGTGTCTATTCACACCTTAATTTCTTCTTTCCTCATCCCATTACTTTTACACCTGATAAGATTTTTTCAAAAAATTGAAAATGCTAAATACACCCTAATTATATACCTAAATATCATTTTTGAGGTATATATTTTGTGGTAGTGAAAAAATTGAAGTTACACCATAATTTTTATTCTCATCTCATTCTTCTCTCATATAACAAAATCGCAAAAAAAAAAAAAATTAACTCCCGAGGAAATATTGAAGCGGGTAAAGAAGCTGATAACAAATGCATCTACTATTGTTCATCAAGATATTAACAAATAGTTTACTCTAGTTTGTCAAGAGATAAACAAATGACACATTACTATCTGTCATAATATAAACAAAAAAAGATTACATGTTTGTTAAGAGTCTGACAAACAAAACATTCACTACCAAATGACTCTACACTCACGTTCGTCAGAATCTTAACAAATATTGTATATTGTTTGTCAAAAGGTAAACAAATGACATATTACAATTTGTCATACCATAAACAAAAAAAGATCACATGTTTATTAAGATTCTGACAAATGATCTATTGACTACCAAACGATTCTACACTCGCGTTTGTCAGGATCTTGATAAATATTATAATATTATTTGTCAGAATGCTGACGAATATCATATCAACCTTTGTCAATGCATTGTTAAATATTATCTTATAGTTTGCCAAAATTTTGACGAACAATCAATTTTTAAATATTCCTCGTTGATAATGACAATAATAACGACTTCAAGAAAATTGAAGAACGACTTGTCTAAGTCTCGTCATGCACACACACAATTTAACAAGTATAATTTGAGTGTAATATACTTGTTGAGGTTTAGAAGAAATAGGAATTTAAAATATGGACGTTAATGTAAATTTAAATCAGGATAAAATAGTAACTCAGTAATTCAAATGATGTGGGGTGAGAAGGAGAAAATTGGAGTGTGAATAGCCGCAACCTGGATTCTAATACAAAAAATGTTAAAGATGTAAAACTTGTGCGACATAATGTAATTGTGGAATGAGAATTTTACTGGAGATGTCACTCATGTTTGATAGTTAAGACGGGTTGGTCATTCATGTTTGACAAATATCGGATTGGTCATTAATGTTTTACCCTTTCAAATGAGTTGCTTTGTCCGTTTTGTACATCAAAAAAAGTATTTTCTTTTATTTATAAAGTAGATATAAGTAGGGGTGGGATCGGGCCGGGCCGGGCCGGGTTTTGGCTGGGACCGGAAAAAGCCCGGAAGGAGTCGGGTTCAGTAATTTTGGGCCCATTCCAAGGCCCGATTATATCGGGCCGGGTCGGGTTTTAACCACTCGGGTTTCGGGTCGGGCTCGGGCCGGGTTTCGGGTCGGGCTAGGGCCGGGTTTCGGGTCGGGCTCGGTCCGGGTTATTTAGGGGTAGGATAGAATATATGAGTTCTACCGGGTTATTTAGGGTTTCGGGTCGGACTCGGTCCGGGTTATTTAGGGTTATTTAGGGGTAGGATATAATATATGAGTTCTACCGGGTTTTACCGGTCCGGGCCGGGTTCTGCAAATTAGGGACCGAGTTTGGGACCGAGTTTAACGGGCCGGGCCGGGCTTTGAGCCCGGACCGATGACGTCACTTTTGCAAAACCGGCCCATTCAAATTTTCGGGCCGGGTTCGAGTCGGTTTCCGGGTTTTGGGCCGGGTTTTCCCACCCCTAGATATAAGTAAGTTTATTAACTTAACAATGACAAAAATATTTATTTAAGTAAAGTATGTGTATATCACAAGTGTGGTTTTTAACATTTAAAATGGACAAAGTGATCAATATAAATAACAAGGTAAAACATGAATAATCAATTCAATATTTGTCAAACATGAGTGATCAATCCATTTTAACTATCAAACATGAATAATTTTTTTTTAACAATTTTCCCTTGTGGAATTGCTAGTCTCATCGTTGGAAGCTGATTATTTCTTCTGTTTTTACTGTGTCCGAAATGTTCCGTTAAAATGGCTTTGGATGGGAGAACTGAGAACGTCTATACATAGAGCAAGAATGCCTTTTTTAGATAGATATATGGGAACAAATACAAAAATACAATGCAGCACTCTCGACAGGACATATTTGCGTCTATAAATAATACAGGTTTTCGACTTCTGCTCAACATTTACTCACACTGGAAATATAGAATTACACATGTCATACAGCTTTTCATTCTTGCTGTAAAAGTGGCATATAAGTGATATAACTGAAAACCAATATATTGGTTTCATATCAGGGTGTCAGGAAGAGCGCTTTGCACTGCTTGATTGTATCTTCAGGACTGGTAACTGCAATTCAGTAGAGCATCATCATTAATACTAATTAAACATGATGAGGTGACGGCTGTGGTAGCCGGAACTTGACATGCACAATTTACCTGTATGACCCACGGTTCGTTCAGATTCATAAATTTCGTGGTCATTTCCGCCCTGAAGAAAGGTAGATCACAAGTCTCAATCAGAACCCAAACAAAGGAAAGGTGATAATGTGAAGCATAAAACATGAGGCTACAACTTGAGAATTCATCAAAAAGGTGTCAAAATGGTAACATAACTAAGATGGATCAAGGATAAACCATATCAACTATAAACTACGAACCTTGTACGTTTTGTCACCAAAGAAATGGATATCTTGAAAGTCGTCTAGGTATCTCAAGCAGTATGTCTTGTCCCAACCTTGAGGGAAGACCTGTATTAACCAAAAAACAAACATCCAATTTACTAAGTGATTCCACTAATCACCATTTATAGCTACGTAACTTCTTTGTTCCAAGATTCCTCAAAGCGTTAATGAACATCAATTGTCACTTACATCAAAGCTTATCTGTCCTCCAATGGAAAATGTCAGGTTTAAGTGAGCAAATTTCTCACGAAGGATAGAAACCATTTTCGAGCGTATGTTGTGAATCTGCAAACCATGTCATCTTTCATGTTAATGCATAACATATGTAAAGGAGATCAATGTGATTCATGATTAAATAGAAAAGTATTCGAATTTAATAATTTTGTTTCGGGCAACTATCTAACCTTGTCATATTTTTCAAAGTCCTCCCTTTCTTCTTGGCTACAGTTTCGCCCAATTGGCGATACATTAATCATCCCACTTCGGAACTCTATAAATGTACCCCTATTAATATGAAAAATATAAGTTTCACCATACACAGCTTAAGCATTATCAAGGGTTTAACTCCACCAACCTCTTTATCGGTATGTCCAAGTCAGCAATATAGTGAAGTGTAAAATTAATAAATTCCTGCACCAATGCACAAAAATCTATTTAAGAAAAATGCTTCAGACTTGCTCCCTTCCGAGAACGTAAATCGGTACAATAGAGTGGAATATATGTCTTACCTTGAGCTTATCATCTCCAAGATGTGTTTTCAAGCTCTACAAAATGATTAAAAAACGCCATCAGTCTGGTACTTAATGTGGAAAAGAAAGAAGAGCATAACTCGTGAATTGTATCATTTACAAATATTTTGGTCATATTTTGGTCAACTTACCCAACAAAGGATCATAAGTTGCAATCAAAATATCGTTTTTGTCATATGATGTTTAAGAATATCAACTTGCAACCTATTACATTATATGTCAATGAAGCACCACCTAATCAGCACATACCATGAATGTGGCAACATGTCTTTATTTAAAACTACTAAGCTTTGTAATACCTGGGTGCCAATGAGCTTCCCATCTTTGTGAGCCACAAGACCATTCTCCGAAAATACGTAATCATGGTCATCAATAACTGCAAAGACAAAGGTATATTCAATACGTACATACAGTGAACTGGAATTAGACAACTGTGGCAAGAAAGGCTATATAGGTTATGCAATTATCCCTAAAAACTAATATCTATAAGATTTTTAAGAGTAAAAGGAAAAGAGCATCAACCTTAGAAAATTGTGTTATCAAAGGTATCTGAAAGCCAAAAACACGAGGAGCGAAAAAATTGCAACCACGTATACCTGTCTTTCCAAGCTGCTCCGTTATCTTAGTAAGGTCAGATCCTCCCACAATGCCGACTGTAACAACCTGCAACCAGACAACATTATGATCATCCAAAAAGCACTCTTCAATCCAACCCCTCATCAAAACAGATCCCCTGCCAAAACGTAAAGCTTCCGCTTCCAGAGTAACAAGAAATGTACCTTCCTAAGTTCTCGCATGAATGTTAACATCTGGGGAGTAACCTCCTATAATTCCATTGAAATATTTTGAATTAGATATATTATTAAGCAACATGTTACATATATGATATATGCATTATCCAACAAGAAACGTAAACATATAGTAAATTGTTATGTAAGATCCTGATGTATGAACAAATATAGAGTTGGAGAAAACTAGCAACCAGATATCTGTACCTTCCTTGGAGCAGTGAGAGTGCCATCGACATCAAACAAGGCAATCACTCCAGGTTTCAAAGCAGCCATGTACACTCTGCCAATTCACAAGAACACAATCGTTCAATCAAAAACTTCAGCTTTGGTGACCATCAGCTAAAGAAACCAAAAACCCATCAAGTTTTTAAACTAAAGAAACCAAAGAACCCAAATTTATAAGAAACCCGAATGAGATTTAATTTTATTTATGTACTATGTTGAAACAACAATTTATATATATTAGCTTGATTTATAAATAGTTGATTATAGGATAATATTTCGATTGTGATTAAAATATATATATGAAAATAAGGATAATATCACCTAACAAAAGAAACCAAAAACCTATCAAGTTTTTAAACTAAAGAAACCGAATGAGAATTAGAACAAAGATTCAAACTTTAGTAGTCAGTCAGAATGAGATTCAATGAGAATTAATGGGTACCAAATGTTCACCTTGTAATTGGGTTAATGTGAAGAGTGAAGAGAACGATTGTAGAGGGCAGAGCAGTGAGAATTCAAAGAACAAATGCAAAGAGAATGCAGATGAGAATTTTGAAAAGCCGATCTTTACTTGGACGAAGTAGTTTTAAGAGAAGATTGTGCAGTACCAGAATGTACGGACTCGGATTCTCTCCTAACTAGGGCTGGGATCGGGTCGGGTCCCGACCCGAAATGTCAATCCCGAATCCCGACCCGACATACAAAATCCCGACACTTTTCATCCCGATCCCGACCCGATAATTGTCGGGATCCCGACGTCGGGATACCCGACAAAGTCGGGAAAATGTCGGGATTCCCGACAAAGTCCCGACTTTTGGGCCTCAATATTTGGGCCCAACTTTTGGGCAAAAATTTAGGCTTTAGGCAAAAATTGACGGTTTTTTTTATCATCCAAAATCATCCAAAATCTTTTCCAAACATACATCATCATTACTAAGTCATAAAAAAATAGAAGTTAAAATTAAGTTACAATGAACTTAGCATCACCGGGGAATAGACAAATCCCAAAGGAAGAAGACAAACCTCCAAAGTCTTTCTATTATATTTCCCTTCCCAATATGTTCATCAAGCAATTCTGGTACATCATCAGGAGCAACGTAGCCATACCTGAAATTGATAACACACACTTACAAGTGCTCGAATTCCATCCTACAAATTCAAAATGATGAGTTTAAAGTTATTCAATGATATATTACCAGTGACCAGAGATCTTTCCATCTGCAGCTGGACTGTAGATAATCAAGTTCCCAGCATACTTGTGGCCCCCAATGTGAGAGCAGGGACTAACAAACACCTGATCCTTCAGCCCTCGCAACTCAGCCTCTTCAATGAATTTATCAATCAGAACAGGTCCACATACACCACATCTGCGATCTCGACTACCATGGGCACATACAAAGACATGCGAACCAGTCAAGACCTCCTTTGCTCCAGCAGCCCATGGTTTATCATTCACGACAACATCATCCACGAAGCTATCAACATCCAACTCTTTCAATCCCCTACCATCAAGAAACAAAGCAACCTTAGATTCACATCAGTAATTTAAGGGAACAACTAACATGACACATGACACATGACACAGCAAAATACTCATTGTAGAAAAGAAGCTGCAGAACTTCTGAAGCTTATACATATCTTATTAGTTCAATGGACTCATCACGATAATGCACGCCAAAATCAGAACAGTTAAAAAACCCTACAAGTCGAGTTAAAAACACATCTAACACGAAATGATCTGAACTTGAGACATTCAAAGGTCTACTGATCTCTGAGTCAGAGATATAGGCAGGTGTGACACTGTGACATACACATATATCATCTAGCTTCATAACTTCATTGCATTCTAATTGCTTCCATGACTTGAACACAATAATCAAAACTGACAGGGACTCAATCACACAGTAAATATCACAATAACCTATCGCTTTATACTAAACTTACTCAACTTTAGATTCATAAAACGAAACCTAGTAAAATCTCCAGAATTATACAGAAAGTAAATCTGAAAATCTAACACAAGCACACCTAGCTTCTAATCTAAACATAGCAAACTCCGATAAGGAAATCAAAATCCTCAACTCACCTGTATTTGATCATATCCGGGAAAATCAACACATCGCCGTCCGCGAACTCAGTCCCTTCACGTCCTTCACATACAGTCAGCTTCGTCTAACACCAAAACAAACACGGTCAACTCCAAAAATCTACCTACACCTCGTAAAAAACACAGAGCCACAAAAGAGTCACCGACCTTGATCGAGATATCGTTTTTGCGAGCTTTGAACGCCGACGAGAGCAGCTTCGGCAGCGGATCGGAGTCGGAGCCTTCAACTTTGGCAGGCCAAGCCTCGGGGCTCTTGTAGCAGAGGAACACGTGGCGGTCGTAAGCGTCGACGGTGCCAGCGAGCTTCGTCGAGAACATCTCCGGCCTCGTGAATCCGTACTTCTCGTCTTCCAAGGCGGAGAGATTGACGGCGGTGACGTCATCGGAGGCCATTGCTAGGGTTGAAGAGCGAGAGCGAAGAGGTGGTGGTAGTTTAGAGAGAGCTGAGGAGAGAGAGAGGTAGCGACGACGGGAACGATTCGAAATTGGAAAGGGGAGCAAAGAAACGAACTAGGAAGAAAACTGAATGATGGGTATTTATGTCGGGTCGGGTCGGGACTTTGTCGGGTTTCAATATCCAACCCCGAACCCGGTCCCGTTTTGGAGTCAAAACCAGGTGGCAATACACTCTATTTTGCCACCTGGTTTTGATTCCAATTCACAATCAAATATTATACTGGATAGCTACGCCGAAGACATTCCTCCGTCGTCGGAGTCGCTGTCGGTGGTATCGGAGATGAGCAGCAGGAACTGTGCGAGAGAGAGATAAGAGAGTAGTTCGAGAGTGAGAGAGAAAAAAGTGAATGTTGACCATCCGATTAGATTAAGGGTCGAGATTAAAGCGTTAGGTACCTAACCGTTAGGAGAGAATCCGAGTCCCAGAATGTACTGCGTGAATGACTGACAAAAGCCAATCAGTGCTCGACACCTGGCTTTTCCCTCTTTTATTTTTCTTCTTCTTAAGAGGTAACTTGAGTTGAGGGTGAGAGGGCCTTGTGGGTGATCTACTTTGAGATCTGAGCAATGCGGCCGAGAGAAGGTAACACCGGGTTTCCTCAACGGCCTTCTCTGAGGACTTACTCTTAGGACCTGAGTTTGACTTTTGCCTGCGATTCTCCTAGGATCTTTAAACTATGGAAAAACTCATAGTCTTTCTATGTTTCTCTTAAACTTAATCTATCCCCCTTGAAAGTGTTTAGTGTGCCATGAGGTAGAACAAATTAATACCTTTCCCCGCTCTGATACCAGGGTGCGGATCGGGCGCTTGAACTATGAAACAAGGATTTTTATTTCAAGTTCGCTATTTGCAGAAGTGTTTACAAAGATGAGAGAGTAAGACTTCTTGAGTCTCAAGTTTGTCTTGCTACTCTGAGGGTTATGCCTTATATAGGCTTGCAAACTGAGAAAAGAAGATGAATAATTGAGTCTGGGTGCTTATTGGGCCCCATTGACAACTCATAATATTCCTTCTTATCCCTTACACATCACTAAATTCTCGGTATAATTAGGATTAAGAGTATCTCCAACAATGTCACTTAAAATTTTCCTATTTAGTTCCAAAATATAGCTCAAACCTATTTTAGCTAAGTATTTGTAAAAATTTACTCCAACAATATTACTCATAATTTAGCTAAATATGAATAAGTACTTTGTTTTGATTGGTTAATAAAAATAATTAACATTTATTAACTTAGAAATTGATTACATTTACAACCTTTTAGGAAACAATTAATTATAATGTTGACTTTTACATCACCTAAAATTCAAGCTTTAGGTATGGGGATAGAGGATGAAAACATGAAATATAGGGAATCTCTAAAATAGCTAATGTGATAGGAGATCTCTTGGAGCTGATTTTAAAACAAAAACCTCATTTATTAGGGGATCTGCTGGAGTTGCTCTAACTTTCCCGATTTTAAGTTTGTATTTTCTTTTATCACATTTTGATGTGAGATTATCCGATACAACAAATAATTAAAAAATCAAAATGTACATAAAGCACAATTGAACAAATAATGACTTTTGATTAACACCATCTGTTTTTGTCGTGGCGGGGGAAATTTCTTTTCTTTGTTTGCTTACATATGAACATCTATGGAAGGTAGCTTCCGGGGAGGAGCTAGCTAGACCTTATTTGACTGTTATTATTGTTTTTTTTTTCAATGAATTAACAGGAACCTAACAATAAACTAAAACCTCGAGTACAAGTGTACAACCAATCCGCATAAAATCAAAGTGGAAAGGTAATACGTGACACTGAAGGAAGCTGATGCTTTCAAACTTGAGCATGAAAACAAATGTATGCCAGAAAATTCTCTTCTCTCCAGATATGGAGATTTCCTCAAACTGTTGCGCTAGTGTTTGAATGTGAGATAAAAACTTTGATTCTCTACGGAGCCATTGGAACATTGGTCATATTTGGGCCTAAAAACTATTCCTCGAACGGGCTTTATTATTGGGCCTAAGGATAAGTCTGGCTATACCTGCAGCTTAATTTTAAAGAAAGATTCAGAATTTCAGATGATCTAGAGCCTATGACCCCTATGTTTACTCTCGTAAGGCTTTGAGTATTATTTGGAAGTCTAGTGGAGTGGCGAAGGAGGCCTACTATACGTATACTGGATTAGTCAAATCTGAACTAATCCTTGTTGCTCTTCTTTCTTTCCTCGTGGGCAGGAAGCACACCAGCAGTATTCTTAATAAAAGATAGAGAAATCAGAATCAAGTCAAAATGATACGGATCAACTCCTTCTTCTTGCACCAAAATTTTCGCAACTCAATCACGTATGATGCAATCATCAAAGATTTTACCGAGAATCTTAGTGAAAAGAGTGAATTAGGAAATGAAAGCTCATACTCAAACATTTTTGGTAATTAAAGTGAAGTAGCCTTCTAAGGAATTTGACATAGTGGCAAATATCATAAAAGGAGCTCGATCATGAAACTATAAGGAATTCTTTATTGAAAATCTTTATAATGAGGTTTTGGTGAGTACTTTCTTAGAACATCTCTAACAGAGTAGCTAAAATGTATAATTTTTAAAATTATAGCTAAAACCACTCCAACAGAGTAGCTAAAACTAATGTACAATTGACTTTAAGTTATTTTGAGTAGCTATATTTAGTTACAAATTAGAGAGAAAATAACTAAAAAATTAAATCTCACACCATACAAAAAGTTATGGGTGGGATGTTTTACCGAAAAACTAAACCGAAAAGTGAAATAAACCTAACCGAAACTCGTGGAACGGACTAATCTAGAAACCGAACCGAACCGAACTAAATCTGAACCGGATGACTTTTTATGGTACAATACCGAATAAAATCGAACCGTTTTGAAATGATATATGTGACAAAATTGTGTTTATTTTTTTTACAGAAATGAATATACACTCGCCTATTTTGAATCCTTTTTGGACATATATATAGAAAACACTTACAAAAATATTCTCATTCTCTCACATTTCTTCTATCTCTCTACAGTTTTTCCTTTCTCAAACAATAATTAACTTAAACAATTGTTTAGGCCTAGAAAATTTTATAAAAAAAACCGACCCAAAACCGAAATATAACGATCCGAAATCTATTGGGCTCAAAACTCGTGGGACGGGTTTGCCAAAAAACTGAACCGAATAACTTATTACGATACGGTACGGGTTTCGACTTAATACTGAATTGATCCGAAACGATCTCACCCGTGCAAAAAGTAGTCTCACTATCCAATAATTGATCCAATGGTTTAAGTATTGAAAAAGGCTTAGTTTTAGCTACAACTACTAAAGTTGAAGTAAAAAACATGTGAGCTATATTTAGCTTTTTACTTGAAAATAGCTATAGATATAACTTTAATGTTAGAGATACTCTTATTAGACTAACTTTTTGGCTATAAATTTGGCAAATCTACACTACCACATTAAGAACCATTGTCGGCGGCTTTAAGTCGCCGGCCTTGGTTTTTATCTCGCCGAAAATGTCATTACCGGCGACAAGTCGCCGGCAATGCCGTTGTCGGAAATTGGGCGCCGGTAAAAGCATTGCCGGCGACTTATTTTTGAAGTCGCCGGTAATGTACTTAAACATTGCCGGCGAGTTGAGTCGCCGGTAATGTTCAATCATCACCGGCGACTTGAGTCACCGGCAATGTTTAAGTACATTACCGGCGACTTGAGTCGCCGGTAATGGTTGCTCCGCCGTGGCCGGAAAATGAGGGCCATTGCCGGCGACTTTGGTCCATGTCGCCGGCAATGCTTGGAGAAATTTTTTTAAAAAAAAATCGGTTCTGGATTGGGCCCAATTTCAGAACCTGCATTGAAAAACATAAACCGCACAAATACAAGTTCAACAGTACACACATAATTGTCCAACGTACAGTACAATCAATACTAAAATAAACTCCAACTACACGTCAGGGTCGAGGAACTCTCGGGTCAGGGTCGAAGTAATCCATGTATTCATTTGAACTCCGGTGGCTACCCTGGTCTTGCTGTGGCGGTGACTTCCCCTGCGGTGGTGGATAAATGTGGAACACAGGGACCGGGGGCGGTGTAGGGAGCGGTTGTCCGGTAGTCTGAGACGCGTACATCGTTTGCATCCGTGTGAATATTTGTGTCTGCTGCTGGACCATGAGTCGGTGTTGCTCGATCATCACCCGGTACTCGGCATCTCTGACTGCCTGTTGCTCGGCCATCTGCCTCATCTCCTCCATCTGCCTCCTCTGCTCCTCCAACTCCCTCTGCGTCCTCTGAAGCTCCGCTGCTAGGTTACGACTAGAAGTTGAGCTTCTTGACCCGGTAGAGTATTTCGAAGTGTTCTTCAATACTCCTTCGCCCGCCGAGCCCATTCCCCTGCAGTAGTAGGTATTCCTTCCAGTCCTGCACGCTTTTGCCATGATCTGAGCCGTAATAGGGCGATCAAGCGGATCGATCTGAGAGGCATACTGGGTCATTTCTTCCACCGAGCAGTCAGGATGGTTGTTCCGAGCTATATTCATAGTGACTTCTGCGGTCGCCTCCTCCACTCTCGCCTAATTGAAAAGCGAATATGAATAACGTATTATTTAACAAAATAAATATATATCAAAAAATAGTTTTATTAACACATGCATATGTGAAGTACAAAATACAGAGGCGAAAGACTTACCGCTTCTTCAGGGCACTGCGGATAGAACTTCTGATGAATAAACACCAACGGGTTGACTTCTTGTTGTTGCTGCGCCTTACTCGACCAACCCAAATAGTTGAGTGAACCTGCATGATGGGCTCTGGTGTTTTTCAATCTATTCTCCCGGTTCGTCTTGGAAATCGCCTTGTTTGATAAACATATGTAAAAAAATTAGTAACTAACTATTTCAATGTGATACGATACATTAGGGTTGTAAGATATATTCAGGATGCATACCTTCGCTTTGGGGTGCTCGAAGTGGGCTATCAGCCACAACCACTCGTACTCCCTAAATCGGAATTTGCTAGGGGTAGAACCTCAGCCTAGCTCCTTGTACTGTGCGTAATGTTTGGAAAGCTCGTTCTTCCACTCTTTATACATATATTAACACCAGGAAAAAAAAGTTAGAGATATTAAAACACTTGATAAACAAAAATCTAACTCGATAGATACTCAAAAAACTCGAATCACATCACCTGATATGTAGTTGACGCTCTATCCACGTGTGAATAAGGCATTCATCCACGTCAAACCACACCTGCAAGATGAATATATAAACGGTAAAATTAACTATTTATTCGGACTTAATTAATAAATGTAAAATTTACGTAATGAAAATAGGATTTAACTCACACTCAGTGCATTATGCACTTGCATCTTCACGTAGAGATGCACAGATTCCCAATCTGGCCAAAGCATTGGGACCTTGTCCCGCACGACGGCCCCGGCCATGCTGGCATACTTTCGTGTGGTGTCAAATGTCTCGATCACCTCACCATGCTCATTAGCCCTAATGAGCGTTTTCCTTCTCCTGGTGGCCTGCTCAAGTCTCTTCCCGTTGCAGGTGCCTCTAGTCTTTCGTTTTCCAGTGCCATTAACGAAATTGTCTAATAATACAATGTCAACAAATTGATATCATTAATTGAACCTATCGTAAGGCTTAAGTAAAAATTGTTGAAATCAATCTTGTTAAATAAAATTTACCTGCATCGTCAGTTTGCTGGTTGTTGCTCCTCGCACTCCAAAGATACACGGGGTCGAACGGGATGAAGTTGTACGCTTCCTCCATGCTCAGGAACTCTGGCCGTCCTTCAATATAAATAGGTCTCCCCTATCATCGAATTCAGGGATCACAGGAATCTCGTCGGGCACGAAGAGACCGGACGACGGAGATAGACGAGGCCTGGACGATGAGGCGCCAGCACCATCTGCCTCAGATGATTCCCATGAAATGGGAGTAGGCACCGGGTCAATAGGGGGCATTCAGATGGAGGGAGTTTCTGATGCACCCGTTGACTGTCGCTCGTCTGTGCGTCTGCTGACTGAGCGTCTGCTGACTGAGGCTCGAGGCTGTAGTGGGGGTTGCACGGATCCGGATCGTGCAGCTTCCTTTTCTCCTCGCGCAGCTAGCAACATTTGTGTGCGAGCATTGATAATTGGCCCACTACGCGTGTTGCTGACTGCGGTTGAGGAAGCTTGACTACTGCTCCCTCCATTATTTCTAGTCCCTCTACGTTTGATGCCTCCAAGCTAATTTGCCGCAAAACCTCCTGGACATCCAACAATTAGTCCTAGATTCGGTTCTATGAAAATTAAGGATGGAACCGGATGGAACCG
Source organism: Geum urbanum (assembly GCA_946800695.1). NCBI lineage: Eukaryota > Viridiplantae > Streptophyta > Magnoliopsida > Rosales > Rosaceae > Geum > Geum urbanum. Next base: position 25,835,097 of record OX327017.1, on the reverse strand, counting down.
GAACCGTTTGGACCCGGAACCGTTTGCAACCGGAACCGTTGTGAACCCGAACCGTTTGGAACTGGAACCGTTTGAACCCGGAACCGTTTGGAACCGGAACCGTTTGGCCCGGAACCGCGCCGTTCGGTTTCGGTTTCGGTTCCGGTTCTAGCGGTTATCGGTTTCAAACCAAACAGTTCCGGTTCCAGACGGTTCCGGTTCCAAACAGTTCCGGTTCCAAACCGTTATCGGATATCGTACATTAAATTAAACATTAAACATTAAATTAAATTGCATCATATCATATCGATTATTATGAATATAATTATCAAAATATTAATTAATTATTACCCAAATACTTATTTAACCAATTAATATACGACTAAAAATATAGCTTAAATTATCAACTATATCAATTACAAATCACCTTACTTTGCCCAACACCCTAAATTACCTTAAATTACCTATATCAATGAATCCAAACCCTAAATTAATTTGCCCATATATGCAACACCTTAAAAATACAATATAATTATGAACTATATATATATATATCAATTAATCCACCCAAATCCCCTTAATTAAATTACCTAAATAGTTTCCACATATATGCATCACCTTAATTAAATTATCAAAAATTATCAAAACTTAATTATATACATCACATATATACATCACCTTAATTAAATTTTCCACATATAAATATACATCACATATACATCAAAACTTAATTAAAATACATCCACATATATACATGCATCACATATTAATCCAAATCACCTTAATTAAATTTTCAAAATATTGTCCACATTCTTGCATACATCACATATAAATAAACATCACCTTATATTATCAAAAATTAAAACAATTATCAAAACTTAATTAATCAAAACTTAATTAAAATGCATAAAAATAAATTAAAATTGAGAGAGAGAGAGGGAGAGAGAGAGAGAGAGAGAGAGAGGGAGAGAGGGTGAGCTTGCATGCACCTGCCATGGTGGAGCTCGAGTTGAATTTCCGGCGACGGAGGTGAGGGGAGGAGGTAGAGGAGGAGGGGAGGAGGAGAGGAGAGGAAATTGAGATTTGGGTTTTTTAGTGTGGAGAGAGGAGAAGGGAGAGGAGGTGAGGGGAGGGGAGAGGGGAGGAGAGGAAGAGAGGTTTGAGGAGAGGGAGGCGGGCTTGGATGGGGAAGAAAAATTGGGGTTTTAGGGTTTGAGAGAGTTTAGGATAGTGAAGAAATGAGGGAGAGCTTGAGCTGGGCACTGGAAATACAGTGACCATTGCTGGTGAGTTACGAGCAACTCGTTGGTAATGTCATTACCAATGAGTTAAGTCGTGGGTAATGTCATTACCAACGAGTTGATAACTCGTGGGCAATGTCATTACCAACGAGTTGCTTATCAACTCGTTGGTAATGTCATTATTTTCCGAAAAATTTCCGACCAATTTCCGACTATATAATTTCCGACCAATTTCCGACCATAATTTCCAACTATATAATTTCCGACCAATTTCCGACTATATAATTTCCTACCAATTTCCGACCATAATTTTCGACTATATATAATTTTCGACTACAATTTCCGACCAATTTCCGACCATAATTTTTGACTACAATTTCCGACTATAATGTATGATCGATCGCGACTACAATAAATACGACTATATATAATTTCCGACTATAGAATTTCCGACTAGAATTTCTGACTACAATTTACGATCGACTTGAATTTCAGACTACAATTTCCGACTACAATTCTGACTAGAATTTCCGACTATAATTTCCGACTAGAATTTCCGACTACAATTTCCGACTATAATTGCCGACTATAATTTCCGACTATAGAATTTCTGACTAGAATTTCCGACTACAATTTCCAATCGACTACAATTTCCGACTACAATTTACGATCGACTACAATTTTCGACTACAATTAAAATACGTACATCATTAACGACTACAATTAAAATCCTGCATAGCCATAATGATACCTGCATATATATAGCCATAGGCAACAATTATATTTCTCGCATATAACCATATATAAGTAAAAATTTAAGGCCAATTTCCTGCATACCCATAAGAATATATACCTGACATTACTCAGCCACCCAAAAATTTCATGCTTATGCTTCGGCTTGACGGTGTAAGGAGCTTGCGACATTTTTCTCTTACCATCTCTTAACCACAAATATTTTCGCAGTCCCATAGCTTTCAGATCAATGCGTGCCTTAGGGATGTCTTTTGTTTTCCCCTCCAAGTTAAGAACTGTGCCCACCACACTTTCACACACATTCTTCTTTATGTGCATGACATCTAGGTAGTGTTTGATAGGCAACCTGAGCCAGTAGGGGAGTTCCCAGAATATGCTCTTGCGTGTCCAAAACTTATACCTTTCGGGCTTGTCTGGAATTGACGCCACTATCTCAGGATGATTCCTCAGCTGGCCAAAATCATATTCATTCAACACTTCCAAAATTTCATCCCCTGTACGTCCATCGCCTGGGTGCCACACCTGTTTCCACAGTCCTATCAAATGCGTCTGGATCCTTCCTAAATGGGTGATCATATGGAAGCCAACAACGGTGACGCATCTGAACAATTTTACTGCAATGATGACTGCAACAATCAACTGTCATGCACTCTGAACAAGCCCTGTAACCCTTGGTTACGTTGCCCGACAACATACCGCGGGCAGAAAAATCACTGATGGTGCCAACAAGCATTGCATGCATCTGGAACATCTCATTTTTGAACCTATCGTAAGTGGGGTGGCCACAATCACTCAGGTACTTAAGCTCCTCAATCAAAGGCCTCAAATACACATCGAGACACTTTCCTGGATAACCCGGGCCCGGAATTAACAGAGTGAGCATATTGTATTCCTTCTTCATGCACATCCATGGTGGAAGGTTGTATGGTACCAAAATAACTGGCCATATACTGTATTGAAGACTCATGTTGCCAAAAGGGTCGAATCCGTCAGATGAGAGCCCTAGCCAAACATTTCTAACCTCTGCTGCAAAATGATCAAACTCCCTGACCATGTGCTTCCAAGCCTATCCGTCGGAAGGGTGTATAAGGGTGTCATCATCAGGCAAATTCCTCTCAGCCCACCATCTCATAGCTTCAGCCGTGAAAGCACACATGAACAACCACTTCAGCCTATCAATAAGTGGGAAATATCGAAGTATCTTCACAGCTTTCTTGTTGCCTGCAGGAGTCAACTTATACCTTTCTGTAAAACATACCGGGCAAGCTTCAAGGTCTTCAAGATCTTTTCTCCAGAAGAGAATACAATCATATCTGCATGCATGGATTTTGATGTACGAAAGCCCAAGATCTTTCAGGATATGTCGCACCTTATGATGAGTGGTAGGAAGATGATGACCGGGTGGCAGTAGTGAAGCAGTCCACTTCAGCCAAGAATCAACAGCTTTGACAGACATTTGGTTCTCCATTTTTAGCTGCATCACTCCCATGACACTTTCAAGAACAATCTTACTACAACCGTCGTACAACGGAGTCTGTTGCAATGAAATCAGGTTGTTGTACTTGTCCATACCACTTGTGTTGACATGAGCTCCAGGTAATGGCTCGACTGGCTCAATATGGGGGAAACCCTGCACGACGGGAGGGACATTTGGTGCTTGATCAGCAAATGCACCGCTCTCATGAGGAAACATATCATTGATTAACATCGATGTTGGATCATAGGATGGACTGCTCCTCTCAGCAAAATGTCCATGATCATAGGATGGACTGGCCCTCTCACCAAATTGTCCATGATCATGCGGACCCGCTAACGATGTTTCACCGTGATAAATCCAACATGTGTACTTATCCAAAAACCCGTATTTACTCAGGTGCTTCTGGACTTTATCAATGGGAAAACAAAATCGATCGCTGCGACACTTACATTCTTTACACGGGCAATAATGAAGTGTAGTGTCTCCACAATTAGCCTTCACAAAATTCACAAAACTCCTAATTCCCTGGTGATATCTCACATCCCATCTTTCGAGGCTCATCCAACTCTTATCCATCCTGAAAATTCTAACAATATTACGTACTGTAAATATATATATATATATATACACACACATTCACCACTAATTAATTAATAAATCATCATTAATTAATATATATATATATAAATTAATATATATATATACCAACAATTCACAATTACAAATTAACATGCCTGTATATATATAGACATATTAACAACATATATTGACAAAATCATTTTATATCCATACATATATATATATACACAAATTAACATATTAATTTTCATCCAAATAATCTCAAATCCACTCAAAATCAACAGTCAATCACTCGAAATCAACAATATATCCACTCTATTTTCGTATCAATTCAAACCAATAATCGATATCGATCTCAACTCTAAATCGATCAACACATACACATATATATATATATCGATCTAATTAAATCAACGTACACACATATATATATATATACATATGTATATACGTACCTATATATAGCTAGCTACGTATATAGCTTCAATATTCCCGAGCGGGTTTTCGACGCCTTTTGACAATAGCCAAGGATTTCAGAGCGTTTTCCTTCTTTCGATCGATTTCACCGAATTTTTTTTAAATGAACGAGCTGCTGCGAATTGCATCTAATATAAGAGGAATTGCCGGCGAAATTCCGGCAAAAAATCGCCGAAAATGTTAAAAAAACATTACCGGCGATTTTTGGGAAACAAGGCCGGCGACCGAGCAAGTCGCCGAAAATAGTGAGCATTGCCGGCGACTTTCCCGGTCGCCGGCCTTGTTTTTTAAAAATTTGCCGGTAATGTAACTTAATGTGGTAGTAATACCGTTCGTTTGATACATATTTATGAGTGGATCATTTATGCAAAATTTCAACAAAATTAAAAAAATCGTTAAGAAATTCATAATCGAGATTTATCACTTATGTATATGAATGGTGTAAATTTGACAGTTTTGGTTCGTTCATTTATTTGATCTTGTGTGACGACCCGGAGCGGAATTGGTATAGTGATCAGCTTAATCCGCGAGTTTTGCGAGTAATCGAGATTTATCGTAATTAATCGGATATGTGGTTTTGATTATGACTTAATTTTCGGACACAAATTTAATTTTGGTTTGTTTGTGGGAAATGTAGAGAATTTGATTTCGAGTTCGTAGGAGCTTTCAGAGGATTTTTCGGATAATCGAGGAATATAAAATGAATATTTGAAATTATCGCCGAGTTAGTCGTGTTTATCCGTTCGAGTTTGAGTTATCCGAATTACGGATAGAGTTGATTCGCGACGTATAAATAGCCGAATAGTCGTAAAGTTGTCGCAAAAGTTCGAAAATGGGCTGTTTGACCGAGTTGACTAAGCTGGGCCGAGTTGACCGAGTCAACCCATGGTTGACTCAGTGAGTCTGTGACTCGCCGTCAAGGTGGTCGCCGGAATACGGCGCGGTTCCTGGATATCAAGGTAAGGTTTTGAAGCTTGAGATCTAAGCATTCGATTGATGTGTATATTGTAAACTTTGGAAGTGTTTTGGTTGATCGATTTTGATGGAGAAGTTCGCCAGAATCGAGTGTAATGGTGGAGGTTTTTCCAGTGACTTTTCGAAGATGATTTTGGGTGGTAATGGTTGGGTTCGAGCTAGGGATGAAGCCTCTTGAGTTTGGGAGGCCGAGGTGGCCTCACGGTGGAGAATTTCGCCGGAGAAATTTTTCGGCCGGTTTGAAATCCTTTGAGGTTTCGAGCAGTTTTCCGGTGAACCACGGCGGAATTGGTGGATGGTGTAGTGGAGAGATGTGTTGGGCTTGAGGAGGAAAGGAAATCTGGGCTTTCCTCGCCGGAAAATCTCTCCGGTGACGGCGCGCCGCCACTGGCGGCGGCGGTCAACGGCGGAGCTCCGGCGAGGCGTTGACTTTTTGGATTTTGACAAGTTTTATACCGTTTTACTCGTAATCGCGCCCCGATCATCGCCTTGAGGTTTTTGAGTTGATTTGGATGCCGAATTTTAAGTCGAGGTTTTATATGGAGTATTTTGGGATTTTCGGAGATTATTTTGTTATCTGAGTTATATGTTTCCGGAAATGGTTGATTTTCGAGGTGTGGTTCAGAGTAATGAATTGTGATTTTGATCAATGATATTTTGTGATTATTCAGGGGATCAAAATCGTACGTTGGGCGAGGGATCTTCCGCCGGATCTCAGGATTAGCGCGTCTGCGCGCTGTGCTTATCTGTGAGTGGACATTTATTTACACTGTCGTAGCGAGTTCTTGGTTTCAGTATTTATTTCCAGTACAGTATTGAGATTATTTATTGTCTTGGAGGTATTGTTTTATGTTTTATTGGTGATGGCATTTACTTAGCATCGATGCATTGACTACTCGGCTGATCACCGGTAGTCCAGTTCCAGGCTTGAGAGATTCGCCTGATGTGCCCACTAGGCTTGAGAGATTCGCCTAGTCTATCACCGTCGGGCTTGAGAGATTCGCCCGACACCTCCATTTATTTTAAGAACTTGCAATATTTTTATGTTATGTAAATGGTGAAAGGCATATGTTTATTTTCGTCCACTCACTCTAATGATTTTATTTGTCTTTCCCCTGAGCTTTTCGGTTTTCGTGCCCAGTGTGCAGTTCGGTTTTGGTGTCGCACGTCGCTGTCGGAGGCTTAGTGTTCGAGCTACCTTTCTTTTTCAGTAGGTTTCTTGTTTAGCCTACTACTATGTATTTATGTATATATATATACTAGAGGTCGTTGTGAATACTCTGAGATTCATATGTTCATATGATTTTTCCGGATTTCTTTAAAGTTACAGTTTTGCTTATTACTTTATATTATGATGATATGATTTTGAGAAATTCATATGAGATTGGTGCCCACGGTTTGGCTTTTGTGGCCTAGGATGAAGTGTATTTTCGGATGCAGGTTAATGATAATTCCGTGATATAGTGAAACTCTATCGAAATTTCTATGGTTTTTGCAAGTTCGTGTTTTCAGAAGGGGTTTGATTCCAGTTTAGGAAACTAAATCGGGGTTAGGTCCTTTCATCTTGTTCAATGCTTTCACGATTTTCAATTTGGATAAAAGTTTATATAAGTGATCTACTCATCAATATCTAGACATCTAACGCTTGATTTTGTCAAAATGTACGTGATTGAAAAGGGGCTATTATAACCATTAATTGAAATGTACTCACGCACCAAATTCTCATTTTTAAGGTCCTCAATGGAGAAGCATCCTGAAACTCTAACCTAAATTTCTAGGTCCTTATTTAATAAGAAAAATTAATTTACAAAAGTAAAATCTGAAATAAATGAATGTGTTTACCCAAAAAAAATTAAGGCGAGTAAGGTCACTTCATTATTGTCAAACAATCAAAGCAAATCACACACTATTAGATCGCAGACACTATTAGAGTAAAATCTGAAATAAATGAATGTGTTTATTGGTTCATTGCATAATAATACTATAATATGTAAAATTAAGAGCAACTTCAACAACGTCATTTAAATTTTTTTCATTTTGTTCAAATATATAGCCGAAACCTATTTTAACTATGTACATTTCAAAAATTTGCTCTAACAATGTTACTTACAATTTACCTATATTTAAACGTATGGTTAATTTTGATTGGTCAATGAACACTAAACAAGTAATTTAATTAGTTATTTAATTGGTTTTGCAACCTAGAAGAAAATGACTTAATGACAATCTTGACTTTTACATTACATATAATTCATGTTTTTGGTATATGATTAGAATATGGGATTAAAACGTGATATATATAGAGATTCTCTATTATAATTAATGAGATAGAGAAACTCGTTCAACTGCCGCCAAATGTTCTCAAGAGCCGGGAGACGCCCAAGGACTGACCTTATATTTCTACTAAAATTTAATTATAGTGCATCTGATGAAGTTGCTCTAAGTAAGGGCAAATTAGCACATGACGTTGAGTTAGAAAAAGATTTAGTGTACATATTACTTGTTTCTTGGTTCGAATCCTGCCAACATTGATTTGAGTTCTGCCGGGAATGGCATTTTTGAGAGTAGGGAGATCCTTAACAAAGGGATGAGATGGATCGTTGACAATGGAGCAAACACAAAATTTTGGACTTACAATTGGGTTTTCTCTTAATCTTTAGCTATGTTTGCTAAATCGGAAGTCATCTAGAATATTGTTTGGAATGATTCGATGAGTGAACAAGAAGGATATACACTACCACATTAAGTACCATTGCCGGCTACCTAAAGTCGCCGGCCTTTTTTTTTCGCCGGAAATACTATTACCGACGACAAGTCGCCGATAATACTCTCGCCGGAAATTTGGCGCCTGTGAAAGTATTACCGGCGACTTATTTTTCAAGTCGCCGGTAATGCTCTTCATCATTGCCGGCGACTTGAGTCGCCGGTATTGCCCCTCCGCCGTGGCCGAAAAATGAGGGGTATTGCCGGCGACTTTGGTCCAAGTCGCCGGCAATACCCGGAGAAATTTGTCAAAAAAAAGCCGGTTCTGGATTGGGCCCAATTCCAGAACCTGCACTGAAAAACAGAAACCGTACAAATACAAGTTCAACAGTACACACATAATTGTCCAACGTACAGTACAAATAGCAACAATATGAAAATAAACTATAACTACACGTCAGGGTCGAGAAACTCCTGCGTCAGGGTCGAAGAAATCCATGTAATCATTTGAACTCCGGTGGCTACCCTGGTCTTGCTGTGGCTGTGACTGCTGCGGTGGTGGATGACTGTGGAACACAGGGACCGGGGGAGGTGTGGGGACCGGTTGTCCGGTAGTTTGGCACGCATACATCGTTTGCATCCATGTGAACATTTGTGTCTGGTACTGGACCATCATTCGGTGTTGCTCGGCCATCACCCGGTACTCGGCATCTCTGACTGCCTGCTGCTCGGCCAATTGCCGCATCTCCTCCATCTACCTCCTTTGCTCCTCCAACTCCCTTGCGTCCTCTGAAGCTCCGCTGCTAGGTTAGAGTTCATAGAAGTTGAAGTTCTTGACCCGGTAGAGTATTTCGAAGTGTTCTTCAATACTCCTTCGCCCGCCGAGCCCACTCTCCTGCAGTAGTAGGTATTCTTTCCAGTCCCGCACGCTTTTGCCATGATCTGAGCCGTTATAGGGCGATTAAGCGGATCGATCTGAGAGGCATACTGGGTCACTTCTTCCTCCGAGCAGTCAGGATGATTGTTTCAAGCTATATTCATAACGTATTATTAAAAAAAAAGCGAATATGAATAACGTATTATTAAAAAAAGCTATAGTCAGAGTGGTCGCCTCCTCCACTCTCGCCTAATTGAAAAGCGAATATGAATAACGTATTATTAAAAAAAAATTAATAGATAAAAATAGTTTTATTAACACATGCATATGTGAAGTATAAAATAATGAGGCGAAAGACTTACCGCTTCTTCAGGGCACTGCGGATAGAACTTCTGATGAATAAACACCATTAACGGGTTGACTTCTTGTTGTTGCTGCGCCTTACTCGACCAACCCAAATAGTTGAGTGAACCTGCATGATGGGCCTTGGTGTTTTTCAACCTATTCTCCCGGTTCGTCTTGGAAATCGCCTTGTTTGATAAACATATGTAAAAAAATTAGAAACTAACTATTTCAATGTGATACGATACATTAGGGTTGTAAGATATATTCAGGATGCATACCTTCACTTTGGGGTGCTCGAAGTGGGATACCAGCCACAGCCATTCATACTCCCTAAACCAGAATTTGCTAGGGGTAGAACCTCGGCCTAGCTCCTTGTACTGTGTGTAATGTTTTGAAAGCTCGTTCTTCCACTCTTTATACCTATATTAACACCAGAAAAAAAAAATTAGAGATATTAAAATACTTGATAAACAAAAATCTAACTCGATATATACTCAAATAACTCGAATCACATCACCTGATATGTAGTTGACGCTATACCCACATGTGAATAAAGCATTCATCCACGTCAAACCACACCTGCAAGATGAATATATAAACGGTAAAATTATATATTTATTCGGACATAATTAATAAATGTAAAATTTACGTAATGAAAATATGATTTAACTCACACTCAGTGCATTATGCACTTGCATCTTCACGTAGAGAGGCACAGATTCCTAATCTGACCAAAGCATTGGGACCATGCTGGCATACTTTCGCGTGGTTCAAATGTCTCGATCACCTCACCATGCTCATTGGCCCTAATGAGCGTTTTCCTTCCCCCGGTGGCCCGCTCAAGTCTCTTCCCGGTGCAGGTGCCTCTAGTCTTTCATTTTCCAGTGCCATTAACGAAATTGCCTAATAATACAATACAATTATATAAACCTAAACCCTAAACTCTTTCCCTCAGACGATGAAAATGTGTCATTTCGTGGTCCAAGTAATCACTTAGACGACGAAAATGTGAACTTGTCGTCGTTTAAGTCATGTTATCGTAATTTCACCTCTAAGAGAATGACCATGTAGACCATGTCCCAATTCATATTTTTTTTGTCGAGAGCGTAGAGTAAACAATTCTTAGAGTGTGAGCGTCGACGGTTTCAAAATAGAAGTTACGAATCTTCGTATATCCACGTTTCTGTTTTGTTAAAATTTCAATTTTACGGTTGACTGCGCCAATGAAACTCTTAACGAACTTACTGTTTACTGAAAATTATTCTACTTATATATTATTTTGTGGTGAATATATCCAACGGTTATTTTATCCAGATTCAATTTCGTTAATATTGATGTGCAGTGAGCCTATACTTAATAACACTTAAGTTATATACATTAGTAGATACTTAACAAGTTTGAAGATGTAAATTAATTTTCGTCGTCTTAAATCCCATTTTTTGCGTATACGATTCTTTAGTCGATATTTTACGACTAAAAAAATTGAAAAATAGATCGGAAACTTCCTTACAAATTATTTTTAAATAATATTTTATAGAAATTTTACTTAGATGACGAAGGAGGAGGCCATTTTCGTCGTCTAAGTATACACCTGGACGATGAAAATGATTTGCTCTGTCGTCTATGTCCAAATTTTTAGCGGTCCAAATTTCACCGTCATTTATTTTAGGAACTACCGAAACTGACTTAGACGACAGAGGAGGCCATTTTTCGCCGTCTAGGTGAGCACTTAGACGATGAAAATGTACTCCTCCGTTGTCTAAGTCCAAATTTTGAGCGGCCAACTTTCACCCGCCAATTAATTCATGGAGAAACACGTGATCTACTTAGACGATGAACCCTAAGTTTTCATCGTCTAAGTGTCCACCTGGACGACGAACACCTAGGATTCGTCTTCTAACTTAAATCGGCCATCACCTGCCATCGTTTAGGTGAAACTGTATATTTTGTAGATTGCAGCACTCTCTCTCTCTCTCTCTCTCTCTCTCTCTAGCCGCCCGGCGTCTCTGTCTCCCACCGGCACCACCTCCTTCCACCGGCATCCACTTCCTCCCCTAACCTCCAACTCCTCCAACCGCCTCCCACGTTTCTGTCTCCCTCTAGCGCCTCCCACCATCGGTGGTGGGGCACCACCACCGGGTAAAATTCAAAATTTTAAAATTTTACGTACGTACATAATTTTTTTTAATAATGTGTATACATATTATAATAATGTGTATTTAGGTAAATGTTATAAATTGGTAAAAAAATAATAAATTGGTAAAAAAAATGATAAATAATGTGTTTAATTAGGTAAAATTTGTTTAATAATGTGTATTTAGGTCAATATTATAAATTGGTAAAAAATGGTAAATATTATAAATTGGTAGAAATAATAAGTTGGTAAAAATGGTAAAAATATAAAAAGATAAATATTAAAAATAAAAAATGGTAATATCAAAACATGGTAAAACCAAATGGTAAATAATGAAAATGGTAAATTGTTAAAAAAAGGTAAAAATTACAAATAGTAAATATTAAAAATTGTAAATATTAAAAAAATTAAATATTAAAAATGATAAATATTAAAAATTGTAATTTTTTTGGTAAATATGAAAAATATATAGTAAATATTGTAAAATAGTTATAATGGAAAAATATGTTTGATAATGTATTTTTACAGCTCCTAGGTTAAAATGACCTCATGGGATAAGAAAAATGTACAAAGAGAGGCTGGAGATGCCCGGCTCCAACACTTGGCAGACCAAGTAGGTTGACGACGCTTGGAGGACACTGTTGCGACTCCTCCGAACCCTTCAGCTGGTCCCTCGGTTGCGGCGACTAGGGAAATTCCTAATGCCCCAATTATAGCGAGCGATGATGGTGGCATCCCTTCGGCCCAATCGTCGATGTCAGAAGGTGTCCAGGAGTCTATTCTCTACAGCGCGCGGCGCAAGGTTAGGAGAGGCTCGTCAGACCCTTAACCGAAAGGATCCGAGCACTCGAAAAGGGTGAAAAAACTGAGAAGTTGTTCAAGGCGACGGGGCAACAGATCCAGTTTCCGTACGACGATTTCACCGACGACTCTTCGACCTTGCAGCTAGCTGATGGTTTTTATGTTGCTCAAATTGCTACTGATGGTTTTTATGACTAAGTTTCTGGTTTTATGATCAAGTTTATAAACTAAATGTTGTTTTTGTCTTTATGAAATGATTGTTTTCTGACTTTGAGTAATAGTACTTAGAAAAGAAAAAAAAATGAACTTCTGCTCAAAAATTTGGCACTGCTACTGAAAAAAGAGGCACTAATCTGTTAACACTTAATAAAGGTGTTTTGCCCATAAGCTGATACTAAAATAATGAATAAAGAATTGCTGCTACTGAAAAAATATAAGCTGATACTAAAAAAATGAATGGTGAACTAGTGTTACTGAAAAAACATAAGCTGATACTAAAAAAATGAATAAAGAACTAGTATTATTGGAAAAAGATAAGCTGATACTAAAAAAATGAATAATGAACTTTTGGTACTGAAAAAAAGATAAGCGGATACTAAAACAATAAGTAATGAACTGCTGCTACTGAAAAAAGATAAGCCAATACCAAAAAAATGAATAATGAACATATGTTACTGAAAAAAGGCACTAGTATGTTAACACTTGATAAAGGTGTTTTTTCCATAAGCTGATACTAAAAAAATGTATAAATAACTATTGTTACTAAAAAAAGATCAGCTTATACTAAAAAAATGAATAATGAACTGCTGTTATTGAAAAAATATAAGCTGATACTAAAAAATGAATAATGAATTGCTGCTACTGAAAAAAGAGGCACTAGTCTGTTAACACTTGATAAAGGTGTTCTGTTCATAAGCTGATACTAAAAAAACAGCTAAATGATATCAAAATAGCAGTGTGCCGTTGCACCGCGAATTCATGAAGCTTTATCATGCTTTTCATTTAATAAAATGTAATCAATAATAAAAAGCTCCACTAATCAACAATGCTGCTTACATGAAAATGAAAAAAATAAGGCACTAGCTCCTACGTATACTGAAATGAACACACCTCTATACAAACTCAAATGTTGCTGGAAAAAAAAGGCACAAACATGAACCATTAACTATTACTGAAAAAATATAACTATAACAAAACATCTGCTATATAACAAAAAGTCTGCTACACAAAGAACATGTTTTTTTAATTTCTTTTATATTCAGCAGCGTGCCACTACACCGTGACCACAACTAGTTAAAACATTGTTACACAAAAAATGAAGTAACCTATCAACTATAGACACTTGTCGATACAACCAAAAATGAAGTCTACGATTGAATCAATAACAGAAAAATTAATAAAAAATCAGATATCCCAATGCTCATTATTGTAAAGCATATAGACCAGAAAAATCAAACAAAAATCATGAGTTTCTCTAAGCAATCGGCACAGTACATGTACGCGAATTGTGATGGCCAACTTGGTTACAGTGACCACAAGTGATAGGCTTCGAACACTCTCCAATTGACTTCTTTCTTCTGGTCCTTGGCCTTCCGGGAGGTTTCCTTGTGATTGGTGGTTTCAAGGCACCATCTTCAAAACTTTCTGGGGAAGGTTTGTCTATATCGGGTACAGGCCAGATTGGAAATTGATGTGTTTGTCTATAAAAGCTTGTCTTCCAGTAATCTTTGATATATGTATAAATCAGTTTGCGAGATTTTTGTATGGCTTGACCAGCATGCGCACAAGGGAAGCAACAGAATTCCCACCAGCTACATAAGCAAGATTTGTGGCCTAGGTGCACCATGAATGAGTTCTCTTCGGCGAACACCTCAAAAACCTCTTCACCGGATTTGATGACCTAAAAAAGAAAGAAGAAAAAAATATATCAAAATATGCTAAAAAAATATAAAAAAAATAAAAATAGATACTAGGCAGATGCAAACAAGCGCAAAATGAAAACCGAAAACTGCTACATAATCCTCACCTTCCAATTCCTTCCTATGTCTATCCTCTTCCGCAGTTTTTTTTTCCATATTAGAGCACAATACACTCTTCCACTGAGCAGAATCATCCCTTCTTTTTGAGAACTTCTCCATCAGATTTACACGAATGTTGTCAATCATCAAAGACAGTGGCATGCACCTCTCATCCCTTATTATACTATTGTAGCTCTCAACAAGGGCGTTGCTGATCTCGCCATACCTCTTTCCAGAGAAATAAGAAATAACATAGTTTTCAAGATGCAAGTCCTTCAAAAATCCATTGATCGGACCTTGAGAGTTTTGCAACTGCTCTCATCCTCTCATCGAATATCTTCTTTGTTCTCGCATACACATAGTTACTGAAATACCTCAAAATTTGCTTCTTGTATTCAACATTAAAAGTACTCGGATACCTCCCTTTGAGATTATCTTTCAAATGTTTATAGCAGTAAGAATGAGAAGAAGATGGGAACACCTCTGTAATAGTATCAATAAGTCCAGCTCCCCTATCAGACATGAAAACAATATTGCGAGCATCGTCATCCAACATAATTGCCAGCTGCTCAAGAAACCAAGTCCAATTGTCTTTGCATTCTGAATCAACTATAGAAAAAGAAAATGGATTTTTTTTTGCAAAAATATATTAAAAAAATAACACAAAATGATCATATTGCTACTACTGCAAATATAAATTCGCACAGCTGATGATGAAAAAACAAATGAAAAGAGAAAACAGAAGTTCCTAGTCACTGCTACTGAAAAAAATAAAAGCCTCACCAGCCACTGCTATTGAAAAAAATAAAAGCCTCAGAAAAAATACTGAAAAACAGCAAAGTGGTACTTTTCTTCCCGTTTTTGGCACATGCACCCAAAAGCATTCGTTTGTACTTGTTTTTGATGAAGGTCCCGTCTAGAAACAACATCGGTTGACAAAAATAGAACCCTGCAATTGATGCTTGATAACCAACACACAAATGGCAGAACCTCCCTTCCCTTTCTTCGAGTACAACATGAGAGCCAATGTTGGTTCACCTCAAAGCATCAATATACCATGGCAACTGACCATATCCAATGCTTTCGTTGTCATTCAAAACATGATTGGCAACGCCCCTAGCCCTGTAGGCTATATGATACTGAATATCTACACCATAGTTGGACTTCAAGTCATTGATAATATGTTTTGGCTTCAGCAAAGGGTCGAAACGAACTTTGTTGGCTATGATTGTGGCAACAAATTTGCTCCTTAGCCTCTTAGGATTCTCACGAGATGATATAGTGACACAAGTGTGATTATTGTTCAGATTCTTCAAGTAAAAGTAACCGTTTTTCTCGCATAAAGTACCATGGACAGACCACTCATATCCTTTTTCCGCACATACTGCTGTAACACCCGATCATTCTTGACATATTTAAAGTCAAAACCATTCTCCACAGAATACTTGCATAACTTCTCCCTAAACTCCATAGCTCTGCCATTAAAAAATTTACCAACGTGACTAATATAATCTCTCCACTCCGCACAGCAAAACTTTCTCTTACTGTTCTTACTAATAAAATTTCTTAGAACCATATTGTCATCTTCCTGAAAATTAGAATCATCGCTGCTCACGTCTTCATCATCATTGTGATGTTGAAAGCATACATCATCATTCGAAATAGTTTCAGGGACTAATGCTTCTTTAATAAAACCTAAACACCCTGCCCCAATATCTAAAATATTGATCTCTATCTATTTGCAAGCAGGTAAATACTCGTAGACCTCAAACATACAAAGGATATCGTCATCTGTTTCTAAAATTATATTAGGTGAATCACTAAAACAGTACCTCAAATTGAACTGTCCTGGTTTGAGATTTCAAAACTTGGAGTAAATTTGAAAGCAAAGTTCATCAAACTTGGTCAGCTTCATCAATGGGATAAGAAGGTCCTCGCTACCATATATAATTTTTGCAAGCTTGGAAAGAAACGCCATCACTACAAAAAAAAACAACCAAAATGAGAAGCTGTTACTCAATTGTAAAAGCAACAGTAATCAAATCACTTGTACAGATAAACAAGCGACACAACTCAATTTAACATCATAGATTGAAACATACAGCAACAAAACACAGTAAACAAAGTCACTGCTACTGAAAAACTAAGCAATATAACAATAAATTCCTCAAAACACAAAATATATCAAAAAAAAGCAGCGTGTCGTTCCATCGCAAGCCACACCACTCCATCGACATTGCAACCCTAACAAAAAATTATAAACTGCTTTTAAGGAACACAATTCTATATGCATATGCTACTGAAAAACCAATCAAATGAAGCAACTGCTACTAAAAAACTCATGTGCTATTACTGAAAAAATAACAAACAACCTTGCTACTAAAAAAACTCGATTTCTCATCATAGATTGCAACTGCTACTAAAAAAATTAAGTCACCATTACATGAAACAACTGCGACTGAAAAAATAAGAGCAATCACATGATACTGAAAAACAACAAACACAACTGCTACTAAAAAAAATAGATTAGACATCATGGATTGTAACATATATCACACAAACACAGTAGAAACAGAGACCACTGATACTGATAAAAACATGCTTCAACTGGTAAACACCCCAAACCAAGTAGAATCATTCATCTGCAACTTAAAAAAAGAAGAAAAATCACATGATTTCCTGAAAAATAAGATTCGATCAAACACATGATATCAAAACCAAACCTAATCATATAACAATCACAATGAAAAAACACATGAACAAACAAAAACTTAAGAAAAACTCACCAAGAATTGCTGATTTTAGGTTCAGCACAGATCCGTGATGAAATCGCACCACCGCTACTTCAAAAACACAAAATCATGATTAATCAAGCTTCACTCAACAAGAAGCTTTTCAAACTAGAATGCATGTTTACAAAACGTAAAAAAAATCGTTGCTACTGCTTGCAATCAAGTCGATGAAGCGTAGAAGATCGATCGTTGCAGCTTGCAATCGAGACCTTGGAGTTAACGTCACCGATTTTTGAGAAAATCGAGTACCAATTTTGGAAAAATCGGGTACCGTTTTTTTTTCTTCAGAAACAAGACATTATATATGAGAGGGCTTGAGGTTAAACTGGTAAAGTTGCACATGACACGTGTCAACATCATAACAAAATGTCCTGATCTGTAAGATTTTGTCCTCCATTATCTAAAATTAAGGACCTTGTCCTTAAATATATTTGACACATTCATATTATCCTTTAATGTAGATTACTCTTAAGTTTAATTGAAATTAAGTCTCTTTATCATACCAAGATATCAAGTCTTCCAAATTTTTCTTTGACAAAAGTTATAATGGATGCGATGCTAGCAGAGTCGGTCACATCAAGCTGATGAAACACTACAAGGTGCGAGAAAGCAAATTGTTTCAAACTTTCAACAGCCTGGAGAACACTCTTCTCATCTATGGCAGTTAAAATTGTGGTGATCCCATTTGAAGCCAACTGTTTAACTACTTCAATTCCAATACCCCTCTTAGCTCCTGTGACAAGTGCGTACCTGATCGACAAAACGATTAACGCTATTAACCAATAAAAAATAGCCAGAATGATGATGTCCAGATCAATACAGATCGAAGAATCCATAAGAAATAGTACGCACCTCTTTGTGGTTTTAGCCATTGTTGTTTGATCGATATGATTTGTTGATTGTGTTCGTAATGGTTGTTGTTCGATATGTTGTGTTGATTTAGTCCCATCTATCTTGGTATTTATAGGCCGAGGGATAGATTCAGCAATTGGTACGTTAACTTATGATGACGACCCTCTTCAAATTTTGTATGCAATGAGGTCAACAATTCCTCATCATGCAAACCCATGCACGTTCGTTCAATTTAAACGTACAATTGACCTCATCTAGTGTTGGTCAAAACTTGACCTAGTCTTGAAATAAACTTGAAGACATATAGACTCTGTTTTGGTCCGAGTAAAACGAAACAGCGTACGTCTTATTTCATAATCTAGACTTACCAAACTTGGAAAGTCAGCGCCTTTTATATTTAGATTCCCACGATCGGGTTTTGCTTATAATCATTTTCCGGGCTTCCTTGCTAGCTAGTTGTTATAGTCGCCGGAAATGTGATAATTTTACATTGCTTGAGAGTTGAGACAGTATAGCCATATCGTTCGGCTGCTTGAAATTTAATCAGGGCTTGCTTAGTTGAGGCAAATGAGTTGAAGTCAATAGCTGCATATTGTTGGAAATAGTCCCACATGAAAGATGTAAGGACTCATACCCTTAATAAGGAATACCCCATGTTAGGTATTAAATGGAAGTGGGCTTGGGTGAGGGAATTTCTATGGAGTTCATGGAAAATTTCCTTGGGCTCCTAGTGGGCTATGAAAATTATTTTATAATCAAAGACTGGGTCTTGGACTTTGGGGACTTAATTAAAATTAGTATACGTTTTGAATACTGATTTTTTTATGTAAAGACGTAATTGTTCATCGAACAAAGACGACGTTCTGCCGAAACGGAACAAAGACGACATTTTATTCAAAACTCCGAACATGCGTCATTCGTCTATAAAAGAAGCTTGAAGGATCAGCATCAGACCACTGAAAATTCGAAATACATCTTCCTTTCTATCAAGAGGAAAAACACATATTGAAGTTCGAGATAGAATTCAAGGGAATCTGCAACACCTTGAATTTGAGAGTTGTATCCTGGGAGACAGACGTCAAGACGATTCCACAAGCAGAAGTGCAGAGACGAATTTCTGTCTTAGGACATTGCATTAAGCGAGCCTCTCTCAAGAAACAAGTTAGTGAATTCAAATTGTTTTCTCTGTTTTGATCTCATACTTCATCCGAAGCATTCAATTCGAATTTAATTCTCTACTATTTAAGTTTCATTAAATTACGTTATAGTAATAATTACTGTGATTCATAGCTTGATCCATACTTATAATACATATTATATAAAGTTGAAAGTGTGAATGATTAGGCAATTTTTTATTTCGAGATTGTAGAAAATTTCAGATGCTGGTGCAGAAGTTGACCCGTGCCGTCATTTAACCCGATCCGATCGAACCGGGTTAAATGATTAGGCAATGTTTTATTTCGAGCTCGAAATGTTAAATGGGCCCGCCAATTTTTTATTTAGAATAGAACATGTTCGCATTTGCCTAATCATTCGCACACACCTTGCCTAATCATTCGCACTCACCAGGAAGCTAGTTTCGATCATTTCTTGCAGATTAATATTAGTAGTTGGCTTCAAACTTGTTTCGAGATTGTAGAAAATTTCAGGAAATTTTTTGGATAACCGAGCTATTTATTATGTTTATCGGAAGTCGGCGTGAGAAATTATTAAAAAAAAAATATTTTTAGTTGGTAGAATCTAGACCGTCTGATCGCGTTAAGATCGAATCTAAGTCATTGATTATTTAAGGAGCTTAGGGGTATAAATAGGATTTTCTTGCAAACCTAAACCATAAAACATTTCGAGCTCGACCCATTTTGTGCAGAAGTTGACCCGTGCCGTCATTTAACCCGATCCGATCGAACCGTCGTTTTTCGTCCACCTTTGACGTCGAAATAAGTAGGAAATTGAAGCTTGATGCTTCCTTGATGTTGTGTTGTGATTATTTTTGGCTTTTGAAGGGTTTCTGGGGCTACCCGATTCGGGTTAACCCGTGGGGAATTGCCGTTGGGTTTGGTGGTTCTCCAGCACGTTTATGGTGTCAAGGACAGAGAGCTAAGGATCTCTCCCTCCCCTGAGTCTATTGAGGGTGGTCTTGAGCTCTGTCGTGGCTCGACAATGAAGTTTCGATAATTTTAGAATTCTGGCCGATTTCGGTCCGTGAGGATTGAGCGCTGATCCGGTGAATTGACAGCGAGTTAGAGCGCGTAGATTTAGGGATTTGGTTGGGCTCGACGAGAGGAAGGTTTTTAGGGGTTAATCACCGCCGTTTGTGGCGGCTGCCAGAAATAGGGTTTTCAATATGTTTCTGGAAATTCCGGTCAAACGTCTTTGAATTAGACCTCTGACCAGTTATAAAAGTTGTAGGTCTCGTTGAGAACTTTCCAACGGAGGTCGAATGTCCACATTCAATTATGCAAAAATGCTTCTAACTATTATGCACAAACATCAAAACTAACTTCGTTAAAGGAATCGAAAGAAAAAATCAACAAAATTAAAATGGTAAATGGCATATAGGGTCTACTCTATTTAATTTTTTTATTTATCTAAACCTTAAATCCTAAACTCATTTGATTTATTTTTAAAATTTCTAAACCTTAAAGGTTTAAACCCTAAACTCATTTGTTATATTTATCCAAACCATGAATTCTAATCCATTTGTTATATTTATCCAAACCCTAAAATCTAAACTCTTAAACCTCAAACCTGAACCCTAAACTTAAATTCCAAACCTCAAACCCTAATCCTAAACTTTAACCCAAAACCAAATCCCAAATCTTTAAACACTAAACTCATAAACTCTAAACCCGAATCCTAAATCCTAAATCCCAAATCCCAAATCCCAAATCCAAATCCCTATACCATTGCCCTAAACTCAAAACCTTAAACTCAGGTTGTCTATGATAAGTAAAAATGGTAAATTGTATATGTGGCCCACTCTATTTAATTTTTTATTTATTTGTTTTATTGATCCAAACCATAAACTCTAAACTCATTTGTTTTATTTGTCTAAACCTTAAATCTAAAACCCTAAACCCCTTTAATTTATTTAACTAAAACCAAAACCCAAACCCAAACCCAAACTCTAAACCCTAAACTTCTAAACCTCAAACCCTAGAGCCGAATCCAAAATCCAAATCCCTATACCCAATACCCTAAACTCAAAACCTTAAACTCAGGTTGTCTATGATAAGTATGAAGTTTATGGTATAGTCGTCCGATTACACAATTCTCACCTAAATGTCACATATGTAAGGATAAATGCTGCACAATTATCACATTCCATAGTCGAATTAGCAAAATCTAATCACATAAATACGTTTATTACATACGTTTTGAAATATTGATAACAAGAAAAAAAATGGTTCGAAACCTATATATTTATGGTAATATACATATTAATAATAAAATTTAGCTAAAATAAGATAACAATGCAACATATTAAAAATAGAGACCTAGCATAATATACATACAATACCAGAAATACGCACTTAAACGACGAAGCAGATTTGTCATCTAAGATGCAGTTTTCGTCATCTAAGTACTTAGCCAACGAAGGTTTCATCGTCTAGGTTTCATCGGCTAAGTGCCGTAGTGTAAGTACTTAGACGATGAACCAAAAAAGTTTCGTCATCTAAGGCACATCTTAGACGACGAAACCTATTTCTTCGTCTAAGTTTCTAAACGATGAAATTTTATGAAAAAAAACGACGAAAATTTTAATCTTGTAGAATTTTTTAGAAGACAAAACATTTTCGTCGTCTAGTAAATTGCCATAGACAACGAATCCTGATATTTCACTTAGACGACCAAACGGTTTGGTCGACTATATGAAGTTTTGAGACCCAAATCACACTAAGAAGCCTGATGATGAATTCGTGCTTGATAGTTCCATTTAGTATGGATGTGGCTATTAAAATTAGACTTAAAAGTTAAGAGCCAATAGAAGAATCAAAGAAGAATCAATACGATGACTTTTCTTCCAAGATAAGGAGTCTCAAACCTACAGTGAAAGAAGATTCAAGAAGCAATATAAAAACTCCATGAAATATCTATTGGAGCTCCTTTTCTTCTCCCTCCATACTTCCCATATCTTCTTCATTTTTATTCCTTCATCATGTTTAGTTAATTTTTCTTTAGTTATGGGTTGATGGAAACCCGAGATACGTCTTCGATTTCAAACCCCTTCTAATTTATTTAACTATTTGGATGAGTTTTACTTTACTAATAAATCAGTGATGATATCTATTATATATGTGTTTCTTTGAGTGCACACTTAGATGCATATTGTAAAGTCTATCATCTTGAATGTATAGGTAACCACCATATTATTGCATGTTCTTTATAGACGAAACAAGCTCTTGTGTGAAGTAATTCCTTAGTGACATAAGAGTGACCAACAAATCAACCCTTGAAGATTTTTTGTTCCTCAAACATTCTTACAACATAATGACTTTAGTTTTCTAGGCTTACACCACCATATGTATAAGTCATGTTGATTATGGATCAAATTTGAGCGGATGACCATTCCCTCTTTCATGACAAGTAAGAGAGTGTAATTTGTAATATGGCTTAACCATATGCCGTGCGTGGGCAGAATTCATCTATTTTTATTTAGATTAGGGTTGAGGAAGATTAAAACTATTTAGGGTGGAGGGAAGTTTCTAGCTTGCTTCTCCATTAGATTCTTATTTATTTTTACATTGTTAATTTTTTTTCCAGTTTACTATTCTATTTTGTAGAATTTATTTCGACATGTAAACGAAACTCAAATATTCTGTAAATTTACGTAGTTGTCCTCGCTATGACTTTCTAACTATGTTTTCTTGTGATTTTATGTCGAGTCTAACTATTTCAAATAATTAATTCTTCATATGTAGGTCGAGTCTGCCAAATTTTTGACATTAGTGTAATCGAGTATTTTAAAGCTTTTAGTCTCATCAATCCTCTGCAAGTAATAGTCCCTACTTCCCTAAGTTAAAATTTACATTCTTAGGTACAAAGTAGGCTATCTTTGATAGATAATTTTCTGCTTATCAAATTAACACCATAACTAGCTAGCAAGTTATAATTTGACACCCCTTGGTTCTCTTGCAGTCTTGCATGCGTCTCTGGCATTACTTGCTATTTGCCGTAACTGGAAATTAGTACACATATTCACATTCATGAAAGTTCAATTTTTTTGATCTTGTTACTAATAACTACTGTTCGATGCAGAAATATCTCTCGGAAGAGACTTTCTCCGCGAAGCAGTCTCTTTTGATATCGGATGTCCTAACCGCGTGTACCGGTCTATCCTGTATGTGCTTCGATGCTGGCGTGCCACCGTTCTTCAACGAAATTTGGACTGATTACAGCCGCCTGACTTCTAATGTAAGCGATTAAGATAGGGAGAGCACCAACCCTATCCGAATGAGTTCTTTTCGCCTAGGAACCTAGGACTTTGGATATGTGCACCTCTCTGCTAAATCCAGAAATCGATACCCCCACGTCTCTCGTGTAGAGCAGAGCAATCTCTCGATGAAGTGTTTGAGAACACTAGCTTCCTTTGAGTTTTCAAGCTCTCAGCATACAAGTGAGCCGCTCTTCCACCTTCAGGTTGCAGGTTTTTTGCTTCCTTTGAGCCGTAAATACTCTCACTCGATAGGTGACAAGCACTTAGACTTTTCTGGTTGCAAGAAGATAGATATCTCGAAGACGAGATAACCGTCTAGGTTTTGTTTGCGTATAGCAAGGATGTTTGATTGAATGTTCGTGTGTCTGCTCTAGATCCTTGCATTCCTTATATAATTGCTTACATATCAGTCATTGATTCTATTTATAACTCCTTTGCCCTTGTAACCTCGTCTGAATCTCCATACCAGCAATGTGTTATACCACTCATAGGTATTCCAATTCCATCATAACTCTTCTAAGAGTCCTGCCACGAACGATCAGTTATGATAGAAACTGAGCCGCGTGAAACCAGCTCGATAAGACACAGTTCTAATAGAACTCTAAGTCTTCTTCCCATCGAAGCTCGATACGAATCTCGCTAAGCTCGATAGACCTTTCTTCCTCGATAGGAACTAATAAACCAAAACGGGCCGCTCGATAGACCTCGGCTATTCAAGCCCAAAGTAAATATTTTATTTAGGCCCAAACATTGCCCCTCAGGTCTTGAACTTGGAACTTTTCTGAACAAGTGAAAAGACTTGAATATACCTTGAACGATGTGCTCATTGACCTTGAAACGCCATACCATCACTCGAACGCCACGTCTAACCAACTCTTCGAAAAAGTATGACGCTCGACTGACTCCTCTATAAGAACAACAGTCCATATCCACCAATTTCATCTTTTATCAAAACTTTTCAATTGCCCAGAGACCTGCAACTTTTTAACTCTCACAGTCAAAAAGCCTAAACCTCTTCTTCTCACCGCCGTCAAAACCCTAACTCGGAAAAAATGCCTCCTCGTAAGGACATCACTATTCCTTTTGACAACGTCCATGCCAAGAAGTTCGTCAAACGACTCAAGGAAGTCGCTGTTCGATCGAACCCAGACACCACTTGCACCCTTGCCATAGATCCTGAAGAAAACACAGGTCTTCTCGGCCCATTCCTGGAATCTCCACTGAATCCAGACCTCATTACTTTCCTTCGGAAACCCATCTGCACTTCTTCCCTTCTACTTCAGGTAGACCCTTCTGCAGACCCGAAGCCATGGTCTCAGAAAGATAGCCTCTGTTCCATTGGGAAATGGCCGCACACGTCCCCTGACGACCTCGATTGGTACCACCAACGCCGTAGGCAAGACAAAAATCGATGGGAAGCAGCGGGCATTGCTGAGCTTATTGATATGTGCTTTTCTCTTCCGTCTGGAGCCAACAAACCCCCTCTTGCTGCAGCAATGTGCTTCTGAGATTGCACAGCGAACTGCTTCAGACTTCCCTGTGGAGATATAAGCATCACAATGCTCGACCTCTACACCATATTTGGAGTTCCTGCCCCTGAGAAAAGCTGGACTCCTCAGGATTTCAGCCAAACTACCGATAAAGCCTCAGAAACACGGCTTCAATCCTACTCTGCCTGGGTGAAACACTTCTCAAAAGTGAAAAACCCAGGCCAAGGAGGAATAGCCTTTTTGGAATACTGGTTATCGAAGTACCTGTTCTGCACAACCTCAGCGAAGGTTATCAAGATGTGGACCAATCTCGCCGAACGTCTTTATAGCGGAGAACCACTGAGTTTGGTTGAATCCGTTCTGGCCTCCGTTTACTACAGTCTCAAGCGAGTGACTCTATCGAGGCTCGACTTGAACCAAGCTGGGCCACTTTGGATGGTAGACCTCTGGCTGCAGATCTATTTTCCTTTCTTCTGTCCCTCCAAAACCCCTAGGTTTGAAGAGCACAAGCTTCTAGGTAGGTCGCTGACTGCTACAATGCCCAGGACTAAGCAATGGTCTTACTTCAGCTGCTTCAAGCACCTTTGCCATCACAAGGACCTTCCTTATACGGCAATTGAGACAATTCTGGGTCGTCGTCACCCTAGCCTCCTCTCAAGTGGCTTCATGCCATCCCCTGATCAGGACAATCAAGCGAGGAGCTTGTTCGTTAAGTCGAACACCTGCCAGGATCTACCACTCCCAGACTCTGGGTATGAGCTTTACGCTCCAAATCACTTCTGCAGACAACTTGGACTCGGCCAGGATGCCCCTATGCCCCTTGTATGTTCTGTCAATAAGTATACTCTCTGGAGGGCGGAGAATAAACCCAATGCAGCAGAAGCCATCGATGCAGAATTTGGCTTTCCATTGGTGATAGTTCCCGAGATTACCAAGCCACTATCTCCATCGAAGTTGGTCACTCCAACATACCTCACCTGGCATTCTCAATTCTGGGTTGAGAAGCAATACCAGGGACCCGCGCTGTGCTTTGCCACCATCTTTCATGGATTCGATGAAAAATTCTCGATGAAGGCAGACTTGGACGCACTTGTCGGTCCTCACCCCAACTCGAGCTCAACCCCATGGCCACATGTATGTTTTTAGTTCAGAAGTTTCCACTTGTGTTGGTAATCTTAGGATCAAAAATAACCATCATTCTCTTCTCCCACAGTGTACTCTAGAGCCGGATATAACCATGGCCATTCACTCCTTCAGGAAGAAAAGGACCCAGCGTTCTAGATCACCTGTAAGTATCCGATTTATTACCTCTTCAGAACAAACTGATTCTTACCTACTGATCCTGACAACGACGCTTAATCTCTGCAGCCCCAAAGCTCGAAGAAAATCAAACTAAGGACCCCAGAGAGTGGAGTTTGGCTAGACTCAAAGGTCAAAAGCAGAGACAACCAACTCCGCCTTAACACTCAAGTCTTCCTTGCTTCATTCGATCAAAGAAGTAGTAAAGCCTCAGGGTCTAGTGCTTGCTCAGCCATTGCATTTCTCATCGCCCACTGGTTTTGTGCAAATCCGAGTAGCAATCCCACACTCTCTCAGTTCGATGAACTCCTTCTCCAAGGCTCCAGGGAATGGCAGGAGCTATGCAAGGACGAATCCCTGACCAGGGAGTATCCAAACCATCATTTTGATTTGGACGCTATCTTGAAGGCAAAGATCAAGCCGCTCCAATTTTCGGCTGACGATTCCTTCATAGGATACTTTGATCCTGAGAGGTTTGCTAATCTGAATGGTCTTCTGTCCTTCGATGATTTATGGGAACACATCCAGAAGAGCCGGAAGCCCCAGGTCTACATAGTGAGCTGGAATGACCACTTCTTCGTCCTCAAGGCTGAAGACGAAGCCTTCTATGTAATTGACTCACTAGGAGAAAGGCTTCGAGAAGGACACAACCAAGCCTTCATTCTGAAGTTCGATGAATCAAGCACCATAACCAACACTGCAGACAAGGCTATAATGAGCAGCCACAAAGAGTGTTGCAAGGACTTTATAGTGCACTTCTTGGCTGGAGTCCATCGAGCAGAGCTCGAAGAAGAGGAGAAGAAACAGCCTGTAGCCCTTGACACTTTGTTCCATCGTCTCCAGATAGAAATTCAAGGTTGCTACATTCCTTCCTCCTTTGGCGAAGGTTCCAGTGCTCATGATGAACAAGTTTTCTCAGAGGCTGAACAAATTGTCTCCTCGCCAGAGCCCGAATCTGATCGATCACACACTCCAGTTGACACTAGCCCAGAGGTCGAAGCATCGAGTCCTCCCTCATCAGAGCCACAAGTCCAGACTTATGAAGAAACACCATTACTGTCTCCCCAACAAGTAAGCTATTGTAACCTCACTTCTTAGGTTAATAATTTGTTCGATATAGTTCTAACACTTCCTGTTATTTTATATCGAAGTTTGATGTCGTTCCTATTGACCTGGTCATTCAGCAAAGTCTTCCTGATAGCCCAAGGAAACAGGCAGGTACAGTAGGAGAGCCAATTTCGATGGCCATCGAAGACCAACCTGATCGGTCTCTAGCCATTGATGATGAAGGACCTTCCGTTCGAAACGAGGAAATATCTGTCCCCTCGTCATCATCAGGAAAGCAACTCCAACTACTCAGTGTACAAGAGTCAACCAAGGTTCAAGAACTTGCAGGTGCACTGAGTACCTTAAGTATTCCTCCTGACCGTACCGTCTTCACTTGTCAACTCCGTAAAATTCTCTCTGGGCCCCTAGACTCCAATTCAGATGTTCAGGCCGTTTCGAGACAAGTGAAGGATTTGTGAGCCACTGCCCCTGCAGACTTTATTCCTCTCCTGAATAAGTTAGAAGACAATTTCCTTGAGTACCAGCGCCAAAGCGAAGTCTTTCACGACTTAACACTTGGGGCTGAGCGTGAGAATGAAGCAGCGAGCACCCTAGAGCTAACAACTCACAGGGAAGCAGAGGAAATCCAGAAACTTCTGCAGGAAAAAGAAACAAGGGAAGAGACTCTATTGTCCAAACGTGCCCGAAGGCTTGTTCTCGAGGCTGATCTCGCCAACCTCAACTCTGAAATAAATGCTTTGGAAACTGACATCCCCGCTTACCAGGCTGAAATGCGTCGTTTCCTGAATGAAGGCGAGATTCGAGCTCAACTCCTACAAGAGGCACAGACGAAAGCTAGCGAAGCTCTCTTAGCAGCTCAACAGGCCTGGGTGGCCTCGGAATATACTAAGATTTTGATAAAAAGCTTCGTCTTCCAATTGTAATTTTTGGGGCCTCTAGTATAGGCCTCTTGTATTTGTTATCGAACAATCAAAAAGTTTCATATATCCCTATCGTTTTGACAACAAAGCATAAATACAGGGTAAGCAGAACGTGATATCTCTCGGAACATTTTGATTGCAAAAGCATAAATAATTGCTTGAACAATCCCCCACTGAGCTAATTCAGAGGCCGTGACACCCATCGGGCGGCCTTTGCTATCGACGCCACATACCTCCAATGGCCTAAGGTCACTGTGGTAATACCTGGCTTCTAGAGCATTAGCATAGACGGAATATGGGCGAGGGTCAGCGTTGACTATTTCTGCTTCACCTGACTCCATATTCCACAGTAGCATCTGCTGATGTAGCGAAGATGGTACACAGTAGCTTCGATGGATCCAGTCACGTCCTAGGATCGCACTATATGGTGATGTACATTCTACCACAAAGAATGTATAAGTTCCTGAAGCTACCCCGATGTGTACCTGTAGGAAAACAATTCCCAAGGTCTTCGTTATGCTACCCTGAAAGTTCCTGACATTCAGCGAGGTCTCCTGGATAGCTGACTTGGGAACACCGATAAGGGCCAATGCCTTAAAGGTGATGATGTTCACCGCTGCCCCTGAGTCCACCAAAAGTTTATTTAATTTGACTCCCTGGACTTGTCCTGTGACATAAAGTGGCCGCATATGCATGGCCATGTCAATGGTAGGCTTGGAGAACATCATTTGTCCTCTTGTATCTCACTACCAGAAATGGAGACATTACCGGCGACCTGCCGTCGCCGGCCTTGTCATTTTTTTTCGCCGGAATTGACATTTCCGGCGACCAGTCGCCGGCAATGATGTCGCCGGAGATTCCCCGCCGGTGTTAACATTGTCGGAGACGGGAAACGCTGTCGCCGGCAATGTCAAGACATCACTGGCGACTTGGGTCGCCGGCAATGTCAAGACATCACCGGCGACTTGGGTCGCCGGCAATGTCAAGACATTACCGGCGACGGCGTCGCCGGCAATGGCAGCACCGCCGTGGCCGGAATGTGAGACATTGCCGGCGACTGAGGTCCATGTCGCCGGCAATGTGTGAAAAAATTTTGAAAAAAAAACGCGGTTCTGGATTGGGCCCAATTCCAGAACCTGCATTGAAAGACATAAACCGTACAATCATACAAGTTCAGCAGTACACATAAATGTCCAACGTACAGTACAAATAGCAACGACGATACGAAAATTAACTACAACTACACGTCAGGGTTGAGGAACTTGCGGGTAAGGGTCGAAGTAATCCATGTACTCATTTGAATTCCGGTGGCTACCTTGGTCTTGCTCTGGCGTTGACTGGTGCGGTGGTGGTGGTGGATAGCTAGGGAACGGAGGGACCGGGTCCGGGGGAGGTGTGGGGAACGGTTGTCCGGTAGTCTGAGCCTCGTACATCGTCCGCATCCATGTGAACATCTGAGCCTGCATCTGGCTTTGTTGCTGGACCTGCTGTTGGTACTCGGCTATCTGCCTCTTTTGCTCCTCCAACTCCCTCTGCTGCCTATGAAGCTCCGCTGCCATGTTACGACTAGAAGTTGAACTTCTTGACCCGGTAGAGTATTCTGAAGTGTTCTTCAATAGTCCTTCGCCCGCCGTGCCCATTCCCTTACAGTAGTAGGTATTCTTTCCAGTCCCGCACGCTTTTGCCATGATCTGAGCCGCTATAGGGCGATCAAGCGGATCGATCTGCGAGGCATACTGGGTGACTTCTTCCTCGGAGCAGTCAGGATGGTTAGTCCGAGCTATATTCATGGTCACTTCTGCGGTCGCCTCCTCCACTCTCGCCTAATTGAAAAGGGAAAATGAATAACGTATTAGCTAACAAAATAAATTAATATCGAAAAATAGTTTTATTAACACATGGAGAGGCGAAAGACTTACCGCTTCGTCAGGGCACTGCGGATAGAACTTCTAATGAATATACACCAAGGGGCTCACTTCTTGTTGTTGTTGCACCTTAGTCGACCAACCCATGTAGTTGAGTGAACCTGCATGATGGGCCCTGGTGTTTTTCAATCTATTCGCCCGGTTCGTCTTCGAAATCGCCTTATTTGATAAACATATGAAAAAAAATTATTAACTATCTATTTCAATCTGATACGATACATTAGGCTTGTAAGATATATTAAGGATGCATACCCGAGCTTTGGGGTGCTCGAAGTGGGCTATCAGCCACAGCCACTCGTACTCCCTAAATCGGAATTCGCTAGGGGTAGAACCTCGGCCTAGCTCCTTGTATACAGTGTAATGTGAAGAAAGCTCGTTCTTCCACTCTTTATACCTATATTAAAACAAGGAGTTCACGTTAGAGAAATTAAAACACTTGATAAACAAAAATCTAACTCGATATATATTCAAATAAGTCGAAGCACATCACCTCATATGTAGTTGACGCTCTACCCACGTGTGAATAAGAACTTCATCCACGTCAAACCACACCTGCAATATGAATATATAAAAGGTAAAATTATATATTTATTCGGACTTAATTAATAAATGTAAAATTTACGTAATGAACAGACGATTTTACTCACACTGAGTGCATTATGCACTTGCATCTTCACGTAGATAGGCACAGATTCCCAATCTGGCCAAAGCATTGGGACCTTGTCCCGCACGATCGCACCGGTCATGCTGACATATTTGCGCGTGGTGTCGAATGCCTCGATCACCTCGCCATCCTCATTGGCCCTTATGGGCGTTTTCCTTCCGCCGGTGGCCTGCTCAAGTCTCTTCCCGGTGCAGGTGCCTCTAGCCCCTTTCCGTTTTCCAGTCCCATTAACGAAATTGCCTAATAATACGATGTCAACAAATTGATATCATTA
Source organism: Geum urbanum (assembly GCA_946800695.1). Classification (NCBI taxonomy): domain Eukaryota; kingdom Viridiplantae; phylum Streptophyta; class Magnoliopsida; order Rosales; family Rosaceae; genus Geum; species Geum urbanum. The sequence continues at coordinate 25,804,017 of OX327017.1, read as the reverse complement.
ATTGAACATATCGCAAGTCTTAAGTAATAATTAAGTAATCAATCTGATGTTAAATAAAATTTACCTGCATCGTCCGTTTGTTGGTTGGTGCACCTCACACTCCAAAGATACACGGGGTCGAACGGGAGGAAGTTATACGCTTCCTCCACGGTCATGAACTCCGGCCGTCCTGGAACATAAATAGGCAGCCCCCTATCATCGAATTCAGGGATCACAGGAATCCCTTCGGGTAGGAAGAGACCTGACGGCGGAGATAGACGAGGCCTGGACGATGAGGCGCCAGCACCACCAGCTGCCTCAGATGATTCCCGTGAAATGGGAGTAGGCACCGGGCGAATATGGGGCATTCGGATTGAGGGAGTTTCTGATGCCCCCGTTGACTGTCGCTCGTCTGAGGGTACACCGACGGGGGGACGTCTGCTCATTGAGCGTCTGGAGACTGAGCCTCGAGCCTCGACTTCCGGTTGCACGGCTCGTGATCGTGCAGCTTCCTCCTCAGCTCGCGCCTCTAGCAAGGCTCTCGTGCGAGCACTCATCATTGGCCCACTGGGCGTGTTGCTAACTGCGGGTGAGGAGGAAGCTTGACTACTGTTCCCTCCACTATTTCGGGTACCTCTCCGAAGCCAATTAGCCGCAAAATTACCTCCTGGACACCGTAATAGTCATGGATTTGGTTCTATAACAAATCGGAACCGGAACGGTTTGGAACCGGAACCGTTTGAAACCGGAACTGTTTGTAACCGGAACCGTTTGTAACATACCGGTTCCGATTCCAAACAGTTCCGGTTCCAAAGGGTTCTGGTTCCGCGCGGTTCCAATTTAAAACCGTTCTGGTTCTAAACCGTTCCGATCCCGATATCCGCCTTCATTTATACGATTAATTACCAACTATATCACCTAAATTAACATATATACATTTTCGATTTATATATATATACATCATGCATCTTAATTAAATTTAATTTGGCATTATTTATCCAAATCACAAACCCTAATTAATTTGCCACATTTTTCACACATATATATACATCATGCATCTTAATTAGGTTTAATTTCCACATATATATATATCACATATTCATCCAAACCACATATATATACATAATTTTCACATACATATACACATACATATACACATACACATACACATACACATACACATACACATACACATACACAAACACATACACAAAAATAATTAAAAATTGAGAGAGAGAGAGAGAGAGAAAGAGAGAGAGAGAGAGAGAGAGAGAGAGAGAGGATCGGACCTGCCATGGATGTCCACCTACAATGCTTTGCCGACTAGATAGGTGAGGGGAGGAGAGGAGGAAGCTGCGGGGAGGAGGGGAGGAGGAGATTTTCGGAGGAGGAGAGGGCTCGGGATCGGTGGAGAGGAGGAGAGGGAGAGGAGGAGTAGAGGATAAGGAGGAGGAGAGGGAGAGGAGGAGGAGGTGAGCTAGAGGTGAGCTAGTATGAACTCGCCGGACCGATTTGGGAGGAGGAGAGGAGGGGAGGAGGGGAGGAGGAGAGGATAAGGAGAAATGCAGCTCGAGGTCGACATGGGCAGCTTCTATCCAGAAAACATTGCCGGCGACATGCTTACAACTCGTTGGTAATGACATTACCAACGACTTCAACTCGTTGGTAATGTCATTACCAACGAGTTGCTTATAACTCGTTGGTAATGTCATTATTTCCCGAAGAATATCCGACAACATTTTCCCTCTACGATTAACGACTACATTTTCCGTCTACGATTTCCGGCTACATTTTCCGACAACAATTTCGATTATCAATTTCTGTCTATGATTTCCGGCTACATTTTTCGGCTACGATTTCCGACTACATCATATTTCCGACAACAATGAACGACTACATAATTAACGTACTAAGGATGATAATCGTAATCATCGTCATCACTTGAGTCTGACTCGGTTTCATAGGTAACCTCTGGCAATATGTGCCTCTCCTCGTCATCTGAATCAGCGTCAACTTCATATAGATTAACATCGAGAAGTTCTGCTCCAGGAATTCGAACCACACTCCCAGATCTCACATTATTAAGGCGAATCGTAGATGATTCCGGAATGTCAAAAGCGTTCGGCTCTTGGTATGCAGTAACTTCCTCATCATCTGCGGTATCACCAAGTGTGGCAACACTGTATATGTTTCTATGAGCAACATGGTTAACCACCTTCCACGGGACTTTGTTCAGAAGATCGTCCAGGCAAAACACTTGTTTTACTGATGAGGCAAGAACGAAAGGGTCTTCTTCATACCAGGTAGTAGCAGTATTCACCGAAAATGTTCCGTGCTGATCGGTCTTTGTGTTCTCCGGGCTAGTATCAAACCATCTACACTTGAACAAGTGCACTTTCATGCGGTTCCCATAAATTAGTTCAACAACTGAATGAAGGACACCATAATAGTCAACGCCATCCTGCCCACCATGGACCATCACCCCACAATTCTGTGTTTTCAGTCGGTTGTCTCGATTTTCACATATAAATTTAACGCCATTGACCTGACACATCGAGTAAACTTTTGAAGCTATCGGTTTCATCGCTAGGACCCTCAATTCGTTTGACCACTCTGGGTAACCATCATCTGCTACATGGTTCATCTGAAAACGATAACAAACCACACAATAAATTATGAACATAGACACCACAAAACAGTTATTGTACGTACACACATGCTATATAAGGAAAATGGCAAGATAAAAATGAACATATACACATATACCCTTACCCATGGACCAAAGTAGTTTGCAAACGTCCTGTTGTGGTAATCAACATTTCCGGCAATAGCAGGGCAGTGAAGATGATAGTTTTTCCAATATTGTACTTCTTCACAGTTAATCAGTACCGACCAGTGGGCAATGACTACCTCATTTTCATCCAACTTGTACAACTTTGGCAAGCTTCCCTGTACTACAACGTCATTGGAGATGATAGAAAGTTTGAACTGTGGTTCATCTATCGGCATCTGTTGTTGGGGGTCCTCAAGCGCTCCCAAATACACTTTGGTGTACGTTACACACTCGTGCGCAATATATGCTTCAGCGATACACCCTTCAGGTGCATATTTATTCTTCACATAGTCCTTGTAGGCTCCCAATTGTCTACAAGTTAACAAGTGCGGGTTAAAAGGGGTACGTAAAAATCAGACTTTACATATAAAAACAGAGGCAAACCAAATGTACCTTTCCATGGGATACATCCAAGTGTAGTGTACGGGACCGGTAAGCAACAATTGTTCGGGAAGATGGATCGTTAGGTGAGGCATGATGTCGAAAAAATTTGGCGGAAATATCCTCTCAAGCTTGCACATGATAAAAATGATGTCATCTTGCATCTCCCTAAGATCTGATTTTTTTAACTTCCCTGGTGCATAACTTCTGAAAGAATCTTGACAAGGCCACCAACGGCTCCACCACCTCCTTGGGCAGGTACCCTCGAATGAAAATAGGGAAAAGGCGTTGAAGTAGTACATGGCAGTCATGACTCTTTAATCCGTACATCTTATTGTCCCGGTAGTTAACACACCTGCTTATATTTCCTGCATAGCCATAAGGATACCTGCATATATATATATATATATATATAGCCATAGGCAACAATTATATTTCTCGCATATCACCATAGTCCGGTAAAAATTTAACGCAAACCAATTTCTATACTGCATAGTTATATATAAGAATATATACCTGACATTACTCAGCCACCGAAAAATTTCATGCTTATGCTTCGGCTTGACGGTGTAAGGAGCTTGCGGCATTTTTCTCTTACCATCTCTTAACCACAAATGTTTCCGCAGTCCCATAGCTTTCAGATCAATACGTGCCTTAGGGATGTCTTTTGTTTTCCCCTCCAAGTTAAGAACTGTGGCCACCACACTTTCACACACATTCTTCTCTATATGCATGACATCTAGGTAGTGTCTGATAGGCAAGCTGGGCCAGTAGGGGAGTTCCCAGAATATGCTCTTGTGTGTCCAAAACTTATACCTTTCGGGCTTGTCTGGAATTGATGCCACTATGTCAGGATGATTGCTCAGCTGGCCAAAATCATATTCATTCAACACTTCCAAAATTTCTACCCCTGTCCATCGCCTTGGTGCCACACCTGTTTCCACAGTCCCATCAAACGCGTCTGGATCCTGCCTAAATGGGTGATCATATGGAAGCCAACAACGGTGACGCATCTGAACAATTTTACTGCAATGTGGACTGCAACAGTCAACCGTCATGCACTCTGAACAAGCCCTGTAACCCCTGGTAACGTTGCCCGACAACATACCGCGGGCAGGAAAATCACTGATGGTGCCAACAAGCATGGCATGCATCTGGAACATCTCGTTTTTGAACCTATCGTAAGTGGGGTGGCTACACTCACTCAGGTACTTAAGCTCCTCAATCAAAGGCCTCAAATACACATCGAGACACTTGCCTGGATAACCCGGGCCCGGAATTAACAGAGTCAGCATATTGTATTCCTTCTTCATGCACATCCATGGTGGAAGGTTGTACGGTACCAAAATAACTGGCCATATACTGTATTGAAGACTCATGTTGCCAAAAGGGTTGAATCCGTCAAATGAAAGCCCTAGCCAAACATTTCGGACCTCTGCTGCAAAATGATCAAACTCACTGACCATGTGCTTCCAAGCCTCTCCGTCGGAAGGGTGTATAAGGGTGTCATCTTCAGGCAAGTTCCTCTCAGCCCACCATCTCATTGCCTCGGCCATGAAAGCACACATGAACAACCGCTCCAGCCTATCAATAAGCGGGAAATATCGAAGTATCTTCACAGCTTTCTTGTTGCCTGCAGGAGTCAACTTATACCTTTCTGTAAAACATACCGGGCAGGCTTCAAGGTCTTCGAGATCTTTTCCCCAGAAGAGAATACAATCATATCTGCATGCATGGATTTTGATGTAGGAAAGCCCAAGATCTTTCAGGATATGTCGCACCTTATGATGAGTGGTAGGAAGACGATGACTGGGTGGCAGTAGCGAAGCAGTCCACTTCAACCAAGAATCAACAGCTTTGACTGACATTTTGTTCTCCATTTTGAGCTGCATCACTCCCATCACACTTTCAAGAACAGTCTTACTACAACCGTCGTACAACGGAGTCTGTTGCAGTGCAATCAGGTTGTTGTACTTATCCATACCGCTTGTGTTGACATGAGCTCCAGGTAATGGCTCGACTGGCTCGATATGGGGGAAACCCTCAATGACGGGAGGGACATTTGGTGCTTCATCAGCAAATACACCGCTCTCACGAGGAAACATATCATTGATTAACATCGTTGTTGGATCATAGGATGAACTGCCCCTCTCAGCAAAATCTCCATGATCATAGCGTGGACTGGCCCTCTCACCAAATTGTCCATGATCATGCGGCCCCGCTAACGATGTTTCACCGTGATAAATCCAACAAGTGTACTTATCCCAAAACCCGTATTTACTCAGGTGCCTCTGGACTTTATCAATGGGAAAACGAAATCGATCGCTGAAACACTTGCATTCTTTACATGGGCAATAATGAAGTGTAGTGTCTCCACAATTAGCCTTCACAAAATTCACAAAACTCCTAATTCCCTGGTGATATCTAACATCCCATCTTTCGAGGCTCATCCAACTCTTGTCCATCCTGAAAATTCTAACAATGCATACGTATTAATTATATATATATACACACATTCACTACTAATAATCGACGCGATATCTCAATTCAACTCTAATTAAATCAACACATGCATGCATATATATATATATATATATCGATCTAATCTCTGAATTCGTTTCAGTACTCGATGATGGTATTCTTCTTTTTTCAATTCAATACGTATTTGACTAGGTAGGAGGCTCTGTTAAGCCTTGCTCCGATAACACTACGATAATACCAGTCGTTGATTCAGACACAAGATAAGATTAACTACAAGCAGTTTTCTCGTTTCGGTGACATCAACAACATTTCATATATATCTCACAAATTGGATTTGATCAACACACACACATATATATACATACACATATACATATATATACACGTACCTATATATATAGATTCCGAGTGATCGAGTTTTCGACGCGCGCCTTAATTTTGACAATATACCGAAGGATCGATTTTAGAGCGTACGTTTTTCTTCTTTCGATTTCTCTGGATTTTTTTCGATCAAAATGAATGAATGATCGAGCTGCTGCAATCTGCATCTAATATAAGAGACATTGCCGGCGACTTATACATTACCGGCGACTTTACTCCGGAAAGTCGCCGGTGATGTTTCAAAACATTACCGGCGACACCAACCGTCGCCGGCAATGTCTAGCCACACATTACCGGCGAAATTCCGGCCGGAAAATCGCCGGAAATGTTCGGCTAGACATTGCCGGCGACGGTTGGTGTCGCCGGTGATGTTTTGAAACATCATCGGCGACTTTTCGGCGACATTACCGGCGACGGAGTAAGTCGCCGGTAATGTTGAACATTACCGGCGACTTTTCCGGTCGCCGGCCTTGTCTCCGGTGAGCTCGCCGATGATGACTACAAATGTGGTAGTGTCTGATGAATCCAGTTCTGGTGTGTCATCCAGTGTGGAACTGTCCGACACTTTTGATTCTTCATCTTGTAACATCACACTACTGATGTTCCTGGATTCATCCCTTATTGCTGGTGAGGGCAAAGCATACTTGGAAGATAGAACATACACCATGTTAATGGCTGCAGTGTCCTCCTCGATGCAATCTTGTACTTCATCGACCTCATCCTCACCGTAATCCACCAACTCCTCATCGTTGTCGTAGTTATCGCCTTCAGCCAATGACTGTCCTCCCTCGATAGACACTGTAGTCAGTTCGAGGTTAGCAACTTGCTGTACTATATCCTCAGGAATAGGATCGATAGCTGCCGCTGGTGGAGTTGGCGGTGTAGCTGTTTCCTTGGGAACTGGTGTTGGTTTCTTGGCCTTCGCTTGTTCTTCTACAACTAAAGGCCTTGGCTTCCATTGCAAGACTAGTGGCTTGCTCGGAGCACTTTGTTGTGCTGGCCCCTCCGTTCCCTTGGGAGGTGTCTTCAACCCTACTTGTTTCACCGTGTCTTCTTCAAAGTTAAGGCGCCTCCTTACTGGTCGTTGTTTCTGAACTACACGATGAACCTCTAGAGTAGGTTCAGACTCTTTTCCTTTATTTGCTAGTTCTGGGTTTCTCTCGAAAACCCCTGGTCTTTGGGTTCTCACTTTAGGTTCGTGATATTTCTTCCCAAACACGACTAAAGGATTTGCTGCAAGAGTGTTCAATCTCCTCTGCAGCACTTCTGGAGGGAACTCCAGGTTTTCTTCCTTGATAAGGCCAGCCTCATAAGCATCTAATGCTCTCTTAGCCCTACCAAAGCGTCGCTGTAGGTTCCTCCTCTTACTTGGAGTCACCTCGACTGTCTTTCCCTTCTCCTTTATATACCATACATCCTCCTTTGTGATGTTCCTCGATGCTGGAGGAACATATGGTTTGGTAAGCGTATCAGCCACCTTAGACTCAGGTGTCTTAACCACACTGGCCTGGTTTGTTGCTCTTGGTCGCTTAGGAGCGGGAGTATCCCTTTGCCTTGATTGTTGGGGTTGATGATCTTTATTGGAAAATAGTTCCGGGAAGGCTCTGGCTGCCTGAGCCAGCTCTTCGAAGGAGATCTTCAGCCCACTTCTCAATTTACAGTGTGCGCAAAGGGCCACTGGCGAATCTGCTTTAGGGTCCACCTTTTCTTTTCCTTTATTCTTTGGTGTACGAGGTAGACTATCGCCAGCAATTGGTTGGTCGTTAGGTTGCTTTCTTTTGTTTGTTTTAGTACCTGTCACGTCCAACATTCCAACCATCATGGGGACTGGAGCCGTTAAGTTGAGCGATGGTCTCTGCTCGATCGCTATCACTCCTTCGTCGATCAGTTGCTGAATCTTATACTTCAGATCTCTACAGGCAGCTGTAGCGTGACTTCCCCATTTGTGGTGGTATTGACAATAAGGGAGACCCCTAACATCTTCAGGATGTGGGTCTGGTGATCCCCAGTTATCAGGCACCACTGCTATTCCTTCTAGGCATAGCTTTTCAAATATCTCTTCCCGCCAAGACGCATCATATGTGACGCGCGTCCGCTTGGGCCGGACAAAGGCTATGTTCCGCTTGGCCCTTCGCTTGGACTTCTTCTTTTCTTGAATCGGTGTATCTGGATTGTGCTCCGAAGAAGTACCGCTGACGGGAGATTCTGTGATCGGAGGAGATGGTGTTCAGTGAGGATATTCAGGGTGAAAATCCATCTCTCCGTCTTCAGTGATCACAATCACTGCCAGTTAATCAAGCCCTGAATCTTATCTTTCAGGGTTGAACACATCGATGTTTGATGGCCGAAGTGATTGTGGAATCTACAAAAGTGTTGGGCTGGCCCTTCATACCGTACGTATCTGCCTAAGCTTGTAGACTGGGTAGAAGAAAATCAGCCCCATATCTTTTAACCTATCCAAGTATCCATCCACCATGTCCGTCTTGAATGAATAGGTTAAGTAGGCTGATTGATTCCAAGCCTCTTTGTTTCCGAGGATTCTATTAGGTGCTGGCCAACTTACATCAACCATGTTCACCTGTTGAGCAGGGAATGGCTCAGAATCCACCAATGCCGCTGTTTTGGACAAACCCTCCAACTCCAGCTTCCCTTCATTGATCCACTTCTGGATCTGGTCCTTTAGCTTAATGCAGTCCTTGGTAAGGTGGTTCCATGCACCATGGAACTTGCAATACTTTTTACCCTTCAACTGCTCAGCTGTGGGAAGCGGCCCGAAGTCTGCCTTGACCACGCGCAGACTGTACAGCTCGTCCAATATCTCATGCGCCATGTTGGCATCATAAGTATATTTCTCGAACTCTGCCTTAGTGAAAGCCACTGTCGAGAGCTTGATGGGACCTCTACTCTTCTGAATTTTGCGGGGTTTCAGCACTTTACTTGACATTAAATCCACAGCCCCAACTTGGTCATCCTCAGAATCTGTTTCCTGGTCGTCCACCTGTTCAGCATAAGCCACTGTTCTTGGATTTAACCTATCATAGGCTTTATTGTTGTACGTCCCTTTGGACGCATTCTTCCTGTTATCTCTCTCCTGCATATTACTGTATGCTCTGGTTACTGCAGCGATGAATTCATTCAGAGAGAAATACCTGCTATTTAAGAATAGCTGGTGATAAGTATCCTCCAGCCCATTCTTAGCCATCTCGACCACCTCTTCCTTGCTGAGAGGGGTCTTACATAGATTATACTCTGAACGGAAACGGTGTAAGAAAGTGACCGGACTCTCAGTCACCGACTGGCTAAGAGAAGCCAATTTCCCTACGGTGGTTTCTGGCCGTTCCATTCCAAAGTGGTCTATGAACAAAGCCTCAATCTCCTTCCAAGTAGCGATCGAGCCCTTCTCGATGCCAGTGTACCATACGAGGGCTGATCCCGATAATGACGAACCAAAGACCCTTAGTTTGAGTCCATCGTCCTCGGCGAACTGGCCCAGCTGCAAGGTGAAGTAAGCCAGATGTGTTGCCGCATTCGCATCGTCATCACCAGAGAATGTCTGGAAGGTCTGGTGCTTATAGAACTTTGGCCAATGCCATTCATTGGGATCGTCTTTGGGCAGAGGAAACGGTGCTTCGTAAGTCTCATGCATCTTGGATATTCTTACATTACAATCATCCATGAGCTTATTTATACGTGCTTCCCATTCGAAAGCAAAATCCTCTGACCGTCTGGTTTTCCTAGCCAAGTCCGATACGGTTTTGGTTAGAGAACCCAGATCCCTATCAACTCTTTGAGTGATAGCCGCCGCTGATCGGCGGTATTCTTCCAATCCTTTGTCTAAAAGGCTTTGGACATCAGCCCGTAGGCGCTCTTGACCTTCTGCCAAACTAGTTACCTGAGCATTTATGGATTCTTTATCCTCTTGTTCTTGTTTCAACTCTAATTGCATAGACCGCATAGTACTCGCTATCTTTTTTAAGGAGTCGGTCTGAGCAGCGAGATGATCATTATGTTGCCCAAGTCTGTCTTCGAGCGATCGAAAACTACTACCATGGTATAAGTCCCGTTTTGCTGCATAGGCCACGTATTCGTCATACGTGAGTGCCTTTATCTCTGTTTCACTTAGAGGTTCGAACTCCATGGCGTTGAAGTTGCTAGCGAAGATAACTTTAACCGCTTGATTACTCAATGAACGACACTGGTTAGAAGTGTGTTCACGGTATGCCGGTTGTGGATGTTTACGACACTGAGGGTAAACCCTTCGATAAGGGTCTCCAATTGTCGTTTAGAGACGCAAAGAAGTATTGACAGGTCCCACTGGGCGTGCCAAAATGTTCGATGCAGAAATATCTCTCGGAAGAGACTTTCTCCGCGAAGCAGTCTCTTTTGATATCGGATGTCCTAACCGCGTGTACCGGTCTATCCTGTATGTGCTTCGATGCTGGCGTGCCACCGTTCTTCAACGGAATTTGGACTGATTACAGCCGCCTGACTTCTAATGTAAGCGATTAAGATAGGGAGAGCACCAACCCTATCCGAATGAGTTCTTTTCGCCTAGGAACCTAGGACTTTGGATATGTGCACCTCTCTGCTAAATCCAGAAATCGATACCCCCACGTCTCTCGTGTAGAGCAGAGCAATCTCTCGATGAAGTGTTTGAGAACACTAGCTTCCTTTGAGTTTTCAAGCTCTCAGCATACAAGTGAGCCGCTCTTCCACCTTCAGGTTGCAGGTTTTTTACTTCCTTTGAGCCGTAAATACTCTCACTCGATAGGTGACAAGCACTTAGACTTTTCTGGTTGCAAGAAGATAGATATCTCGAAGACGAGATAACCGTCTAGGTTTTGTTTGCGTATAGTAAGGATGTTTGATTGAATGTTCGTGTGTCTGCTCTAGATCCTTGCATTCCTTATATAATTGCTTACATATCAGTCATTGATTCTGTTTATAACTCCTTTGCCCTTGTAACTTCGTCTGAATCTCCATACCAGCAATGTGTTATACCACTCATAGGTATTCCAATTCCATCATAACTCTTCTAAGAGTCCTGCCACGAACGATCAGTTATGATAGAAACTGAGCCGCGTGAAACCAGCTCGATAAGACACAGTTCTAATAGAACTCTAAGTCTTCTTCCCATCGAAACTCGATACGAATCTCGCTAAGCTCGATAGACCTTTCTTCCTCGATAGGAACTAATAAACCAAAACGGGCCGCTCGATAGGCCTCGGCTATTCAAGCCCAAAGTAAATATTTTATTTAGGCCCAAACAACTACCGTACTATATTCCAATATCAATATAGCACAGTAACACTAGTGTGATCGATCAACAATGTAGAAAATTGGTACACATATATATTCCTGGAGATGTGGTTGTTTGGTCGCTGACTTTCCAGGGTCCTAAAAAGTCTTAATTATCTCTTTCTCTCGTTTGTGTGTGTTAGGTGTACCATTGTCGTTGGTAAAATGTCGATTTGTGTCGCACCTCTGGACTTCTAAGAAGCGATTGAGGTGGGGAGTGCACAAACCCAGCTTGATAGATTCTTCTCACCTAAGTGACCTAGGAATTTTGCCTAACGGATTAGAACTTGAGTTCATGTCTCACTACAGAGCCAAGAAAATCAATGCTTCATACACCCTGTCTGGTACAAAGCAGAGCAATCTTCTTGGCAAGTGTTGAGAATACTGGTTTGTGACTTCTTTGACCGCCAAAACATTCACGCCTATCTGGTGAAACCTCATTTGATCGCCATCATCTGACAAAAGTAAACTGCTGAATTCGTCATGCCCCTATCTGGTGAAAACTCATAGTTTGCTGCTACTGATTGACAAGAAAGAATTGTCGAATCTTTCACCTTCTGTCTGGTGAGAATTCTAGATTTTTCATCGTCGGGTTCTCTCACAAGGAGAGTGAAATTTTTTGTGAGCAAATTGTGTGACTGTAGAAGTCTGCGACTGTAGAAATTCTCTTTGATCTGGTCATGAAGCCTCTACTTATAGTGATCGCTCAAGCATATCTCTTACTAATAAAAGTAAGGATTCTGAATACCAAATTTGCTAGATTATGTCTTCCTTACTTAATAAGGGAAACAACAAGATAGTCTGATTTTCTTCCCAAATGAGACTTATTAAACGGGCCGCGGAAATCGACCGAAACAAAATATTATTTCGGGTCCAAACAGTGATCAACGATGTGATCGCTAATTTATAAGGTAAAATAGAAGAAATATACTAACAAGTACCGGCAACGTACGCACGAGAGGTTGCTAAAACAGTATTGCCATCACTACAACATTTTAACCCATTGCCGGCGACTTTTATGTCGCCGGCAATGTTTATGGACATTACCGGCGATTTTTACCGGAAAAATCGCAGGTAATGTTTTTTTTTTTTTTTTAACATTACCGGTGACTTAAATGTAAGTCGCCGGTAATGTCCCGCCGGAAAAGACATTGCCGGCGACTTACATTAAGTCGCCGATAATGTTTAAAAAAAAAAGACATTACCGGCGACTTAATGTAAGTCGCCGGTAATGTCGCCGGCAATGTCTTTTCCGGCGGGACATTACCGGCGACTTATATTTAAGTCGCCGGTAATGTTTAAAAAAAAAGAAGACATTATCGGCAATTTTTCCGGCAAAAATCGCCAGTAATGTCCAAAAACATTGCCGGCGACATAAAAGTCGCCGGCAATGAGTCAATATGTGGTAGTGCATACAGATTGGCTGGTATGAAAGCCTCAGAGGAACTTGGAGCTTGTAAATTGAGGTCAATATTCTGCAACGTTTGTTATTACTTTAATCAGCAAAAATGTTTTTTTTTTCTTTTTTTTTGGATCATAAAATTTCAATCCGGCAGAAAATTAGTTTTATGGGGAAATTAGTTTGTTGTTAATATTAAAGTGGTCAACTACTACACTGCCAACAGTAGGGGGTTATTCAGCAAAAAAGGTTGACATCGATAAACTTTGCCGACAGAGATTGACTAGGCAAACATGGGCATTCACTATTGAACGTAACTACGTACGTACAGAGCTATACATTACATGCAGTACTTAACTAACTAACTATGTAATGTCGTGGACAGTGACGGAGGCATTATGGGGCCAGGGTGGGCATGTCTCCCCCTCCTCGAGTTAATGTAAAAAAAATATTAGTATATTATTATTATTATATAATATAAATATTATAATTTATTTGAAGTATATCTAAACTTCAATTACTGACAATTTAATCCGACAACTTTGTAAGAATATTATTATACCATATTTCAATAATAAAATCTAAATACTAGGTCAATTAGGATTCAATCTGTACGTTACCAGGTTTAAGATTTTATGGTTTTTTTATTTATAAAAACTCTATCGTACTTGAGATTAAAATACAATCATTTTTATTAAGTTTATTAGATATGGAGAGATACTTCAAAAGAAAAGAAAAATCCTCTTCTTCTACTCCAAAATCAGATGAGCAACCACCCACAAAAATTCAAAAGAAGAATAGTAACAATCTGAAAAAGTCTCGTGCTGAAGATATTACATAAAAGTATCCATCAGATCCCTCTAAACGCCCGCCAATTTCAAGTTATCATCCTAACATTCAAGAAGAAGTTCGAAAATATTATCTACAACAAGGCCCTTGTCGACCTAAAAATAGAACATATCCGCTAGTTTACCGGCTTGTGACATTGGCATTGATTCTACCTGTTACGACAGCAAGCGTGGAGAGAGTATTTTCTGCAATGAATATTGTGAATAATCGATTACGCAGCCGAATGTGTGACGAGTTGATGAATGATTGTTTGATTTCTTATATTGAGAAAGACATTTTTCTTACTATTGACGATGAAGTTATTATGAAACGTTTTCAGGATATGAAACCTCGTCGAGGACAATTATCCTTGTAATAGATAGTATTTTACAAGCACTATTTTAATATTTTGAATTATTTAAATTAATATATTATTTTTATTTTTTAAGCTTTTCGTTTAGACCCTCCCTCACCGAGAATTCTGACTCCGTCCCTGATCGTGGAAAACGAATATGCATCTTTCAATTTATTTTTATTTTTTTGGTAGAAAGATCAATAATGCATTAAGGGGCCAGTAGCCCGTGGACATACCTGAAAGCAGCTTGCCTCACAAGAACAAACAATAGAAATACATAAAGAACTTAAACATGTCTGCGCCCAAACTTTTCCTAACCCAGCCAGAAGAGGAGAACAAAGTGGAGAGACTCCAAAAGACTGAACGGGCTACACCAGCCCTACCTCTCATCCATGGGAGGGCAAGAGCAACCATCATTTCGTAGTACACGGACAAGGAATGGTGGTGGCCCTGAGACCCATTGTTAAGTTCCACCTTCCCAGCTTCAAGCTAGACAACCAAGTCCACTGCCAGATTCGCTTCACGGTGTATCCAACCACATTTGATCTTCTCAAATTGCCTACCACAGTTTCTTATGTCTGAGACAACATCTTTCAAATTTGACCATTCATATTTAGCAAATGTACCGTATGAATTTGTGGAAGGACGTACATACGAATTATGACGAAGAACTTTTGAAAGACAGGGATGTCATAAGACTTTGGCGGCCCTTGGGAAAAAAATCACCGGCTCTAACTTTTCGGAACATATAAATAATATTTAACAAAGTAATGTAACAAATCTTGTGACGTGAAATTGAGTTAATTGTAAATTATTTTTCGTGAAGTGAGGAAACAGATTAATTATCTTTGACATGGAATAGTCTCTGAGCCCAAAAGTCTATTGATTAAAAGTTGGCGATTGCGATAAGAAAAAAAAGAAGCATAAAAGACAATGTTTTATAGATTTTGTGCACAATATCGATATTATAAAATAAAAGCAATTTATTACTATTTATAATATTGCATGAGCAAATACATCAATGTATAGAAGAACAAAAAATAAAAAAAATAAAGATAATGGTCTAATGAGCTTACTACATGTATGTATATATGGGTAGAGAATCTTTATTCATGATTGTAGAAGCAAGCTACAAGGCCTTTGCATAGTTTCATATGCTCAAAATGATGTTATCTCTTTCTGACTAAAGAATTGTCCAGAAGGGATGCCAATCGGCAACAGTGCTAGATTCACAACATTTTCAGCACCTTCATTGGCGCTTATGAGGCCTGAATAACAGTTTATGTCTGTCTTGACGTAACCGGGGCAAACACAATTGATAGAGAAATAAGTTGGATACTTTTTGGCAAGTAATCGACTATATCCATTCAATGCTGCTTTTGAGACTGTATATGCTGGAAAAACTTGAGGCCAGCCTTTGGTTTCCATGAAACCTTGAGGGTAATCTTCTAAAAACTGACTAATTACTGAATCTATTTTCTCTTCTGTTAGGCTATCAACGTCACTTAACACCTCTTTGGCCCACCCATCTGGAAATTGCTGTAATAACATGATCATGAAAATCATAAAGATCTTAAGTAGTTGGTTTCATTTTTAGGAATACATTCACATTATCAAATATAGAATTATCGATATCTGAAAATAAACTCAGCTTAGAAACACATTGTTCATACATACCATAGGGTTATGTTGAGAAGAGGATAACAAGGCACAACTAGAGGAAACCATAACAAGTCTTGGTGAGTCAGATAGCTCCAGAAGTGGCAAAAGTGACTCTGTCACTCCTTTGGTGCCATAGTAGTTTGTCTTCAGGCATTGTTTCGACAACTCATAAGTTGGATTTGATATTTCCGTCCAATCAACTTCTTCAGGATTCTGCATTAATTGGGAGTAGAAAGTTATAAAGCCACGACAATTTGAAGGCTCAAAAAATTATTTTCTATACACAAAATTGTGTGTGCCACTAAAAAAAGTATATAAAGAAAAATATATTCAAAACATAGTATATATCATAGTACAAAGTTTTAAATTTATTATCATCTAATTTTAGTAAGAAAGGGGGGACGTGACACTAAAATATAGATAACTTTATTTCAATTTCATATGGAACATTCGAGTATTCCTATATACCTTTGTGGGTACTGCTCGGAAAGCTTCACCGTTTAGATTGCTTCCAATAATTGCTGCGTTGTTTACCTACAAGTAAAAATGCAATTACGTAAATTAGAGACGTATTGAAATAGTTTTGTTTGATAGAAATTAAGTCCCTTTATCATACCAAGATATCAAGTCTGCCAAATTTTTCTTTGACAAAAGCTGCAATGGATGCGATGCTAGCAGAGTTGGTCACATCAAGCTGATGAAATACTACAAGGTGCGAGAAAGCAAATTGTTTCAAACTTTCAACAGCCTGGAGAACACTCTTCTCATCTATGGCAGTTAAAATTGTGGTGATCCCATTTGAAGCCAACTGTTTAACTACTTCGATTCCAATACCTCTATTCGCTCCTGTGACAAGTGCATACCTGATCGACAAAACGATTTAACACTATTACGAATCAGTATTGAAATAGGATGCATGATGATGTTCAGATCTAGCATACGTACAGTTCGATGAACCAATAACAAATTGTTAGTACGTACCTATTGGTGGTTTTAGCCATTGTTGTTCGATCGATATGATGGGTTGAATGTGTTCGATATGATGTGATGAATGTGTTCGATGATTGTTGTTTGAGATGTGTTCAGCTTAGTCTATCTATCTTGGTATTTATAGGGATAGATTCAACAATCGATCCTCAAATTAGTAAGCAATATTTGAGGTCAACAATTTCTCATCAAACGCATCCAGTACTCCATGCATGCTCGTTTAATTTAAACGTACAATTGCATCTTCTAGTTTTGGTCAAAACTTGACCTAGTCTCCAAATAAACTTGAAGATATACTCTCTCTCGATCTTTTGGTGAATTTCTTGCTAGACCCAGAAAATTAACCTGGAAATCAAAGTCAGCGCCATTAATATATAGTTTTTAACCCCTAGACGGGACATACTTTTTGCTTATATCATTTCCGCGCTTCTTGCGCGAGTTGTAGGACAAAAGCATCAGACATGATCTCACAACGCGGACTGGTCTATGAAATTGGGAAATTAGTCTTCGAGAAATCATGTGATCTTGATCAAAAGTGATAAGTTTTATAATATGTTCTTGGCTCCCATCCACCAGCGGAGATGTACGTCATCGGCAACGTGATCGATCATTTTACTATAATATAAAAAGGATGATCGATTGACTTGAAGATCGGAATATACTAATAGGGCTAGCTAGCTTGTTTAAGCAAATGATCGAGTTGAAGTCGATTGGCTGCATTTTCTGCTACTAATATTAATCAGCAAGAAATACCTGATACTAGCTTCCTGATAAAATATTAATCATTCGAATGATTAGGGAAATTAGAACAAGTACTATCTATTGGCAATTATGCATGCCTTTGTAGAATCGAATTTTAATGTAAATGCAACTAATCTCCTTAACCAAGGATTAAGTCATCAGCACGTTTCTCATCAAACCCAGTTGTTTTTACAGTTCATCCTTGTTCGTTAAGCAATTGCCTCCACATATATAAACTTGTAGCTAGATAGACTTTAAAGCAAATACCAGATAAACTTGTCTTGATAAAAACAAGATCTCCACACGTACATAAACTTGTAGCTAGATAGACTTTAACTATCTTTTGGTCCAAGTAAAAGGAAATAGCGTAAACATTATTTCAGTTCTACCTAGACTCAGTAAAACCTAAGCGCAATTCATAGTTATAATCTTATCTGAGTTCGCTCTTGCCTGGAACATTAGTACGTACATATATATTCACACACATCAAACTCCGACGTCGACGTCGTCTCTTGTTAATGTTATATCTCATATGTCGATCAATTCTCAACTACGTGTTCTCTTGGTCAAGACTTGATCTCCATAAATAAACTTGACGAGACTTTTTTCCTTTTGGTCAAAGTAAAAGGAAACAGAGTGTATAATTTGATTTGTCAATGATCGGTACGGAAAACTGGAAAATTAGCACTATTGATAGCGAGTTAATTTGAAATCCCGATAGTCTTGGTTCTCTTGCATATAATCATCATCTCCGGCGTTCACTGGAAATTGAATACACATACTGATAACTACGTACCCTTCTATATTCCTATATCTCACATCAGCAATATGATCAGCAATGTGGAAAAGGGGAATGATAGGACTCATAGTAAGCCCAAAGGAGTCTTTGACGTGGAGGCCCCAATTGGATGTGGCGCCAACATCATTTTCATGTCATTACAAAATTATATATTTATATTACCATAATTTGATATTATTTTATAAAAAGACGATTTTATCATTGTATATCTAACGGTTATCAATTATTTAATTAACTTATCAATTTAATTACCTAATCAAAATCAAACTATAAAATTTATTCCAAAATCTAACTGTCTAAGTATAACTAAATTTAGAATCCCAATTATAATAAATCGATCCTTGCAAATTAAAAGATATAAATGTCCAACGATAATTATGGAGTAGTCTTATTCATTACATTCTATAATTAGAAAGAATTATAATTATGATTGATTTTAATGATTGTTAGGAAAGTTTAAATTAAATAAGAATATCAAAATATGATATAGGTTACGAAAGGGATTTCCTTTGTGAAACTATATCTATATAGTTTAGGAAATTAATAAATAGTAGAGTTAAATGCATGGTTGGGGAAACAAATATAGAAATTGAATGAAAATTAAATGCTTGCACTTATATTTTATATATTGTTATTGTTTCATACTATACTGATCTTGAAAGCTTTCTTTCATAAAGTAGCCCATGGCTAAGGAAAGAGTTCCTTGTTCCTCGTTTATTTTCATTTTTATTTTTAAGTTTCTTTCTTCTTCTTACTACTCCAAATCAAAAAACTAAAGAATTGTATGAATCAATTATATGTAAAATGATGTTTGTATGTCAAAATTTTACAAAAATTAAAAAGGTTAAATTTCGTGTGTGAATTCGACGATTATGCATAATATAATTACTTTTTGCAAACTCAAATGATCATCGGATGATTTTGTTAATCCAAATCGAAACCAGAAATTATATATACTGATGAGAATTGAAATGATTAATATTTGATATGATTTTATTCTTAAAAAATTGATAAGTTTCAAAAAAAAATTACAGCCCTTAGATATAAGATGGATATGATTGTCTTTTTTAATATATGATTTATTTATATTTGAAATAATCATATAACATGATAATTGTGTGTCAAACCACATCATTTTATGAACTCTACATCTCATTTACATCTCATTTAGGGCCTAAAATCATTTCTCGGTGGAAAATGGGAAAATTAGTACACAGATGTTCCAGCTGGTTTTAACACCGGAGATGTGATCAATTTACATAGTCCAATGGAAGAAATATATTTGTTAGTACCGGCAGAGGGGGGTTGCTTGCACAGTACGTATGAAAACCTCGGAGAAACTCAGGGCTATCTAGTTAGTTGGTCTCATAATTTGAAGTCAATATTCTGCATTCTCGATCTTCTACTAATATTAATCAGCAAAAAAATGAAGTATTAGAACCGGCAACGGGGAATATGATCATTTTATGTAACAAGGATGATCAATCAATTTGAAGAACTATATACAATTAAGTACCGGCAACGGGAAGTTGCTTGCATTGGACTAGAATGCTTGCTAGGAAAAGACCGCAGAAACTAACCAAATTATTAGTTGAAGTCTACTATATATTAGATTAGGCACAAATGAGAATACGCTTATATTCTAGCTATATTGTACCAGGTTATGATCATCGAGACCACAGAACACGAAGCGTTATTTGGTATACACTACGGGACGTATATGAATCTAATATACATCTCTCAAAATCCGATGGACCATATTCATATTCGTTTCCGAATTAAGAATATATCACTACTGGAGGAAGCAATCGGGGCGACGTAGAAAGGTGGTCGCCTCGATTGAATTTTACGTCGCCTCGATTTTATGTGACCAAAACTACGTCGCCTCGTCTTGTCGCTTCAGATTCATCACGCCACCATTGGGGCGACGTAGATTGTATCTACGTCGCTTCGTTTCATTTCACGCGACGTAGATTGATCACATCGCTTCACTGAAGCGACGTAGATTGATCACATCGCTTCAACTGAGGCGACGTAGATTGATCAATCTACGTCGCGTAATTTTATTTATTTTTAATTTTATTTATTTTTTTAATAAATTGAGGCGACGTATATTGATCAACTTACGTCGCCTCATTTATTTAATATTTATTTTATTTTATTTTTGAATACAATGAGGAGACGTAGATTGATCAATCTACGTCGCGTCCTTTATTTCTAAAAATATAATAAGTTAATATTAAATAAATGAGGCGACGTATGTTGATCAATATACGTCGCCTAAATTTATTTAATTTTTATTTTTTTTATTTTTTTAATAAATGAGGCGACGTAGATTGTTATATATACGTCGCCTCATTTATTTAATATTTACTTAATATTTTTTTAGAAATAAATGAGGCGACGTAGATTGTTCTATCTACGTCGCCTCATTTATTAAAAAATAAAAAAAAATAAAAATTAAATATTATTGTACCAAGTCACGACCTATCGCAATTTACAAACACAAAAACGCATTCAAATTCCAGATACGCATTCAACCAAAAAAACGTATTCAATCACAAATCAAAACGTTAAAAGTTTATACAAATCAAGTTTACACAAATCAAGTTTATACAAATCCTATATACAGTTTACGAGCCGGGAGGTGGTGGAGGAGCTTGCGGTTGTTGACTCGCAGCCTGGAATGATCGCATCATGGCCTCCATTTCTTGCATCCTTTGGGCGAGCGCACTCGCTTCCACTATGGCCTTCTGCGCCACCTCTTTGGCTTCATCGATCTCCTTTTGCATTTGAACTTGGCGTTCCTGTACCCGGGCCCCTCCTCTCGGTTTGGGGTCGCGTGTGAGAGCGCGCCCCACCCCTGTAACGTCGAACAAGAACAAATATTAGTAAACTATATCGTAAACCAAAATAAAGCAAAACGTAAATCGAGATATGCATCGACGGAATCGTTTTGGAGATTTATTACCTCTTATAGAGGTCCCGTGCCTTGAACCCACCTCTTCCTCTATGATATTTATTTGTGTATCAAGAGTAAGAGGCTGGGGTTGGGAAACCTCTTCGCCGTCAACTGGGCCCGCCGCACTATCTTGTTGCGACAAGACTTCATCGAGTCGACGCTTCACTGCCGCCTGCTCAATTAAAATAGATAAAATAAATAATATTACAATTTAGTAAACAAAAATAATTGAAATAACGTAACGTGAACCTATTTGAGCTTACCACTTTCTCAGCTGCATTCTTCTCCGGCTGGTATACGTTAATCCACGTCTGGACGGCGGGTGCTCTATGACCCTCCTTCTCCAACACCTCGCTTCGGTACGAGAGGGCGAGGGATCCCGAATGGTGGTTGAGCTGCTGCTCCTTGTTCTTGTTTCGGTTCCCTCGGTTCCGTTCGCACAATCGCTGTCACACACACACAAAAATCGGGTTTAAAATAAGAACAGATAAACATGCATATTGTTCGAATGTTGGCTACCAAAACTGTAGGTTCGTTTATGAAACTCACCAAGTAAGCAGGGTCTTCGAAGTGGGCTTTTAACCACGCCCATTGGTCTGGCCTCCCGAGAAACTCGGCCGGAGTCTCCTGGCTGACGTGGAGATAATGTTGATGGCAATCGTACTTTCAATCCTTATAGATTGTTTGCGCCGTCCTATCAATGAAGTTCCACATCTCCACATCAGTCGCCGGGATGTCGTAGTTCGTCTAGCACAACACATTTAAATTCCGTTATGAACAGGGGTTATTTACATTTACTACAAGTATGTAAGTAAGCTCGGAGTCCAGCAAGTATACCTCAAGACTCCGGCCGACGATATCGCGCTGCAAATCGCTAAGTCCCAAGAAGCTAGATGCAAGCATTGGAACTTTTCCGCGGATGATGCTACCGATGTCTCGGCACATCAGACTCCGCATTTCCCTCGTCGCCGGCCCCGCATGCCTCGTAGAGTAAGCGACTTGTAGTCGCCTATTGTTGTTCACCCGGACGAGGTACTCCGTCTTCGTCCCGACAACGACTCCGCGCTGTTCCGTCGTCGGGTCTCCGGTTGCCATGTCGACCATGTCGGGGAGTTTGGTCTTCTTACACCGGATGCTGAGGGCGGGAGGGTGCTGTGATGCCGTAGTGGCGTCGCTGCTGTCATCCTGTCCTTGCGGAATCGCATCCTCAAGCTCAGGGGCGGGCGTTAACTGCGGAGCTTCTGGATTCGACCCGTTCACCGATTGTCCCGTGGGGCAACCAGACCCGGAAGCCCCATCTCGGCTGAATGCTCGCCACCCCGCCTCCGCCGCCTCCGCAGCTGCCGCCGCGGCCGCCGCTTCCGCTTCACGACGCTGCATCAACGCTTTCCTCCTCTTGTATGCAGTCTCTCCGGGAGCCATTATTTTATTACTAAACTGTTATTTTTAATTAGATGTTAAAACTAAACTATTCTGTTTGGGATTCAATAGAGTAAACCAGAAAATGATCTTCATATATAGAACTAATTTCACAGGTAAACCAGAAGATGATCTTCATATATAAAACAGATTAGCTACATACGTTTAATGGTTCGATAAGAAACATACTAAACACCTTCAAAACATATGATGTATCCAAAAAGAGTATGAACCGAAGTACCATCACATATAGCTTATCATCACATATAGCTTATCATCACAAAACACATATAACTTATCGCATTCGCACAGGAAGAATCATCATCATATTCAATCACAGTCGGAATCATCATTATCACAAAAGTAGTTCGGAATCATTATCACAAAACACATTCGAAATCATCATCATCACAAAACACAATACTTACATGAACTTGATTGAAAACACATTCAGAATCATTATCACAATACACATTCGGCACATTATAAAACACAAAGCTCCATACCTTCTCGAGTTGGCTCAAATCGTTTGCTTTAGCTACACGGAGTTATATCGGATTCGGTTGCTTTAGCTACACAGATTTCGCCAATTCGGTCATGAAAACAACAAAAAAAACAGATTAGCTACACACGACGAATGTGATTGAAAACAGATTGGAAACACATTCAAAACAGATTGGAAACATTTCATACCTAACCATCCCTAACCATCCAACATATGCAAAATACATAACCATCCAACATTTCATACCAATCGCAAATGTTTCACATACCATGCTTAAAATAAACCCACAAGCTCAAACACTTGATCTCATTTCCATGCATCTCTCTCCTAATCTCAAAAACCCAACAACAATGTTTCCACTTAAAAAAGAAAATGAGACAATGCCAAATATAAACACACTGCGATCACATACAACTACAATCTCAAATGTGGACTTTACTTCCATAACTTGGTAAATTTCTTGCTCAAGACACATAACTGATTTCCTAAAATCTATTTTCTCAAGTAAACTAGTCCAGCAAGTTTTCATTCCTTGCTTAAAATCCATAAGCCAACAGAAACACAATTTTATCATAAATATTGATGAAGACAAACCGAAATGAGATTCAATCGAGGGGGTTTTCACGAGCCGACCCGCACCGAGATCAATATCTAGACAATCAAAACCAAATCTCACATCATACATTGCTCGATCATACACACAACACAAAATTCAACTCAACCCAATCAAGTTATGAATCTTCTTCACTAATCTAAAGCACACAGACCTCAACCTCACGATTAAGATTAAGCTCAACCTAAAAACCTTTCTTAGCTCCAAAAACAGATCAAATTCAATTGAAAAGTAATAACGGAAAAAGACGGAAGTATACACGTACCGTAGGTTTTACCACACCAAAACCTCTCTTCCTTCGTCTACCTTCTTCCTTCTTCCCTTCTTCTCTGTGCTGCGAGGGGGTTAGGGATTCAATCGAGGGGGTTTTCACGAGGGGAAATGGAAACGAGATTGAACGATTTGGTGGAGGGAAATGAGAAGAAGAAACCGAAATGAGATTGATCGATTTGGTGGAGGGAAATGAGAAGAAGAAACCGAAATGAGATTGATCGATTGAAATTAGGGCTCGAACAGAAAAGAATAGGGTAGGAACCGAAATGAGAAGAAGAAGAAAGAAAGCACTGCTTTTCTGGGATTATATCTTCAACGAGGCGACGTATATTGTAATATTCGTCGCGTGATTTCATTTTAATAAATGAGGCGACGTAGTAATTAATATACGTCGCTTGGATTAGATTTTTAATTTTGTTTTTTTTTGAATTAATGAGGCGACGTAGAATGATAAATCTACGTCGCTTCAGTCTATTTAATTGTTTATTATGTTTTTTTTGGAATAAATGAGGCGACGTATATTGATTAATCTACGTCGCTTGGATTTAATTTTTAATTTTGTTTTTTGCATAAATGAGGCGACGTATATTGATCAATATATGTCGCTTCCTTGTATTTAATTTTTTATTTTGTTTTTTTTATGAATAAATGAGGCGACGTAGATTGATCAATCTACGTCGCTTCCTTCTATTTAATTTTTGATTTTGTTTTTGTTTTAATAAATGAAGTTTAGAATTATAAAGTTAGTAATATTTTCTCGTATACATAAATTATGCTTTAAAGATAATACGAATTTAGGTTTCAAATAGATAATACGAATAGTTTAGTCCTCGTCTTCGTCCTCCTCCTCCTCCTCCTCCTCCTCGTCTTCGTCCTCGTCCTCGTCCTCCTCCTCTTCGTCTTCGTCGTCGTCCTCGTCCTCGTCCTCGACCTCGTCATCGTCTCCTTCTTCGTCCAAAAGTAGTTGAAAATCTGGGTAAAATTGTATTACCGTGGGAGTGTCCTCTTGGTAAGGCTCGAAGATATGATCTCCTGTACGCGATATGTTTTCATCTATGGCCAGAACTTCGGCGCTGTAGACATTGCGGTGCGACATTTCTTGTACTACCTTCCAAGTACCACCAGCCTTTGGATCGTCTATGTAGAATACCTGTTTTGCTTTGGTTGCAATTATGAAGGGTGAATCCTCATAGTAACTGTTGTTTGTATTCACTGATATCAGTCCATGATCTTTTATAAGGGTGTCAAGATCTTCAGGGTCCTCGGAGTTGTGCCATGTGCACTTAAACAACACCACTGGCATACGGCCTGCATATAATACTTCGACCACGTAGTTAACATGGCCGTAGAACTTGGATGAACCCATGTCTATCATGACACCGCTGTTTTGAGTCACGGTTCGTTGATCTCTATCAAACGATGTGAACTTGACACCGTTCACATAACACGACTTATAAACCCGACATTGCTGAGGTCCTTGAGCTAATGACTTTATTCCTGCAACCAAGCTCGGGTCCGAGTTTTTTTCTTTAAGGGACACCTGAGAGATAAGTGTTAAGAGGAGTTAAAGATAAGTGTTATAAACCCTCAAAGAACCTTACAAGAATTAATAGGCATATGTACCCATGTTAAGAACCATCGAAGAAAACTCCTCCTCCGCTGCCGCTCGTCGAAATCTTCACCATTTTTAGCCTCGAACCTTCTGAGATGTTCTTCTAGGTAAGGTTTGACTTCGTCTGTTTCCACCAAGACTTGCCAGTGAGCCTCAGCAGTCTCTGACTCAGTCAACCTGAACTGGCGACGAGTCTCGATAATATCTGGTCTTACTAAGAGTGAAACACAGCTGACATTCCACCCAGATATGGAAGTGTCCATATCTTCGTTGTCCATCCGTCTGAGATAAGCCTTACAAAACGTCACCGACTCATGTACGAGGTACTGTTCAGCAATACTACATTCCGGGTAACGTGTATTCCTCATTGACTTTTTATATTTTCCTAATTGCCTGGAAAAACACCACTATGCAAGATTAGTACAATATTTTCCTAATTGCCGACAGTACACAAGATTAGTACAATAATATTAGTACAAACATATTTTCCTAATATTAGCAATAACAAAAATTTTTACCTTTCAATTGGATACATCCATGTATAGTGTACTGGACCTGTAAGGAATACTTGTTCGGGCAGATGAACCATGAGATGAACCATAGATGTAAAAAAATGTGGAGGAAATATGAGCTCCAAATTACAGAGAATCATCACTATCTCAGTTTCCATGTCACGCACAACCTCCTTCTTAAGCTCCTTACTGCATAGTTGACGAAACCAATTTGACAGTGCTATCAATGGCTTGACAACGTTTTCTGGCAGGAACCCTCTTATAACCACAGGAAGAAGACGTTGAAGCAAGACATGGCAATCATGCGTCTTCAATCCATAAAACTGTGACTAGGAACTTATTTTCACCTTACTTCTCAAACTACCTGCATAACCAAGAGGATACTTAACATCCCTGAACCACTGGAACACATCTTCTAGATCATCATTTTTAACTAAAAAAGGTGCATGAGGAACTTTCCCCGTAGCCAAGTCACCCGCTCTTTGCCACTGGTTTTTTCGCACATTCCTCTTCTTCAAAGCAGCGCGAGCTTTTGGACCATCCTTAGACTTCGATTCAATCGAAAAAATGGTTCCAAGGATGTTGTCACATACATTTTTTTCAATGTGCATGACATCTAGGCAATGTCTGATCTTCAATGATGACCAATACGGCAGCTTCCAAAATATGCTTTCGTGAGTCCAACACTGTCTGTTATTCGGATTGTACGGCACCTTCAAGTCTTCATGTTGGCTAAGAATAGGGTAAACGTTTGACCTAACGTCCTCCAAAATTTCATCTCCACTCTTACGATTGGGTCTTCCGCCAAACTCCTCCTTCCCGTTAAATGCCTTGCTCAATCTCCAAGGGTGATCCTGGTGGAGCCATTTTCGATGACCTTCATAAACTATCCTCCCACATATATGCTCTGAAGTTAGCTCATCTAGACAGATTGGACATGCCTTGTACCCTTTCACAGTTGACCCCGCAAGCATCCCTAAACCTGGAAAGTCGTTAATAGTCCACATTACCGCTGCCTTCATCAAGAATACATCATTGTCTACTCGATCAAAAGTATGGACTCCAACGACCCATAAATGTATTAGCTCCTCGATCATCGGCTCAATGAGTACACTAAGGCACTTTCCGGGAGATTTAGGGCCTGGAATCAACACTGATAACATGTTATATTCCTTCTTCATGCACATTGATGGTGGTAGATTGTACGGCATCACAACAACGGGCCATGTACTATGCAAAGTTCCCATTGTTCCGAATGGATTGAAACCGTTTGTTGCTACTCCAAGGCGCACATTCCTGCAGTCCCGTGCAAAACCTGGAAAAGTTCTATCAAAATGTTGAAACGCTTCTCTGTCAGCTGGGTGCCTGAGGCTACCAGCCACGCATATCCGCTCCCCCAGCCATCGCATATGCTTGGCAGTGTGTGGGGACATAAACAAGCGCTTCAACCTTGGTGTTAGAGAGAAGTTACGAATTATTTTTTTGGGAATATCATTCGTATTTGGCTTATATCTTTCAGAATAACACACTGGACAAATCCTCTCGTTTACGAGCGCCCCCCTGAACAACACACAGTTAAACTCACACGCATGAATTCTTTTGTAACCCAGTGAAAGATCACTCAAGATTTTTTTTATTCTCGAGTATGAACAGGGGAATGTGTGCCCTTTAGGAAGAAGTTTATTAATGTAAATACATAAAGAGTCAACACTTGTGTCCGACCATCCATTTTCATTTTTCATTTCCATTGCATCTAATATGGCACTCAAAACAGTTTCCTCACTCCCTTCATACAACGGGGTCTGTGACTCCTTCAATAATCTATCGTACTTTTCATAATCATCGTCTACCATGTCATTGAAGTTCATGCCCGAATTATCTTCCACAAATTGTTGGGGTGCATCTGCATGGTATCCAGGATAATAGGGATATGCATCATGTAGAATCTCCAACTGCGGGTTCACTGAAGGACCGGCACCACTAGAAGGACCGGCACCACTAGAAGGACCGACTCTGTCTTGAAGCCACTGTCTTTGTTGACTGAGCATTGCCGGTTCACCAGAAACTTCCCCGTGAAGGTGCCAGACTGTATAAGTAGGACTCATACCACTGTGTGATAAGTGATGATACATCTGATCCATAGTAACCTTGTACGGACCGTTCTTACAACGTTTGCACGGGCAGTAGTGATAATCGGCTCCGTTACTATGTAGCAGGGCAAAATTCATGAACTCGAATATGCCGTTGATGTACCTTGGATCAGCACGATGATATGTCATCCAAGTTTTGTCTGGGAGTCCGTCCATGTTTCCTGTCAACATAAACAATCAATATGAACAAAGTTACCACGCCACAGTTGCGATTCAACCAAAACCCCACACTTCTTCGCCTTATGCCTCCGGGTTAGGTCATATCCCCTTCAGGGGAACACGACATTTGTCAACGCTTTTGCACCCATGCGTTTCAGCTCCAGTTTAGGGAAATTTCGGCAGCATCTCCCTACAGTTCCCCGAGTGCACACATATCTAAACAACCTAATTTGCACTCGGGAAACATTTAAAGGAGACACTGTCGAAACCATATCCCAAAACTGAAACTGAAATCACATGAATAGCAAAAGGATCAACAAAGTCATGTTCACCTAAAGTGTCCAAAAATGGGACAATTCGAGAATCAACAACTCAACTCGATCAACTAGATGAGTTGTTGATTCTCAAACGGGAGTTCTAAGTTGATAAACACCACAATTATATATAGCCATACGCTCAAAATCATGATTAACACTAATAACACTACTAATTAAGGCTCGAATACACATAATCTACACTAATCATCAATTAATTTCACTAAATTTAACCAAATTTCAAACATTAATCATGAACCCATAACATGATTTATCACAATTCAATGATTCAAACACTAAAACTACAACATAACACCAAATTCAATTCAACTTCAAACATTTCACCAAAACTTCAATTTCACTTCTAATCATCAATAAATTTCACTAAACTTAACCAAATTTCAAACATTATTCATGAACCCATAACATGATTTAACACAATTCAATGATTCAAACACTAAAACTACAACATAACACCAAATTCAATTCAACTTCAAACATTTCACCAAAACTTCAATTTCACTTCTAATTTAACATATTATGGTCATAAAGAGGGTTAAAGAGATACAAATCAAACTAACCTTACTCAAGAATCAAATCAATGGCAAGAACAACCTTCTTTCTCAATTTCCTCTAATTTCTCCCCAAAATCGCCCAAAACAGTTGCAGAGCTCGGGGAAACTGTTTTTGTAAACTTCTCACTTTATGAACGGGTTGACTTTAAGAAGAAGAGTAGATCCAGATTTAAAAAAAACGAGGCGACGTAGATTGATCAATCTACGTCGCCTCGTTTTCATTTGAAGCGACCAAACTAATATACGTCGCTTCGAATAAAATCCTGGCGACGTAGATTGCTCAATCTACGTCGCCTCGTTTTTATTCTAAGCGACGTATATTAGTTTGGTCGCTTCGAATGAAAAACTAGTCGCCTCAGTTTTTTGAAGCCACATACTTCAATGTACGTCGCCTGAATTTTTTGAAGCGACGTACTTTTTATCAAGGCCAAAGTACGTCGCCTCATCTAAAATCGGAGCGACGTAGAAATATAACTACGTCGCCCCGATGCCCTCCTCCAGTAGTGTATTCAGTGTGGAAGGAGAATAGGAGATGCCAAAAATTGCGCGGGGTGGATATGTGAAATGTTGAAGTCCACCAAATGATCGAGAACAATTCAAATTATAGATATATAGGTAAACGTAACACGGTACACGGATCCTCTTCCAGACACATTCACACACCTCTCGCCCCTCGGTGATCTTGCAAGATGTGTTTCATGATAATTAGAATTATTTTTCAAAGAAGTACTAGCTTGTAATGAAACTGTTGATTCATGAGTGATGCTGTGCTTAATTAATTTGTATGTATTGTAGGACACTGTACTAGCTAGCTATATGGTTTGAAACCTGAAACTTCTTATTTATACTATACGCTTAGAATTATAGATCAAATTCTTCTCAAAAAGAGAATGAAACACGAAAAGAATGCAACCAAATTAAGATCTTAAATGACAAAAATAGATCGATGTCCATAATTATATTTCTAAGAAACAATAACCATGCATTAATAACTGGGATCATGCATTACTGATGCTAAGGGACATTTAGATCACATTATACATTATAAATTTGGCTGTACGTAGTTAAGAAGTTGGTTGTTCGTGAAACAAATGGTCTAGCATATTGTTTGGCACATCTTACTAATAGTACGTAGTGATATTATTGAGCTTTGGTTAATTGAGGTTACTGTGATTATTCGAGATACTCTTTTTGATGATATAGTTTCTAGGAATTGGGGCAAAAGTATCATGTCCTCCTTGGAAGTTTTTTGTAATTTATTTTAATAAATTAATCAAGCGTAGAGATGAGCCTCCTACCATATCAAACCCCTTTAAAAAAAAAGTTGGTTATTCTACCTAAGCCAACCCCATAAAAGAGGGAGAGTGCGATGCTGTTGTGTGCAAGTGTAACTACTAACCTTAACCAAGTAGTTGCTTCAAGCCAACTCCTAATGGAAGAAAACCATCAAATGGGAATGAGGAAGCTATCATCAAGAAACAAAACCAATTCTAGATGATTAACGCTGCTAAACTGGAATCAAAGTTTTGATTCGGGTCTTGCCCGAGATACCAAGTTGCAATCCAATTCTATTCATTTGGTCCAGAAAAGATCCATAATGAACTAATATGCCCAACAAACCCTGGCAGGCCAAGAATCGAGTGCAGAGAAGACTACGGCCAAAAAGGGGAAGCCCCAAAAATGGGAAGAAAGAAAAAACCCTGAAAAAACAACTCATTTTCACAAACTGGGTTTCGAAGCCATACCAATGTACATGAATACCACTGCACTATCAAACAATCAGTACACGTATAGGAAAACTGTTAGAAATCAGTCCTCCTTTGATACTAACAAGTTGCGGAAGCTAACACACCAAACAGTACGAGATCGAAAAACACACACACATAAGTTTTAACGTGGTTCCACAATAAGGTTGTGTACGTCCACGGGGAGAGTATCCTGAATTCACTATGATGAATAAGAAGATTACACACTTACTTGCTCACCTAAACAAGAATTCCCTATACCTCACCAAACCTCTAGCTCTCAATGCTAGAAAGAAGAACTCTCGATGCTCTTCAACTTATGTTCTATGTTCTATATTTCTTATGCCTACATGTTATTTATAGATCAAGGCATGTAGACTTACATAATCCAATTAGGAATCGGATTCCCCAATGAAACCAAAACCGTTTATGTATCAGTTTCCTTCTTTGGTATGTACTGACTCATCGAAGTCAAAGCATTCCTCTAGCGAAGCTCGCTAGACGCTTTACAACGACTCCTCGATAGAACACTATTGATCGAGATGGGCCGCTCGCCAGACCTCGACTACCCAGGCCCACTACTTTCTTGATCTCCTCCATCGAGGGATCCCAACAAATCTCCCCCTCCCGAGCCATGGAGGAGAGGGGATTTCCATCACATCTCAATGAAAGGGAGAACGCACCAAACTGAGTCCAGGTTTGGTGCAGCACACTTCATGCTTACTCTTTGGCAAGCCCTTGGTCATCATATCTGAGCCATTTTTATCCGTGTGAACCTTCTCCAAAAACAGCTCATTCTCATCGAGAACTTTGCGTATCCAATGATAGCGAACTTGTATATGCTTGGACCGAGAATGGAAACTTGGATTCTTACTTACATGGATAGCGCTTTGAGAATCGCTATAAATCACATACCTTCCATGTTTTAATCCAATTTCCCCGAACAATCGTTTCATCCATAGCATTTCCTTGCAACCCTCAGTAATTGCAATATACTCGGCTTCCGTTGT
The DNA here is from genome assembly GCA_946800695.1 of Geum urbanum. Taxonomy (NCBI): domain Eukaryota; kingdom Viridiplantae; phylum Streptophyta; class Magnoliopsida; order Rosales; family Rosaceae; genus Geum; species Geum urbanum. Next base: position 25,772,044 of record OX327017.1, on the reverse strand, counting down.
AGATAATGCAACACACTTTTGTAGGCGTGATTGCCAAGACACAGCTCCCCCACCAAAAGTGACCAAGTACCCTGATGTAGATCTTGAACCATCCACATCTCCCGCCAAATCAGAATCAGAGAAACCTTCTAGAATTGGTTTCGATCCATCATAGCACAAACATAACTTGGAAGTACCTTTTAGATATCTCATTATCCATTTCACGGCCTCCCAATGTTCCTTCCCCGGATTAGCTAGATATCGGCTTGTAACACCCACCGCATGAGCAATGTCGGGTCTTGTGCAAACCATAGCATACATCAGACTTCCTATCGCCGAGGCATAAGGAATCTTGTTCATCTTAGCTCTTTCTTCTTCACTTGTAGGACACATCTTCTTGCTTAACTTGGTTTGAGGAGGGAGAGGGCAGCTAACCGGCTTTGCTTGATCCATGTTGAACCTTTTGAGAACCTTTTCAACATAACTCTCTTGAGATAACCACAGCTTGCCTTTCTTCCGATCCCTAGTAATTTGCATACCAAGGATTTGTTTTGCATGTCCCAAATCCTTCATCTCAAACGCCTTCGCCAAGTCTTCTTTCAACTCGGTGATTCTCATCATATCCTTTCCAATGATGAGCATGTCGTCCACATACAAGAGAAGAACAATGTAATCTTCCGGAGAAAAATTCTTCACAAACACACAATGATCCGAACTTGTCCTCTTATAGCCTTGACTCGTCATAAAGGACTCAAATTTTCGATACCGCTGTCGAGGTGCTTGCTTCAATCCATACAAGCTTTTTACTAGCTTGCAAACCTTGTGCTCCCTTCCTTTGGCGATAAAACCTTGAGGTTGTTCCATATAAACATCTTCCTCAAGATCCCCGTGAAGAAATGTCGTCTTCACATCCATTTGTTCCACCTCTAAGTCTTTACAAGCGGCTAAACCCAATAACACTCGAATTGAGGTCATCTTCACCACCGGAGAGAAAATTTCATCATAGTCAACACCTTGTCTTTGTCTGAATCCTTTCACCACCAATCTTGCCTTGTACCTCGGCTTAGATTTTCCATCCTCTTGTGTAATCTTATACACCCACTTATTCTTCAGTATCTTCCTCTTTGGCGGCCTATCAACAAGCTTGAATGTGTGATTCTTGTAGAGAGAATTCATCTCCTCTTCCATAGCAATATTCCATTCTTTCTTGTGATCATCATTAAGAGCCTCCTCATAGCTTAAGGGCTCACCACCATCGGAGAGTAGAACACAATGTGTGTACGTACTTGCCGGATACCTTGTGGAAGCAATTCGGTTCCTTGTTGACCTTCTCAATCCTTCGACTTCCTGAGGTTCATTATCGAGCTCTTCATGAGCTTCATCATCCGATCATTGACCGAGGTATTCACCAACCACTTGGTCTGCAATATCGTCTTGATCGTCACCAAGCCCTTGAGCACCCACATCATCATGCGGCTCATGATTTGCATCATCATCGGATTCAATTTCATCTTGCTCCCCCGTAGGAGCAATACTTGGCATGACCGGTTCCTTGAAGTTCACTAGATCATCAACATAGTTATCTAGTTCCTTACCCTTCATAAAATCATGCACCGTTTGGTCCTCTAGAAAAACCACATCACGGCTGCGTCGAACCTTCTTTGCAATGGGATCGTAGAGTCTATAACCCCACTTCTCATCACCATACCCGAGAAAAATACATTGCCAAGCTTTATCATCAAGCTTTGTCCTCTCATCCTTTGGAACATGGACAAAACATCTACAACCGAACACTCTCAAGTGCTCATAAGAGACATCACCTCTTCGCCATACTTTCTCGGGAACTTCACCATTTAATGGCTTTGATGGAGATCTATTGATGAGATAGACCGCCGTTTGCAATGCTTCACCCCAAAAGGACTTTGACAATCTCGCATGACTTAACATACACCTCATCCTATCGGCAATGGTGCGATTCATTCTTTCGGCTACACCATTGTGTTGAGGAGTCTTGGGAACCGTTTGCTCATGTCGAATTCATTGGGTCTTGCAATACTTTTCCAACGGACCAATGTATTCACCGTCGTTGTCTGACCGGAGAACCTTTAACTTCTTCCCCGTCTCCCTTTCCACCATACTGTGAAAAATCTTGAAGACACCAAGTACTTCATTCTTGGTCTTCAAACAGTAAGCCCATAGCATTCTGGAATGATCATCTATGAAGGTGACGAAGTAGGACGCTCCAGCGAGAGTCTTCTTCTTTAGTGGCCCACAGACATCCGTATGTACTAGATCAAGTACATTTTCCCTTCGATGACTTGGTCTCCTTGCGAAGGTTATCCTTGTTTGTTTACCTAGTAAACAATGTACACATTTACTTAAATGTGTACCTTTAGGTTTAAAGAACACCTTCTGCTTTGCAAGCTCATCGAGTCCTCTTTCACTTATGTGCCCAAGCCTCTTGTGCCAAAGCTCCATAGGGGGCTCCCCCTCAATGGTATTAACCGCATCAACACAAATTTTGGCACTAGTCTTGTAAAGAGAGCAACACTTCTTTCCTCTAGCAACGACTAGGGAACCTTTGCAAAGCTTCCAAGCACCTCCACCGAGAGTGCTAACCATACCTTCGTCATCAAGCTTTCCGGTAGAAAGTAGATTAAACCGAAAATCTTCCACATGTCTGACATCCTTCAACCTTAAGGTTCCACCAACCTTAGTCTCTAGGACAATGTCACTTACACCGACAACTTTTGACGATCCGTTGTTACCTATTCTCACTTCACCATAATCACCGGCTTTATAAGTGGAGAAATATTCTTTATGCGGCGTCACATGAAAACATGCACCTGAATCCACAACCCATTCTGTACCTTGTGAGGATGATGTACTCAAGCATGAGTCACCACAGTTTGATAAACAATAGATATCGCCATCCGAAACTGAAACTATATTCGCAGTTTCCTCATCATCTTGCTTTCCCTTTTTCTTGTCTTTCTTCAAGCAACCGTTGGCTTTATCATTCAGAAACTCGTGACACTTCTTCTTGAAGTGTCCTATCTTCCCACAATAGTAACATGGGAACTTCTTCCCGGTTGGATTCCGTGACTTGCTTCTTGACCTGCCACGACTGGAGTTACTAGTCCTCCTTCTATCGGAAGTCACCAAAGTTTCTTCCCTTGACGAAGAACCGCTGCTTTCCCTTCTTAGCTCTTCACCTAACAATGCGGATGTGACGATCGACATTGTTACCTTTCCACCTGGAGCGGAGTTACTTAGAGAAACGCTCGATGTTTCCTAACTATCCGGAAGAGAACCAAGAACCAACAGCGCTTGTACTTCGTCATCAAAGGTAATTCCCAGTTTTGTGAGTTGAGATATTACCTTTTGAAACTCATTGAGATGTGCAGGAATCGTTGAACCATCACTATAGCGCATATGAGTGATTTTCTTAATCAACTGGACTTTATTCCCTGCTGTCTTTCCTGCGTACATCGTCTCCAATTTACTCCAAACATCATATGCCGTGGTTTCATCTTGTACCAGCCCAATGATGCTATCGTCAATCCAACGACGTATGTAGCACATAGATCTTTTCACCAATGAATTCCATTCCGTGTCTTTCTCTCTGTAAGAGTCAGGTTGATTGCCCTCTTCTTGAAGAGGCAAGTCCAAATCTTTGCATACCAGCAAATCCATCATCCTGCCCTTCCAACTGTTGTAATTGGTGCTATCCAGTATCAACATCCTAGACTTCTCTCCCATGACGATCGACTTCTTAACGAAGCTCTGATACCACTTGTTGGAAATCAGTCCTCCTTTGATACTAACCAGTTGCGGAAGCTAACACACCAAACAGTACTAGATCGAAAAACACACACACAAGTTTTAACGTGGTTCCACAATAAGGTTGTGTACGTCCACGGGGAGAGTATCCTGAATTCACTATGATGAATAAGAAGATTACACACTTACTTGCTCACCTAAACAAGAATTCCCTATACCTCACCAAACCTCTAGCTCTCAATGCTAGAAAGAAGAACTCTCAATGCTCTTCAACTTATGTTCTATGTTCTATATTCCTTATGCCTACATGCTATTTATAGATCAAGGCATGTAGACTTACATAATCCAATTAGGAATCGGATTCCCCAATGAAACCAAAACCGTTTATGTATCGATTTCCTTCTTTGGTATGTACTGACTCATCGAAGTCAAAGTCTTCCTCTAGCGAAGCTCGCTAGACGCTTTACAACGACTCCTCGATAGAACACTATTGATCGAGATGGGCCGCTCGCCAGACCTCGACCACCCAGGCCCACTACTTTCTTTATCTCCTCCATCGAGGGATCCCAACAAAAACATCTTGTACTTATTCAAACTAAGGGCTCTGGCCTGCCTTTTTTTTTTAGTAGGTGATTCACTACCGAAGCGAAAAAAAGGCTAGATCCTGAAAAGAGGGTACTACGAGCCCTCTGCCCCACACATCTTACCAGCTCGAGTGATGAGCTCATGGCACAAGTTACACCCTTCTGTAAGTTGAATTTCCCATGTAACATATATCTATTCCGGCAAATAATAGGATAGAGACTTTTGATCGGCTAGAAGGTTGAGCCTTGTGTGCTGTGGTTGCTTGCAGTCTCTGGATCAGCCATAGCTAAATTAACAAGATATATAGAGTTTGCGGGAGAGAGTTAAATTGAAGGATTAAGTATTGAAATAGGCTACACACTCGACTACTAAGATATAGGACTCATATAGATCAGATAATGCAGCAATGTGTATTCCTGGTAGAACTCACAGCATTGTTAGCATATGCTATGAGACCATGATTGTCCTCTAGATAAAGTGATCAACCATATATGGCATAAATTTTGAAAGAAAACTTGAGATCTAAAGAGTTTATTGTATCAAAATGTTTCAATTCAGATCCACATATATAGCTAAATGGTTGATCCTAACAAGGTTATGCTGTTGACTTTATACTCATCCTTTAACGTACTCATATTTAGTTGAGCTCTGATCAACTCACCTCTGTCATACGATCCACTGCAACAGTGGCACTGGAAACTACAGCTAACACATGTACACCTTCATTGTTTGTTTACCTATGGAGATTACTAATTTACTATATTTTACAGCAGTAGCACCAGTAGCACATACAACATACACAGCAGCTTCATCAATGGTTAAAATGGCATTATTGAAGGTCGCATATATATGTGTTGGAAATATTTTCATAATATGAAGAGATATATGTTGGAAAGGTATGTGATGGTTAATAAACCAATGTGAATATTGGTAATTACTCAATATGTTATGGAAATGGTGTGAGATGATCCAAGGGGTGCACCCCTTGATCAAAGAATTTGTTTAGAACTGAAAAATCATGTTTGAAAAGCTATGATTATTCCTATAAATAGGAGTGCTCACGCCTCATTTAAATTATCAATCAATTAAGCTTTCAACCTCTCTTCTTCTAGCAATTCACAATTTTCATATCATCTCTCCTCTATTATTCTAGCAATCTTAATTAGTTTGCTTAGTTTTGAATTGATAAAATCCTAGAAACTATTATTCTGCAGAAATAGTTTCTACTAACCTTGAACCGTTTGTAAAACCTTCGATTGAGTGTTAAGTTAATCTTCGTTAGTGCAAACTAACAATCAACAATACTAAATTGCTAGGCTTTATTATATCATAAAGGCTTATTTAATTATTCCTCCTTACACATTAAGTAGTGGGACAAATAAACTCTAAAGAAAAACGTAAACTTTTACGTGCCTTTGAAGTATTTTTCTTTCTCATGTCATACTCACAAAAAATCACAAAATCTCTAGACTTTATTTTTTATGGAAACTTCGAAGGAAAGCGAAAGAGATTTCTTTACAATGAAGCTTGATCGATTTAATGGAGAATATTTCTGAAAGTGGAAAAAAAAAAGACTCACATGCTTACATGCCTCAAGATAGTATATGTGATTACAACACCAAGACCCGAAGAAATTGAAGATGAGATCTTATCCATAAAATAAGTACGAGACAAATGAGATCAAGATGAAAAACAATGTAAGTACTACATATACAACTCTCTACGTGATGAATTAGTTTCTCACTTCAAAGAGAAGGAGACGTCAAAAGAATTATGGGATGCATTAGAGGAGCAATACCTTTCTACGGATCCTACAGGTAAGGTCTTTCTAATTTCTAAAATTTTCAAATATGAAATAGTAGATACAAGATCTATCGTTGAGCAATATCGTGAAATTATTCATATATTTTACTTGCTCACTCAACATGGTATGCATATAGATTCACTCATCAGTAATCCTGTAATTATGAAGAAGCTTCATTCTTCTTGGAAAGACTTCAAAAGAAGTATGATACATAAGTTGAAAGACTTTAATTACCATAGAACAATTGGGACACGAACTTCAGTACGAAGATGAATATAGAATAACCTATAAAAGGTTGAACGATTTTCTTAATATAACAAATGAGGATGAGGATGATGAGAAAATCGATGATTCTTTTTCTATTAATAATAATTTGATTGTTGGTGGATCTGATCAATTCAAAAACAATCATAGAAATAGAAATAGAAAGATTCGATGGAATAAGGATCATTCAAGTTAAACTTCAAACAAGAAGAAAGTGAATTTCTTCTACTGCAAGAAACATGGTGATACGACCAAAACATGCATTAAATTAAACACTTAATACACAAATCAATCATACAATTTAAAACCCTATAGATGTAGTATTTTAAGCAAGTAGGGATCGTTCTAACCGGGGATTGAAGGGTGTCATGCAATAATTGTGTATAGAAATGGGGTATAAAAGAGTTGTTTTTAATTACCTAATATACTATCTAATTACTACCTAAAACCTCGAAACATATAGCAAAAAATCCTAGGAATCTAATATGCATTGACTCATAGACAAGCAAACACATAAAAAGAACCCAAAAACCCTTGCCATATTTTCGACTAAAACAAACCTAAATTAATTATTTACATGTGATCATCACATCCCACATACTTTGCAATTACACGAATAATCTCATTTAATTACCTACAAAATCTACAAGTTTTAATTCCGGATTACATGCCATGACTTTGAATTAAAGTACAACTAAGCGTCTAAACACTCTAATCTCGACTCCATTGATTTAGGGTAAAAAGCGATTGACTAAGTCTTTCATCTTTAGACTCAACCAAAGCATTAAGAATGACACACAACATTCAATCAAGACTCAAAACTCATAAAAACATGAAAGATAAATTAAACTAAAAAATAGTATAAAACCAAAATAAACATGTATTCTTCACAAACAAAATAAAACAAATACAAGGAGAGTTACAGAGCAAAGGTTCCATGTTTACACTTTTTGATTTCCGGTAAGCCCTGCAAAATCTCGAGTGGATGGAGCCTAAGGTGGAAGCTACACACATTCTAAAGGGACTAAGCGTATTTAGAAGGAATAAGATAGAAATTTTAGGGTGGTGGTGATGTAACTTCGGCCTAGCAGCTAGAGAACTTCGTGGTGGAGATTCTTTGTGTATTTTGGCAGCAAGAGGACATAGAATAAGTGATAATCTACTTTGAGGCCGAGCTCCCCTTTATATAGGAGAATGGTAGGTTGTTTCCTACCATAACAAGAAGTCCACATTAATTTCAGAGAAATCTGACCTGTAGTAAAACGCGATTTTCCTGAGTTATACATATCCGAATTGCATGATTCTTGCGGCATTGGAAAGATATTTCCGAGGGCTATAAAATATCTTCCTTGATCACTTCAATCGGAGTTGATATGCGATTTCTATAGCCTGTCGAAATCTGCTGTCCTGTAGCTTCAGATTTCTTTCCTTTTTAAGTATTAGGAATCTCAATCTCATCAAATTTTGGATTTCTTGCTCTCCAATTCTTCTTGTCCGAAAATACCATTTAATTACACATATTTTGGGCCTCAAATCATATCCATATCATCTTAGAATATTTTCCACAAATTTGGCCCAATGGTCTTTTATTAATTTGGCAAGGATGTGCTTTCCTGAATCGAGCAGGAAAAATGTCCTCTTCTATATCATTTTCATTTGTTCTTCTTCAAGTTCTATGGAATTTCGGCAACATTTCTTCACGTGATTTTACATGCTTGTAGGCTCTTTTACACCGTCTTTTTTGGTGAACATCTGAAATTAACAAAATAAGTCAAAACTAATAAAACTAAGTAATTATCAAAGTAAAAATAGAGAAAATATATTAATTAATACGCCTAAAATGCGTAGATCACATGGTCATATAATGAGCTATTATTAGGGGTGGGATTCGGGCGGTTTGGTTCGGTTTTTGCTAAAAACCATAACCAAACCGTAATATTTTTTTCGGTTCGGTTCGGTTCGGTTTTTCAATTTTTTAAAAAAAAACCGTGACTATTCGGTTCGGTTTGGTTCGGTTTTTTCTTTCGGATTTTTTCGGTTTCTTTTGCTTTTTTACATAATGTATAAAAAAACAACTTTTGAATAAATAACTAAAAAATTGTCTATAAAATTTCTTTTTTTGAGTTGTCTAACATTTTAATTAGATTCTATGAGAGAAATTGAGAAGAATTGTGCATAAAGAAATTAGGATTTTAGGAGTTTAAGGTTTTTGTTTTGCATATATATTTATATAATATATTACAAAATTTCTAAAATGATATCTATTTATACATACTTCGGTTTTTCGGTTTGGTTCGATTTTTATAAATTAAAAACCATAACCGAACCAAATATTTCGGTTTTTTTCGGTTTCGGTTTTTTTTTGTTTGGTTTTTTTCGGGTACGGTTTTTTTCGGTTGCGGCTCGGTTTGGATCGGTTTTTTTTTCGGTTTTCGGTTCGAATGTCCCACCCCTAGCTATTATCGTATTCTCAAGAACTATCAAAGGGGTTTTAACTCCAATGAAAAACTAACGGCAATAGTATTTGAAGTGGTGAATGTACTTCAAGAAGACAATAAAGTTCTTACATGAACTTTACAAATGTTTCGGTGACTAAGAATGATACTTTGATATGTATTATGTTGCACTAAATGTGACATAAAATTTTATATATTTATTTTTACTTTTGCACATTTGCTTGGTTTGATCGTTGATGTGTTTTGGTTTCAATTTAGAGAATGCATATTGTCTCTTAGTTAAATGGTTGATTAAGATCAACACAGTTATATACAATACGTATGATATGTTGGTTGCATTTCTTTTTAGAGCGTGTTCATATCAAGTTAATGTTTATATGTCTGGCTTATATAAAACATGAGTGATATAGTTTTTTATATATGCATTTCATTAAACTCTTTCTTTATGCATCATTTTAAATTAGAAATTTAAATACATATTTTAGTTGGGTTAGGATTAAAATATACCAACTAGTTGACTTGTCAATATCGGAAAATGCCAGATTATTAAAAGGTTTATGCAAACCTGAATTTCTGTGCATGATATTCATTATAAGTACTAATAAGCATTAAAGCTTAAAAACATCTATAATTTGTGGATTATGAAATACTCATGTATATACGATGAATATTTATATCATCTAATTAAAAAAGATGTGTTTGACGGAATACTAGTTAATGTCAAACGAAAATTTATCCACATGTCATAAAAATAGACAAATCCTTATTATAAGGATATGATGTTGGAATATTTTTAAAATATATGTGAAGAGGTGCATCTCTCGGTGATGTGTTGAAAGGGTTAGATGCCACCTATTGGTATAGGTGTTGGTAATCAACCAACATGAATTTTGAATGAACAATTGCAACCTTTGTAAGGGTGCATCTCATAAATTCAAAAGTCACATTTACTCTATAAATAGAGTACTTCACGGCTGCTTTCAATGATCTAGATTTCCATCACTTCTCTCTAGTCTCTAGCAATCCTACCACATATATTTCTTAGTTTTGAGTCAAATAAAATCTGAAAACTATAATATTGCAGTTATAGTTTCAGTAACCTTGAGCCTCCTGTAAAATCTTTGATCGAGTGTTATATTGATTTTCATTAGTGTAAAATGACGATTAACAATAACAAGTTGCTAGGCTTCATTGTATCCTAAAGGTTTATTTGATCATTCCTTTTTGCACACTAAGTAGTGGGACAAATAAAATATAAAGGAAAGTGTAAACATTTACGTGTCTTTGAAGCGTTTTTCCTTCTCTTGTCATACCCCAAATACAAATTTTTCAACAATTTTTAGACTTTACTTTTGTAATGGCATCGCTGAAGGAGTTTACGTTAAATTTCGTGAAACTGGATCGTTTCAATAGAGAAAACTTTTGAAGATGGCAAAAGAAGTTACACTTCTTGCTTTCTAGCCTAAATGTGGTTTATGTCCTTACTACTCTAAAACCCGAAGAAAATGAAAACGAGACAATCACCACCCAACGCCAAAGAATAAAATGGGTACAAGATGACTATGTATGCAAGGGTTATATATGCAACGCAATGTCCGATTCACTATTTGACATCGGACCATGAGATGAGTACCGCAAAGGAAATATGAGACGCACTTGAAGCCAAATATATCCGAAGATGCTACAAGTAAGAATTTTCTTGTTTCTAAATTCTTCAATTATAAAATGACTGAAGATAGATCCATTGTGGAACAATTCTATGAGATCGTGCATATACATAATTAGTTTACTCAATATATATCAAATGCACATGGATGATTCCATAATTGTTTCGCAATTGTGGATAAACTTCCACCTTCTTGGAATGAATTCAAAAGAGCCTCAAAGATAAGAAAGATGATATGTCCATGGAGCAATTGGGACAATATCTTCGTATAGAAGATGAACTTAGATCCTGGGAGAAAGCTAAAGAAACATATTCCTCCAAGGTTCATATGGTTGATTATGGGTCTAAAAACTTAAAAGTTAACCATGGAGGAAATAAGAGAAAGGGAAACTTTTTCAAAAAGGGACACAAAGATCTAAACTCAACCAAGAAGGAAAAAAGAGCATGTTTCCATTGTGGCAAGCCGGGTCACTTCAAGAAAGATGTCGTTTGCTCAAGAAAAAACCAAAAATTAATGATGAAAAGTTCATGACAATAATATTTGAAGTCAATATGATGGAGGATATTGAAGTTTGGTGGGTCTACACCAGTGCTACCAATCATGTTTGCAAACATAAGAGCATGTTCAAGACATATGAACAATGTGATGATGACAACATCATCTACATGGTAAATTTTTATTAGCTCTAGGCTAACAAAAAAATATTGAATAAAAAATTATAAAAATATTAAATTTCACGTTTACCCTTATTTATATAGACAATGCACTTACACCATCGTGTATAGAATGATTTGCCAGAAAACAAAGCAATGGGGGGTTTGGGACAAATATGCACACATTAAAGCGACATTTGTGATGAGAATCTTGGCAATTTGGTCTATGAACTAAGGATGACAATGAGAATGTACGTCACTACATCTAGTCAAAATCTTGACTTGCAGATGAAAATCTTGAATACTCAACTCTTCTTAGTCTACTAAGCAATGTTCGAAAGCACACCTTCATATCCCGTTTAATAGCAAAAACAGCAAAAATGCTTATATTTTGCCCTAGGCGCCCTTCCTAGGTAGTCCTTCATCTAGGCAGCCGTCTTGGCTCGCCTAACTCAAAAGGGGGCAAAACCTAAGCCTTCATATTTCAGTTTTTGACTTACAACGGATTAGAGATGATAATGTTTAAGAGTCTACAAGAAGATAAGTTAGAAAACTTGAAGACAATGTATTTTACTATTAGGTAGGCAAAACTTACTCCGCCTAATAGTAAAAACGCCTAGATTTTGCCTTAGGCGGCCTTCCTAGGTAGTCCTTCACCTAGGCGAAGCGGTCACCTAACTAAAAAATAGGCAAAACCTAAACCTTCGCAATTTAGTTTTTGACTTACTTCAGATTGGAGATGATAATGTTGAGGAGTCTACAAGAAAATAAGTTAGAGAACTTGAAGACAATGTGTTTTGATGACATTTTCTTATTATTTTTTCTTAATTATTCATATTTTATCTATATATAATATATTAAAGAGTTATATAGCTAATTAAAAATCTAAAAATAATAATCTACCTAGAATCCAATTAATCTGTGCCTAGATGGCTACGCGTTAAACAATAACTCCACCGCCTAGCGCCTTTTTGAACATTGCTACCAAGAAATGTTTAATAGATCAATCAGGCCATGTAGTCCTAGCAATGTCAAGTTACTCGTTACTTATGCAACCCTGCATCCCAACCTTTTTAAGAATTTATACAAACTATCCCACTCATAATTGGTGGAACCTACATGTCGAACCTACCATAAAATTTTAACATTTGTTATAAGTTGCATCTTTATCATTAAAGATAGTCAAATTATACAACCTACTTTTTTATTGTACTAAAGTTATATTTTTTACACCATCTTATATTAGAATTCTTAGTTTTATTTTTTAAATAATCCAATCTAATGTTTGGTGTTACCGAAGACAATTTTAATGAGTCAATAAGAGGGTAAAACAAACATCTCATATGTTCTATATTTGGAATTGAAAACCTAGTATACAATCCACCGTTAGAAATGACCTTACAAATTGGAAATGACCTTACTTTGTAGCTCCATATCGGCACTGAAGTTGGCCTATTGACTAGACTGTGTTTCTACATTTGATGAGTCTACCCCGTCTTCTGCCTTCTTCAGGCAGGCAGTGACAGTCCCCTGCCCTTTGGTGCATGGTCCGGGGACACTACATTTTCGCCATACAAATTCCAGTGTGAATCAGTGATAGCTTTCTTGGAATCACTAGAAACCTTTGGCTTCGAGAAGGTTGCACACATCATTTTTGGCTTAGATATTCACCAACATTATATTAGAAATTAAACAGCAGTTTGAATCTCATTGAACAGATACAAGTATTATATATATTTGCAATTTTGCCTACCCATTTATAAAGATGACACTTCAGACCTAAATGGCCTGTAGGGCCATCATTAGGCAGCAGTGCCAACTTCACAGGACTTGCAGCACCTTCTTCAACAGGCATGAATCCGGTATTGAAGTTCAAATCCGTGCTGACATAGCCGGGGCAGATAGAGTTGATGCAAAAATCAGGGTACTTCTTGGCTAGGATCTTTGTGTATGCATTCAATGCTGCCTTTGAGATAGTATAGCCTGCAAAGAAAGAAGGCCAACCCTTGCTTTCAAGTGAACCCTCCTTGAAGTCTTTCAGAAACTCTGACAATACCTCGTCTATACTCTCTTCGGTCAGGTTCTCGGCATCAGTACTAAGTACTCCTCTCGCCCACTCACTTTGTATGCTGTTTAATTTCCCCATAGAGGATGAAACATTAACAATTCTTGGTGAATCTGATAGCTGGAGAAGTGGAATGAGTGCTTCGACTGTTCTTTTAGCACCATAATAGTTTATTTTCAAGCATTCTTCCGTTAATTCATAAGTTTCTGTCAGTAACTTTTTCTAATCGATCTGTCCTCCTGCCTGCATCCTCGGAAAGAAAAAGAACATATTACTTTTGTCAATTCAGAGGTACGCATGTGGACGGCGGTGGCAGTGGCAATGGAACCCAGAGAAATATGGGATTTCGAGTAGAGGAGAGAGGGCGATGAGAGAGATAGAGGTGTGGGAAAATTCTAGCATGTTTTAACACATAACATGCATCAACTTATAAATTGGTTTTCAAAATTGTAAAATGATTATCTCAACTTATAATTTTGTCCTAAAAGTTGTAAAATATTTTTGATTGAGTAATTACTATTATTAAACTAAAATTACAAGAAAAATATTCATTTTACAAGTTTGATGACCAATTTATAAGTTGATGCATGACATGTGTTAACTCGTGGTAGTTTTCTCTGTTAAGTGTGATGTTTTGATGAATTATGATGATGAGTTTTCAGGCAGCGATTGGTTCTAATGGGAGACCATATATTAAATCGGACTATGGTTTTCAGGTAATGAAAAATCTGTTTCCCTCTATTTGTAGTTTCAAAGGTGATGACTTTATTGGGAAAAAAATTATTTCAAGGGATTTCAAGAGGAAAGTGATAAGATTCAAATAAACCCCTAAACCCTATTCTTTTTCAAATGCTTGAAAATGATGGATTGGAGGTGTGTTTGAGCAAAGAAGGGTTTTTGAAGTGGTGGAGGAGACGGGAGCAGTGGTTTTGGAAGCTGCTCAAAGCTTGTTGAGAGATGAGGGAGAAGTTTTGGAAAAGGGAGGGGGAGGAAGAGAGGAAGGAGAGAGAGGGAGGAGGGAGAGGATGTCATGGAGTTGTCACAGTTTGCAGCGGCGCAGGTTGCCTACGACGACAAGTATTGGAGGAGACAGGTTTGGACCAAAAGAAGATGATTGTATAGTTGAGCTTATGACAAACATGTTGATAATTGGAAGAAACCACCACTTAAATGTTGACATGTGTCATAAGGAAAAATTAACCTGGAGTGCATAGGAACATGAATACATGATCCTCATTTCATGGCGATATTAGTTAGATCAAGGAGTCTTGGTGGTTTGATTTAGTCAAATCCCAGAAATGGCAGATCACTCTGACTGCCTACATTTTATTTTTTTTGGTAATGAGTGACATTGCCTACATTTACGGTTTACTGAATGAATCGACAAGTTAATTGGACTACTACCTAAATCCATGGGTTCAAACCTGGAAAATCAGGTCCGAATCACCAACTCAGCAACTCACCATCTTTCTCATTCACTTCAAATGTTCTCAAGGAGCAACATACGTACGAGTGAACACTAAGCACATGTAAAATAGGTTCTTGTCTACCATAAATAATCAGAGGCATCATTCAGACTAGAACAAATACATTGCAGTAAAAGTAATATTTGGAGGATAACATTATATGACATCGGCAATGTACTGTTCGAACAAATTGGTTTCTTTATCAGATGTATCATGGGGCGTTATTCCTGTTTCTTTCTTTCCCTTCTGCTTTTCCGAGCTATTAATTTAGGCATGCAGAGAGTTGGTCCAAGAATAGTAGTCTAAAGCTTCAAAAATAGTCAGGGACACATGTGACGACTCCTAGTTACACACTGCATTTGATACCAAGCCTCATTTTTCATGAACCAAAGGGCTATAAATAGGGAACCACATTTTGTGCGTCACATATTCCACCGTCTCCTCCTGCAGCCAAAACATAAAAGTCAAAACATATTCAAGAGTATCAGAACTGTTTCCATATCTGCGGCTAGTGCTTTTTCTGAAAAAGAGACTTTGTATGCTAGCATTCTACAATCAGATTCCCTCGAATATTTGTTCTACCAGATGTCCAGATTTTTATTAGATCAGTTCATATATGGTGTTAAATTTGATTCTGCTAACAAAGAAAGAGCTTTGAGTTTTAATCAAAAAGATAGTATCAGTTCATACTTTTGACATGTGCGCCAGCTCTTTGGGCCCCATTTGACAGTGTCCTTCTGCCAGTTCTTCTGCAACTGCCGCACCGATGACAGCAGCTCCAACCTCTTTTGTAATATCTCTAATGCTGCACAAAATACAATACAACAGTCAGGTACTAGCCATCGCCATGCCATTTCAGACCTTTTTTTTTACTGTGAACCATATAGATGGGGCTTCCTCAATGAAAGTAACTGGACAAGCTATTTTGGTATTAGTGATACCACATGATGGGAATATTACCTATCAATAGATGGATACAAGATGCCTTTTCGGATATCTTCATCTGTCATATATGAAGCAAGGCTGAAGATGAAAGATTCAGTGTCAAATTAAATATGAAAATGAGGTTCAAAAAGACGAGGAAGAGAAAAGGAAAAGCTACCGAAAGAAGAACTCATGATCTTACCATTCAGATGCCGCTTGCAACATACCATCTGATATGAATCGAGCACCCGAAAGAAGAGCTCCTAAACCAATCCTGAATTGGAGGCAACCAAAATGCTAATGCTTAAGGTAAGAAACATAGATAACTGAAAACAGAAAAAGTTGTTGGAAACCAACCCTGGAAACAGGTACATGTTATTTGCTTGATTTACATGGCCGACTTTTCCATTGCCTGTCAAGATGAAAGGATAGCCATGGTCAATAAGAAGACAAGTAATAAAGAATCCAGGTATAATAACTCAACCTGCATTGGCTCCCATTCCATGTCAAGAAGGTCATACTTATACAATATAACCCAGAAAGACACTTTATAAGCAGAAACCTCTACCTAAATCAACATTCTTGAAGGGGCTTCCACTTCCGAACACAATGTTTTCACCAGCATGCTTAAAAGCATCTTCAGCAGTGCATTCAGCTATTCGCATTCATAAATAAATAAATAAATAAAGAAGATTATAAGTGTGAGGCAACCACAAAATCTAGATGCATCAAGGAAACTGAGGTTTGACAACAAGGCTCAGAGGAACAAACCATTCATGGTTGGATTCGACATAGCAAAGATGGCAGGTTTAATCGAATCAGATTCTCGCATTGCTTTGAGCACCTGATATTAAAATTCATCGAAAGTAGTAGCTATGAGAAAATAAGTAAAAAGAAACCATAATATGTCAGAGTTTTGCAAGTATGTCAGTTGCTGACACAAGAACCAATAGTTCAGTAACATCAGACATTTAGTAGAAAACCATAGGTTTTGAAAGCAGCCCACATCAACTAGAATCAAAGCATCTTCAGGTAATTGAAGTGATGAGAAAACTGTAAAATTATAATGGAATGCTAACCTCCTCGGTGAAGACACCACCAACTCCTGACAAACCAAGAAGCACATGGGGCTTGAGCTTTTTAACCTGACAAAAAAATCAGGCTCTGAGCACTTAAAAAATGTCACCAGATATTTAGTACTAGCAAAGTGGTCTGATTCTGTAAAATCTTTCTTTTTCTCTTGTAGGGAGTTTAAATGAAGTCGTTCAAGATTTACCACTTCAAGTAGACTAGATCCCTCCCTAAGCCCTTCTATCTCTGCTGGATCTCTAGCAAAAGGTGCAGCCATAGGATCAATATTTTTCCTATCTTTTGTGACTAGACCCTGCATCAACAGCCAAAAATCAGTGAATCTTCTGATGCACGGACAAAAATACACGTGTTATGGGCCAAAAGGTATTGATAGAGCAATATAATTGATGTTTGACAAGTTTTCTTCTATAAGCAATGAACATAATTTTCAAACAATTTGCTAAAAGTGTATGATCCTGCTAGCATAGTGCATTTAATATTGTTACAAGCAAGAAAAGCATACAACATACATCCTTATCAAGCAGAAAAAATGGATTGTTGGCAGCTGCTCCACTGTTCCCTGCCATTCTTGAAACAGCTTGTACAGCCATGCTAAGAACACCAAGTCCAGCACTGAAAGACGCAAGAGTGAGCAGCATGATAAACAAAGCTCCAACCAATAGGCAAAGGGAGCCTCATATCATCACCTAATAGCCTAAGCTAATACATGGCTGAATACAAATAAATATCAAGTACCTCCCAGCTCCAACAACAACTATCTTTTGTTTCACAAAGTCTGTCAATGGTCGACCTTGGGCTCTGACCGTTCCTAATAGTCCTGCAAGTGCAACACCAGCAGTTCCCTACAGGGAAATGAAGCACAACTATCAGATGTATTGAATTCAATTCAGCAGCACTCTGGAATATTTATACTTTTAAAATCTATAAAAGATAAGAATATTAATCTTAACATATAATTACCTGTATATCATCATTGAATGTGCAAAATTTTTTACGGTAACGTTGCAGTGTTTCAAAAGCCCATTTCATTTGAAAATCCTCAAACTGATAAAAGGAAAAACCTCATGTCACGAGACAGTAGAAACCCGAGTAGTATGAAAAGCCAACTCTTCTGAAAAATATAGACCTGCACAATGGCCTTGGGCCAACGTGTATGAACAGCTTCCATGAACTCATCGACAATTGCTATGTACTCTTCTCCTTCCAACCTAGGTTGTCGAAGTCCTAAATCTATGAAACTAAAATCATGAGCAAGAGGTCTCCTCATGATGTAAACATTTATCAAACTATTATGTTCAGTCACATGATGTAGACATTTTTCAAACTATTATGGTCAGTCGCATACTGTAAAGATGGAAAGGAATAAAATTAAATTAATAACAATTCATGAATATATTAATAACAATTTTTGATATAGATACCAAGAATCCAAGAAAAAAGAAATAAGCATGTTTGTTATGAATCTTATTTCAAGAGTCAAACTATGGTTTCAAAGATACATCACTAACACATACTTGAGGAAAAGACATAATGGAAATTCAGTATTGTTTATGAAATATTCACAAGGACTAAACTCACAAAAATATGAGCACTCTGTCAACCACAGAAGCTACAGTTGTAGTGGATCGGATATGTTGATCACAAAGTATTTCACAAACAAAGATTCAAGAGACAAAAAGAAAGCATAAAATGGGGCTGGATCTGAGAGCTCGTATTTACTTACAAAGACGATCTTCAAGTAGCTTTAGATTGTTAGTACCGACATCAAGCATAACCGGCAGTATCTGTTGATGGTGTTAACAGGTCAGGCGATATAAGGTACCAGATATATATATTACCAAAATATGGTTTTAGTACTTATAGCACAAGAATGGAACCAACACTATTAGATAATGAATTGTTTTACATCACACAGCCAGACACATATGTATATGTATACAAATATGATATGAATTGTTGTACAAATATTATATGTAACCAACACTATTAGATAATGAATTGTTGTACAAATATAATATGTATACAAATATGATATGAATACATATATATATAGACAGAGAGAGAGAGAGCATACCCTTTGTGGATTAATACCAGCTGCAGCAACATACATATCAAGTTTTCCTATTGGTATTCCAATTCCTTGAACTCCAAGGTCACCTAGGCCAAGAATACGACTGCCATCTGTAATGACTATCATGTCTACCTGTAACATAAAGTGGAAAATGAAGACGAGCTCCAAAACGGCAGAAGTTAACAAAAATTGGGAATAATTTGGCTATAGCAGTACTGTGCAATATTCTATACTACGAAATTACCCTAATACAGAACATCACAGATATGCTGGGAACCAATGAGGTTAACAAGGTCTAAACAGTATAATTTTCGAGGAGAGACCTAAAGAGCAAAGCTTTACCTTTTCAGCAGGCCAATTGTATATCATAGACATCATCTCCCCTTTGTCCTTTGCGCAGAAATACATTCCGCGAGGGCGTCTAAATAACCCCGAATAATTTTGGCATACTAAGCCTACTGTAGGAGTGTATATAATAGGGGCAAAGTCTTCTATGTTATCTATAAGGACCTGAAACAAGAACCAATACAAAACCACATCACATGCTAATAATATTCGGTTAATGTTCTCAGTTATCTACAAGCTGAAACTATCACCAAACTTACTCGGTAGTACAAAGTCTCATTCCTGTCGTGCAGTCTATTTAAGATCCTCCATTTTGCCAACGCAACAACGCCTTCAGGTTGTCCCGCAGTGTTCTTCACTAGTGACCGGTAAGACTCCACTGTAAAGTTCAATCATAAACATCAATCAATGTAAGTCATCTATGTCATTCTAGAACTACATTGTTCACGAAAAGTGATGAGATTACTTACTAAAACGAGCATATTGCTGCTCAAATGATATGATCCTAGGTGGGAGGAGACCACGTAGTCCTAATCGATCTCTCTCGGTTAACGGAAAACCAGTATCCTGCTCTTGAAAACAACAAGCAATCCACAACAAAAATAATCAAAAGTAGTTCACTACACATCAAAATCAAAATGCTTACAAAAATAAAATAAAAAATGAAGGATTGACTTGGTTCAAACGAAACGAACCTTATTGAACCAAGGATCGTGGAGAATATCAGCACCGCGCTTATGAACAATACAAGGTCCAGGAATCGCCGTCGACAACCGCCTCGTCGACGATCGGCTCAGCCGCGCCGCCGCCACGAATCGCGTCACCTTCCACATTTCTCTAGCGGAATCAAACACACACACACACAAAAAATATCAAACGCAGCAGAACAAGAGTCAGAGCTCGAGCTCCGAATCCGAATCCGAATCCATTCTTTTGCAGAGATCACAGAATTTCAGGAATGCTTTTCACCGAGTGTGACTCTCAAATCGATATTTATAGCAATCGGGAATTTTTATATTCCAATATTCGGAATGCTTTTTTGTTGGTTGGAAAATTTTCTTTTTCTCTAGTCTGAAGTCGTGTATGTGAAAATAGAAGCAGAGAGAGTAGGGCAGTAGTAAAGCTTGAGCTGCCCGGGGTGTGCGGGCAGGGAGGGAATACACGGAAGTGCGATGGAGAATGGTCGGGGGGGGTGACCAAATGAACAACGGGCAGGTGTGGGGGAGAGGGGTGTTATTGGTGAATACTAAATAGAGTTGGAAGGAGGCAAGTGGAGGAAATCCGACTAGAGGAGAATTTGGGGTCTGAAAGTCTGAACTAGGGTTGGGTTGGGTTGGGTTAAAACTCTCTGGGTTTATGGGGACCTCTGACAGATCCTAACTTGGATTTTCCCATGTGACGATTTTGTGATCTCGTGAGGTCATTTCCTTTTTAGATTTTTCCCAAACGATACAAAAGGTAAATCTTGTTTGTAGAAGCTAATCATTTTCATTTAATGAAATAATATATTCTCGAGGATTCTTTCCGGATTAAACAAGTTATTGTGAAGTCGAAGATCTCGAAAATTGTATTGCTACAATTGTCTACGTCTCCGTATTTCTATTATCATTACCACGAAATATTGTAATTTTTCGATAACGCATCTATAACTATAAGTAGATTGAGTAGATTGAGGAGATATCTGTGTGAAATTTCACCATCTTCACAACAATAATGGATGGTCACATCACATTAAGAGCTTTCACATATGGCCAGACACTGAGACTGATGAGTCATGACAACCCTAATCATACAAACAGTAGAGAAATTGGTAAAAACTAGTATCAGTCAAGGACCCAGAAGGGTGAAGGTCTTTGTTCCACTCATGGTAAAAGCCCCGCTAGAAAGAAGTAATGTCGCCATGCACCAAAGAATAATGCTTTTTCCTATGGGTGAGATGTTTTACTAAAAAATTTGAGTCAAAAATCGAAATAACTTGAACTAAAATTTTGAGATGGACTAATTTAGAATCCGAACTAAATTAAATTCGAACTGAATAAATTTTTATGGTACGGTACTAAATAAAATCGAATCGTTCCGAAATAATATATGTGATAAAATTGTGCATATTTCTTTACACAAATGAATATACACTCACCAATTTTTAATCTTTTTTAGACATATATATAGAAAACACTTCCAAAAATACTCACATTTCTTCTATTTCTCTACGGTTTTGTCTATCTCAAACGATAATTAACTATAACAATTGTTTAGACTTAGAAAATTTTATCGAAAAACCGATATAAAACCGAAATATATTGATCCGAAACTCGTTGGACCCGAAACTCGTAAGACGGACTTGTCAAAAAACCAAACTGAATAAAATCCGAACCAAATAATTTATTATGGTACAGTACAAACTCTGGCCTAATACCGAACCGATTTCACCCTACTTTTTCTAATGCAGAATTATTTGTTCCTTTAGAGAATGATAAGTTTAAACTCACCAATAAGTTCAAACTGAGCGTTAGAGTGACTGAACATACTCAGACAAGTATAGTTCTCTCATGTTTTCTTAATATTAGAGCAACTTATAATAATAATAAGGCCAATGAAATATATGCTTTTCTTTCTAAAATTGCCCCTATCGTTTTACTTTCTTGTTGTCTGAAGAGACAGACAAAACCCCCTCCGGTCCTCCGGTCCTCCCCGTACGTCTCCACAAGCTAACTGAAAAGAATGGTACCCAGATCTATGAAAAAAGAGATATGGGTTTTCTCTTTTCTTCCACATTGTTGCAATTGATGATGATGAATTCGAGCAAGTGATAGAATCTCTTTCTAATTTGCTCCAATCTCTTCCCATGTATCTTGGCCTCCAGTCATCAAATTCAAGTCTATTGTTTATCTTCATCAATCACCAGTCTTCAAATTTATCAAATTATATAAAAAAATTCTGATGTAGATGTTAATAAAGAGGCTTTTTTTTACCCAGAAAAGCAAAGGGATAAGAGATTTCATTTTTGGACCTTTTGTGGTTCTGGTATTCTTCTCGCCATTTGCAGTTGGAGAAAAGAGGGAATAGATTTGGGAAGACGATGGGGGCGAAATAGGCAAGGCAATATTATCCAATTATTGATCTAGCAAAATAAAAAGTATCTGATACCTTTACACGTGTAAGTATTAGAATTGAGTTTACGTGGATACATGTGACATGAGGCTTATCACTCCCCTGTTCCTTTTACTTACAACGCTTGTCCATTTTCTTTGACTGCTGCTAAAGATGATTTATTGACTAGCAGTCACCTGCCCCAGATGAATTTTCCTGGAGGCGGGGTGTTGGAATATAGAATATAAATGTGCAAGCACCTCACTTGGTTGTTGGTTCGGAAGCTTTTCAGTTGGCTAAAATTCTAGGTTGCACCGAAACGGATACGGCAACGGAAATACGAAACGATACAATACGTCGAAACGATAAAATTAAAAAATTCAAAGATAGGATACGAAAATCAAATTATCCATTACAAATTTAAATATAGTTAAAATAATAATAATAATAATAATAATAATAATAATAATAATAATAATAATAAGCATGTAAATATGGTACTAGCTCTCACAATAGTTAATCACAATATAAAGAGAGAAAGATATTAGGAAGCGCAAACATAGTTAATCACAATCCAGAAATGCAATAATTTTAGTTTCATTTCAAAACCTGCGGTTCTTATTTCACTGGTTTTTGTTCTCTGAACAGAAAGATTTGCCCTCAAAGAGGTTCATTCTGACGTCTTAGGAAATGTGTACTTGTAACTATCCTCATCTGCAAAACCAATACTAGGATCCCCTCCTTCTCTAATCACCTTCCTAACATCCTCTATCCTCTCCAACATTCCCTTGACAAATAAATCAAATGCATCTTCAGTCTCTAATCTTGACATGGGATCTCCATACACCAGCTTCGGTATAAGCCTTATGACATTTTCCCTCATTTCCAATTCCTTCTCCTTTGGAATTCCGACTAAGGTTTTTTCTATGACGCCTTCTTTCAAATCTTCGACATACCTCACTGGAATAAACACCGAGTACTTGGTATGATTCTTTGGCAAATGCCACAAATATTGCGAATAGGCAGTGCCAGGATGAAAGAAAACCAGAATGCAACCCGCGAGAATGGAGTCAAAAACTGATCTCCTTGTGTATGAATCCCCAAAAGGTTGCAAGCAATATACTGAGCCCTGAAACATCCTCATAAGCCTAATACATAGTTTGCCATCATATAGGTGATCAAACCAATAGGGAACAAAAAGTTCAAATCATCATCATCAGCTCGTTCTCCCACTAATCACATCAGAACTCAGAAGTACGAACACAACAGATTAAGTGATTAACAGATACTATCACAAAAAGACAGAACAAACCATAATAATTCAAATAGAAAGCAACTGAATACAAGTTTCATAAAAGCGAGGCTACTACAGAGATGTGGTATGCGGGCACTGCTGTGTTTGTGTGTGTGTGAACTGTGAAGGCACTGGGGATGAAATTCTGAAGATGGATATTTATAGTCTCAAACCTAAGAAGCACAGTAAAACTGAAACCACCCCCCTGATCCGACATTCTTGAGATGCTTCAATATCTAAATCATATACTCTAGACTATCAATGCGACCTCTCAATTCTATATCAAGAATGGATCTTTACAAAACTCTGAAAACGGACACAGATCATTGATAAGATAAAGCACGTAAACTAAATCAGCCAAAACAATTCAAACACATCCATTTGCAAAAGCACTACATAGTACTTCAAAGAAGCTATAGCTAGACTAAAATGGAAACAGTTGTCCATATACCCAATTAAAATTGAGCCATTTCCAGCTAGTCTCAAACACAATCGCACACTCATCATATACAAAAGGCTAATTGTTTGAATAAACAAAAGAAAGCACAGTTGTGAAAACGAGACCTGCTAGTCTGCTACTGGCCTACTGAGATAGAGGGGATAATTGATCGGCGCATGGTACAGAATCGCAGAAAAGGGGAGTGATCGAATATGGCAGTGGCTTACGCAAGCGGTCTGCCGGAATCCTCTCTAGTCGGTGATCGGCCGGTGGAATCCCGTTTTTGACGTCAGAGCGTTTCTTGATGACGTAAGAGATTCTCTGCACGAGCGGCGTGTTCGGTGGCGACGCTGAAGTCTCAGTGTAACCGTAAGGCGTTCAACAGGAACTAGTTCGCGGACTATAAGTCTTCGTCGGAGGACTGAGAGAGGAGAGAGCTAATTAGGTTTTTTTTTGTATTTTACTGATTTTTTTACTGTAAATTGACAATTTTGCCCCTCGTATCATGAGAAATTACAGGCTTACGTATCTATTTTAAAATACGTACGTATCCAATCCGTATCAAAATTCAGATACCATATCCTAACGTATCCACGTGTATCGAACGCGTATCGTACCGATATCGGTATCCGATACGCGATACCACCCCTCAATTCCGTTTCTGTGCTTTTTAGCTAAAATTGGTATTAATACACATGCATGCTGCAAAGGTTGAGTGGAGCAATGCTAATGAAGGGAAAGGTTTCAACTTTCAACGCCGTGGAATTTGATACCATTTGGGTGTACAAGAGGAACTACCCCTACCTCTGCTTACAACAATATCTTTCAACATATCTTATCGACCTCAGAAAGAGAAAATTGCTCAAATGATTACTAAATTTTGTCAAAATTCACAATTTGATCACTGAAGCTTGAAAAATATTAAAAATATTGCTGAATTTTAATTTTGTCTATCAAATTGATCACTTTGCCCATTTTGAATGTCAATTTTTCTTATTTCATTGTGTTTTTATACTTCTCCCACTTATGCTATATGCATTTTTCTCATAATCCTATCTATATAAGCAAAATATTTGACAAATTATAATGTTTAAAATAGATAAATTATGTGATCAAATTGATAGACAAAGTTAAAGTTCAGTGACCTATTTTTGATATTTTCTAAACTTCAATGATCAAATTGTCAATTGTGACAAACTTGAATGACCTTTTTGAAGTCATTTGTTATTTACCTCTCAGTTCTTTTTTTAAGGAGAAGGCCAAGAAATTAAAAGCACCTTGAAAAGTTCTTGAAATAACTTGACTTTACACTTTAATGAATCATTTGTATGCATAACTTAATAGCAAACACAAAACGACTATGGTACTTCGAACCACCAAAAGTATCAGTCTCATGTGTGACATGAAATGTTTTGATGATGGAGTTGGACTAATACAGGACCCAACAGCAAATTACAGTTTGTCAAGTCCTCAGTTCCTCACAGCACACCATAAGCAAATAAGAGGAGTAAAATAGTAAAATTTGAAGGTCCTAGGGGGGTGAATAGGCTCTTGTCAAGTTTTTCGCTTAAGTTTGTTCTCGGAGATAGCTAAAAAATGAACTATCTCGAATAATAGATATACGATTAGTGAAAGTAAATCAAAGCAATAAAACAACACATAACACAAAGATGTTTTTTACTCGCAAAAATCTTACATCTAGGGAGAAAAACTGTGTGCCTCTTACTCTTGAGGGACAAACATTTCTACTATGTTATCAACAAGACTCTTGCACTCTGGGATATCATCTTCCTATACTATCCTTACTAGTCTGTCTACTAATCTAACATAGCAACACTCTCTCTTGCCTCCAAGTGTTTACACATGAAAGATTATCATAAACTTCACCTTAGAACTCATATTTGTAAACTGATTTTTCATGAAATGCTTCTCTAGTTGCTACACTACCATACCAATCTCAATGGTATGCAAGAGAAGAGAATGCTTAGAGATAACAAAAGAACATAGCAAAGACATATGAGTTTGAAAGATGCACAAATATAATTTTCACAACAAGAAGCCAAAAGTGATAGACTTTCCTTATATAGCCAATGAGGTCTACTATGAGAGCAGCCACATAAATACTAGACCAAACCTCTAAGAAGAGGTTTGTGCCTGGCAAAATGCAAGATAGTGACGTATGAATGTAAATGCCAAACAAGAAAGACAAACTAAAGCTTTCCTCAAACATGTCTAGTTTTCAAAATAGAGCAAAAAAAAATTTCCCAACATATTCTAAACAAAGGCTAACAAAGGGTAGGGCAAAAACACTTTTGCAAAAATCAAATATACTAGTTGCAGCATTGGTTTGTGCATCACAAAAACTAGTTGGAAACTTTCTACATATCTCAAGAAAACAATGTCACGGGTTGCAAAAGAACCTTCCTAGTTAGAAAAACTTCTTAGGTACCAAGGAAAAAATTAATCTGTCTCAACAAGAAAATTTAAATACAAAAGGCTTAAATTCCAACTCTAAATATAACAAATAAAGTCAAGCTATAGGTGAGACAGACATACTTAGGATAAGAGGCGAGAGTATCATCCTTAGTGAAAAACTATGAAATGTACATGCATGATTTACTCGAATACCAATGAGATTTGTAGGTTCTTCATTTGTTCTTCTTGCTTGTTCTTCACATTTTCGACACATAGAACTAGTAAAGTAGTGTTTTGTTCCTTGGGAGGATTGCCAACAAAATCTATGCCTACAAAATCAACTCATTGCGTAAAGGTTTCTAGGAAAAGAACCGTAAAATTGCTGTTTCCACTCCCCCTTGGGAGCTCTTGTGTAATGATGTATTCATTTCTAGATATAAGATTTCTAGAAAAACATGCAAGCATAAATTCAAAATTTAGTAATTAAAGCTAGAATCTGTGTTGAGGATTTATTTGGTATATAGCAGTCAAAAGCTCATGCAATGAGTCATAAATTCAAAACTATGAAAGCCTGATCACAAAAGATGTCTTAAGAGGCTGCATCCCATAAGGGACAATTTGCAGTCTGGAAGATTTAGTTACAAAACTTCCACCTGTACTTTCACCAAACGCTCCAAAACACACAAATTTAGTAGTCTTTCTTTCCAAAGTTCTTGCACCACATTTGTGAAGGAATGGGACGAACAGGTTGATGTGGCCGTTGCTGCAACAACATACAGACCCTCTTAAAAATAAAGATCAACGTAGTGTATGCAAAAATCAGTTCTAGCAAAGGGTGTGGCACAAGTAGATTCAATGGAATAACTATCACCAGAAATATTTTATCCTTCTGACAAGTAATAAGTAATGTCAGGCTGATACACTTGCTCTATTAAGGAATATTTTTTTGAAGCACACGAAGCATCCAAAGAAAGATATAGATAATCCGAAAAATCTCTTTCCAGCTATGATCACAAAGCAGTAATATGAAACCAAATTATGTTTTCTAGTTTTTTAGCACTTCATTGACCATCAAAAGTTTAAGATGTCTAAACAAATGGAACAATTAATTCAATGCCATTACTTCTGACTTCTGAGGCACTGACAACACAGGACAAATATAGATGCATCGTGCATCTTGCCAGACTTCAACATAAAAGGACGGTATGCTTTGGTCAATTTATTATTGAGTTTCTCCCTGGTAGCTTTATGCAGATTTACATGCCAATTTATTACTGAATGGACTGTTTAGTGGACAAGAATTATTGCAGGACAAGTCCTAGATAACTTTCAATCATTTTCTGGTATATAAACTACAAAAGATGAAGTGATTAACTAGGTTTTGTGTGTAGCAACTGAGCTAAGTGAATATTACACATTTACACTCTTGTGTTTAATTGAGAAAAAGCCTAATAGCAAACCATACATGGATGCAACGAGTATGTTTTGCCCAAATCCATGTTACACCACTTTAAGTGACTTTTTGTTTGTCTTGTTTTTGAAGAGTTGGCGTGTGACAGTTATTCTAGCTCAGATAGCCACAAGCAGTTATCTAATGGAAAAAGTAAAGTGTAACGTCATATGCACCAAAGAAAGGCATATAAAATCCAGTAAGTAAACTATGTACATAACTATATTAGAACTTTTAAGCAAAGAACCAATTACCAGATAGCATAGGTCTCTTATACTGTAACAAAGTGCTTTGCTTAATGAAACCCAATGCTTATATTATTTACTAGATATGCTTGAGGCTTAAACAACTTCCAGCTCATTGGAAATGAAAGGTGATTTTTTCTCACCTACTACTCCTTGCACTCCCAAATTGTTTTTGATATCTATACATCTTACTTCCTTCAAATACTCCTTGCGCGTGACTCTTTCTATTTCCAAAAACCACCTCAACGAAGTTACAGATATTTGTATAGCTTTTCCACAGCTTTTCCACTACTATGATAGACAAATCAGTGGGCCACGAATCACAGACCAAGTGCGAAATTACAAATTCCAACAAAACCAAGTCAATGCCTTTTTCTGATGGTCACAGAAACAAATAAGTTGCATATTCACTATCTCAGTTGCCCCTACATAGTTTGGCACTCTTCCATCAAACTCCATCACATTACATGGCATGACATGTTATGGTTCCCTCTATGCACTTGCGGCCACTATTTAGTTATACATTTACACACGAGCAACCAAATCAGGTCTAAATGTTGGCCATTATGGACCTGCAAGAGCACCATAACTGTTGACCTAGTATCATATGGGTGCTTTGTTTACAGCGATGGGGGTTCAATTAAGGGTTTGAGTAATAAGGTGTTGCCCAGCACACCACCTTAGGAAGAAGGCTAGGTGGTTCTGGATTTCGAAGCTTGGGAATTAGTTTCAAAATTTGGTCTGATTCCATCCTCCGGGTTAAAGCATCGTACTTTGTGAGTATTCTCCATCCCAGCTTCAGCCTCGGCATCTTTTAAAATCCAATTTTCAATTGGCTGTTACCACCAGATTTGAGCTATTTACGTAATTCAATCAAGTTTTATCACTCGCTGCACTCGCCTAAAGTCATTCTAGCTCAACATTTCAATCAAACCCCTCCCCACCCCCCACCCCGAATCTTCAGTTAGCGAGTCTCAAAAGCCTCAAGTATCATCTTTGATTACCCTAGATCATCACCTCAAACCCCACAAAATCAAAAACAACACAGCAAATCAACGCAACCGAAAAACAACACAGCAAAAACAAGTTAACCTGACGAAACAACAAAGAAGGAGAGAGTGATAACGGACCTCGAGCTCGGCGGATTTCATGGCGATGGGAATGCAGATGAGGAAGACTCCGAACAAAGCGAAAGCCGTGTTGCGCTTCCAGTGCTTGGGCCTACAGTAGGGCCCACCGCTCATGCTCCATACTTTCGCCCTGAAGTCTCCTCCTCCTCCTCCTTCTCCGCCGCCCATACCTCGATCCGTCGACAAACAACTCTCTTCTTCTCTCTCTCTCTCTCTCTCTCTCTCTATTCCACACAACAAGTCAAGAACAGAGATGGATCAAACAAAAAAATCAAAACCCTAGTTAGGTTAGAAATATAAGAAATGGAGTCGAAGACTGGGTATGATGTGAGCTCAACCTGAGGGCTGCTGCCGAGTGTGGGACTTTTTGTATTATTTTTTCTCTGCTTGGGATTTTTTTAGTTCCTTTTTTTCACTGCACTCTCTGTACCGTT
This sequence comes from Geum urbanum, assembly GCA_946800695.1. Classification (NCBI taxonomy): domain Eukaryota; kingdom Viridiplantae; phylum Streptophyta; class Magnoliopsida; order Rosales; family Rosaceae; genus Geum; species Geum urbanum. Next base: position 25,742,393 of record OX327017.1, on the reverse strand, counting down.
TACTGTTTTCGGGTCGGGTATGGAGGGCAATGCTGTTTGATCCCTTAACGGCCCATTTAATGATTCGCATGAGTACTTCCCTGATACTTCGACTTTGGGTTGGTACATATTGTATGTGCTTGTCATATATTTTTACATGCAGATTGTGGAGCTTATAATTTCAACTGAGCGATTCAATATTAATTTATCATGCTCACTCATGCATTTATTGCGTACAAAACCAAGCACAATATACTTCAATAGTTCAACATTTACATTTTAGTACTTAATCACAAAGCTCATATCTACAATTTGCTTCATGGCTTTCAAGCATAGTTGCTGGCTGCAGCACTTTAGCCCTCCAGTTGAATATGGGTGAAATTGATTTTACTGCTGTGTAATACAATAAGGAAGAAATTTACAAGACCTTCTTGACATCAAACTTGGGTCTCAGCTGCAAGTGTCAATCTGACACCATCTTGAAAGGAAACTGGAGAAATACCAACTGTCTGAACCAGCTTAGTTATGTCCATGGATATGTCAGCAGGAGACACGACTCCGCGATCCACCTGAAGATTTAGCATAAGAGTTCAAAGTTATCAGGTGCAGAAACACTAAATTGGCTAGTAAGGGCAAATCTAAGACCACAGATTTCGTTAATGACAAATAACTTAATTCTTATGGTATATTTGAAGAAGTTTGAAGCATGATTATTCTAATCCTAACCCTTTTCAAAACCCTCCCTCACCAGCTGAGCAGCCCTTTTTCCCTAACACGCATATAGATGAGATCACCAACCTTTTAACTTGTAGAAGGACAAGACTACAATTGGCTTCACAACGTAATTTCATGTTTCAATGATAGAGTAGATATCCAGACAAGGAAAAATCAAGTCATAGTGTAACTGGAAGCTGATGTGACATGTTATAGTAGTTCATAAAAAGAGGTGTTGATCCTTGTGTATCTCAAACATAATTGAGCAATACAAAACAAGGGGAAGCTATACATACTGACGATGCAAATACGGATTTAATCAATGAGGGCTTGTATCCTCTAATATCCGCAACTGTCTCAGCCATTTGAACACGGGATACCCTGTCTGGTCCACCAACGTTCACTAACAACTTTGTCTGCTTAGCCTCTGCAGCAAATTCCATGAGTATCACAACCACAAAGAAATGAGAAAAAGTACCAGAGAGAAGAAAAGGTAGAAAGTACCTAGCGTCGGAAAAACCCAGTTGACCAAAAAGATAACTATTGCAGGCAAGAATTTAGGAACTTCATACCTGATATCCATCTATTGGATAAAGCTATAATGACTGCTACAACATCCTTTACATATACAGGGCACCGAAACTCATCATGAAAGAACTCAGCTGTACTTCCTTTGGAAAGAACACCATCAATCCACTGCATCAATTGCAGGCAAATCACTGGTTTGAACATATATAGTAGCTTGGATCACATTTTTCTATTAAATTATCCCAACTTCATATATTTTGATGGTCTCCAAGCTAATCTTCCAGCAAATGATAAAATGGTAAGGTTTGTTTTCTGTTTATACACCTGAATTGGAAGGGACTTCGGAACTGGTGATATTGTCTGTGGCCCAAAGATGATACTGCTTCTCAAGATTGCGTAGTTAGAGCATTTTTCAGTAATGAAATGTTCGGCTGCCACTTTTGATTTACCATACATATTCAGTGGAACAGCTTCATCATCTTCCTTATAAAAGGACTTTACCCCTTCATAAACTGACCGGATATCACAAAGTCACTATTACGAGTATATATATTTAGCACAAATAGAGGTTAAACAATGAAAAGCAACGTTTGAAACAGGGATGTGGTCTTGATTAACAAGTGGAAACAAAGCATATGAGATTATGCTTAGACAAGGTACTACATGTTATTGATTTTACATATCCTTGCACACGAATAATTCTTTGAGATATAACTCTCAATTGTGTTACCTAATCAGTAATCACTCTTGTAAACTTCATTTACACAGAAAATTTGAAAACCAAAGCATAAAATTGGGGTGAAGACGACGAAGACCAAATTCAAGTAGTAGGGGGTGACAAATAAATGAATTGTCCTTGCCACTAAAAGATTCTTCACTTCTTCCACCATTCAGGTTAAGCAGTATTTACAAAATGAAAAATACAGATACCAAAGGATTACATTCTGATGTTTAACTTAATTAGCCTAACAATATGGATCATACTTTCCTTGATTTTATTTACTTCAACTGGCAAGCCCTAACACTTCTTTGAAAGAGAACTTTATGAACTGAAAATCTGGAAGCAATTATAAATATCATTTAGATCTGTATTGCAAGGTTTAAGAAAGTTGGTATGATGGCTCCAGCAGAGAATACTATGTGCTAAATCTGTTCTTCCTATTTTGTCTTCTTTCGTTCTAATGAGCCAATAAATTACACAACAACACTTCAAAAGAACTTACCTTGATCAGTTGACAAATGGATCAGAAGAGAATTACTCTCTTCTAAGCTTGACAACCATTTCACAAGAGAGGACGGCACATTTACTGACATAGCTGCGGCAGGATCCATTTCACAGGCCCGAGGAACCGAAAGTGCAGCACAGTTTACTACCACATCAGGCTGAGAATTCAAAGTCAAATACACCTCTCAGCACTTAAAGTTGTCTACTTCAACAACAACATCATACCACATACCAGAAGATAAACTCTTTCTAACATTTTAGACAATGCAAGTTCCCCTAAACAACTGCTATTAAACATTGTAATCATCTCCTTTAAAAAAAAAATTGTAATCATGTCGTACAAAAGTGAAACCCCATTCAAGCTAGCACATTGCAGTCAAACTGTCAAACTACAGACCTCAAGCTGAGAATTTAAAAAGTTGCTTGCTTGATAGTTCAAGCCTTTCAAATATTGAAACATGACTAACTTCCCTGATCCCCCGAACAACTAATGTCTTTTATAAGATCTATAGAACTCCGATGGACATTACAACCTCACTAAGTTACTAAATAACATGTTTCAACTCCTAGCAATTATCCAACACAAAAAGAACAAAACCCATCAAAGCTAGCACATTATAGTAAAAATATGGCATCTTTCAGACCCAGTATTCAAAGTTGACATTCCAAAATACCCAATACTCCAAATCACAAAACCCAAATGTCAAAAATCACTCATCACAGTCAACATGTTAAAAAAAAAACTGCTGAATGGGGTATAAACTGACCGGACCAAAGTGTCGAGAAATGGCTTCGAATCCTTTGCCGGTCTTCAAATCGACACAAAAAGGCAGCAAAGCCGGAAATGCATTGAGCAAAGCTTGAGGAGGAGGAGTTGAGCAATGAGTGAATGCAAGATCGCAAGGAGTCTCTGAGAAGCCTTCAAGTACATGTTGTCCCAAGTAACCCGTGCCTCCAACTACCAACACTCTCTTCTTACTCATTGTGTAGACTACTCTCCGTTTTCTGGAAATGTGGGCGATTCAGGATTTTTGGGTTTAAGTTACTATTGCAAGGAGATTTATTTTGCCGTGACCTTTTAGATACGGACTAGATTTGATATAAATTTAGAAAATTCTATTATATCCGGATATTCATCATAATAGATTGTATCAGCCTATATTTAAGTCATTCTATCAATGAAAAAGTTACAATCAGTCTATCAGATTATTCCCCTCAAGCATTTTATCAGCATGGTCTGAGTTAATAACCCTATACACTACACCTCCACCGCCGAGAGTAATCCTCACCGCCGGCCTCCATCAACGTCGATCATCATCATCTCGGATTCTTCTTCCTTTCTTCCAAAGTTTTCCCTCTTTCGTCAAGATTGCTCGACTTCCAAAGAATCGCTACAGGCGAGCTCCTAAACCACGTCGTCCAACTTTTGTACCGGTCATACCGAGCATAACACCCATCAAGAATTTTTTTCTAAACCATCAATCTTTAGATCTAGGACTAAAACTTACTTCCCGCAAAACTCTAGATCTAGGATTGTGATATTGTTGTGATTATTATTGATACCCTAGCTCATATGAACTTGTATCCATAGAATATAAGTGACGGTCCTAGGGAGTCACGATTTAAAAAAGAAAAAGAAAGAAAGGGAAATCGATCTTATGTGATGGACAATCATGGTTTATGAGTGTGGTTTTTGAGTCACCGTTTATTATCGATTTTGTGACCATACATCATGGATCACGTTTTTATTCAGTAAAACTTGATGTTAGTGATCGTGGTTTATTTTTCGATCGATACTAATACAATCTCTTTGTATTTTGTAGATGAGTTCGAACGAGCCGGTTATGCCAGAATTTGACACCCTTGATATTTAAGGAAAGGAATACCACCGCTGAGTCTCTGATGTGGTTAATACATTGATCGGAAAGAGACTCAACCACACCATTCAACCCGTTGGGCCAAACGTCATTCCACCAACACCATAATCAAGAGCTCTAGCCCTCATATTTTTGAGGCGTCATATTCACACAACTCTCAAGAAGCAATACTTAAAGAAAACAGATCCCCTGGATTTGTGGGA